>OZ034966.1:63438956-64038956 GCA_964030785.1 Siderastrea siderea | reverse complement strand
AGTCCATGTGTTCATGAAAATTTAGTTTTTATTTTTGAGTTACGTGTATGGCGTGTATGACGTGTTCAACGTATTTGGAAAAAAAGACTAATGCTGTCTTACTAAGATTACTAGATAAGGGCATTCAGACCCGATATTCTGACTACAAGGGAACAAAAAGCACCGTTTTGTCTTTGTTCCCTTGAAATTGCAGGTATCTCAGTAGAAAAGTGAGGCTACAAAATTTTCATTTTCGCTTGCTAGTTCAACATCAGTTCTTAAAAGCTGCCAACAAAGACGGACAACATTCACTGCGTTATATGATGTAAGATCATGCTTTAATGCTAAAATGTAAAAGGAACCAAGAAGTCTGGGAAACGATCTTATACGTTTCCCAAAATTTTTACTTTCAAATTTGAACATGTTCTAGCATGATTTTATCAATCAAATTTTGGCTGTTGTATCTGTTCAGTATAGAGAGTCATAAGATGCTTTGGCATATTTTATGCATCCTTTACGTGGCTTTTTAACTTACTTTTATTTTTTAGCACTGTTCCCATTTTTGCTTTGGGAACGTTCCGATTAAGAGATGATTGTTCCTCTTTGGAGTGGTCCTTTTAGCATCAAAAGGAACAAATTGCTGTTAAAAATAGGAACAAAGTGTTCATTTAGAGCTAAAAAGAACCTTTTGTTCCGAATTTTTAACATTGAAAGGAACTTTTTGTTCCTAAATGAGTGGCCTAGGAACAGGTGTTCCCAATGGTATTGTTCCTCTTTTATCATTTTGGTCCTTTTTAATCGCTTGAGGAACAATTGTTCCCATTAATGCGTTCCGTTTTAGAGTGGCTGTTCCTTTATGCTGACACGAGGAACTTTGGTTCCCAATTAATTACGTTCCTTTTTTTGTAGAGGAACGTTTGTTCCTTTCTAACATTGTTCCTGCTTTGAAAAATTGGTTCCTTTTTATTCACTTGAGGAACAATTGTTCCCATTAACTGGTTCCGTTTTGAACGAAATGTTCCTTTTTATCGGCACGTGGAACAGTTTGTTCCTAACCATTAGTTCCTATTTATGTAAAATGGTTCCTATTTAGAAATGACAGTTCCTTTGTACATCTTGTTCAACAGAAACATTCTCCTTTTCTTGCCATCTATGATTTTATCGCTTTTTAATTGGCAAAAACATTTGGTGTAGTGTTTTAAGTTTCAAACAACACGAAGCAGAGTCAATAGCAGATTTTTAAAGACTTTTCGAGGCCCTTATAGACTTGCCCGGGCAAGGTTGAATATAATCGCACCAACGCCATATATCACCTCGAATTTGTAAGCTTACTTAAGAATAATGAACAGTGGCAAGCAGACACATGCCTGAGCAAGCAGGGGCAAGTTGGGGCAGGTTGGGGCAAGTTTAAACGTGCACAATACAGCCATTGTTTTTTGTCGCCTTTGTGTTTTGTTCACTATTTATGTAAGTGGAACAAATTGTGTGGATCACTCAGATGTCCGACATGAACAAAAAGGGTAAGGTTGACTGGTCGAAAATCGATGGCTCATCACCAAAACCAAAACGGCTTCACTTGGAAAAAGAAGAAACAGATAGCTTGTATCACTGTCCAATACAAACGTGTGATCACGATGGATTTAAAAGTCAACGTGGCTGCAGGAAACATGTGAACACCAAGCACAGTTGGTTCTTTTTCTTTGACGAAAAACCCGACGTTTCAAGTACCAAAGAACTTGCCGATGATGATACATCGGGTGAAATCACAAAACAAACTGCCAGGGTAATGCCTTCGTTTTCAGTTTCCAGCCAAATTGGCGAGTCATTCACGAAATGGTTGACTGGAAGTGGTGGGGGTTGCAAGAAAGATCGTGCAGCTCAGCAGATAGCCAAGAGATGCTTTAAATTTCTCAAATTTTGCTGCGAAGATGAAGATGAATTGAGTTTTGAAGTGCTGGACTTTAGCCTGTGTTCGCATAGTCTGTTGTTCAAGTTTATCGACTACTTGCAAGATGAATGCAAACTCGGACACGGTGGCCGATTGGGCTACATTGATGCGATCTCCGAATTAATCGACTTCAGAAAAATAAACGGTGCATCAGACACAGTTCTTCGAAATTTGTCCTCGACGGAGTTGTACCTTAAACGAGCGCGCAAGACGGTGGCAAAGATGATGAGACTGCAGTGGACACAAGATCTAGACATTGAAACTTTGGATGCTAGGGGGCACTGGGCAACCATGGAAGAACTGTTAGAAGTGGTGACATTTCATTTGCCTCGTTACGAGAACACTGTGAAGACGTGCAAAACTATTCCAGGTCAAGTTAATCCTTCGGACTTAACATTTGCCACGAAATTTGTCGCAGTGTATTTGTTCATCAAGGTGAAGGGATCTCGGCCTATGACTTATCAGTATTTGACAGTGGACATGGTCAGAGCAGCTAAGGAGAACGGGGGATTCATCGACCAGAAAAAGTTCAAGACTGCTAGCAAATATGGATTTGACTCCTTAATTCTGACCGATGCAAGCGTGCAGGTGCTCGATAGCTACATCAATTTTGTAAGGCCATTGCTAAAACCCCAGTGCGAGTTCGTTCTAGTCACGAAAACTGGAGGCCAACACAGCAAATTGGGCGACGTCATGAGTAAACTAGTCTTTGATGCAATCAGAAAGTACATTCATCCGACGCGCTATCGTCAAATTGTCGAAACGGAAAGCCTTAATCAGCTCACTAGTAAAGAACAAAGGATTTTGTCCGAAGACCAAAAACACAGTTCAGCCGTCGCCAAAGTTCACTATCAAAAGCAGAGGTCGCGCGAAGTTGCTGCGATGGCCCACGAGTGTCTACAAAAACTACAAGGTACCAAGGGATCGGAAGTGGACAAGGAAGTTCACACGAGGTTTGGCTGTTCAACTTCAAGCTCGTCGCCTTTAGTTGAAACTGCAGAAAGAACAATCATGCCTCCCAAAAAGGTTGTCTCCTCAACTACGCCCTTGCGCATTCAACGGAGCCATCGTCGGATCTTAAAATTTACGACCGACGAGGACAAATTTCTACAAGAAGGGATAGATAAACACGGATTTGGACAATGGACTGCCATCTTGAGAGATTCCGAATTCAAATTTCAAGAGGGAAGAATGGCAGACTCTTTAAAGAAAAGGGCCGAGCTCAAATTCATGTAAAAAAAGAATTGTCTTAGTGTACACGCTGTTTGCTGGAACTCGAGATTGTGCGTTTAATAAAGGACAGCATAACTCAACAGGAAATCTTTATTATGGACTTATGTAGTTATTTAGTACACTCTTTCAACATCACTCTTTGATACATAAAGTTTACTGAAACAATGATTTTAATTTAATAGTAGTACATTTTCAATTATGAACATTACACTAGAAAGAATTAGACGCATGTCAGTCTTGCTACAATAACTCAGTCAATCTACGACTGCGACTGAAAAAAACTCGTTAATTTCTTTTGCCTCTTCTCATGTGCCTGACTTTGAACCCGACGCCTCTTTGCTGGATTGAAAGCCATCACTGGGGAAGGTGGACAGAGAGGTTCCAAGTCGTTGTGCGGGGTGTACGTTGGGGTTCTCGGCGTAATTAACCAAATGTCTTCCTCTTCTTCTTCGACTGAGCTGTGACTGCTTCTCAGCGGAGTACCGGAACACTGGCTGGCTGGGAGGAGCTTCACTGGTAGAGGGGAGTACAGGTCTCGGACCAAATTAACGCAAGAAGGGTCTACCAGCTGGTTGCTCAGGCACAGCCTCTTACGTTCTTCCACAGCAGCCGGCAGGCTTAACGTTCCGTGTCGCTCGTGGTAACTGCGTAGTTTGTCGCAATTTATTTCCAGTAGACTTTGCATTACTTGGCGCTCTTCTTCGTCCCTTGGATCCTCCACTCGTATGCTTTGCTCTGTCATTTCCTTCTCCATATTTAATAACCACGGATTTTCAAACGCAATCCTGATATTCTCCTGTTCCTTACGGCGTTGTTTCTCTTCAAGTCGTTTTTGCTTCTCTTCGAGGGCCTTGTTTTGCTCTTTTTCCAAGTACGCCGGGAGTGGCTCATCGGCCATCGCCGGGAGTTGGCTCACCTCCGACTGATCGACAACGCCCAGGTCCACCAGCATCGCTCTGTGGCTGGCCAGGCGATAATTCCGTACGGTCTTGGACAAACACTTCTTGGCTTTTTGGCTCTTTTCCAAGTTTGCAAGCATCGTCTTGAGGTGTCGTTGTCTCAGACTTCCCTCACTGGCCTTCGCAAGTTCGACGCGCAACACCTTTATCTCAGCCGCGTCGCTGTCATCTGCGTCGCTTTCCGACGAAGACTGTGTGGACCGGGCGCCTGCTTGACTACATTGTGGCTGGTTGGAATCCTCGGCTTCCTCGTCAATCAAAGATACTGTTAAAATGTTCTGCAGGTCATCCTCTGGCAAGCCCTGTTCGGAGACAACGGGCTCGGGTGTGGCACTGCGCGCGGTGCTGCCTACGATATTCTGTGCCCAGACAATGCACTCCATGGCGTGTTCCCTCAGCCACCTGTTTGTATCTGGCTCCACGCGAGGCAAACTTTTCAAGTAGTACTTGTGCAACCGTTTATCCATGGCTTCGTTGTGAGCAGCCCCAAAATCCATCTCTGTTTGGCAGGTTATGTACATGGATGCAGTGCAGTGAAATCCCTCGGCCTTCTTCCACTTGACGTCATGAGAAGTAATCCCCCCTGGCACAGAATCTTCCAGTCATCAATTTCCAGCAGGCCGGGAAATGCTTCATCAAGAAAGATAATCTCGGTGGAGTTGTCAATCATTGCCTTGTTAAAGCTCTTTTGCTTTGTTACACGCGCAATTCGGTTTAGGGGAACGATCTGGAACACAGGGGCGAAGAGACTGGTCTTGCCACTGTCCGCGGACCCAATTGCACACGGTACCGGCTGTTTGTGCTCTCTAGGACGAAACAGTGCCAGGAAATCTGCACAAAATTGTTGAATGTTCTCAAAAGAAAGACTGTTCCTTAAAATTTCCTCGAAGTACTTCGGTTCGGGATCTTTGAGTCTGTCGAAGTCCACAAATGCTCGGGGAGTTACAACGCCTTTCTGTTCAAGAGAGTCAACAGAATGCACATTAGATATGTAGCTTCAGAGCCATGAAGAGTGGGTGTAGCATTTGTCAATAAGCATCGCGGGTTAGAAAGAATTAGAAATTTGTGGCAATCAATTTGATCGTTGATGTTTTTATAACGGCTCACTAAAACACTGTATAAGCTTATAAACATACTGCCTTCCCCCGTGTAGCAAAAGACATAAATAATTCTCTCTAACAAGACTCTAACAAGGATATCACGGTTTCAAAAATTTCTTTTAAGGCCTTCCATTGATTTCACCTTAAGTTTGGAGCAGACGGGATAAACTAAGTGATCTAGATCCTTAAATTGTTAGTGTTAATATCCCCCTCACCTGCGATTCTGAAATAATTCCGTGGACAAATGATCCTGCAGGAAAGCTCCAGAACCATCCGCCTTGTACTTCAACCAGGTCTCTGTTGATTTTAAGCTGAGGTATTACAGAACTTTCTGGCTCGCTCAGTATGGGTAGAACACGCTGCATATGCTGTACAAGTCGATCTTTGAAGGCTTCGTTTCCCATTAAGTTGTGAAGGAAGGTCTTCATACTGCAAAGATACTGAAAAGTAAACTTTGACTGAGCCGCCATCTTGAATACCTATCCGCGAAAGATTTCGTAGTTAAGCTTTCTCAGGAGCAGTTGTATATCGTTGCACAGTACTGTGATTTGGCACGATAATGGTTTGTGTGGAGGTTCTGAGAATGTGGGCTGCGACGTGCTCTGCAAATTCATATCCAAGCCAAATATGTCTAACAGTAGACCTGCGCGGCGTAATTCTTTAACAGCTGACTTCATCATCGGCTTGAAGTTTTCAAGGACCACACGAAGACGGACGACATTTTCTGACGGGGCTGACTCTTGGGACTGATCAGCGATGTCAAGTTCGTCTTGAAGAGCTCTGCCAATGAAATAAAATAGTTTTTTTCTAGCGTAACACATAATGTAACACAATCTCGCTGTGTGTGCTCTTTTGAAATCAAACTTACCATGATTGTCATTTTTAGTTTGAAAACTTAATTAACAGCAATGTTAATCTCACCATGTAAAACATTTTATTTAATCTCCTCGTAATTAGCGGTAATTCACATCATTAAAAAGAGTTGAAAGTTATTCACTCACCTAAGGCAGTGTTGATATGACAACTCCACTAATTGCATTACGCAAGGGTTTTTATGATCCTTCAACACTTGGCATAGCATGTTTACGTTTTCACTATTCCTTTTCCGAGACGCTCGGGATGAATAGAATTCCAGGCCACAACTACCAACTTATAGGTGAATTTATAGGTGCACCATTATTTGTCTGACACGCCAGCCAGTACGATATGGCGGGAAATGTTTGTTTTCCGGGTAATGACAGTTGAGAAGAGTTGAGAGTAGTTTCGTCGTTTGAATCGTCACTTTCGTTGGTTTCTTATGATTTTCTGTTGGCTTTTCGCTTCTTAGTGTCCCTTTTCGAAGTGCTAATAGCCGAGAATAAAAAGCAAACTTCTTGCAATTTGGATAAAGCCGAATCACACTCGTCCCGTTTCTCACATATCCAATTCCATGCGTTTTCAATTTCCTCGTCGTCAACCCTCCAAACGCATTTAAACGCAACGATCGAACACAGGTTTTCCACCCTTGCCACGACTTCGCATTCTGCCTTATCTCTTATAGCCTTGCTATTTAGCTGTGAGCAAGGTCTGCTCATTTTGCCTAATCGAGCAATGCACCGGGCCGTTTTGAAGTTTTTAACCCTTAAATACAAACCAGACACAATCATAAACCAATCGGTGCCAAAACAACAGCCTTAAAGAATAGCAAGTATCGTGCCATTGGCTAAAGAGTGACGCATTTTATGTTCCTTTGTCTTTCCCAGCCAATAGCTTTGCAAGGTTCATTAGCCAAATGTATGCACGAAGGTGTGTGATGAATAGGACTATCGCCACCTAATTTGGCTTAGTACCCTTAGTTTAAGCCATGCCATACCCGTTAAATACGGCAAAACCGGCAAACACGCCAGCAACGAAAGAAAATGTGTACAGTGTGCTACAGAGTGCTAAGTAGCTGATGTGAATTCCAATAGTCTTTGAAGTGTTTACCGGGTTTGGCATATTTGATATAATATGAAACGAATGAATTAACTAATGCCACTTCCACACACAAGTACTACTATCGTGAATGACTTTCTCTCTGTTGGTAGAGTGTTTACCGGGTTTAACGTATTTGACGTGTATGAAGCCAATGAATTACTATTGCCACTACCACGCACAAGTACTACTACCGTGACTAAGTTTCTCCTGATTTTTAGCGTGTTTACCGGGTTTAACGTGTTTAACGTGTTTAGAAGAAATTTACTACTACTACTACTACTACTATTAATAATAATAATAATAACATTATTATTATTATTAATAATAATAATAATAACATTATAATAATAATAATAATAATAATATATGATAATAATATATAATAATAATATTATAATAATATAATAATAATAATAATAATAATATAATAATAATAATAATAATAATTATTATTATTATTATTATAATAATTATTATTATAATAATAATAACAACATTATTATTATTATTATTATTATTAATAGTAGTAGTAGTAGTAGTAGTAGTAGTAGTAGAAGTAGTAGTAGTAAATTTCTTCTAAACACGTTAAACACGTTAAACCCGGTAAACACGCTAACAATCAGAAGTAACTTAGTCACGATAGTAGTACTTGTGTGTAGTAGTAGCATTAGTTAATTCATTCGTTTCATATACGTCGAATACGCTAAACCCGGTAAACACTCCAGTAACACATAGGAAGTTAAAGTCACAGAGCTGTAACAGCAGGAATAGTTAATCTGTTCATGGCATGTCCGCTGGATACGCTAAATCAGGTAAATACGCCAAAACCAAGATAAATTGTGCGTGCTACAGTCCATGTGTTCATGAAAATTTAGTTTTTATTTTTGAGTTACGTGTATGGCGTGTATGACGTGTTCAACGTATTTGGAAAAAAAGACTAATGCTGTCTTACTAAGATTACTAGTTAAGGGCATTCAGACCCGATATTCTGACTACAAGGGAACAAAAAGCACCTTTTTGTCTTTGTTCCCTTGAAATTGCAGGTATCTCAGTAGAAAAGTGAGACTACAAAATTTTCATTTTCGCTTGCTAGTTCAACATCAGTTCTTAAAAGCTGCCAACAAAGAGGGACAACATTCACTGCGTTATATGATGTAAGATCATGCTTTAATGCTAAAATGTAAAAGGAACCAAGAAGTCTGGGAAACGATCTTTCTTATTTCCTCTTTCTCCTCTCCTCCTCCTCCTCCTCCTCCTCTTCTTCTTCTTCTTCTTCTTCTTCTTCTTCTTCTTCTTCTTCTTTTGTTTCAGCGTCATGCCCAAAGAGCTGGGTTCAAGGTCTCTATGGTTCCTGCTACATGTTCTCGTCCAGCACCCTGGGATGGAACTCAGCCAAATCCGCCTGTAAAGCACTGGGATCAAAGCTTGCAGTGTTGAATTCACAAGATGAACAGCAATTTCTTGCGCCAAAAATAGCTAACAAGACATGGATTGGTCTTCACAGGGATCCCAAGGACAAGTCAAGGTGGCTGTGGGTTGACCAGTCATAAGCTATTTACACTAACTGGTATGATGGAGAACCTAACGACAGTGAATGGAGGGAAGATTGTGTAGAACTCTTAAAGCCTCCTTACGCAGGGAAATGGGACCACAGAAACTGTAACGATTCTGTCCAGTACATTTGCGAAATCAGTCGTAAGTAAATAAATAAGTAGTATTCGAGTTAAATTTTCTAGGAAGACAACTTTACTGAACACGTTTTCATTGTTTTTTATACGAATTTCAATTAAGAGCTTCCTGCCTATTTTTTTTTTCATTAACACCGTACTAAACTGCATTGATATTAAGCGAAACGAAAACGGAATGAATTGACGTGTCATTTACCTGCCAAGTTACGCTTAAGCCACTACGGGCCATTATCCATCACAAGCCTTTACTCGGTCTTCAAACACACCCAAGAGACACATTTACATGCAAAGGAATAATCCCCTGTTTAGTCATTTCCTTTAAAACTAGTCTGTCTATCCGTATATTATTTATTTACAACTGATAATTCAATGTAGAAGATGCATTATTTTAATTACATTAAATGACCTTCCGCAGACTGCTTCAGTATTCTTACACTGACTACCTTTGTAAACTCATGTATATTTCAGCAACATGCCCCCAATCCTGGATTCACCTCCGAGATTCTTGCTACAGATTCTCGGACAAAATCCTGGCTTGGAGAGAGGCCCAATTCCATTGCAAGGCACTAGGATCAAACCTTGCAGTGGTGACTTCACAAGCTGAACAGCAAGCACTTGCTTCAAATGTAAAAAGCTTGTCTTGGATTGGTTTTTACAGGGATCCCAAGAACATGTCACGCTGGTTGTGGGTCGACGAGTCTATTGTTACTTATACTAACTGGCGTACTGGAGAACCCAACGACTTTGGAGGTGCTGAGGATTGTGTAGAACTCTTAACGCCTTATCGTGGAGTGAAATGGAACGACAGGAACTGTAACCAATCTCTTCGTTACGTGTGCGAAATCAGTGGTAAGACAGAACATAATTTTGTTCTGATGTAAGATATTTTTACCCGCTCGTTTAACTGTGATTAGCTTTCGTCTGTGTTACCAAGCTTGACGAAGCTATTTTACTGCTATTTTCATCGCTTTTCTTCTCATTTTAAAGTCAGAGCCTACTGGTCTTTTGCATTTTGCCGTTCATAATTTGAGATGTATATTCCAGTAATCTACCTTGTCATGTTTGCTGGTGGGTCTACTTTCTCTCTTGTTTGATAAAATAACCAAAGCCGTTTGCGTGTAAGCGAACACTCAACGCTATCGACTCTAAGAGATTACGCGCCAGAGAGTGACGCATGCCAAGTTGCTTTTGTCGGCCAGTATGAGCCTTCACTCTCTACAAGCCTTTCTTCAGTCTGCCAACCCTCTCAAAGCGTGTAATTTTGCCCACCGTGGCCTGTCATGAAAGGTTATTGTTGCGCATAAGTCTAATTGTTTCTAGGATAGTTTCAAGAGCGTAACTCGTCTCGCACACTTATTTAACTTCCAGGATCCACCCAACGTTGGAAATCGTTGAAAATGAGAGAGATTCAGCCTACAATCTCAGAGAGAAATTCAGGCCAGCCCACAATCTGGACATGATATGGGCATACTAGACTAGCACTGTACTTGTGTAGCTTTAAACACGATCCGAGTTTATCCTGCAATAACACAATCTGCATTATGAATGAATAATGTAATGTTTTTTTTAAAGTGAAAGGCTTTAGAAAACAAGGTGAAAAGCTCGAAAGTACGAATTACAATGGGGAAAAAGATGTTGATCTACGTATCTATTCGATACTTAAGTAGTTAACTTTTTTTCTATTTCTTCGCTCTCTTATAGCATCAGCACCTGTACCCAGGTGCCAAAACCTTACTCTTGAGAGCAGTGTGCGTGTCTCGCCTTCCCATTGTCTCACAGCCGATAAAAATTACGCTTCAACCTGTTCTTTCTCCTGCGCCCGTGGTTATCAAGTCAGCGGCCCCTCGTCTATTCGGTGCGGAATCGTAGGAGCCTGGAGCGAGGATGAGAACACTGTCGACTGTAATGGTTTGTACTAGCTATTACTCATAACAGCACTCCCATTTTCTTCGAAAAATAGAAATTCCGGATGCAAAATATTATGAAATGGACTTTTTTTGTCCTCACCTTGTACCATTCACACACGCACACACACACACACACACTAAGAGGTTTCGTCTAACCACAAAGCTAAGGGGACCTTTTAGATCCTTTTACACAAAGAATTGCGAATAACCATGGCTTTGTTACAAGCTAGATTGCAATGAACAGAAACTGACATAACTTTGTATCTATGTCGATATCCGAGTGTACAGGAGCGCTCGGCATGGAGAATGGTGGGATTTCTGACGTACAAATTAGTGCCTCTTCACAGTGGGATACCAATAATTCCGCCATCCTAGGCAGAGTTCGAGAGAAAGGATCGTGGTCAGCTGGTCGAAGTGATGTCAATCCGTGGCTTCAGGTTGATTTGGGTAATCAGCAAACTTCTGTAACACGTGTAGCAACTCAAGGAAAAAATGGCTACAGCCAGTGGGTGACCATGTACAAACTGCAGTACAGTTATGATGGATTTAGCTTCCAGTACTACAGAGAACAAGAACAAAGTCAAGACATGGTATAGTTTCTTCCCCGAAAAGCAGACAGTCTAAATTTGTTGAATATGATTAAAATTTTACACCAGTTTCACTGTGCAAATCCAAAAACGTACCGTGAATACTAGTTTAATTTTGAAATTTCCAATTGTGCAGCTAGCAATCAGATGCGAGATGAAACCGCAAGAAAAACAAACAGTTGTTCACAAATTCACTATTGGCTTTTCCGTGAAAGCAGTTCGTTGTTTCCCTGGAATCTTTTCATTATTAGTTTACCTTTTTTCTTTCGTCGTAAGCGACGTGGAAATTAATGAGCAATAGAGAGAGAGGTTCAAAGCTGCAAACCAGAAGTTGCCTCTAACCGCAACGGCTTTGAAACCAGACACAGGCGAACGTCTGTCTGTATTTATTAATGTCTTTTTGTCTGTTTAATTTAGGAGTTCGTTGGAAACACAGACCCGGATAGTGTTGTTTCTCATGACATAAAACCACCCATCAAGGCACGCTACATCCGTTTTCGACCAACAGCTTGGCATGGTCACGTATCAATGAGAGTGGAGCTCTACGGCTGTAAAGGTAATGAATGTTTCCTGAAATCGAGTTAATCATGTGACATTGCTCTGCTCTTTCTTTGTAATCTAGATAAAACAAAATTATCTTTTGTTGTCATAAGCTCAGCATATTAATAATGTTACCTATAAATATATTGAAATTTAAACTGAAGATGGCATAAGTTATGCCGAAACATGTCTCTAGAAAATGCAATCTTAATAATCAGCCTGGTGTAGTGATCAATCAACGTTACAACATATTTTCGGATTGGCGGAGCGCATTTGTACTAAAAACCAGGAAGTTTTGTGACATAAATTAATGTCGAAGTTTTTCACAGTAACATAAATATTTCTTAAGTGTTTGGGTCTAATTTTCCAATAATTTTGGTTCTAATGAAAGTTTTGCGAACTTCTTGCTTTGTTTTTTACATTTTAAGTCTTTTTAGTCAAGTTATTTAGGCGATACAAAAAGAAATCATCGAAATCCTTTATACCAAACCAGGATTCAAACCAGTCAAGTCAATTTCATTTTAGCAGAGGGAGGTTTCATCGCCACGACTTGCATACTTATAAAGATGAAGGAGGCGTAAACCCAGTTATGTTCAATTTCAGAGAATCTTTACTTGAAAATGTGTGCTGGACGCTTTCAGTTCCTCTTTATAAATACCATAAAGTGAGCATGACTGGAAATAACTATCTTTCTTCTTTTAAGGCAACGGAATATATGGCCACTGGATCTTAGGTGGTTCTGATCCTGATGTACGGGTTAGTAAAGCTTCTAGTAACCGTAAAACACTATCTAAGTACTTTGAAATTACAAGAAAAAATCTGCAAAATCTCACGGGAAAGTTTCTCCAGTGAGTAACAGTCATTATTTCATAGGTACTGAGATTTATCCACGAAAATCACGGTGAATAAGATTCGTACTGATTTTAAACGAAGCCAATCAGGAGCACGAACGACAAAATTTCACTGTGAAAAAATATCGTTCGTCCAATCAGCAACGCGAACGACGAAATTTCACTGGTGATGAATGAACGTACTGAAGGAAACGTCATCCGACAGTCGTTGCACACAAAAAAACGAGCGCTTTGAAAAGTGGCCGAGGGAAGGTTTGCTTCTGTTTGCTCAGTTGAAGAATTCATTTGCGAACAAGAAAACAAAAACACCGCTCAAAAAACTGAACGAGATGTAAGATTGCTTGAAAGATTTTTGAAAACGAGGAACGAAGACAGAAAAAGAGAAGATATTCCGGCTGTTGAGCTGAATGAATACATCAGCCAATTCATCATCTCCGTCCGCACCAAAGGTGGCAATGAATACGAACCGACTTCTCTTCGAAGTTTAGTGGCTAGCTTCGAAAGACACCTGAAGAAAAAGAGCTATTCTGTAAGCATCAGTAATCAACGACTTGGTGTTTGAGAAAACCAGGAAAGTTCTTCAGTCCAAACAAAAACAGCTAAAGAAGCAAGGTAAAGGAAATAAACCCAAAGCGTCGGTAGCTTTGACAAGCAAAGAGTTGAAAATATTGTACGAGAAGGGTTTCCTCGGTATGTGTAGTCCCGAGACACTTTTAAACACGCTCTGGCTAAACAACACTCTTCACTTCGGACTCCGTGGGTGCCAAGAACATCGTGATATGTGCTGGGGAGATGTAAAGCTACAGAAAACGGCAAGCGGAGTCGAGTACTTGGAGTTCAAAGACAAACAAAAACTAGAACGGGATCAGACTGCAGCGATGTCAGAACCGTACCGCCGAAAATGTTTGCGACTGACGGAACTGAAAGAGATCCTGTCGCGGTCTACAAATGTTTTGCCAGGAAGAGACCTGAGGAAATGAATCAAGATGATGCTCCTTTTATTTGGCTGTAAACAACGGTTTGATGACGGACTCGCTCGCAACAAAAGGCTGGTTCAAGTCCGGTGCTGTTGGCAAAAACAAACTCAATGGTTTGATGAAGACCATGGTTCAGAAGGCAGGAATTGAAAACGACAGGCTTCGAAATCACAGCGGCAGAAAGACCATGATCCAGACGCTAAGTGAACACGACATTCCACCTACCCAAATTGCACAACTATCTGGCCATACGAATTTGAAGAGCACAGAAAATTACAGCACTGTTTCAACGAAGCAACAGATGCACATGTCAAAAGTGCTGAGCAGTGTGATGGCTGGTACCACAGCTTCGTCCTCTTCTGAAACAGCTTGTACGCCTTCCTCCGACTCTCAGAATGGTGGTAAGCAGCAGTCCATGGCACTATTCAGTGGCGCAGTTATTCAAGGTGGCAATTTCTCCATCAACATTAACACTTTAAATCAGTCTCCGACGTTTTCTACAAATCCGTCAAGCCCCGAAGCGGTGCGATGGAAACGTCTAAGGCCTTTGGAACTGGAAAGTGACTCTGATGATGAATAAATTGTGACTTATCTTCTTGACTTAGCCTTGTTAATGGCATGGCTTCCTTTATTAAGGTATCAGGGTACCCCAAATGACAACATTGCGTTTTCACTGTTTGAGCGTCAGGCGTTTCACAAGAACCCTAACAAACTATATATTTTCTGAAAGCTTAATAATTGAAGATTACGAAAACTTATTTAGGTAAAGAAAAAAGACAACTGTGTCGAAAATAGAGACTACGTTTTTAAAAAGTACATCGTTCACGAAATCGGTTCCGCTCCAGTCGAGAATGATCTGGAGAGAAAGACGAACATCGCGCCGAATTCTTCACACCTTTGTCTCAAAAACCGTGTCTCAGAATTTTTGTAGCTGGCCTGCTTTATTTTCTGCATTCAGTTAAACTTTGAAGTTCGAAGAAACACCTCTCCTCTTTCTTTTACGGCTCATAACTTTTGAATGAAAGCAAAAAATAAAATTCGGAGACACGGTTTTGGTGTCAAATTATGTGGCAACATTGTCGCCAAATTTGAGCTTATATGGTTGAAAACTCGCTGAACGCGAACTTAAAATGTGCGCCCAATTTCTTGAAAAATTAGTTTCGAGAAAAAAGCCAAAATATGATTTGGAAACTTTTTCCGGTCTGAGGAGATTAAAACACCTAGGTGTCAGGATAATTACCTGCGGTTGACAGAGGGGAGGCTCAACTTACCGCGTTACAACAATAGCACAAACATGCCGACAAGAATGGTGTCAAATTCTGCGTGTTTTTATGTTGGAAAGCGACTTTCGTTGAGTACGAGTGCCGTTCAAAGGGTCTTCAAACGCAATAAACGGAAATTCTAAAGTCATAATATCACGTCGGCTGTAAAATGCCGAAGGCATCATCATTTGAGCTGGGTAAGACTACCCAAGCTGCCGGGACCTGAAAGACGAAAGGAAAGGCGAAAGGAAAGCACATTGAAATCTGCGAAGAAGCCACCACGTGTTCGGCTCAAGATCTAAGAGAGAACATCCTGTCAGAAATGCGAGCAATTGGGAAAAAAAATAAACTTCTTTATTACTGGAGACAAATTCCGTACTTTCCTGGACATGCCGTCTTTTGCGCCAAGTTGATTCTTTGATACATCTGGCTTTGTAGAAATGTTATGGAATTTGAATGGATGGATTGGTTTTCGCCGTTCGCGTTACGAAAAGCGAGCTGGCAGTCGAAGCTTATCACACTGACAAGTGAGGAGTCAGGAAGCGCAAGTAATTCCTCAACGTTCGATCTTTTCTCTCTCTCTCTTTCACAGACATGATCGAAGCCACTTTGTAAACACACTCGAAATAAGCGGGAACTGCTACGCAATCGATCGCGTGTCAAGACATCGGGGCCCTGTTATGTCGCATGCTATTTTCAGCGTTGTTGACAGATGACTGTCAACACATGATTAGAGAAAATTAATACCACAAATCTTTTCTCGTCCATAACTTTGCGTAGAAACAATCTTTTTTTCTGAAACTTTTTGTAAAAGAGAGGTTTGAATAATACCTATCTCAAAATGACAAAAGGGTATTTTTGGAAAAAGTGGTCAATTTTGGGGTACCATGATACCTTAATAGACATTTGACTTTACTGAAAAATTTTGAGTGCTGCAGATGTTTGATTTACTCCGTTGTTGAGCACTTGAATGGTTTTACAGTGTAATTTATTTGTGCAAATAAATTTGTCTACTCAGTACTACACGAAAAAGAAAATCTCAGTACCTATGAAATAAACACATTACAGCATGGAAAATGCTTTGTACGATTTTAATTCACTCGTTGATACGTATCAGAAAACTCACTCGTTCGCTACGCTCACTCGTTCGTTTTCTGACACTACTCAACTCGTGAATAAAAATCGTACGCGCGCATTTTCCATGAAGTAATCTCTATTTCCCATCTGCATCCTCGAACCTGCAATGCATGATCCAAAACGATGAGCTAATTCTTTTTAGAATTGGTGGACTGTGCTCTCAAGTAGTGATCATGATAGATGCTGGCGAGACACTCCTGCTTGAAAATTTCCAACATTACACTCTGCGTGATGTAACTACGTTGGACTTTTTTCTTTTGTAGGTATTTTGGTTCTGTAAACTTTACTGAAGGCTGGTGTCCTGGCAGCAAGGCCGCGCATTTCAGTCAAGTTGGCTCCTACGCTACGGTGCCAAGCTTAAATATCACTAGCTGTGACTTCACATTTGCATTTTGGGTAAAATCCTCAGGCTCTGGTGGGCCTATAATAGCAGTCAGGTCAATTAGTGGAAAACTATTTTATGTGGAAATTAAAAGTTCTATGGTATATTTGTCGGTTTACAACACGTTGGAAGAAGCACACTTCAGCAAAAATGATTGGAATCATATAGCTGTGACTTGTCAGCATTTTGAGATGAAAGTGTTCGTGAATGGTACAGAGAGAGCAGTAGAAGAACGATGGAACGAATACTTCTTTCTATCAGATAGTTTCCAGCACTAATATATTATTGGAAACCATCCGGATTTATTTAAAATACCGTTGATAACCCAGCCTTTCGTTGGATCAGTTACAGATCTTTATATGGTGGGGATGGCTTTGTCTGTGGATCAGATTTCCGACTTGTTCAAAGGTAACATATGTCAATTAATATTATCTTCGGATCTTACATAATGGCCTGAGTAATGTCAAGGCCTTCACAGACTTGCGTCGGAATTCTACCTTGTACCTCGTCTTACGTAAAAATTGTTGGAGTATCGGTCGGATTTAGAACGTCCTTTAAAAAATACCGGTGCCGGCTCCGGACGAGTTTTTGCAAGAATAACCGGCCGGATACCTCAAGAAAATAGGCCGAATAAGAGCGCTGTCTAATATCCTGATTAGTTTTGACTGACTTAACCCTATTCAGCCTGGGGGAGGGGATGAGTGTCTGCGCTGACATTGAACGTTGAACATATCTCCCTTAATATACAAGCAACAGATACTAAACTTCGTGCCTTGTCCTACATTTATCTAGGAACAATTTGGTATGCCAGGTCAACTTTCATCAAAACTGATGTTTGTCGTGACAGCCATATTTTTGTAGGTAGCTTTCACAAACGTTTAAATTTTACTGTTTTAAATGAAAAAACTTAAAAAGTTTGATTCTCTAACTTTTACATTTTTAGATCATTTGAGTGTTCTTTTATTGCTTTTTATTACTTTCTGGGCAGTTTTTATCTATCTATCTATCTATTCATCTGTCTATCTATCTATCCATCTGGTTTTTGAAGGTCTTACAAAACTGAGCAAGAAATGCTAGATGGCGGATCCAAGATAGCCTCCATTTTGGAAATTATGACCCAATTTCCACATGAGACGCAATCAGGTCATGTTGCGGACCTCAAAAGAAACATTTTGCTACCCTCGAAGTTTCGTTGTCATAGGTTGTCATAGCTAATATATAGATTTAGCCAAGCCTAAAAGCGGAGCCCCCCTTTTTGTTTTGTTTGTTTGTCTGTTTTTTTTTTGTTGTTGTTGTTGTTTCGTTTTTTTTTGTTTTTGTTTTTTTTTGCTGTCAGTTATTAATTTGTGAAAATACTCTCATTCAAGTCGTTAAATTAAAAATAAACAACAAAAAAACAAAAAAAAAGAAAAGAAAAAAATTCTTTCCCTCGCTGAGAGCCGAACCCAGGGCGTGGACGTCTGAAGCCGGATATCAGTCCACTAGGCCATCAGCGTTGATTACCATTTTTTAAGTTAATTTTAATAATTATTTCTTTCTTCGTGACAAACTACCTATCAGCATGAAAATGCTGGTGTTTTTCCTGTCAGAATATGTTCGGAACGCCGTAAAAACCATGGTTGTGGACAGAAAAAACCAAAAAGCACTAACTCTGCTATATTTGGCGTCGAAACTGCTGCGAAAAGCTGCGAACTCAACTGGTGTGCCGACCGAGTTCGAACAGAACCGACGAGGCAAATTTGAACTTTTCGCCTAAACTTTATCGCCTAATTTTTTTCGCCTAAATTGAACTTTCCCCTTCCACCAAAAAGACAGCTGAGTATTCTTTTGATCTTTTTTTTTTTCATTAACAAATTTTTTTTTGAATTTTGTTGTCTTTGCTTGTTTTGCTACAACGCGGGTCAACAGGCGATTTCGCACCAATACCACCATAGGAAGCCCAAGCATAATATTTGAATATCATTAAAAATGGGGTTTCAAAATATAAGACTTTGTCTGGGATTTCGAAGCGAACATTTTGAGCAAAACATAACAACGTACTAACTGAATAAAGTTCATGAAACATTACATGGTGTTGTTTGCTATCCTTACAACGCATTTCGAGCAATTTTAGGTCCATTTACTTTACTGTGTATTTGTACATGTACAAACACGGGATTCAGCACAGGGTTATATCCAGTGTGTGAAGTGTATTAGTAACTCTGTGGTGCGGACGTACGGACGGACGGTCACGTGACTAATACGTCACTACCAAAATTTCTTGGCTTGATAGGTTACGAAATTTCCTTAGCAATGGAGCTCCGCTGACGCGCTAGCGTGCTGGCTCCGCTATAATACTCTCAGAGTCAAGGAGGCAGAATGCCCCCTCTTCCCCCCCCCCCCCCACCCCTCTCCGCCAAGCTCAGGAACAAAAAAAAAAGTTCAGGCTGGATAGGGTTAAGTATTACTGTATGGTTATTATAGACAGTTTATAAAATGTGGTTGTCGTTGCTGGAATTTTGTGAAAATTACCGTTGAACGGAAACCAAATGCGTAACCAATAATTTGCAAAGCAAGAGAAGGGTATATTAACACTAACAGAATAAAGCAAGTCAAAATTTTGTAGTAAAATCACGATACAGCTGCACACAGGCACGTGAAACTTCGGGTCTTCGTATTCTCCCTCGTAAGCAACTCAATGGGAAGCAATTTTAAACTAATTCACCCTGAGAGAAAATTGAAGAACTTTACAAAACTATAATAGAAGTTCTAGCAAAACTATCGACAGCAATGAGGAGAATCGTGTGAGCAAACGGAAGAATCGGATAAAGAAATTCAATTGTTTGATAGATTCGAATAGATGAAAAGTGTATGTTTAATCAAGGTAAATCGTGGCCTGAAGGGAGATGAATCTCAATTAACTCATTCTTTCACTCAGCCTTAGTTCACCTCGTCATTACGTATACCTACAAGTTCCCATACCGGAAAATCTTGCCTTAAAGGCCTTTCCCAGACTCGTATCCAGTCGCTATTTATGAGTCTGGGGGAAAGGGAGAGCAGATTGGATTCTATTGAGGCGCGCGCGGTGGCAAGGGAAGGAGCGAAGGTAAAATAGCGACTGGCAGATTTCGTATCAATATGGCGGGCGCTCACAATGAAGTTCTTTTTCACGCGAGGTAAATAAGCCATAAATGAAGGTAAATTAGCTTGCTCACATCGCAGTTGTATTGACAATATTTTTTTTACTAAAGCGAACGGTATTTTGCATCACTCAGTACACAGTAAGCTTATGACCTACTGAGCTGACCTTTTCTGACACACGTATACCTTTCGTCAACTATTATAAATTTCACAAATCATTCGCTGAAATCTTAATTCAAGCTTAAAACTTCTAAATCGATACCTTGATTTCTTGGTTCCATTTATTTGAAAATTGCCAACGACAAGCCACAATATTTGCAGCTTTATTGTAAACAGACAATAGATCTTCTTCAAGGCATCGGATCCTGAATTACGACCACTTACTCCTGTTTGCGATTGAAATAGGGCAGGTAACATCTCTTCGTGGAAAGATTAACGTTCATCTCCCGAAACGAGTTATCCAAGTATCTTCAGAGTTCAGTGCCGTTTCCCTGAAAAAACGAGCTGTACGCCTCTATGGCAGAATGCACGTCTCTACCGTGCGAAATCTGCCAGTCGCTATTTTCCTTCACCCCTTTCCATGACACCCTGCGCGCCTCAATAGAATCCAATCTTCTCTCCTTTTCACCCATAATCATAAATAGCGAGTGGGTACGAGTCTCGGTCTTTCCTTGTAATTTCTCTTTTCTCCCTCCTGCTAAGCTAGAAGTTCATCAGTCTAGAAACCTATCTTTGGATATTGTGCCTTTCATGTAAAGGTAAACAATTTCTAAAGCATGATTTTTTTTATCTTACAAGGCAAACCGACACCTCCTGTTCTTAACAACAAAGAAACTGAGATAAATGGTTGCAATGTCAACCTCACATGGAGTCCTCCAAGAGAAGATGCATGCCCTATCACGATGTACATAATACACTACAGAGAAGCAAATTCACAACACATTGAAAAAACTGGCGACAAATTCCCGTTTCAAAGGTTACAAATACCTTCTTTTATATTCCACTCTTTTGTGACACGAAATATGAATTTGCAGTGTCCGCGCATAATGGTAAAATGGAAAGTGACTGGTCAGACTACTGGCACATAAAAACCAACACAGGTGTAATATTAGCTTCAACTTTTATCTCTTAAAACGAGGCAGAACGAGACATTTGGTTGACTGGGGAAACTTGCAGCAACAGTACCAGGGACAAATCCGGGATTTTTTCAAAAGGGGGGGCGGGGTTGCAAGTAAAAAAAACAACAATATGCTATTATTTTTGTGATAAACAGGCGATAGATACGAGGAGTGAGGGAGGGAGGAAGGAAGAAGGAAAGATAGAAAGAAAGAAGGGAGGGAGGAAGGAAGGAAGGAAGCAAGGAAGGAAGGAAGGAAGGAAGGAAGCAAGAAAGGAAAGAAAGAAAAAAAGAGGGAAAGAAGGGAGTGAGGTATGGAGGGAGGGAGGGAGGAAGGAAGGAAGAAAGGAAGGAAGGAAGGAAAGCAAAAAAGAAGGAAGGAAGGAAGGAAGGAAGGGAGGGAGTGAGGTAGGGAGGTAGGGAGAGAGGGAGGTAGGTAGGGAGGGAGGGAGGGAGGGAGGAAGGAAGGAAGAAAGAGAAGGAAGGAAGGGAGGAAGGAAGGAAGAAAGAGAAGGAAGGAAGGGAGTGAGGTAGGGAGGGAGGGAGGGAGGAAGCGAAAAAACTACCCCGAAGTAGCTGCTACTTTTTACAGTCTTTCAAATTTCGTGGAAGGTTCGTACCGTTCTGTCGAGTAGAGAATGATGAAAATAGTGTACATTTCTTTTCGACCACAGGTTAACGTTTTACTATCCTGCGCGCTTACGTCTCCTGTTTCCAATCTGTGTCCCTTTTTAGTAGCTGTACGATACATTTCGTGTTAAAACTTAGTAACATTGTTCAGTTTTTAAATTCTGATTGCTGCACAATCCAGGTGAGTACACATCTTGGTCACACGATATCTGAACGTGAAGACATTTATGTCAAGTTTCAAGTAGATCAGTTCACATAATAGCACGCGACGATGACGCTGGTAAAGTTGAAGTTTTGTCTCACGTGGCTCATGAAGGAAGGAAGGAAGGAAGGAAGGAAGGAAGGAAGGAAGGAAGGAAGGAGGGAGGGACGGGGGGAAAGAAGGAACTTTATTTCAGTGGCAAAAGGGTTTAGCATTTCTGCTATAGGAACACTTATAAACAAAAAGCTATTAATGAATATATTTCATATAAGTGTAATCATATGCAGTAAATTGCAAAAGCGTTTTGATACGAAAAATGAAAATGAAGAAGGCTAAATTGAAATTAACAAGGCATGCAAACTGTATTCTCTGTGGTTTAGTGTGACTTTACTACTTAACCCGTGAAATAGATACTCAAACATAGCGACTAGTATACACTAATTACAATGTTGTTTGTTTGTTTGTTTGTTTACTTTTGACCACCGGACACTTATTGTAAGATGCCGTTTCACGAGTTTCGTAAAACCGCCCTAATAGTGAGTTAATACAACATGGGCGGATTTAGGGGGATTACCGAGGGGGCCGCAGCCCCCCTTTCGTCCGGGAATTCTATTTTCTTTTATGAACAGCGTCTGACGGATGGAACTTTGTGCTTTGTTTCTTGAGATATCTTTTCCTTAATAAATATTATCAATAAGAACATTCATCCAACGTTGTTCAAATGAACCGCCCTTATGAACAAGCATCAAACCGAACACACCCATGTTTTATTATATTAAATATTTCAGCTTTACGTGTCCAATATGGAATTTCCAATTTTCAATCCAATATGGAATTTCCTCGGGGGCATGCCCCCGGACCCCCCTGGAAAGTCGCGCCGTTGGCGCTCCGGATGGGCGCTTTCGCGCCCATATTGTCACTCTACTATATCCCTCGGCCCCCTCTATCACAAAATCCTCCGTCCGCCCCTGTACAAGGCAATTTGGCCATCATAAAGAGAGATTCAAAGGTTGACGTTTGACCGTTAGATCCTCGTGAGAACGAATGTAGTATGCCTTCCAAAATTCTCATTTTCAGTTTTCATTTTTACATGACAGTGTAATTGGAATTAGGTATGTATTCTGAGATGAATGTTTTATTAACCCCCACTCTGTCTGTCTGTTTATTTGGCCTGGTTCTTTATTGTTTTCGTTCTTTCCCCCAGAAAAAGCTGGAGAGGAAGACAGACAACAGTTTCTTCAGGAAATTGAGCTCATGAAAGAAATTGGATTTCACAGGAATGTTGTGAGTATGCTTGGCTACTGGGTCAGGACAGAGCCCATCATGTTAATCTTGGAGTATGTTCCACGTGGGGATCTTCTTCAGTGGCTTAGAAACAAAAGGCAGCAGGTGAGAATGTACTTGTATAATTTTGTGCTTGTGAAATGTAAGCTTATTCTGCCAATTGACTCACAATGGTGATTTAGAATGGAGAAATTTTAAAAAGGAGGTGGGCTTGGAGGAAAGGGAAGATTTATTGCCGTACGTGGTCATACCCGTTCAAGTGGTAACGCTTTGACGGTGTATATTTGATAGTATTAAGAAATGAAATGTTAATTTAGATTAACGTGAAAATCTAAGTCAATAGGACAACAAAATTTTATAAGTTACGATTTATTTTATCACTCAAATTTCTCATATGGTTTTAGCCATGTGGCCACAGGTTGTTCGAAAACCCTCCGTCTTTGATTTCATCCATTCCATTGAATTCAAATCTTTAGATTGTCTACCGGGTTTTTCTTTGATAGTTTCGTTTACTTAACGCAACGTAGACGCCTTAATGTACAATGATCCTATTTCTTTATTAATTCTTCAGCTTAAGCCAACAAATAGGATTGATGCTGACGTCGTTTTAGAGCTGGCACCTCATTCAATGCAACATGAAGATATTGACTACAAATTAAGCTCAAAAGACAGTTCAAAAGAACGCTCCGAAATCATGGATACTGAAAATAGCTCAGAAGAAGATGCCAAAGAAGGAGAAATGAGAAAAGAATATAAAGAAGGGAGAAAAGATAAGGAAACTAAAGCCCAAAATTATGATGATATTTGAAGACGAAGCGAGCTGCTTACAAACAAACAACGAAGATAACTCTGACGAATGTGTGAAGGAAAGGAAAATTAAAACAGGAAACAAAGAATTTGAAACGGATGAAAAAGCAGAAGGCGAAAAGGACGATGGTAGATTGGGCTTAACTGGACAAAACAAAGACGAAAACAAGGTGGGATGCAAGGGAAAAGAATGGAGAAAAGAAATCCAAGACGTCAAGGAAGTAAAAACGAAACCCAACGCTACCCGGCAATTCAACACTGGAGCTCGGTGCATGACACTAAGTAGCGAGGGACCAAAAGCTCAGGAGCGGGAACATATTCTAGATGCTCGCTTGAACAATGGTAGTCAAAGTGCCTTTAGACTGTCTAGCAGCTTCGAGGGTTCAGGTGTAAGTGAAATGAGCGTTGTGATTGGGGGCGACGAGAAAATGAAACAAACAAAAGAAAGCGAAAAACGAAAAATTGAAGACGACAACGAAGAAATAAAGAAGTGTAACATTATTAGCAGCTTAGATGTGAACATTTTGACTCAACAAAACATCCCATGCCAAACAAATCCGTTGAATGGTAACGAAGAAGTAGACCAAATGATTGCGCCCACCCTGGAAGAGGTCCACGTTCCAATGAAACTTGAAGACAATAAAAATGAAACTCATGAAGAAGGTTCCATTGCAGTCATCAAGGAAAACACAGAAGTGAAGATCACTGTTCCTCCTGATGATGATAACGACGATAATGTTATCTCGGCTAAGGATCTTCTTTGCTTTGCGTGGCAAACAGCTCGTGGGATGGTAAGATTTACCAACTAAAACTTACGTGAAATTATGAATATATGAAATTCATATATTTGAACTGCGGACTGAAGAAATAAATGTAAAGAAGATCCTCGCAGTTATTAACGCAACTTATGCAGTTGCGAAAAGAAAGCCTGAAAAAATTAGGCTTGCCGGCAAGCATAAGTTGCGTTAATAACTGCGAGGATCTTCTTTACATTTATTGAAACTTACGTGTAACCTTAAATAGATAAGTTCCTCCTTAGCTTCTTCTTCTCCTCTCCTTTAACACATTTAACAATTGTTCAATGCCATGAAGTCGTACTAGAGTGAACACTCAACGAAGTGCACACTATAGAGTTTGCTTTGAGTGCATGTACCACGAGACTGCGTGGGACAACTGTTCTATTTTATAGAAAATGGTTGGATTATGAGAAATTTTACTAACTTATCACAAGAAAAGTTCTGATAACAGAAAATTTTCGATTATCTTGGGTAACTTCTCCACCTGAAGTCGTAAACAAAACAAGGTTTAACATCTGTCACAAAATACACGTTTGCATACAGGATTACAGATATTTAGGTCTGAAATAACAAACATTCTACCGGGTAAACAAGAATTAAAAGGACATTAAGTTGTACGCCGATCAGAGTACGTGCTTGGTCGTGATATTCTATGCTAGCCAATATAATAATCACTTGTATCACCCGGCACTTAAGATTCCAATTTTACGTTATGTCTTGTTTACTGAGCATTTTATCCCTGTTCTATATACAGGATTATTTGGCCAGCAAAGGATTTGTTCATCGTGATTTAGCTGCCCGTAATGTTCTTCTTGGTGAAGGCAGGACCGTGAAGATTGCTGATTTTGGTCTACTTCGTCACACGAGTGATGGTGAGATATACCAGGTAAAGACCTCAAAAAAACTGCCTATCAAATGGACGGCACCCGAGGCGCTAAGGAGCGGCATATATACTTCTAAGAGTGACGTGTAAGCGTTTAGCATAATCTCTTATATGGGTAGCTGCCTCGTCCCCAGGCGTCCTTCACCATTGCATCCTTCCCACGAAGCCCCGTGCTTCCTGTTTGCCCGCGCTAAACTGGCGCCTGGGTACGAGGCATTATAGGTAGGACAATGAATACATTTATTTTTTACCACTGGCTCAAGCAGGCTCTTCATGCTAGTACACTGGTCTCGTGGTCAACATAATCATTTATATCAGTCATATTCAACAATTTAACTATGATGACAAGAAAGTGAACGACGTGTTGGCTGTTGCTCAAAGACAATGAGAGCTGGTGGTTGTGATTTGCAGACATTCAGTGTGGTCCGATTGTGAATACGCTACATTGACTCATTCGTCTCTGCTTTTTGCTGAAATCGTCCGCTGCGTCCTTGAAAATGAATTTACTGAGATTTTTTTGGAATGTAGTCGGTAAACATCGTTGTTTATTAATTCAATTATTTAGTTGACTTAAATGCCGGTTGAATAGTTAAGTTAACTATCGCTTATAGAAAACACGGACGAGTACTGCTGTTAACTACAATCCCAGCCGCAAACCTTGAAACAATTTGTTATCGTTAGCTTCCCCTCCCCCTTTTCAATGTTGTCTCAAACGCCAAACTGATGAAATGCGGTCAACATTGGATTTAAAATGGAAAAGGCGACCTTTCTTCATTCAGTTCACTCTAAGAATTTAGCTTTAGAATTTTGTTTATTGTGTTTTAGGTGGTCTTTGGGAGTACTTCTTTGGGAACTGGCTACCATGGGTAAGATGACATTCTTATTTGTATTTTTAGCCCTTTGAAAGTAGTGACTTTTCTTCAAGCCCAGTCAGTTATACAGTTATGGTGTGGTGTGGTGTGGTGTGGTGTGGTGTAGTGTGGTGTGGTGTGGTGTGGTGTGGTGTGGTGTGGTGTGGTGTGGTGTGGTGTGGTGTGGTGTGGTGTGGTGTAGCGTGGTGTGGTGTGGTATGGTATGGTATGGTATGGTATGGTATGGTATGGTATGGTATGGTATGGTATGGTATGGTATGGTATGGTATGGTATGGTATGGTATGGTATGGTATGGTATGGTATGGTATGGTATGGTATGGTATGGTACGGTATGATGTGGTATAGCGTGCTATGGGATGGGACAGGACGGGATGCTACGTTAAAATGTTATTTTTATTGCGCAGTTTTCATTCAGAAATATTCAGAGACTTATTACAACTGAGGGTAAAGTTGCACTGCAAGGAAAGGCGCCTATGGCAGCTCTTTATCAGTATATTTGTGATTTCAAACTACCCACCCAACTTATGAACGAGGGTATAAAAGCCAAACAATAACACTGGGACTATATATCCTCTACTTTTTTTGAGCATACTGTTTTTTCGAGCTCTTGTTTCACCCGCCGAGAAAGTCTAGAGACAAAGCAAACGGCTTCGCGTCACCGTTCTTATCTGAACTGGGACAAACTTTTGATATGATTAAATGCAAAAATAACTTTTGACGTTCTAAACGTCTTTTGATTCCTCTTTGTTGAATTACAAGGGGGCATCCTATATCCTGGAATAAGTAACGGACGGATGTACAATGTCCTAAAGACAGGATATCGCATGGAGAAGCCGAAAACGTACAGCGATGAGATGTAAGTGTCGGAACACTGACTTTTGACTTGTCTGTAGTAAATTTTCCGCTTGACTATGGCTGGTCAGCGAAATACAATCCGATCATTTGTTTCCTGTTATTCTTGATTCTTTCTTTGATTCCCAACCCCTCTCCCCAATTCAAAATGCCATTTATCCAGTTTCTCACACTACAAAATACACACCTATTGTTTAATAATGTAAACAAAGATGGCTATTTACTGCCAACAGGTACGAGTTAATGCTGGACTGTTGGAAGCATGATCCAAACGAACGACCGACATTCGCACAAGTGATATTAACATTGGAAAGAATGATGACAGTGGACACGCCTTATTATGATTTTAGTAACTTAGATGAGACCGAACCATATTACAGTAATGTAGTTGATAGTACGAGCGAAACAGAAGAACTAGATGCAAAGTTTTAACTGCCTTCATACTACTAAGTGATAAAGAGTGTTTTTAAAGAACGTTTGTTTAGCAAAACTAACGTAGCTCATCGAGACTTGCTTTTAAGCTAAGAGTGCTTAACAGGTCCAGGTCCCTGCTGGCCCGCGCGTTGGCCGATCACTCAGTGAACAAATAGTATGCACCTTTTGCTTTTTATTCGAGGTCACGTGCCATCTGTTAGGATTAGCTCTCTGGATCGTTCAGTTAGTAAATTAAACGCATTAGTTTGTAACTGGATCTTGCCAAACTGGTCCAGTTCTTGGAGTAACCCTTGTCAAGTATTCTCAACGAACAACGCGCAGGAACGTTAGGTAGTGCGAAGTTGACAGCTAGTGCAAGCAGAAATCAGGAATAGGTTGGCGTCGTGCAAATTCCACTGAAATCCCACGTGTGATTGCTCAAGAGGACTGGTGTTTTCCCTCAGTATCAAGGCCAGTAAGAACCAGTTCATTTTGGAAACGTTGTTTTGTTTAATAGGGTGGCTCAATTTCAACATTGTAGTGACCAATGTATAAGTGCATGCCTGCGCTGCCAATATTGCCATCCATAGCTTATGGATCTAAGGAAGCTAGACACGTTTATTTATATTAATATCTTGCAAAAACATTGCTTTTCTTGCTGGTAGATCACAACAATATTCAAAGAGTCGTTAGCGACCCGTTTACTGTTTACATAAATCATATATTGAAACCTAGTGAACGGAATGGCGAAAATGTCTAAAAAGAAAAAATTGTAGGGACCCTGACTAGTTTAACTGAATAACGAGGGTTCAGTTTTTCAGAAAAAAAAACTTTATTTAACGTGTTTAATGATTGCTGTAAAGGAGGGATTAAAAATTGAACATTGCAAATCGAGAGCTGCGTCCAGGTCACGTTTTTCGACTACTGGTTTTCTGTACATCTTCTTTCATAAGCTATGTCATTTCAGAGATAAAAATCATACTTAAATATTTCGTTAAAACAGATAACATACCAAGCCTTATCGTTCCTGTTCTAAACCAATCCAGATTTCATAGATGAAAAAGATGGTGTTTGATTAAGAACAGAATACCATAGCAACCTTTGTAGATCTTCGTACATTAAAA
Organism: Siderastrea siderea; assembly: GCA_964030785.1. Taxonomy (NCBI): domain Eukaryota; kingdom Metazoa; phylum Cnidaria; class Anthozoa; order Scleractinia; family Rhizangiidae; genus Siderastrea; species Siderastrea siderea. The sequence goes on along the minus strand of OZ034966.1, from coordinate 64,010,347 downwards.
TCATGCCTTCAAATTTGGTTTACAAAACTCACAGCAACCTGGACCAATATGGACCAATCGTTTCTTAGAAGTGAATCTCCTTATTGTTTGGTTTACTAAAAATTACCACGGCAACCGTTGTCGGACCTTCTTGGTGACCGGTCATCTCATAGATTAGAATCGCCTTAAATGTTTGGTTAAAAAACAGCTACCATGGCAACCTTTGTCGGTCCTCTAGAGGACCAGCCATCTGGTAGATTACAACCACGTCTTAATGTTTGGATTACAAAGAAATACCTTTGCAACCTTTGTCGGTCATTTTGGAGGATTTTCATCCCGGCCACTTCTTAATATTTGTTACAAAACAAAGTAACACAGCAAGTTTTGTCGACTCCTGTTCCAAAGCAGACATTCCATAGGACTGAAATTGCGCCGTGGTGTTTGGTAAAAACAATCACCATAGCAACCTTTGTCGGTCCTCTTAAGGACCAATCATCTCATAGGTTAAAATCACGCATTGATGTTTGGTTTGCAAACAAATACCGTTGCAAGTTTTTTCGATCATTTTCTGGTGATTTGCATCTTATTTTGGTAAATAACGTCTTCATATTTGCTTAGAAACAGAGCAACACCGTAGGCTCGAGCTCCTGTTCTAAACCAGTGCTACAATAGATTCAAATTACGCTGAATTTTTTGGTTTAAAACAATTACCATGGCAACCTTTGTCGGTCCTCTTGAGGGCCAATCATCTCGTAGATTTAAATCACGCCTTAATACTTTGTCAAATAAAGAACGCCTCAGCAACCTCTGCCCCACCTTCTTTGCACCAGTGATATCGAAGAGAAAAAGGTGCGCTAATTATTCGGTTAACATCAAAGTAGCAAACCCTCCGCCTTGAAAAGCAAAATACACAGAATTTGGCGAAACAACATATGACTTGTCATGGCATCGTCGATTAAGGTCCACTTGAAAAATAAACATTCTGGAAGAATTTGGCCGACTGTTGAAGTTGCACAACCAAGATCAAGGGATTTGACTGAAGATAACTTGGACATCAAAAGGTGCGGTTCTTTTGCTAATAATCGCGTCTGTTAATTGTGAAAGGTCTATATCACTAGTGGTTAGTTTTTGCTGGCTCGATAACTTAGGAATCCAAGGTACTTTAACTCAGTTGATAGTACAGAATGCTTATGAAAGTAAATGATTAATACTCGTTTACTTTTTGAATTCATTTATTCAATATATCGCGGTGCCATGTCAGACCTTTCATTGCGAATTGCGAAGACAGGAAAGTCTCTTCAAAAAACATCTCTTTCGACGGACGTTCTTTATTGGATTGCTGAAATTTTGAGTGAAAAAATACGCCCAATGCCTTCTAGAATTATTTTTTACTTTGCGCATGGTTAAAGGTTCGCCAAAAAGGAAATCTGCGAAAATTAATAAATTAAGGAATTACTTCTCGCCATTGTGTAACTATATGGTGATGACGTTTGATAAAAGTCTGTTTTGGACAAGAGATTTTGTGATAAATGAAAGTGATGGTGAATTTTCAGCTCGGTAAATTAAATGTGAAAGATGAAATAATCAACAATGACACGAGCGTGGGACAAACAAAAAAGCTGAGTCCCCAACAGGAATCGAACCCATGACCTCCCAAACACCGGGCGGGCGCTCTATCCACTGAGCTACGAGAACTCATGAAAGTGACATTGCTGATCCTAGCAGTATGCAGAACGCATGTCACAAAAGAACTCAGTAAAAAGGGCCTCGCTCTCCATGAGTTCTCGTAGCTCAGTGGATAGAGCGCCCGCCCGGTGTTCGGGAGGTCATGGGTTCGATTCCTGTCGGGGACTCAGATTTTTTCTTTGTCCCACGCTCGTGTCATTGTTGATTATTTCATCTTTCACAGGAGATTTTGTGATTATGCTTTCTTTGAAGAAACGTAATATGTTGTGTGCAGAGGAACTGTGGGGACACAGAAACAGGTGAAAGACTGAGAAACAGTTGTGGTACGTAACGTAGGTTTCGACTCAGTCAGTATAGTACGACGTTGTTCCATAACTGACTTCCGTTGTCGTACCTGAAAGGCACGCATAAATCTCCAGAAAATCATTTAAAATGGTCAAAACTCCCTCATGCACTTATAACCTTATTTACTCAGCAAATAGACCCTGAAGTTTTATTTCATCACTCTATGGTAAACTGAGGAAAAGAAAGGAGACAATTGTGCAGTTCCTCATTCTTTTTGCACTCAGGGTCATTGCTGAGCTAGAGGAAGCGATTGATGCTGAAGAAGATTTCCGTGAAGTACCAGTTCTTCCTCGTGAAGACATCATGTTAGATATTGATTAATCAACATGGGAATATGTAGAACGAACATCCTTGGAAGATTTGTTTAAGGGACACTCCGTTCTATTTATTCACTTTTATTATTTTTATTTTATTTCAGGCAGGCTAGTTGAACGTCGCCTGTATTTAGGGCCTAAAACCCAACTCACACATCACATGAGGCTATCCCACGACCCGATGATACTAATGAATTCGATAAAATAAACACAATGTCTGAAGCATGTTGTTCTGGAGGGAGGGAAAGGAGATTAAATAATGCTCATGTTTGAGGCAAAATGAGCTTATTCCTGAATTTTCCAGCATTAATTGTTTGTGTTTTGTGGTCCCGCAACAAAAAATGTCAGCGCAAAGAAAAGGGAGGCATTATGAAATCATTTTGGACCCACCATAAAGCGTGTCTCTTGGGTTGTTTCCTGTGTTTTAATGTGAAACTGACAAACTGGGTGAACGATTTTGCCTTCCTCATATAAAAGAGAGTATTTTTTAATTATTTGTTTTTAAATGGATCTCCAAGACCGTACAAATCTGTTTTTTCTCCACTGTTATTTGTGGTGAATTTGCATGTCCACACACGAAAGAAAAAAGTAGGGGATACCTTTAGCGTCATCGGAAAGGACAAGGTGTCACAAAAGTAGAAATCAATCTCCGGTAAAATGTCAATGTGGATAAATCATGGCTGTATCTAGGTTTTCTCTTATGGAGAGTAATTGTACGGTTGAGGACCACGCACTTCCTTATTTTACTAAGCTCCCGTTTCCGGGTCTAAACATTTTAGTACATTATCAGTTCTCACAGTTTAGTTCAATTTTAAAATAGTTTCTGTCTATTATTGTACAGGGGACGCAGGAACTCGTCCGTAGCAGATGAAGAAGACGAAAGCGAAGAGAGCTTTGAAGAAATAGACCTGGGATCTTCATTCTCCTCCCGTACTGTCATCGATGTCAAGTTTTCAATATGTAAAACCTCGACAACCAACAATTTCGGATTTGACCATTTCTCTTCGACGACATCTGCTACAGGTGGAAAACCGACTCACGCGGCCGGCATTGACACCACCCAGAGCCTCCAACAGTTAAATCACGTGACCGAGGTGCCTTCAGTGTACACTGCTGCGCATGCGACATCTTCAGTCAGCGATGGTGAACAAATGGCCAGTGTCACGATGGAGCAGCTAGATCCTCCGCTCAAGAAATGTTCCAATTGGTATTGCCCGCATGGGAAGAGCCCTCTTCAAGTGGGGTGTCTAACTATTATTTATTTAGTTCTCGGAGTGATTTTCTTTCCCCTGCTTTTGATTGTCTTTATGGTCTGTTGTGTGAGTTATTTCACACCTGACATTGACTGATCCCACAGGCCAGTGAACAAGATTGCATAAAATGATGAAAGGTCGTACCTCTATTTTAAAGGCTCTTATCTCCCTTAATGCATGTAGACATTAACTACATTTAAGCACAGAAAATCTTCAATATGTAGCTTTAAATGTTCCGAATTCTGATTTACAAGATTGTAACTTTTACTGGCGAGCGTAAAACGTCAATACAAAAGGCTCTATACAATTTATTGACTCAAGAGTCTCCACTTTGTCTCGCCCTTTTTAAGTACTTTAGTTTCCTTACTCACTGCTGATTTAGTGCATTCAAGTAGAACTGGAAATAATACCAAGATCGCAAAAACGAGGTAATTTAACTAAATAAATATTTAAAGTTTTGGTTTTTTTGGTTTCCATTGTTAGTTTTGATATATCTTTTTTTATCAAATGAATAAAGTCCATGTCGGTTTGACATGTTATTACAGTGTTCAGTAATAAACTATAAAGTTTGACTGCATAATCTGGCTTCGGGTTCCCGCTATCGGTTGGTGTAAATCGTATTAAAGTCGATGGAAACCGAGAGGGAACAGTCCAATATATTTTGTTTTTTATTTTGTGATTGTTCCGTTTTACAGAGCATGTTGATAGTTGATAGTTTCGTTTTGTGATTTCAGCAATCACGTTTCATGCGCCAAGGCGATCTTTTGGAAGTCATTAGACGCAACTTTGGTAGCCCGCATTCAGATTGCAAGTTTTTCCATTGTTGATCACTGGGTTATGGTAGCCTGCGAGCAGTTCCTTTTTAATTCCGCTCAGGATAGTCTAGCGAGAAAAACACTCAAGCGCGCCTCTTGAAAACTCGACGTTTCGCAACCCGCCCGTTTATTCTGTCTTCTCACATGCGCGTCGCGTTTCAACGCGGCAGGCATCTTCAACGTGCGCTCGCATGCTGTTCTCGATCGACGTTCCCTAGGCAAAGTGAGGGGAATGTTCTAGGCCAGGCGTTATGATGTATAGAAATATGTGAGTGTCGTTTGGCGCTGTACTTAGCTGTTGAGTTAAGTTTGGTACCTCCTTTTCTTACAGCGCATACTATCTGCGCATATTGCAATGGTCCGAGAAAAGTGGGGAAAGAAAATGCCATGCCATCGTGGTTATGTATTTTAGAGATTTTTAGAGTCATAGTCGCTTACTTATCTCTGAAAAATACTTGGGTATCTACAGTTTTCTATTAGATTCAAGTAGCCCTTGTTCAGATCTGCTTTTCCCGCATAGTGATAAACTGTGCAAAAATACGTCTGTATTTGGAGGCACCGTCCTTAAGTGTAATTTTGAACAACTTAAAGAACAAACGTTGCTTGAGGTTTTCCTACAAGTTGAACAGGAAGTTTTTTAAGTTAGACCTACTAAACTCTATGCACAAGTTTGGATGTATCTGGGCGTCCGCCCGGCCAAAATAACACGTAACTAAAATCTTCGAATAGTATAGAGTAGGCGTAAATTACCACCCTGAACACCAGCTCCTAAAGTTTATTCGCTTCAAATTTGTTATTGATTTTGTTGAATTTGGGTAACAGAACAGTTTTGTTCATAAAGTCAATCGCGTGGTATAACTCTCTGGAAAATGTCTTTCCTCATACTCCTACTACTCCTACAGTACTCATACTCCTACCTCTCTTGAGTGTAACCCCGCCAAAGACCCCCTGCCGCGTACTTGAGTGTAAGGATTATGTTAAATATCTTGGAGTTTTATTGGAGAGTAATCTGAGCTGGAAATTTCATATTGACAGTGTTGCATTAAAAATAAGTAGAATTCTTGGAGTCATCGCTCGTCTTAGGCACTTCGTTTCCCTTATTACTCTTGTATCTATCGTTCTTTGATATTGCCTTACTTGTCCTATGGTTTGGCTGCTTGGAGTAAAGCTGCTAAATCCCATTTCCAAAAAATCCTTGTGATACAGAAACGTGCCCTTCGTTTGATGTATTTTTCCAAACCCAAAGCTCATGCCGTGCCTTTGTTTATTTCCACAAAAATTCTTCCCTTAAATATGTTATATGTCGAAACAGTATCATCTATAATGTTTGACGTGTTCCATATGACTGTACCGCCTAACATCAGTGATCTCTTCACCAAAGCTGAAGAAAAGCATATATGCATAAGACCAGGTTCTCTTCCCCTGGTAACTTCTACATCACAACCTCAAGACTGGGTCAAACTGAAGGATCTTTTGCCAGATTTGGAGCTAAACGTTGGAACTCCCTCCACGATAAATTTCGTCAACTCCCCAAGAGTGATTTTAAAAAGCATATTCAAAATATGTTGCTTTCGATACTGGAGGCTGAGGATGATTATGTTGAAGCACCTATTCTACTGCAGAAAATTGCAAAGTATGTAGTATAACTGATAAATTTTCCTATTTTTTGCATCCTCTCTTCCTCTCTTCTATTAATTTTGTTTTCTGTAATTCGTGTAATTCTTGAGTGCAAATTCCCTAAAGTTGCCAATTGATGTATCAAGTTATTTAGTATTTAGTATCCTTATTTAATTGTAATTGTGATTATTTAATTAGTGTGACTGCTGTACCCTTGTAGCTCCGCCCGCCTCGATTAGCTTCTGCTATTTGCGGGCGGAACCGAACCTTTAATCATTCCTCTCTTGTTTATGATTTTTTTGGGGGGGAGGGGTATTTAATAATTTATGTATTTTTTTTGAATTGAATTGTGCGTGAAAAAAGTCATTTCCATTTACCTTTATAGTCACTATATATATTTTAGAGAAAATATCCGCAGCAAGTTCGAAATTTAGAATATGGTTGATTTATTGGCTGCGATTTTCTGGCCGGATTAATTTGTCCGCCTGATTTGTCCTTTTTGTTTTTGTCGTCTGTTCACAGCAACAACAACAACAAAACAAAACAAGAGGCACATCAGCAGCCGTTCTCGGGTCTGCTGTTATGATTTTTTTCTCGAGTTTTATATTTGCGCTTGCGTATGCCCCGAACTACAATCTCTGTAATACGTCAATGGCCGGCATGGGATCGTGTACGAGATCTTGCGAGCGGCGATTCAAACGGGGACAAATCGGGGAAGTGTGATTTGCTCTTCGACTCAGTCGGGCCGAGAATTCGCCACGAGTTAATGTACCTCTATGCGATTGAGTTTGCTAGTGATCTTCTGTCCTGTTATTGTGAATCAGCTTACGATCCGCTGGCGCAACCTGCTCTCTAAACCTTAGCGCAGGTTGCACGGCTGACTTTCATGCAGGACTTCAGACTTCCGACCCCAAGCATTCAATAATTACTTCGATGATTATCTTTCCTTTCAGCGACAGTGGATTCAGTCTGAGAATCAGTACAGTACAGGGACGATAAATTTTAACGTTGCTTTTTATTAAATGTACAGTCTAAGAATGAATTAACTTGTTTTTTGAACTACATTGTTGTGTCATTTCAATTGAGATTCGCGTTGCTGTTACGAAAAGTATAGAGTATGGCGATTCCGTTGAACTACATTGCGCATTGGGCATAATCGTGTTTGCGTCACTAGCGCGTAAAAACTGGTAGCTTTTCTATACTGAAGGAGGTGAAATCATGACCTCAAATCAAAATCAAGGCCGGACGTTTCTTCGACGTGTTGTTTTCTTTGTGATTGTGTGTGTGTGTGTGTGTGTTTGTGTGTGTGTGTGTGTGTTTTCGGATTTTGTTTTTGTTTCGTTATTTTCCATTTACCTAGTCCCAACCCCAAACCGAGCCGCAACTGAGCTATTGCTACTCTCGAATTCTATTCCATGAAGAACGTAAACGTACTACCCTAAATGTCGTACAAGTGCCTCTCATCTTTAATGGAAATGGGACAAAATGAAGTTCTTGAGAAATTTTCGGCCCTGGGGCCCGTTTCTCGAAAGTCCCGATAACTTTTTGAGCCCCGAAAGCTATTTTGTGAGCGTAAAATTTACCTTACAAATTCAAATTCAAATTTTGTTGGTTTAAGAAGCCAGTAAAATTTAAAATTTAAATTTAAAGTCGAGCTGGTTTCCGGGCTAAAAGCTACACCACCATGCTATAGTTTTTGATTTTAAGGTGGTCTTATACCCAAAAAGTGAATTTCTCTAGAAAAGAACTTTGCGGGTCTTTTCAGGTCACATGACATGATAGTTAATGATTAACCAGCCTTCTCAGTAAAATATAGGGGGGTTCATTGTAAGCACGATATCTAACTAATGCACGGTTGGATAAGTATGAAATCAACTTAGATCTGTCCACAGATGAATTCCTCAGGAGGTAAACCTCGAAAATTAAGCAGCTTGGCCTCTTTCGAATTTATTTTTATTCTTTTCTTCCAGAAAGTAAGGTAGAAGGAAATAAAAAAGAGGGCAAGGATTCACTTACTGAGAAGCAGTTCAAGATCGTGAGCATTTTTTAGATTTACGACCTAGGAAATTAAGTCCTTTAATCTTGCTGAAAATTTCAGAACACTAGGTTACAATGCAGACGAACTACACAGACGAACTACCGTGATGGTTCGTCTGGACGGATGATCCGTCTGAAAGCCCATATTTATACACAGACGAATTATAAGACGATCTACCGTTCTTTGCCCAAGTTCGTCCCAGACGGATGATCCGTCTCTAGTATAAATCGGGCCAATATTATTTCAAGACAGCATTCCCAAGTGTTTAAAGTTTACAATTTTGCCATTTAAAAAAAGTGACTTTCGCAACCTAACATCACCTTTTTTGAGTATAAGACCACCTTAAAATATAGCCCCGGGCCTGAAACGTTACCGGGACTTTCGAGAAACGGGCCCCTAGGTACGGTCTCGGCGTTTTCTCGGGATCATCGTTTTTACCATGTTTACGAAAAGATTCTTCAATAAAAAGAAGCGCTGTTAATACTATTTTCATGATAACGAAAACACAGCAGACTCAGATGAGTGGGAATAAAAAAATGAAAGAACGGTTCAATTATGCCCTCTATTTCTCTGTGTTACTGCCTTTCTCGTAACTACTTTAAGACCTCCTCGGACTTGTGACATTTGTCACAAAAAAAGGTAACATAATCGTTCACGTCACGATTTGGAAATAACAACCGTTACCTTTGTAACTGATGGGCAAGATTTAATCGTTTATAAAATTTTTGAGAGCAAAAATTTCAATCAAAGATCAATAGACTGATAAACGTTATTGTCTCCTTGATAAATCATTATTTATTCGGTTTCAAATGTAACGTCTTCTTGGCGCGTGTCTTTTGTTGCACTCCTAAAACTCTTTCACTTCCCTCATAATGTATGCTATTATCGACGAGCAATCATAATTATTTACAAAATTAACAGAGAAGTAGAACGCTGAGATTTTGCTTTCGATATATTTTTTCATAAAGAAAACTTTTTGATCATGACGAGATGCCAAATAGTGTGGAGAGAAAAATTAAATTTAAATGTGGATTTTTTTTCCCAAGCCTTGGCCGTGACGCAAGCATCATAAACCTTTTAATGAATTGACGGGGTGTCGTCCTTTTAGGAATAAAATTTTTAAGACCGGAATTAATTGTGAATATTAAGGATTAATTAATTATAGATATTGCTTAGCCCAGAAAATACGCCCGTGTGGTGTTCCGTGGACGATGTAGTATCTGGTATGTTTCAAGAACATTTTGTGGAAAACAACTTTGTCAAGGTAAGGATGGGTAGGTCCTTTGTCTAGGTAAGGATAAGTATTCAATGAATAGAGATCACTGCATTACTGCAAATTTTCTACGTGATCGGGTCATTTGCGCATGTATCCGGTTTACCGGTAATGCCCCCGACAGGAGATGACACGGGGGCCGAATGTATGTATCCCATCACTCTTCCGTTCTCCGTGGCAACGTCACAAACTCGATATCGGAGAAAACACACTGCCGGCCTTTACTGTTGGTTCAGGAGTCTAGCTTTCACAAGTGTGGAAATCGTGTTAATTAAACGACGCTGTCCCGTTAAAAAGGAGTATATTTTTGGAGAGTAGGGAGGCTTTTAGTTATTTGACGAACTACAGACTCCTGGTTTTCGTGAGGTCAGTCAGTTAGCGGTTAGAAGCATAAAGACTCCTTGACTGTTTATGCAGGGATCTATAACCTAAAAGATTTCATATTCTTGTCGGTTTCATCGTCGGTCAACCCGAAAGTTGTGATGTTACCTTGTAGCAAGCATACGCGTTCGTTTTGTCACATGAAACTGTCCAGGGTAACGTTTGAATTTTATTTCTTCCAGTGCAGAGGTAGACAAGACCCGTGTCAATTGCTCCACGCTCAGCTGTTCGTACGTTGTCGCTGGGTTTGACTACAGCATGTGAAACGATGCACAAATCGTCCTTCCATACTGCTTTGAACCTGGGTATCCCGCATCTAATTGTCTAAAGATAACCGTGCTTCACTATCAAGGTAAGTTTATTTCAGAATTGTACATATATAACTAATCGATAGCTTGAATACCGTTCTAAAAACAGGCGCTCAATCGAATAGTACGTACATGATGAATTGAATCAAGCAATCAACTAAAAAACTAAATCTGGGTTTTAGCGATGCATAAATGCGTAAGGTAATATTTTAGTGGTTTATTGCTTTTTGTTTTCAATCTTTGGATCGAATTTTGTTTCTTGCGTGAAAGTTAACGGAGTAGAACGTTGACAAGTTGAAGTGAATAGTGCGCGGAGAAGTAGTTGAGTTGGTCATTTGCATAGACGGTAAGCTGTCTTCAGTTAACAGTGTGAGTTCCCTTTGTTGTGGCGTTATTTGCCATGGAATTATCAGACACAAACGAAACACAACCAGTGTGAATTAAAAGACTCACTAGGGAATACGCCTTGATGGTTGTCGCTAATTGAGTTTTTTTCTTCTTTTCCAAAAGATCGGGCAACGTGCCTTCGCGAATGTTAGTCGTCGTGTTGTTGTTCAGCTGCCCAGCTGCTGTTGTTTTATCGGTCATAGAATAATGCGATTATTTTTTTCGCTGCGCTGTAGGCTGCGTTCGATTCCTTGTTCTAGAACGATTCGAAGGAAGCATTTTACCTTTCTCACGACATAAGCTTATGCATATGAAAATAAGTTCACGGTGGGCGTGAAGATATTAAATTTGGTTGGCATGGAGAACCCTGCTTGCAATCAAGTTTTGCGATTTTGTGCAACGAAAGGTGATTATGAATTGTGAATGAAACATGTATACCGTACTGGTGTTATAATATTGTCACCTCGGGAGCAGTCTCCATAATTACAACGTTTTATGTGAATTCTTGCTTTTGCCTTGACTTGGGATCAGAAATGTCTTGTTTTTTTTAACAGTTTAATGGCTGTTTTCATAACGTGCATGATTTAAAAATACCATCGAAACACGCAAAGTGTATTTCTTCACCTTTATTAAAATTTATGAATAAAATTTCCTCCACGTATCAAAGTAAATTATGTAATCGCCTTGAGAACATTTATACCGAGGTTTTCCAACTAGTGTTAATTTTTCAATCCGTGACCAACGTTTTGTCAGAAAAATAGTAGCTTTGACCTATTTTTCAGCGCGAGGATTTTCCCTTGTACGTCATTAAATGATTGATAAAAGTTATATTACTTGTCATGCATTTTCACCTGTTCTCTAAGCGAAAAACTCAATCGTACACTGCATATAATTATTTGTCCTTAAAGAAGTCCTCCTGGGATCGTATATCTAATTTTGAGGTGCCATGTAAAAAATTTTACAGCTGGAATTTTTTACTTAACTGTTTTTCTTTTTTTTTTTTGTGAATTACTCCTTATAATCAATAATTTTTATTAAATCCTTCTGTCTCAGTTGTTGAATTTCAAACTTTCTGATTGGTTTGCCACACACAGGTTGTCAAGGTTACCATGCTTTTTTCCGTAGGGACAGTTCATTATTTATGGGGATGACCGGGTCAGGAAATCAGAAAGAAATTTTTGTCTTTTTCCTAACACCGGTGTGAATATCATACCAGAATTTCAAAGCCCGTCTAAATTTCTACTATAAATTTTTCAAAGCCCGTTCAAAGGAAATAATGAACCTGACACTAAAATTATGACAGTTACAGTACGAAAGACATTTTTTGCACACAGTTTATTAGAACTTGAATAGGACTTAAAAATCAACTGTGTCCGGCGACTGGTTCACAATGCAGCAGAATATTCGGTCATTTCAGGACCACAATTTTTTACGGCCCGGTCACTTTTTACCCAACCCGGTCATCCCCATAAAAAATGAACCGTCCCTTATAAGGAAAGAAATTGCTTGAACTACAGGGTTCAAAATAGCAGCCAGCTGCCAGCGACAGCCGGCAGTTTGGCCACCCTTACCGGCAATTTTTCACTCAAGAAATAGAAAAAAATGACACCCCATCCCTTGATCGGCAAAGTCAGCGTCCCTGGAACTTCATATCAGAAAGCAATGCAGCCATGAAACACTTACACACGTACCAAAAGTGAACTGGATGACGTTTTGAAAGCTTTCTAAATTAAAAAACAAAACAAAAGAAAAAACAAATTACGGAACGTTAACAATTATTGTCTCGATTCTTGTAAATCAACTCTTCGTTCTAGTGACTATCTCTATTTTCCGGCACTCTTTTTTTCCGACGTGGTTTTTATACGTGATCAACAACGCGACTTTTGAGGAAATAGGCCAGATACGGGGTAGCAGTGCCACAGCAATTCAGTTCTGACTCTTTTAGGAACCGGGCAAATTTTCATTCACGATTTTTTTGCTACCAATGCGCCTTTCATCCAGTTCCACTTAGCACCTTGTTGCTTTTTTCGTGTACTTTCGCCTTAAGTCTCGTCCAATTTAATTTGCTGGAGACCAAAGGAAATGCACCGCCGTGCTGAAAATCAGTGTCACTGTTGCGGCATTTATCATTTTCAAAGGCCTGATCTAATTTGAGAAACGCCAGCAAACGACCCTGCCAGTTTGCTGTCGACGAGATTTCCATGCCTAAGAGAAAAATAGAGCAGTCAGAAACATCGATAGTTAAACTTCAGGCCCACACAGAAAAGGGCGCATACCCAAGAGACTTGCACTATATCGCAAAAGCATACATCACTCCTGACGAGGAGTTTAAGAAAGAAATACACTCCATAAAGAGAGAGGCCGAAGGGAAATTCATAAGCGTTCTAACCAAGTTTTATTATCGCTGCGTTGAGCAGTCAACAATGATAAGCTGCGAAGAGCGAAATCTGATAAATCTAGGTTAACGAGAGACACCGATCAGGCTTAGCATAACACCATATGCTCAGTCACACAGTAGTTAATGTGACACACTCCTCTACCACTAATGAGTGGAAAGGATACATCAATGACATATTCTCACTGTGGAATGTTGACATTAAAAGGAGAAGAGTTTATTGTCCTGGCAAACAGTCACCACCCGACAATTAAATTTACTGCTGAAATCTCAGACAAAGAAATAAACTTCCCGGATACTACTGTTTTCAAAGGCAAAAGATTTAACAAGCAAGCAATCCTTGATATCCGCACAGAAACTTTCCAGCACACTCACTTCTTTTCCTGCCACCCACCAGGGGTTAGAAAAGGGTTTGTCAAGGGTGAAGCCCTACAACTTCGTAGAACAAACTCTTCAGCGAATCTTTCATTGAGAATATCACCTAATTCAAAACACGCCTCCGTGCGAGAGACTACCCCAACAGTCTAGTAGAAAGAATAACGTCCGAAGTCAAATTTAGTGAAAGGAGTGGGCACTTCAACAAAGAAAGAGAGAGTGCGGAAAAATTTCTGCCTCTCGTAACAACGTACCACCCAGCTGTGCCTAACCTTAAAATCATCCTAATGAGCAAATGGCACTTTTAAGTGCCATTAAAATTAAAAATCAACCATTGCTAAGAGAAATATACAAAGATCCTCCCATAATCTGAAAAAGGAAACTCTCTTGGGGATATACACGTGAGAGCTAAACTATAAGTTCACGGAAACACACTAGCATGAGCATATGGGCAGCGTTTGGCCTGTCAACACTTTATTCCGTCCTTGGGATAGGTGCTTGTTCATTCTTGTTGACAGCCGGCTAAAAATCGGCCTTGGGAAGAACAGCCGTCAAATTTAGGCTGAGAGCTCTGATTTTATTTTGAACCATGAACTACTCTGGATAGGGGTTTGAAATGCAAAAGTGGTACTTTTCAGAAATTTTGGTTATCTCAAAGTGTTGAGACCCTCACTGTCTTGAATTCTGTAATCTTAACAACTTGGATTGAGTTTTTTAGAGATAGTCTGTAAATGAATCATTATTTTGTGATCTCAGATCATGTTGATTCTTTCCATAGTAACCAAAACACTGAAAAATCTGAGAAGGGACCATTAGCCATGACAACGCATGGCCCCCAAGCACCCCCCCCCCCCTCCCCAAGATACGCAACCTTACCTATGCATCTGACAAATCTTGCACAAGCTTTACCAGAATAGTTAATTTTTTCGATCAGCAGAAAAAAAAACTTTCACTGATGTCACACAGAGCTCTTTTCAAGTGGGTCATAAAGGATTCTGGAACCTTTTCGTACTTTTTGTACTTTGTTGGTGCCAAATTTGTACTTTTTGTACTTTGTTGGTGCCAAATTATCCATCACCAAGTCTCCAACTTAGAAATTTTAAGAAGGGTCTGAGCATATTGGCCAGTCTAGATTACCATTCTTCTCTATTGCTCAGCCAAGGTCTGCTTGTAAAGGGCCGATCATGACTGTATTTTTTCCCCAATGGACACAGTTTACCAGGGATAAGACACATTTCGTGTTTATTGCTTTTTTTCCCAAAAAATAGCAAATTATCAAACCAAACTGTCTCAATAAAAACTGAAAGTTGAAACGTGTGAGCAGCGGTATTGAATTTGTTTGGCCTTGTTCAGCATTGTTACGATGTTAGGATGCCTTACAGTCAAACCCCAAAAACCATGAACACCAAAATTATTTCTGGAATGTTTGTTGTTCAATCAGATGCGAGAGGAAACCACAAGATGTAACCACAACTGAGACCACAAGAGTAACTAGCTGAAAGGCTTGGATTTAAGTCACGAAACAACAAGTTGGCTTTTTCTTCCAGGATAAATCCTCAATTTTCTGTTAACAAACACTGGAGTTGTTATTCCTTTTTCTATTTCAGAGCTAATATGCATAAGCAAAGGATACCTGTGAATGATAGTTCACTGAAAAGGAATTTACTTGACTATCATCAGTTTCACTTCTCTGTTTTTTTCCTCTTTTTACCTGATGTATTGGTCAGTTTAGTAACAGTGGCGTTGAAGATGACCTCTCTTAAAGTTTTTTATTGAAACCGTAAGGTCAAACGCTGACACCAGCAAGAGTCCTTTTCAAGACTTCTCATATCCCTGGATGATCAAACTAGACAAACAAGTCCTGGGCTCAAACCATTCACAAATTGTAGACACCATTATGCTAGAAGTTTAGTGATGCAAACACATTCACTCACAAAATTCATACTCTCAGCCTACATGTATGCAGGGTTATTGGCCAGTCCAGTTTTAAATTCCTATTCATGGTATCTTTCTTTAGCTTCCATTTGATCTGGTTGTGTATTTTTTGACAATGTTTCTCCAAGTCTTTCAAATTGTTCCAGGTAGCAGATTCTACTGAGTACTGTTTGTATTTGTTTTTGACATCCACCATAATGACTATTTTAACATTGTCATAAATTATTAATGTATACTTAACAGGCTTCGAAATTAAATGTTTTTCCCAAGAGCGGGTCTGCTCCTAGATCCAAAATTTTAGGAGTAAATTTGGTCTGACAAGAAGCAGAAAATGTATTTATTACGAAAATGGGCCAAACGTTGAAGGAGCAAATTTGCTCCTAAGTTAATTTTTTTAGGAGCAAATGTCCTTGAACCAGTCACAAATTGCACATTTGCGACCGTAAATTTCAAGCCCTGATACTTTATGGTATCACTGACAGTAGTTTGCTTTTTCCATTTATTATAATCTTCACAGTACAAAGTTGCATTGATGTATATTAGGTCGCCCTCTAAAAAAGTTTTGAGCAAAAATTAATGTGTTGTTCCAGAAAATATCCATACTCCCCTAACAGAGGGTTTTTTGGTTTGAACCCCACACCCCTCTGGAAATTCCAGTTTAGGCTCTAAACATTTTGGCCTTTAAGACCCCCCCCCCCCCCCCCCCCACCACCAAAATTTCAAATGACGCTCTGTGGTGGGGATATAGATATTTTCTGGAACCACACAATTCATAAGAATATTTAATACCAGTTTAATACTAATGCATGTGATATGTGGCATTAATTCTTAAAAACATATTCGAGTCCACTACCATCTACCGTAAAAGGTAAATTAATAAAATATTTAAAGAATAAAAGAATTACAAGCTAAAATGTCACCTAAGATATTATAAAAAATGTCTTAGTTAAAATATATCCAAAAAAGTGTCCTTAAGGTAAAATAAATATAAGGTTAATTTTTTTTAAGACAGGCTTTGTCAGTTAAATATGTACATTCAAAGGCAGATAAAATAACAATCCCTGATGTCAGGTCAATTTAGAGAACAGGCAATCACCAAATGTTTGTTGTAGGTCAAGTTATATTATGTATTGTTTGCTATATTTTTTACTGAAAGAGTCACTTTATTCTTCACTTGTATGTTTATTTGGACCTTGCCGACTGCATGCAGTTAATCATTGATGTGTTTTGACTCATACTTGTAACTACTACACTACAGCTGCAACTGTTATTGGTAATAAAGCAATCTCCAAATCTGTATTAATTTATTTACTTACATATATTGCACACACAAGCTTATATTTGAAACAAAAATACCTGAAAAAATTACGGGATATTATAAGAAATGTGATTCTTGATATTACATTTTGATGAAAAGCTGATACTTATGTCCAATGTATCCACATGAATATTTTAAATTGTATTTGGCTTTATGTTCCCCACATGGACAAAGATTACCAGACACCTGTATTTGAGACATGGCAATTTTCATAACAATAAATATCATGTTGATTTCATAATCATAATCATAATAATAACTTTATTTAAGTGTCAAATTAATTTAGCACTGCAGTCCTAATTGGGGATTCTGTAAATAAGATCTAGAGAAAGTAACATGATGAATGGGACATAAACATTTTAACCCCAACTGGTCGGAGGCTTACCAGACATTTACAAACAGGGCTGAGGATTTGAACACGGGACTACCATGAAACAAATCCAACCAGTCAGAGAGGAAGACTTGAACCCGAGACCTCCAGATTACAAGTCCGGCGCCCCAACCACTCGGCCACACCACCTCCTGTACATTTACTTAACATTGCTAAGTACACCGACTACTTCTGTGTTTCCTTTTCCAAAAGCAATCATTTTCGATTCAAATCTATTGAAGACTCCCTTCCGGGTTACTACCGAAAGTTACATCCCATTGTCTGGGACAAGAAGAAATTTGAGTTGGACAAGTATTTAAGTGCTTTACTGGGCTTGTCCATGGAACAGGTATATATCTTCATTGTAGATTACAGTCACTGAAATAATAAAAAAGAAGCAGGTAGAAACAAAAAGAAGTTTTGGTATTGTGTTATGTGATTATAATACTCTCATATGGAACATGTATCATACATTTTATTTTGTTTCAAAGATTTCAAGATATTATCAGTGGATGTAAAGTTAGTCTCATAGAGGGTTTCTGACACAGGTGAAATGAGGAAATGGGAATTTTTTAAATCTATTCTCTGAAATCTAGGTCACTGGTAAATACAATAGTCAGGTTACAGACTATTCATCATTGGGTTGTCTTGGCGAGTGCCTCGCCCCTCGTGGGCTAATATTATGGGATGTTCTGCTGGTAAACATCTAACTACAAGTCCCGAGGTCAGCTCCAGTTCCCACTCAACTAAAGAGAATGGTTGGGCAGCACACTCCCCAGGTAAGTCAGTGATTTGCATGTTGAGTCCAAGATATCAGTGTGACTGCAGGCGGCTGTGATCACCCCCAGGGGAGGTGCTCAGTGAATTTTGTGTTGGGTGTCTGCTGGGACTCCCTTGGCCTTTTCCAGATCATGTTCAGCTGCATTTTGCAACCCTAGTCTAGACTAGACACCAAAAATCCATACCATATACTAGACTCAGAGGACTGATGTAAATTCTCATTTTAGACTGAGGTCTTCATACCACTGATCAGATTCCCAATAAATGGAACCACCCTGTTCTGGACCAAAACTCTCTGATTTCTATATCCTATTTCAGACTTGACTGCTTAAAAACCATATCCTTACCAGTGACACATACCCATGTAGCTTGAACACCCCTCTGTGAGGGGGACTGATCACATTGTCAGCAGTAATCATGCACCCTCCAGTTGTCCTGTCCTGAGCAAGATGGACAATTTCATCGTCTGTTGGACTGGTGTCAAGATTGATCTAGTCCTGCATCTGGTGGAGGAAAAGTTTGTTTGGGGCTGTCATCCTGGTGGATCTCAATCCACTAATCTAGCCTTCAAACACAATAGGCTCCTCTGTTTGTTTGTTTTTTGCAAGCAATTACTTGTAATGTAAATTTCACAGGCTGGATATTTGCGCTGACACTCATGTGAAGCTTAATAGGGGAGCCTATCGGGGCATCTTATTGGGCCCCTTCTGGGAGAGTTGACAGGTGTATGAGAATGCTAGTGTACTTTATTGTTTCTGTTGCAGATGTACCTAGACATTCACTGGAAAGCAGTGCTCATAACAGTAAGAGAAAAGACTTAAACAACAGCATATCCTCCGTTAAGGAACCTGATATCCCAGAACCCAAGAATGATATGTACACAGTACTGTCCAAAGAAAAGGTAGACTATCTTAGACTCCTGTTTGTGTACTTAGTCCAACCCCAATCTTACATGTCATGTTAAGGTAAAATCGCACATTAATCTCATCCCCAGATTTCTTTTTCATGATCCAATTGTGTGGGACAAGAGACGTCTGGGGACAAGATTAGTCACCCCCATGCAGCTGGAAATTAATCCTGAATTTCTGTAGCATAAAGCAACTAGGAGTATTACTGCCCCCCCCCCCCCCTAAATTTTTGTAGGTTTTCCCTTTGCTCTTATGTTTTGAACTTGCCATTACCCACTTTTACAAAGAGTCTTGAAACAGTTAACTGTTTTATATCCTGACATATTCTATAACCCTATTCAGCCTGGGGGAGGGGATGTTGTTGCCATAGCAACCTTATTTTTACAGGCAGTTTCTCAAAATTTTGGGAAATATTTTGAGTGTTCTTTTATTCCTTTTTCAGTGTTATCTTTTGGCCAATTTTTATGGTTTTGAAGGTTTTGGAAAGAGCTAATGGTTATATAGATTTAAGGCCAAGCCTAAAAGTGGAGCTCCACATTTTTTTTCCTTCGCTGGTACTTATGAATTTTTAAAAATGCTCTCATTGAAGTCGTTAAGAAAAGAAAAGAAGAAAAAGATTTAATAATTAATCTTCCCCTCTTACAATCGATGCCCAGTTCAGTGTGCCGCAGACATCTGTGATGACCACTACGCCATGCCAACTCAACTAGAAAATTAAATTTAACTTTAATACCTATATCGCTGTTTATCGATTGAGTTAAACGCGGGTGTTTTTCCTGGGAAAATGTGTTTGGACCGCTGTAAAAACCATGGTTGTGGACAGAAAACACCAGAAAGCACTAGCTCTGCTCTATTTGGCGTCAGGATGGCTGCCAAATGCTGCAAACTCGCAAGCGATGTGCCACCCCAGTCTGCAGAACACAGCAAAGATGAAGTCCTCAAAGGCAAATTTCGTAACTTGAACTTTTCACCTTCCACCAAAAAGAAAACTGAGTATTCTTTTGAACTTCTTCTTTCAATTTATAGATATTAGGTATTTTTTCTCAAGTTTAAAACTTTGACACTGGTGAACAATCGTTTTGCTAAATAAGCTTAAGCTTTTAAAGAAACGTCTTTTTCACAAGTGGTGATGGTCATGCAATTTCCCACCAAGAAAAACACTGGTTGCTCAAAAGCATCATGCAATTTCCTGCCAAGAAAAGATGACATTCTCTGTCCTCTCTCGAGTTGCCTTGGGACTCCCCTCCCCTCCCCCAGAGTCTGTACAAACATACATACGCTGACATCACAACCAAAATTTCTTGGAGCGATAGGTTACCAAATTTCCATACCCATGGTGCTCCGCTCTGCAGCCTTCAGCCGCAAAGGAGCTCCACTTAAGAAAACCAAGATGGCTACAAATTTGGAATTATGACAGAATTCGTATGCCCTGAGACAACCTCAGGAAATATTTGTTGACCTACTTAATCTACATGTATCCATGAAGTTTGTTGTCATTGCTTTAATAATCTTGGAGTTAAGGATTGGCTGTATTTTGCATGAGTTAAATTCTAATTCTGCCCCTTAAATGCAGGCTTTTCCATTCTTTTGTATTTAGAATCTATAAATGACATTCACCTAGATTATATAATGAAAATCTCTTTCTTTTCAGAATGAGGACAGAACGTTTGGAAAGAGGCCTGTGCCAATTAGGTAAAGTTGCTTAGATTTCCTAGCTACTTATGTTAGAAACTAAGTCAATTCTCGTATAATTATTATTTTGGATGAGTGCTGTGAGTTCATTAAGGTTTTTTTGAATAGGGCAGTTGGTTTTTTCAAGCAGGCAAAAAATTTAACGTAATCATAAGAAAACAATTGTTGAGATGCTGAAAGCAGCCATGCTATTGCGGGCCAAAACATGAATGTTATTCAAATTTGGCACTCACTAAATGCCTACGTGCCTGACCTGAATGACCCACCTGATTTCATTCAATTAGTACAGTTATTGTAACCATTGATGCATTGAGTAAGTGTCACAGCATAGCAACAGTAATAATTTATGGTCAGGTTAAGCAACCTCTGCCAAACATTTGCCAATAGGCTTATTTGTCACCACTGATTTGAAAGGTATACAAATTGTATATTGTAAGCCTGTCAAAACATGTTAGTTTAATATAATATTTTTGTAATATTTTTTAGGTCTAATGACAACTGTGGCACCCCTCCAAAGCCTATTCCACTTAACCAAGTTAGAGTGTAAGAAGTGCAGACTTGTTTAATACTTTTTTGCTTGTTTAATACTTATTACTCGATCAAGAACACTCAGTGATTATAAATTATTGGTATTTGAGATTGCCCATAGGTGCTTCAATTTGGACTCGCTTTGTTTCTTTGTGTTTGTTTCTTAATTTTCCTACGTGAAAAAGAATGATTGTAATATATTTATTTGATACACGTACAACTGTAGTTAGGCAACAGTGCACTTTCCTTGTTTCTCTTCCTCTAATCTCTGATTCTCCGTGGCCATATCACGTTCACAACACTCATCAAACATCCTTTCTTTTTGTTTAGGCAGATGACAAGGTCTCAAATAGAATTTTTCAGAATGCTTGATAAGAAAATTGATGAGGTTGGTATAATCAAAACTTTTTTAGTTAAAATGACCTAGCTGTTACATTTTATTTTATCACATTTCATTTTATTTTACCACAGTAGCCCACATGCAAATTCCCTACATATTTACCTGAATTCAGTAAGGGAGTTTTCTTGGGGTTAATGCAACACAGTATCCATCTGGGCTATAATGATAGCTGTCAAGTGAAATAGCCACATGCATTTGTTCTGCTTTCTTGTGAATCCATTTACAGTACTATATATGTGAACAAACGCTCAGAAACTCATAAGAGGTTGATCAACCCACTTAGAAGTTCCTATCTGTGACAGTACCCTTGCCACATGCATAATTTTTTGTGTTAGTTTTTGACAACTTTTTCGGTGACTTCCTTCTCAATTGACCAATGTCGAAAAGTTCAAGTTACAAAATATGCCTTCGAGAACTTCATCTTTGTTCTCGGTTCTGCTGCAAACTCGGTCTGCACAACGCTTGGGAGTGATAAATACTGCTAGACACTGAATGCTACAAGTGATCTTTGTTTACATCAGCATTTGTTGATCTTCTCGTAAGCAAAACTTTTAAATTAAAATGTGTAGGGAACGTATTGATAAGATAAACTGGTGCAGACATAGGCCACTATATGTACATTAATGTCGCAATTAATATAAGAACAATTTGTTGAATACTGAATGAGGTATTTGCTTTTGAAAAACATCAAATTTACAGTTGGGCTGTGGTGAGGGTTGCCATCCTACCATTGTAGTGTCTGTAAATGCTACATTTGAATTTAGATAAATTGTCTGAAGTAAGTTTCTTTTCAATGTGGCACGATAACTAAATTTTTTGCGCTCTTTTTTGTTATGACGTCCTTTCCTAGATTGGATGAATTTCTAAAGGCAAAATGTAACTCTAGAAATACTGGGGTGACTATGTTCCAAAAAACCTTATAAAACAACTTGACATTGTGTGACTTTTTTTCTGGGTTAGGTGATATTATCTTTGGTGATTTATTAATACTTATATTAATATTAGTTTTAAGGATTGGTTTTTCCTTCGTTAGGGACCAGACTACATCTCTGAAACTGACAGCTGACATAAGACCAAATTCCTTTGGAAAACGTTTTGACGTTTGTCATTGATAAAAACTGTAGAACTTTGCAGTCTTGATTGGCAGTTATCGAACTGTCAAAACCTGCAATGGTGTGCTATAGTGGGCGAGACTATGCTGGGTCGCAGGATGCTTCGAAGTGCAGTGAAGGCATGTGGATTCAGCAGTCGTCTAGATCGGATCTTCAACCAATACCCACTCTGGCTGACACACTTCCTATACTTTGTGTCATCACTGTGAGTCTCTTGGAGGTGCAAACCCTGTAAGGCGAGCCCCGAAGTGTTCGTAGGTGCTAACAAGAACTCTGACCTAATGGAAATACCTGTAATTTTCATACTTTCACTTAGTTGGAAGAACAGAAGTCAAGTTTGAAAAAAAAAAAGAACTTAGTGTCTTGTAATTTCAATGCAAGAGGTGAGGTATTTTGGGTCCAGTAGATAATTCTGAAGCAGATGTTCTTCAAAGTGTGCATAAGTTGCAATTTTTAAGGCTTTAAAATGACAAACTGTTAATGAGCTAGTGGAAAATGGGTCGGCGAAAGAAAAAACGAAACAAAATGAACACACGAAAAAAAATGGCACGAATATGCTGACTGCTTACGTTGCAAGGGAGCTCTAAAATAGGGCAAAAAGTAATTATTTATCATTACTGACTAGAAATTGATAATTTTAAAAGTGAAAAAAAGCCCCTACTTTCATTTTAAATTAGTAATTGCCATTTATGGAATCAGAGTATTTATGGTACGTATTTACCTCCTGCTACAGAATAGTTTATTTTTTCCTCGGTCTGTATCATCAGGAATAACAGACATAAATTCTCATTCTCGGTTAAAGGCTTTTAGCAAATAACCCCGCATTTTGCCTTATAAGGGAATTGGGGGCCATGTCGCGTACCGCAGTGTTTAAAAGACTTAGACGCGAAGCAGTACTTTTGTCCAAAAATGTAACAAAAATTTCTTCAGTGATTACCGTAGTTCAATAAGCTATTTCCGCATTGTCTTGAGACTCTCTTGGCAAAGCAAGGCTAGGTGCACATCCCTTCATATGAAACTTGGTTCTATTTCAGGGGCAAACAGCGAGAAAATTTTTGCAAAGTATTGTTTCAGAGCTTTTAAATAACACAGGTTGATCTGTTCGGAGCTTTTCACCGGAAATTTGGGCTGCAGAAAATTTTAGGCAACAGAATCTTATCCGCTGAATTTCCGAGCTGCTGATAGCTCTTCAAAAATGCTAGCTGTCATTATTTTACACTCTAAACGACATATTTGTCCCTCCGAAAGCAATAGGAACTAATTAATCCCCTTGCTACGAAAGACTGAGGTCATATTTCACCAGACAATTCTCTAGTTTTCACTGCAATTAGATCAGAATATCTCAGGCGATTTGGGCATTATCGAACAGATATTCCCGTTATTTGCAAGTGAGTGAAAACTCATTTTCCTATGAAAGGTTGTGCAGCTAGCCTCCCTTTGATAGTGACGCGAGCAGCAATTTGGAATATTGTACATGATTCCACTCACGTTTGTTGAATACGAGGTGAGTATAACACCTTGTTATTCATCGTCTGATATCCAATGCTCGCTCATAAAAATTGTTATTATTAAAAGCAGAACTCATTCAAGAATAATGGTATGCACCCCACTATTGTCGCTTTTGTAAAAATTGTTAAATAAGAAGATCAGAACTCACTCAAGAATAATGGTATGCACCCGACTATTGCCGCTTCTTTGAATGTTGTTGTGCCCGAAAGATAGCAATGTATCTAAGCTGTTCTCTACAACTTAGTGGTAGCGTATTACCTTTTTTTTTTTACCACTAGCTGTTGGACTTCATCATACGTATTATTTACCATGTGCCCTCGAGTAATAGCTAGTAATATGGAGTAATACACTTTATGTAAACATAGTGTTTTTATAAGAACATATTTTCAGTTGCTGGAGGAATTCAACAATCTATCAATCCCCCCCCCCCCCCCCCGGCTATTGTTCGAAGAAATATGGCACATACTACTAATACGCATTTTAGAACTTACAATTCAAATGAATAGAGAGAAAATTGCATTCCGTTTCATTACATGTTGTATGCTGTAGGAAAATCGAATCTTAGGGAGGCAACTGCCAACTGAGACTCGGGAAAAACTGCTACTAATTTGCCCCACCCCACCGCCGGACCGCTTGCAACAACGAGAGTTCGAGAACAGCAATTTCGTTTTTGAATATAGTGAGGGGGAGAGTCAGGTGGGCAAATACCAAAAATGATCCTACAAAGCTTTTACAGAAGAAAAATATGGCAAATATGGTGTACTACGAAGCAAATCAAAGATATTTAGTCGCGAAAATGTTCGTCCCTTATCTTAGATCTGGATGGCCTTGTCGTGAAGAAAACTACAAATTGTAAAATTTTCAGGCTGATGAAAGCTTACATGTACAGTTAAGTATAAATAATAGTATAGTTATATATCTATATATGCCAGATGTAATAAGTGGCGATAGACTGTAGTTGCAGAGGGACAGTCCACTCTGCGACCATCACTTTTGTATAATTTACATTTATTGTAATAAACTCAGAACCAAAATAAAATGTCAATCTCACAGGTCACAGGTGATTGATTGGTATGTTAATGATACCTATTGGGACGGCAGTGGTGGATGTGGCCGTTGTATTGTTGGGGATAGGTGTAGGCAGGAGCTCATAAGCATCCGATAGGTGTGTGTGCTTGACAGCATATATAGCTTTGCACCTTTTCCCGCGCTAGGCAGCTCATTGTTTTTGGGTTGGGATTTTATTGTTGGTTTTTAGCTTTTTTAGCGTTAAATGTGTCTAAGATCAAATCTTTTGCAAAATCGAATGGCTTGGGAGGTTTAACTTCCAATAGAGGCTGAATAACTGTTCGCACCAGTGTGCTGTCTGTTGGCTTTTTTGCAAAAACTTGGTGGAGGGAGACGATAAAGAACACTGTTGCAAAGAGGTACCAATTCATGGAAATTTTAGGCTACTTTTTGGACTATTTACACCATCTTATGTTGCCGAGGGCGTTGCCAGAATCAATATTTAACACGACTGACCAGACGAAATGTTGTTTAGGCTTCCATGCATGTCTCATCAAGATTACGTACAAATGTAAAGTGGGACACGAATAGAACTTTTTAAAACGTTCTTATCTTAAATGGATTGCATTTCATGGCAATGGAACTTCAACCTAACCATCAATATAGTATTTATTTTGTGGTTACGATTAAGTTAATTAGTTGTGTTTGTATTTAGGGTGTCATTTAGTGTTTTGGTGTGGTCCATATATGGGAGAATGTGTGGATGATTAAATGTCAGTAAAGTATGTCAGTGTGTGTTGAGTAAACATGTTCTAGGTTTGTGTTTCGTTTGAATGTTCTGTTATTGTAAGTGTTGCAGATTATTTAGATGTGTAAGTGGAAATCTTAAATGTATAGTATTTGTTTTGTTTTTTTTTTAAATAGTAGTTTAAGGTGATGTTTTTTTGGATAGGAAGTGGAATTTGGTGTTTTTTATACAGTTAGTAGTACGGTAATTCTAATTTAAAATAAGGTGTAGATAAGTTTGAATTGTGCAAATGACGATATGCAGAATTTGAAATTGAGTTTGTACTAACTGTATTTAGCAAGAAGAAATTGTTGTAACGTGATGTAGCGAACATATTGTTAAAGATGTTATGGGGTTGTATTTGTAATTTGTTGAGTTGGAAATGGAGAAATATTTGTTACGGTTAGGTTTTGGTCAGTTAGCTCGAACTGTGACTTGCTTGGCTCACTGGCTCTTGCTTAGCACACCCAACATTACAAAGGGGCCTCCATTGATAGAGCACGGGTTTTCTTGTTATTGGTCATTTATTTTAGGGATATATTTGTTTGCAAAATTGGGATACGGATTATTTCTGAAATTTACCCAGGATTATCGATTATTCAGACCCCCCCCCCCCCCCCCCCTAGCAGGGCCTCACTTTATTTGGTCTTACGTTCGCTTTAATTGTTTATGCGGATCCTTACTGTGCACGCATTTCACTTCGCGAAGTCATGCCACGTCATGCATTGAGCGCCTTCGCTGTTGAAGAAATGTGGAGATATATAGCGCTAGCGGGCACTTAAATGTCTATGCACGGGTTTAACTCTCTTAAATGTTCGGTGACCCCATATTTTCTATTGATAGATCACATTCTTTGTCGATTAATTATCCATGTTTTGTGAAAAATTAAAGAAAATCTGTGTTACGGAAGTTTGACTTTTTCAACTTTTCTGCCCTCGCATCATCGAATTCTGCTTTTATTGCCCGGTGTTCGCAAAAGTCCATCTTAGAGATTGAGTTTAACTTAAAGGATGACACCGGTTCAAATTATTTACTTGACAGACCCACTTAAATAAAATTTGACTAAGAAAGTGGCTCTACAGCGAATCATTTTTAATATTATTCAACTAACAAGGCCTGAGGCGGAGTTGAATGAGTTACGAGGACCGATGTATCAAAATTGGGGTAGTTTTCCACGCGCCTTTTTCCGAAAATGAAGTCGGTCACCCCCCCCCCCCCCCCCCAATTTTTTGGCATTTCTGACATTGGTAACTCATTATCAGACTGTAGCCAAAGCATGAAAAAAATCTGTTGTAGAAGTTTTTCGCGCGAACGTCCTTAAGCTGCGATAAGTATTGCTGATTGAAAAAAAGTTGTTCTTCAAAAGCGTACAGGTACATTAGAACCTTCACAGCGGTCACACGCAAAAAAGCAACGTCACTTCCGGATTTTCAGAGCCTTGAAGTTTGGATTAGTAATCTATTTGCAACGCTCTCCCTCACGCTTAAAGGATGAGATATGGGAGCCAGCTGTCGCTTTCAGATGAGAAACAAACAAGCAGCAAACAAGGCGGGAGACTGCGTGGGGGGGGGGGGGCGGGGGGACAAAACTGAAACGCAGCAGCGTGGAAGCAGGAAACACAAAAGCACAACGCTGACACGCCACAACAGATCTAACTGCCACCCTGGCGGGAAGAGACAAGGAGTCATGGATGCTCCTTCTTACATATAGATCGTCTCGTACCCAGAGTTCTCAGGTTTCTTGGTCAGCGGGTGTTCGCCGGGAGAGACTCTCGGGTAAGGGAATTCCTACGGTTACCGGTTCTTAGTTTTGTTACGGTAACGGCCAGAGACTCTCCTGGTGACCGAGATAATGAACGTTTACGGGTGTGAAGTTCTTATGAATACGATCCATAAAATGTCTAAAATGGATGAAGCATGAGGCACACAGTACACCATCCCTGTGGTTTTTAACCTCGCGGTAAGGCCAGTACCTACTGCAGGCGCACAGCCATATCACCCGGGCAGTGGCATAGGCCATGAACAGCTGTTTCGTCCTTGTTAGGACTCGGCAGCATGGCATAGCCCCAGGCAGAGAGCTAGACAAAGTCCCAGCACATCACCTGCCCGAGTGCAGAGCAGCACAACCTTTTAATACTGTTGCATAAAATGCCCCGACAAACCGAATTTCGCGCCGATAAAACTTATGGATTCAGAAAAGGTGTCAATTTTTGCGGTGAAAGTGAAACTTCCAACAGTTGTCTGCGTTTTTCTTTGCAAAATTGGGCGGGAACTGCGCACGTTTGACCGCTGTGAAATTGGAACCACGCCTTGTTAATACTGTTATGTATTTACTATGGCCACTGTTTTAGAGCGGTTTTCAATAAAAAACCAAACCCAAAGTAGTTACTCTGACCAGTCACAACAGAAGCAAACGGCCCAATAAGCCAATCAGAACTGGAAGCAAAAACGCGGGAAAATGCATGCGAGCAACCCACAGTTGTTTTTCGAGATAACTTCTGATTGCTTGAGACGTGCGAAAGTGACGCGAGTTTTTGTTCAAACCAGCCACACAACAAATTACTTCGACACTCCACCAAAAACTGCATTCAAGCTTCTCAAAAGAGAGGAATGCAGCTCATTGCCTTCAAAAGTGGGTTAGGAGTTTTTTCTGTGCCATTCCTTATTAAAAGGATAGCACTGGCCTTTTGCTTCAAACAGTGCGGCCAGTTGCGTCAAAGTTTTTCTACATTTCAGGTAAAATAAGAACGGAGATTTATGAAAATGTACCAGCGTGGACGGGTCCCCACTTTTGCAGAAATAAACTTATTTTTCCGGCTTGTCACTTGTAGCGAACGTAACAACATCCTTTAATCTTAGATTGCAACAGTTCATAGGCCCTCAGAACGAGATTGCTCCGACACATGTCATTTCCAGGGTTCTCTCGGTATTTAAAATAAAACGGCGGTCAGAAAAGGCCCTAGCCAAAAAAGTCATCACGTGACCTTATAACCAACCCATACTGGGCATCCCGCCTTTTGTAAATAACAGTGAAACCTCCAATGTATTTAACGACACGTGACCTGCTGTTTTCTCAGGTTGGCTTCAGCAAAAGAGAGAGGTAAGCGGTACATTGGGTGTGAAGTGGCATTTTAATCAAGAATCTCGTAATCTTTTTAAAAAGGCATTCAAACATCTTTAGCAGTAACGTTATATTAACTGTACTACACTCTGTTTCTAAATCATATAACTATCTTATGCTTTTCTCTGCAGCTGCTCTCGATTACACAGCCACGTATAAATCTAATGAATAACTAAACTCTCTTTATACAAAGGAAACTTCAACGGCGCCGTAGTTAACAGGAAGTGGCATAAAAAGAAGATACACCGATCAAGTTTCGGTAAAAGAAAAGTGTCAGCTTTTATTTCTTATCGAAACTACCTATTAAATTTGCATAACGGCACTTTCTCTCCACTAGTACTTGCGACATTTCACCGGTTGCGAATGGAATAGAATGCATATATGTAAAATTCAATTAATCGTTTTGTCCATTTGATTCTCTATCAATCTCAAAATCTGAAAATTATTTAAGACGACTGAAAAGTATAAAAAAGATTTTCTTCTAATATAATGCAAATGTTAGCCTTGGGAGGTTGCCTTTTTAACGTGCATATCGTGGCATCTTCGCATTCTACGAAACCTGTTCGTTTTCTAACAACAATATCACCAAATATTCGCCTTAACATAAATAATGACCTGCTCCTGAAGCCAAATAATAGAGTAGTATTATATTCTAAATACTAGACGTTTTGTTAACGTAAATGTCCATACTCCATCCAATAGATATTTTCGCTACAGAGTTCAGTCAATGTAATCAATGGAGTCGGTGAGAGAAATTGTCCTGTCCACGAGAACTGCTGGTTACACAAGTTCGTCTTGACTGAGTTGCAGTAAATTAAAGTAAAACATTTTTATATGAAATAAACTGTAGCAAAAGTTTTCGTTCATCATGCTACGCCATAAGTCGGTTCTAAAGAGCACATGCGTTGTCTTCTGGAGGACACCACTCTACCATAAGGCTCAGAATAACTACGATCATGGCTTGCAGGCGTCCAATCAAATTTTTCCAGATCATTCCACACGTCCTGCTGATCTGGTGACACAACGGCCAGCGGCGGAAGCTTGGCTGGCGCATGCGTCATTGACGGCGTGTAGTAGTCTAGACTCTCCTGATTTCGCGCCTTTATTTGCGCCACGCGCTCTTTTGCCGCCGCCTTCCGCTGATTGGTTTCCCGCGTTAAATGCGCGTCTAACTCAGAACGTGTCATGGCCGTTTCCGCCTGTCGTATTAGCTGTCTGTGCTCCATGTACCGGCGAACCAAGGCTTGCTGATCTTTAGTGACTTCTTTCTCTTTTCGCACAAAGTCCTCGACTTCTTGCGTCCGCTCATCTTTCTGCGAGACTCTGTCGTGCCTCTGTAACGCGTTGGAGATGGAAGTGTGCTGGCAGTTGAAGTCTGTTATAAACGCCAGGTCAGCACGCCTGGATTTTACGTGTTCTGCTGTCACAGCTCTGGCGGTTGACAGTCGTTCGTGCTCGATAACCTCTTTAGCCTGCCGTTCTTTCAGTGCCTCAGCGGTCCTTACACCATCCCTTACCCTTCTTCTGAGCGACGCTTCCTTATATTCCTGTTTAAATATCTTAACTCGCTCCTTAGCTTGTTCTCTGTCTTCTCTTAGCTGCGCAACTGTGATGGCCTTGGAAGACAAGGCATCAGCACGTTCTCTCTCCCTGTACGCATGCTGCACGGCCCGCAAGCAGGCCAGTCCCATGGTTCCGTGAGTGCGAATAAACAGTCTCTGATCTGTGGTAATCGTTTGACGTTTTACTGCGACTTTCCTCGGTTCCTCTGCCGCTTTTCTTTCTATCTCCCGCGCTGCTTCTCGCACATCTTTCCCTGCCTCTTGTTTTGAAATAAGCATTTCTCTTAAAGGGTCTATTTTTTTAATCGGAGGACAAAATCCCGATAACCGAAATTGGAGCTTCTTCGGTTCTCGTTCGGTTTCGCTCGGTTCACTCTCGGTACGCGGATGCGTATCAACAACTCGCCCAAGAAACACCTTAACGGCGGTGTACTTTCCAATGCGGTCTCTTTTCTTACCCTTTTTTTCTCTCTCCTCCATTTTCTGTTCTTCTTTTCTCAGTTCCTTGCTCTTCACCATGATGCTGTTCCGCGTATCCAGTTTAATCCGCATCGATTCACGACTTTCAATCATACTTTTCCTGGACTTCGCCCCGACTAGTCCCAGGTTTCTTTGGATAGTCACGGCCTCCTCTTTGGCCCTGATGACGTCAGAAGTACTCGTTTCCAGCTTCCTCAGGTTCAAAGTAATCCTGGTGGTAATTCTAACAGGGAAGCTTTCTTTCCTTGCCAGCTCTAGATCTTCCACCGGCGATGTTGTCACTCTGCTCTCCGAACTCCCATCGCCTTCCTCGGTAATTCTACCGATTGGTTCCACAGTAATGGACACGTTACGACTTAGTGGTCTTCTTGCAATTTTCCCCACGGAAGAAGCCCCAGGGCTGATTGGATAGCCGGGTTTCACACCATGCAAGTAAGCCTCGTAATCAAAACGAGTCAAGGACGAGAAGGATCGGCTGGGGGCTGGAGACGTTGGAGGAGGTAGGGTACCCCCCTCAGTGTATCCTTTGTAGTGACGGTAATACCGCTGAATCGAAACTGCAGCCCTGTCAAGAGATAAAAAATAGTTCCTGTTATGATTTGTCAAGTTTCTATTTGACATTTTTTAACCATTCTAGCCTTTAATCCTCTATAGCCGAGATGTCATAGTGGTGAGAGCGCTCTACTCCCACTCATTTGAAGGGAGAACGTCATATAATAGAAATTTTTACGTTCTTGGGTCAGGAGTGTACTGAAATAAGAACTAGGCACCTTTTGTTGTAAGTGAAATGCTTGCATAACATCAAGAGGAAGTTATCAAGTAATTTTCTCGAAGTTTAAAGGGAGAACAAACCAATATCCATTTTTAGGTATTTTCCACAACACAAGCAAACAACTCCCTCTATTTTCAAGTATCAATCCGTTTCCACCCTAGCGATTCACACTTGGAAGACTAGTAGAGTAAGTTAAAACAAAACTGAGCCACTATTTTTAGGTCTCATTTGATTACAATTTGTTTTAGCTTTTCAAAGCAATACTAAACTTTCAGGAATGTAAAAGGTCAATTCGGCCAGAGGGGGTGGGGGAGAGTTGTAATTTCAGGTCCCAGGAAAGACAGAATTATTAGAAAGGGAAGCTTACTAGGGCAGGGGTGGGGAAAGGGGTATTTTTAAAAACAAATTTGCACCATTTACTTTTTGCAGACCTCTATTACACCATTACAGTAACGAACTAATGAGTTGCATTTTACATTGTACAGGTATACCCTAACTCTATGATGCCCCTGGACATGCCAGACCAGGTTTTCCTACAAATTGACCAAAACGTGATTTACATCAGCTTGACGGAAACATATTAATTTTCGTCGTTTTGAAAAGGATATCTTTTCTTTAGTATTGTTTTCACTTCCGCCAGAATTTTAATTCTGACCACTAAATAGAGGGGGGTAAGCTTAGAAGAAGGGGGAGCTTACAAGAGAGGGGCCTTGGTAGAACTTTCATGGTACGTAACTACATGTATTAAGCACTTTGGGGGATAAAAAGGTGCTTAAATAGTTTGCCCAATTTATTGTCAGTCTGATCAAGGTAACCAGAAAGTTTTGAAAAGTTTGTTCTTGAAGCTAAAAATTAGTTTTGGTGCCCTAGTCCAGAGCCCTTTGATATTCCTGTAAGTACTGCCGCAGATTCTTACCACAATCTCATGTCCTGAATGAATTTAAACCTTGTTCTTGCTAAATATCCTCTGATACAACGCTGGATTATCAGAACAGGGCAATTCTTTGCTTGGATTCCATTCACTTCAGCTATAAGCCTGTTAACTTCTTTCATGGATTCTTCATAGGTGTTTTCCTACAACAACAAGATCCATCTTAGCAAACAATAGAACATTGTTACAGTGTATCTGGAACCACTACTGTAGATCTAATTAATGTGATTTCCCATAACCTAAATTAACATCTTTCAGGCCTCAGCCAAACAAATTTAACCCTTTTACTCCTATAGAGTCAGTTATGCAGACAATTAAGGTGGTTGTAACTTTTGAGTCTGTGGAAGAAACCCTATGGTGTGACCATTCAAATGAAACCTTGTCAGCAGTACTTTCACATGGTACTATTTATATTTAAGTATTTTACAAAATAAAATTTGGGAATTATCTTAAATTTTGATTTTAGGCACTCTTGGAAGTGAAAGGGTTAATTAACATTTCTATTCAACATCATTCAACCTTTGTTGAATTCAACATGACACACATGTTTGGCCACCCGTTGGAATGATGTTGGATGGTGATAAAGTTTGATTGTATCAAACTTTTGATTCAACACCATTTAGCATTTCTTTTGTTCTCTCATGACAGGTGTAAACAACAATATTGAATTTGTCTGGCCAGCATGTACAGCAATGTGAATTTGGAATTTAATTCCTTTCCTAAGTAGAATTAATCCACAGGCACTTTAAGTTAAATCTGGAGCTAGAAAAAAATAAGTATGCTGCATGACCTGGAAAATTACAGGTACCTTCCATAAACAGTCACATAACTTTCGACTAAAAAATATCTTAGGTTCAGTTACATTTACCTTTGTAAGAGAACAAGATGGCTTGATGTAAAAACTTGGCTGCAGAGGTGCATAGCGGCCACCAAAAGATGAATCCTCAATGATCTCTTGATCAGAAATGACGTAATTATCAAGAGATTTTAATGACCACAAACTGTTAACCAAGTGATGTCTGTAGTTTGGTCTCAGACTAAGTGGAGTGTCATAAAGTGTTAGTATAGAAATACTTGATGATGCTGCCATGTAGTGTATATTATCAAGTTTAGAGATGCTGTTGTCATGAAGAAATACAACCTTCAGTTCAGTAAGAGATGCCCAAAACTTGTGACCAGGAACTTTTGCAATCTAGTGAAAAAACAGTAGAAATATCAGATTCGCTTTGACTACATATGAACTGGGTACGTAAAACAGGCCTCTAACAACCTACAGGAAGAATAAGAGTTGCCTTATTCCTGTTAAAGGAGGTATACCCAGCAGATTTTGTTCGAATTTTGTTAAAACTGTGCAAGCGGTGATGTTCTCCGTGCTTTGAGTTTTATTTGTAACCAGAGGAAATTCCGGAGACATTGAAAACAAACAACTGCAGATGTCTTTCAAATAGCAAAATGGTTAAGAAAATGATTCAATACAGTACTGAAAGTTTTGACATGAGGTTTAAAAATTCACATCAAGCTTGTCTGTTTTACATGTCTCACATTTATCTTGATGCGCTATTTATCTAAGTCAAACTAGCAGCTGTTTGATGCACATAATAATTATCTTAAAGGGGCACTGTCACCAATTTTTAGAATTACTATTGCAATCAGAGGAAACCCAAAAATACTGGTTCACTTTCGCCTTAAATTACTGCATTTGGCAGCAGATCACCGGGATGGAAAGGGGTTGCAACTTGAAAACATTAGGCTGATGTCTTCAAGTTTGTCCTTTGTTTCTTGGAAAAATTGCTAGAAACTGACAATTACATTTTATTTTTTCACACAGAAAATACGTTGTTCAACGAATGCTAGAACTGTAAAAAGTTCAGTATTCCCATGTTTAAATAAAGTGTTAAGTTATGTCATGTCATGTCATGTCATGTTGTCATGTCATGTCATGTTATGTTGTTGATAAAATCATTGAATTCCTCTCTTTTAATGTTCTAGGAGCATATCCTGCATGAGAAATGGAATTTACTATAGCATTTAGAACATTCTTCACCCAAAACTGTGAAAATCCCTGAGACAGAGCCCCTTTAAGTGACTTGTTATACAAGCTTTGTGGCACACACACTCCAAAATTGTAAAAATATAATTATTATAACAAGTCAACAAAAATTTATGTAATGAGATATTATACGAGATTCACTGCATTGCTACCAACAGTATACAGTGTAACTTGAGTACTAAAAAAATCAGAAATACACTGTACTGTCAAACTATCAACCCTGTCCTTTCACCAAAACAAAAAGCATTTTGTTTCACAGTCAAACAAGAAATTCTGAAGAATTTACAGGCAGCGGATAGTCTCTCAACCCCACCCCCTCCCCCCCTCCCCTTTTCCTTAAGGAAAAAGGTTTTAAAAAACGTTAGTAGTTCTTTTCCAGTGACTTGTTATGGACAATTTGCACTTCCCGTAAGAAATTGCGTGATCAGAACCGTGTCTATGCGCGAGGGGAATGTCCAGTTTTTGACAGATGGTTTTTGAAAACTGATAAAATCGATTGGTAAGCCCACGATACTGGACCTTTCATAGTGACCCTGAATGATGCGATTTGTGTGCTTCTTTTAATACCCATGATACTTGCATACTTGCATGCATTAATCAAATTTAATGTAAGTAGTTAACCAAAAAGAACACTGAGCGCCTATATGGCCTGTATATGGCCTGTAGAGAACTTGGAGCGGGAGAAAATTAAATTCGGTAGCATAAGGCTGTGGATGAACAGAAGCTCTCTGTATCAGAATATTTTAAGTAATGTGATAACTCTCCCCATAAATATGCAGTCAATTGTCGTGGATAACACTGTTCTAGTTGTTTCAAATTTTTCAGCCTTTAACAGGCAAGGGTTCCATTTGGATCTTACAGTGCAACGAATTCAACTGGGGTCACCCAACGTTTTTCTGCCAATCACAAGGCGAGTTTGGAACAAAAGAATCAGGGTTGCAGTTGCTTTTGGACTAATCACAATAGGGGTAAAATTTTACTTCTGGTTTGAGTGGGAACCGATGCAAAGGGCTATGCAAATGTGCATTGTACTTCAACGCTTATTTTTGTGGTGAAATGACATTTATTTTGGTCAACGGCAAGACAAGCAAACGGCAAGAAAAACAATTATTTGCCGACTGGTGGCCAGTAATTTTGAAGACGAAATGGACTCAATGCAAAATATGTTTTACCGCATGACAACTGAGAAGTTTGAATGCGAAACAAACTCGAAACAAATGCGTTTTGTTGA
The DNA here is from genome assembly GCA_964030785.1 of Siderastrea siderea. NCBI lineage: Eukaryota > Metazoa > Cnidaria > Anthozoa > Scleractinia > Rhizangiidae > Siderastrea > Siderastrea siderea. The sequence continues at coordinate 63,974,688 of OZ034966.1, read as the reverse complement.
ATGAAAGTTGAGAATGTTGAGGACGAAAGAGACTCAACACGAAAATGCTTCTGAATGACGGGGACAAAAAGAGGGACAAAATAAAATAAATATCTCGAAGACCAAGATTTCTATGCAAGACTTCTGTGACCCGCTAACTGGAAAATCACTGGACTGTAACAACATGTTGACAGTCGAAACACAGTTTCTTCATCAGCAAAACTATTATTTCGAGGCTAATAAGTTCTCAACCTGTCATTAACCAGCCATCAATCGGTAAACATTTGTGTTTAACCCATTTCCTCTTCAACATTTGGTAAATATCTTTGCGCTGAGTCCGTTTCATCTTCAATCCAAGCCGTCATCCGGTAGATATATTTTGTGCTTTGTTTGTTGCAGTCTTCAAAATAACCGACTGACATTTACTAGTTTTTATTTTTCCCTTTTCATTTGTTTGCCTTGTCACTGATCGAAAGGAGCAACATTTTGCCATGAGAATAAGCGCTGAAGTTCACCTTTGCAAAGCCCTGACCACGTCAATTCCTATTCAAACGAGTTGAATTTTACCCCTATTGTGATTGGTCTGAAAGCAACTGCAACCCCAATTCTTTTGTTCTGAACTCACCTTGTGATTGGCAGAAAAACTTCGGGTGGCCCCAGTTGAATTCGTTGCACTGTAACGGCATGAGTGCTTACTTGCAGCCTCTTGTTATAACAGCAAATTATGCTATTGTTATTCAGTAAGTCTGTTGTGCAGTTGTGTCTGTTGGCCGCACGACCCCAAGAGGACTAAGTAACTGACTTAGGACGACGACGACGAAAATGAAAAAAAATGTCCATTTTACTAGTTGACACGACGTGCGCATACGCACAACCGCTGCCTAAACATTTGGAGTACTTTCCATGAAACAGTGTACAAAAGTGTGTCAAGGCTGTTATGCCATGCACACAGACCTAGATATGAGATAACCTGTGTGATAAAAATTTTGATTTATGTGTCACCCAGCATGTACTGACATGACTATGTATATAAGCAATGAATAACCATACAATGGCAGTTTAATAATGTGACTGTCAACAGGGAAGAAAATTAATGTCAAGCACGATTTTTCAAACACAAAAAAAAACCTGACAAGAAAATAAGCTTACTACCAGCTCGTGTATAATACCCTAAGCTATTTCTTAATTCTTCCGTGCAGACAGCAGATGTAGGATAATAAAATGAGAGACTGGCATCTGCATATTTTGTTTCAAAAGTTATAAAGTACGTAGGGATTCTCATCGGAGATATTCCGTGATATTCTACGAACTCAGAAGGTAAGGTCATGAGCTAACATGAACTGAACGTATTAAATGACTGACACATAACTAACCTGGTTATTGTGTAAATCCAAGTAAACAAGTTCGCGGCAATGTACAAGAGAATCAAAACAAGAAATGTAGTTTGAGTGCAACACGCAGATTCGAAGTCTTGTACACAAGTCGATAGTTTGTACAGTATGAAGGCATATCCCACTCATATTTAGGTAGCTGATATCTCCAAGATGGCATTTTTCGCCGATGCTGTTCCAGATATCATTCACAGTTGGAGCTCGCAAATATCCTCGTTCGTGGGCATTACGAATCACCTCTTCTTCGCGTTGTTTTTCAAATTTAGACTTTTGTCTCGTCTTTGAAACTGCCCCTGTGCCCGCAGTCCTCGGCAAGTCCTTATCGGAGACGTCAAACACCATTTTGACGAGTTAAAACCGCCACAGTTTTCGGATCACCCAGAAAGAACAACAAACCGGGAAGCCATTACACTTTTCTAAACCCGTGTATCTTAGCAACAGCGTGTGATCGATGCGCGCGCTGAAGCAAACACCGGTGGGTGCTTCAAATATGCTGATGTGTATTATCCCTCGATTCAATTCAAAGCCTCATTTGACCGTGTATACAGGCGAGCAACTTTTCTGTGACAAATGTCCTTTAATATGAACCGGTAACGGGTTTTGGACAGCGGATTAACGAGCGCCCAAGCTGGGAAAGCCGGAAAGTTGCGTTACTAGAGTTGAAATGCTTCTGAAAGCAAAGAAATACTGTGAATAGAAGGGCTCCTAGTTTTAGCTGTTTTTGTTTTTGGCACGCTACTTTTCATTTTGTTTGCTTTATGAACTCGCGTTGCCATTTTTATGATTTGTGAGCGCGTGTCAAAATAACTACTCGCGTAAGGACTCAAACGCTGGGATTGTGAACAATTTTATTAATAAATAACTAGTCAATAATTTTCTTACTGGGCGTTCTCGGTTATGACTTTACAGCGCATCCGTATTGTAAAGAATTTTAAAGCTAATTCAAAAATATTGGAGGTTGAGACAAGGAAATTCACTACTACATAAAGTTGTCCCATTGGAGTCCGATTGCGCTGCAGCCCTCTCGGCTTTTCAGTGGCCAACTTCTTGAAGGTTCATTCTCACAGCACATGGTGGCTTAGCTCCAAGCAACCTTTTTTTCCAGGTTATCTCTTCTTCCCGTTACCGAAAGAGAGCCAAACAATCTTTCTTCCCAGGAGCAAGATGAATAAGGAAAAGAAAAAGACCGTTTTTATACTAGAGGCGCATTTTCCACCTAAGACGAACTTGGGCATGCGCAAAAAAAATTTTCACTTCAGTTTGGTTATCTGCCTGACTTATCTGTCTCGGATCGTAGATCGTCTCGTATAAAGATGGGCGTACCGGAGACAGATTTCCGTCCATCAGTGCATTTCGTCTTCCAAGACGAACTGAAATCGATAGCTCGTCTCGACGGATAATTCGTCTTGTGCCCGTCCTTTATAAAAGACGAACTACCAAAAGCATAAGCAGACGAACGAAAATTTTTTACCCAAGTTCGTCCTAGGCGGATTATGCGCCTCCAATGTAAAAGCAGGGAGGCTGTGGGGCAATTAGCAAGCGCAAGACGCGAGTTCGCTCCTGATCCTCCCCTTTTGGCGCCTGCCACGCTTGAAGTGAATTCAGCAAGTTAAACGCGTTTGGGCACCTTGTTGAATGATGTTAAATTGAACAAAGTCTGATTGCCATCAAACATCCACACAGGAGGGGGGTGAATAGGTTTGCGGATCGGCGGATTTGGCCTTTTTTTGCGGGCGAATTTCGGATTTTAGCAAAAAATTAAGCGGATTCGTGGATTTAAAAAATACCGGGGATCGCGGATCAGCTGAAAATTTTGGTCCGAATTCCGGATTCTGTACGTCTAGAAGTTCGGATTGTGAATCGGGCCATTAATTTTCGGTCTGCCTTGGGTCGATATTTTGGTGTTTTGCTGACTAATTTTTTCAGTCTCAATTTTTTTCTCGGCATAGAGTTTTCTGTAATCACATCGGCTGGACCATTGCACTAGAGTTACAAATCGATCGGGGACTCGATAATATGAATGCAACTTACATTTTTGCTCTCTCATATTGAATGCTAGGATTAACTGCGACTCAAACTATTAGCAAATGAAACACTATATCTAGACTGGAAAACAATACTGTTTGAGATACGCAAGCCATTGGACCATCTTTTCTGGCAAATGAAAAGGTCAGAAAGCCCATGATTATCGGAAATCGTTATACTGTCGGTTTGGGTTTTTTTTTGTGTGTGCTTGCAGATTATTTGATAATGCAAAGCTGGATTGTGCGGAGAAACACACCAATATCCAACTGTTTTAATGCTAGAATTTACGAAGCTGTCACGAAAACTTCTGAATACCTAAGTCCCGAAGTAGTTGCGATTGCAGAACAACTTGTGAAAGTATTTATTGATTCATTTTGTAATGCTGCTTTCTCTGAAACACCAGCAAAAACAGAAAACTTCGGGCAAAATCTAAATACTGTAGGTGAAAAAAAAATACCGGTATATATATACCTATATGCAGTGTATTTAAACCACGGAAAGTTTTTAAGTAATGCGGATCCGGATTTGAACAAATATAACGTCGGATTGACGGATCGGGCCAAAAAAATAGCAAGGATCAGCGGATTTGCATACCCCTGTTCATCCCCCTCACACAGCAAAGTTGTATCCAACAATACTGGGTGACCTTGGACCTATTTGACCAAGGCCAAGCCGAGCCCTACGCTCCGGAAAACCGAATTTGCCGATATGGTAGGATACATTCAGTACATTGGCCACAAATCACCTGTGAATTACTACTTCGACAGTCTTTTCTCTCTAGAATTCGCTAAGCTGTCCCTGCATCCGAAAAACCAACCCAGTTTCCCTTAACAGAAGGTTCAGAATAACTCTCGCCATACCAGTTTTTCAACTCGTAATCCACCTCTTTCACTGTGGTAAATGCTTGATTGTTAATAACGACAAGGGAGGAGTCGTTCATCCAAACAAAATGACCCCCATACAGATCAATATAACCACGTTCTCTCCAATTATCAGAAATCGGCAGCATACCCTTCACTCGTTCATCGATTTCATCGCTAAATAAAGCGTTACCTTCTAAATCGTAAGGCCCGTCAAAAAAGGGAGCCGTGTCTACCTCGATATAAGGTGGCAGCAGCATATGAGCCCTTGGTGTATCCATGTAAGAGTTTCCAACATAATACAGGCCGCCAAGTTCTTTTTGAAGAGCGACAAACGTTGATTTGTTTACTATCGCTGACTTTGAAATTGCAATGTCAATATCATGAGTCCACGGTATAATGGCCTGGCTTCTGACAGCGCCTAACAGTGTGCCATAAATTAAACGATACTCCAAACCCAGTTTATTCAGAGCCCATGTAAAATCCGCTAGCATCTGACCTAACACCGCGCTGCAGCATATAGGCGCAGCGATGCCGGGAAGGCCTTGTGGCTTCACGTACGGTTTTTCCGCACACAACTTCCAGTTTGCTACACAAGCTGTCCACTCGATTCGGTTTTCTGTCACGATGCGAAGAATCTGGTGTTTATTTCCAAATGATGCATATTCGGGAAAGTTGTTTGACCCTTCGAGGGATCCACGATCCACGCGCGTTATCTCAGGTGTCCATTCACAGTTTGTGAGTTTCACCATCTTCAGTTCGCCTTTAGACCGAACGAAAAACTCGAGCAGGGTTATTTTGCCAAAGTCACTGAGCAAGCCTCCCACTCTGTGAAACACTTCTTTTCTTATCACAAATGGGCCTTGTAGAATATTGCAATTTTGTAACACAATCGTTTCCTCGAAAGTAGAACTCTCTGTCACAGAAGATAAATTTGAAAGTAGCTTTCGTAATTGTACTTTCTGTATCAGCCCTGTATTCCTTATGTTAATGCTCCATTTTCTAGTAATAAATCGGCACCAAGATGATTCCAGGGAAATGTTTCTCGCGGTGTTGATGTCGTCGTTTCTCGGAAAGCCTTCAATTTGTTTGTTGTGCAAGCACGTCGCACCGTCGTATCCTTCCATCAAAACCAGAAATTCGCTCATCTTCCTAAGTGCGCGCTGATCATTCTCCTTTAAACTTTCCAAAGTATTTTCCCCTTTAATCGCCGAATGTGGAAATATCATTAGCAGGGAAGCTTTATCATCCACCACGCTGGATTCACTGTCCAAATGAATGAAAGCAAATACATCCTTCCACGACTGTAGCTTTGAATTCGTTGAGCTGACATTGACGTGCGAATTTATCGAGAAAACATGAGGCGTCGCTAAACTTCCTTCCCACACACGATGGCTGTTGAAAGCGCCTTGTTTGTTACTACTGAAGTTGAGAATTACAAAATGACCAATACACAAGCACAACACCAGAAACATTATAATGTTCAAGTTACGTCTTCTTGTGAAAATACACAGGTAGCGGCACCTTGGCGATTGAGCTATTTCTTTGTGATGATGTGTGCCATGAAGATGTTTCATTTTCCACATATATCTTAGGAGCCCCGTTTAGAAGTCGCACGAAAATGGAGTAAAAAAATTGTTTAACGGCAGTTATATTGTTCTCGTTAATCCGGTCGTTGCTGTTACTGTAATATAAGATGTTTCATTGTTTGACATTGTACCCGTGTCTGATTCCTTTGTAACGTAATCCTGATGAAGAACAGGTAGATAAACATGCCCAAGCAGCGTATGAATAATTATGGTTTGTCAAAAACCTGTCAAATTTAGTTCTGTAGTATACGCAATACAATGGACGAGTCGCGGTGAAGCAGCTCCTGGTGACAGATCCACGTTTATTCTTTATTCTTCGTTCGGCTCCATTTCAAATAAAATAATGTCAACTTTTAATACCTTGGTACCCTACCCCCCATGGGTTACAAAGTTTGCCGCAACACGACTACGCTCTTTCAGATGAAAAAAAATGCTCAGATTTTAATATTACAAATGAAAATAACTGGCTTGCTACTTTCACTTGTCATGGAAAACTTGACATATTTGAAATTTGCTCCCGTAGACGAGTCGTGAAAGAAAACGAATTTGTCATAGTTTCATTCTTAAGAAAATTAGTGCCCAGATCCTTCGTCCGTGCCTTCTTGGGATAAGCGTGCTAATGATCTTGAGCACGGCTCAGTCCTATGTCATCCCATCTCCTGTCGGTATAGGATTTTCAGGGATGCAAGTAATTTATTTAGGATAACAAGTATCATGAAAGGTGTTTTCGTTCATATTGAGGGATGTTTTAAAACTGTTAGCTAGTCCAGCGTAGAACCGCAGAAACAACTGTTTTAAAAGACTTAAATATCCGGCTATAATTCAAAGTTTTCAAGTAACGGCAAAAGTTTTCATCTTTATACTACAATATAATCTTCTTAACTCTTTGTTTGCTCTTTGCTCGACAACATTTTAGAATAATTTTGCTGCCTATAATCAACTCCTGATAAGTTGAACCGTCAGGGAAACGCTCAAAACTGTTTGAGATATCGAGTTAACGAGGGTTAAATTAAAAGTGGGATCAAATGCTTTGAATCGATTTAGCAAGAAGGAGTCGTGTTACTGGGTTCGAGTTGTCCCAATTCTACTGTATTCTGGGTAATTTTAGCTCCCTACGCAGACGTTCTTTTAGCTCGTCACACAACCCTCCCCGTTGTAACGCGCTAACATAGTTTTTCAGACCCTGATGAGGGTAGTGTTGACGAAACGTCCGATATTTATCATTCAACGTTTTTAACATAGAGGGCAAAATTACTTGATACTGATTGGTTCAAACAGAGGGCATTTTTTGTTAATTTTGTTTTTAACGAGGGCAAAATTACTGACTCCTGATTGGTGAAGCGCCAAAACTACTCGCATTTGATTAAAAGAGTGCGAGAGCACGGTCAGCGCGCCATTTGCATTTTGTAAGCGTTTTGAAACGAAAAACGGACTTTGATTCGTTCAACACAAGGATCGCTTCAGAGTTGACTTTTAACCCGGTTGGTTGGTAAGAATGGTATGGAAATCAGGTGATAGCTTGAAGAAAAATTCGAAAAGGTGAACCTGAATGAAATGGTTACCTGTATTTGTTTTCAAACTACTGAAAACCTTGGAGGGACTAGGCCTTCCGCGTGGTCGATAATTTTTCCAGCGAGAGGAAGCTTCGCAACTCAAGTGAATAAAATTTACTTAGTTTGAGTAATAGTAATAAGTGTGTTTTGTCAAAGAACTATAATTGTTGTTATCTCTTAAGATGTACATGTGCATAATAGACAGTCTTTCTTGTTCTGTACTCTGAACAACAGTTAAACTGTGTGTGTGTGTGGTGAATTGTTTGTTCTGTTCCGACTGGTTGTGTTTCGACGGGCGAGGAAAGTTTTCCAAATTTTGCACTCTGTGTTATAAACAAGTGATCGCATTGAGTCCTCGTAGAATTAAGGATAAATTTTTACTTGTATTTTCAGAGTTTTCACAAATTGAAAACTTTAAAAAAAAATACGCGTGGAAATTTACCCTTAAGGTGATTCCATCGAGAAAGAAGTTGTAATGAGAATTTGTTGAAACTTTGCACAGTTACTAATTACACCTAGCACATTAAAAAAATAAAATGAAAAGAGGGGGTCACCGTATCTGATTTCATGCTACGGGGCTGTAGTATATAGGTACTTTGCTATCTTTAGACAGCAATAGTGAAAAAACCTATCCATGTACTAGAGACACCCATTACTTCAACAAAGTTATAACTAGCAATGAAATATAAGCATTATTCTTATGATAGAAGTACAATGTTACAGTAAAACGTCTTAAAATTGCCGTAACAATGAAACTAATTTGAAATAATAGGCAAATCGAGATTCTTCAAATTTGAATATATCATGTAAAGTCGTAATTTCCTTTATCATATGACCCGTACGGACCCGCCCGCAATTTCCTTGGAAAACCATATGAAAAAAAGTCCCGTATGAGGGCCGTACGTCTCGCTCTAGCAGGGCCGGAAAAAGCCGTTAGCCCTACTAGAAAAGCGTACGGCCCCGCTACTGCCGCAAGATGACGGGATTGGAACCAGTTGATTCCACAGCTTTGAATTCAGATGAACGATAGTTAAGATTTTTCTAAAAAGCAAAGAATGTCCAACATGTTTGTTAAGACTTTACTATCTAGAAAGCGATGTAGTTCGAGGCGCAAAAATTAAAACAAAACGTGTTTAAACTTGGCAAATGATGAAGAAATACTCCTGACAACAATAATAAAATCGAACTAAAAGCCGTCAAAAACTGAAACAACATAATCGGACAAAGACGTATCCTGGTTTGAAGTCATGATAAACGTTGAAGAAAAAATGCAAATGCGAAGTAAACTCAATTTTCTTTTTCTGCTGCGTAATGTTTAAATCACAAGAAACAAAATGCGAGTACGACTAACCTGGCAATAGTCCGTGAGCCAGTAGGGTTGGTGGGTATCATCTGAGGTGAATAAGGTTTATGGTGATTTTCTGGTAGTTTAGACCACAAACAGTGGAAAAAATCGTGATAGCAACGATTCCATGGTAGCTTGTGGATAACAGCGCTCTTTAAAGTATGGCTTAGGCATGAAAACGAGGCTGAAGCTGATTTGACAAATATAAATGTCTATTGTCCTCAAAAATCTACAAAACACCGACATAAACAAAACATTTACCAAAAATTGAATCTTTATTATTACATGATGTTCATTTCATCGGTCACGTGACCAACAGGCCTCTTTAAAGTATGGCTTAGGCATGAAAACGAGGCTGAAGCTGATTTGACAGATATAAATGTCTGTTGTCCTCAAAAATCTACAAAACACCGACATAAACAAAACATTTACCAAAAATTGAATCTTTATTATTACATGATGTTCATTTCATCGGTCACGTGACCAACAGGCCTCTTTAAAGTATGGCTTAGGCATGAAAACGAGGCTGAAGCTGATTTGACAGATATAAATGTCTGTTGTCCACAAAAATCTACAAAACACCGACATAACAGTAACATTTACCAAAAATTGAATCTTTCTTATTACATGATGTTCATTTTATAGATCACGTGACCACAGCCTTAAAAAGGGTCCGTACTACTATATTACACTGATGGAGGTGCCAGGTTACAAAAACAGACAGTCCAAGCCGTGTTTATTCAAGTTTCTGTTTTCAATGTTATTGACATTGTTTCTGATTCTCCTTTAGTGTAGCTATAAATCAAACTATTAAAACAAATGGGTCACGTGACCTAAATCCTTTATTTATCCTTTCGATAATTACTAGAAACTGATCGCACTGTACGTATTTTGGTCACTGCGCACATTTCACCTTTCATGGTTTATGCAATTTGTTGCTTTATTTTTTTCTTACTTTTGTAATGTATTGTAATTTCTGTAGCAACCTTTCGGAATAGTGCAAAAAATAAAAAATCTGAAATCTGAATCTATTTGGTTTAAACTGAAGCTAAATGAAAGTGCGTGTTATTCTCGACATGTACAAGCCTGCGTAAACGTGTATTCTTATTCTCCTCATCACTGTCCACTCCGTGCTCATCATCTTCGTCGGTGCTCTGAACCTCCTGAAGAGAAGCTTGGTTGTCAGATTCTGTAAGTCTGCACATATCAGTGCATCTTAGGCCATTTGCAATACAGACACAGTTAGGGGAGACGCATTTTCTAGTCCAGTTGCGTGCTAGGAGTTCTACAATGGCCTCTGATGCTGGTTTTAAATCCATCCAGTCTACAACTAACTTGGCAACACCATCTTCATGCTCAGTTTTCCATCCCCGTCCAACAGGACTTGGCACCTGTGGGTCTTGCTGCAGACACCGTTTCCATATGGCTACCTGATAGTTTGCTCTCTTTGCATGCTTCACAAGGCAATCTCTGCAAGGAGGAAGCTGGTGGCTTTCTGTCTCCCCTCTTCTTGAACAAAACAGCTGGTACCTCAGATCATTAACTTTTGTGGTGACTGTGTTACTAGAGTAGAGGAGACATGTGAATTCCTCTAACCTATCTATCAATTCAGGAGGCAGGTCCCACTCTTGCCGCAGCTCTCTTAACGCTTCTTGGCTTCTTGTGTTCTTCTTTAGTAACTTCAACGCTTGGGCCTTTCCCCTTCCTGCAACGCATTCATCTCGAGAACACCTTTGCACACTTTGGAACCAAGTGAGGCAGCAACTTTTGTGATGTCAATTATCCTTGTCCGCGTGCGACTTCCAGATTTCAAGAACAGAGAAGCTTCTATCTTATTGCCTGAATGCCAAGAACAAAATAAATACATCAGTGGCTCTGAACAGACCAGAACAGAATTGTAGCCCTTATTAGCTGCGTGAGTAGCGTGGAGCAGTAGGCGTCCGTCGGCCTCTTTTTGTTGACACTGTAGTGCTGGAACCTCCTCACTACCTTCTGATGTGATTCTGCGGCATGTGTCATCAACATTGGCATACAGCACTTTCTCCTCCAACTTCTCTCTGCATGCTTCCTTTCTCCTCTCACTGATAATAAAGGTAATAAGACTCGTCTTATTGGTCACTCTTGTCAGGAAATTCCTCCACTGCCTAACTATCTGAGTGCTCGTGATGCTGCATAGCTGGTGCCCTGACTCTTCACCTCGTAGAAGCCGCTCGCTGTTCTTGATAGATAGTTCTTTGTAGGTGTCAAATACGACATCTATTCTGTTACACCGCACTCCTTCTTTCATTGCCATGGATAGGACAATAATGGCGACATCGCCAAATGTCAATTGATCTCCCTTTACTCTTTGCACCAGGGACATGCCATCAATTACTGTAGCAGAGTTTGCAGGGACTTCCTCAGTGGCTTGTACGTTCTTCTGCAGCAACGATGCCAGTGAAGCCTTGTTTGTCTTTCGCAGAAGGCCATCTGCAGATGATAATGCCCAGGGTAGTGGTCCAAGCGGATGTGTCAGGATGTCATCCATCTGTAAGCTTCACTCTTGTGCAATCACTATGATTCTACCAAACAGCGACCTCTCAGCCTTTAAAATGATCGAACGTTCGTTGGTCTTCACTTGCTTCTTCTTGTTCATGTTGCTGAACGTCTTCAGTTTGTTTGTCTGCAGAAGGTTGTGGAATTTCTTGACTTGAGGGATCTTCTCCATCCTCTCTTCCTTGAAGGTTGCGTAGCAATTTTCGCCAACCTCGTGTGCTATCTTGAGGTCTGTGGCAATCTCTCTGGGAGCTTTCTTTGCAGTGGAAATGCTGATCAGGTCTTGACTCTCGGAGAAAGGATTGATCCAACCTTGGATGAAGTCAACTATGGACGAAACTGCCTGCTCATCTTTCGTTATTGTTGATCGTTGAATCTCCGTATGCTGACTTTCTGAGTCGGATCCTTGTACCATGTTTCGTAGCTGTCCAAGAAATGCACTCCGGTACTCCGTTGGAAGGTAGTAGCGCTGCACAGTTGCAGGTTTCAAGCTAAAGCGGGTTGTTCCACCAGGATTCTGGGTATCTTTATTCACTGTGACCTCAATTGTCTGGTCTACTGGGATCCGACCAAAGGGATTGTTGCTGGACAACTGTACAGAAAAAACTGCCTGTCTTGAACGCCCTCTGCACTTCAGGATTCGTGTGATCGAGATTTGTCAGTCTGAGCAAATTATGGTGTGAGATATTGTGCATAATTCACCTTATCATAGGCGAAACACCAGGGGATCATTATTCCTACAGAATGAAGATGTAAATTCCAGTCGCCTTCACGCGATTCCCGCAACAGACTAAGCACTATACCGTCGACCATATCCACGTACGGCATCCAGAATGCCGACAGTTCCCCGTTATTATGACGAAGGTGATTCAGGAACTCTTTGCCACATAGTCATCACTTGAGGAAGAACATGGCTTTGCAACAGCTGATCAAAGCCCTATTGCTTCAAGTTACTTGCAAATGTATCCACCTGCTCAAGAAAGGACACCACTGTGATGTGATGATCAGGATCACCGGTCTCAAGCCACCGCATGAACTCCGCCCATGCTAACCTCATCATTGCTTCATACAGGTACTTATGCGCCCTCACACCACGATTGTAATGCTTTCCATCAATGACACCACTAATTGAGCCCTCAGCAACTATCTGCGATTCAATGAAGATGTCCTTCAAACCACTATCTTCAAATCGTTTCCCAAGGATAGACAAAGCAACGTACATTGTATGAAATGTTCCCATTCTCAAAACAATGCGCGAAAACTGGTCTTGCGTCCATGCAATTTCGGCTGCTTTCGCGTAAAGTGCTTGGTCCATGACAACGACAATTGCTGGTAAACACAGCCTCTTTCTGATTTCCTCTGGTTGGTTAAGGAACTGAAACACTGTTGATAATTCTGTCGCTGGGGCATTTATTGTCGGAAGATACTGTACAACATCTGGTGTTACTTGAACTTGATCCCTTTTTTGGATGTTGAATCTGGCCCAACTTGGTACCTTTTGGTCTTCCGAATTGGCTAGTCTAACAAGGATTCATAGCATATTTTTCTGATGCGCACTTCTTGCAGCTTTGTTGGCTTCACAGACATAGTCGTCCTTCGTTTAGAGAGGATGTGGTCCCACACGAGAGCCAGCAACATTTACGACGCCGCTGGTCAAAGTTTGCGGGCTCGCATCTGCAGTCGATGTACTCAAACACATGATGTCAACTCTTATAAGTATAATTACGTCTTCAAAATGCATTTTATTGCTTCTAAAAAGCATTTATTGTTGGTTACACTTGTTCTTAAAATATAGGTCCGTTATGTTTCAGCGAGGGGGAGGGGGGGGGGGTGCAAATATACAACGTTACTACGCGGGAGCTACCACTGATCCATTGCTATCATGGATTTTACAACTCTACAATAGCATGCCTTTTCAAAAAACACCATTAAACATATTCACCCCGGATGATACCGAAAGCCCAAATTTTGCAGTCTGGCTCAAGGACTACAATGACACAGTTTCCCGCTTGTTTTCACGAAGCATTTTAAGCACAATTTGGACATCAACTGTAATGCAGAGCTCAACATCGTCGAGGAACTAACGAATTCAAGGACTAAGCAGCAACAGCAGACGTTCATGAATCCTACGATCCGTGGTAAACTAAACAACTTGAAGCTGAAGGGAAACGAAGCGTAGCAAAATCCTGAACTGCCTGTACAATCCCTTTTAAGTCTTTATGCAGTTTCATAAATTAAGATCTAATGTTGTTTTTAACATCCAAAATCCTTGGTGGAAAATTAATTAATCCTCTCGTTCAAACCAATTGTGAATTTCGGCTCAGAAGAAACGTCGCTAAGTTGTTCAATCAGGATAAATTCGGTCTTCGCTGAGAGACGAGCACGACTAGCCGAAAACGTCGTGCAAATTCTTTGTTGTAGTCCTTCATAAACGTTTCCTTTGAAATTTCTACTAACTGCAATCATGTACGAGGAATTTAGTCGGATTTAAATCTTCTTGGAATGGAGCTAAAACTCGGAGATTTGGTTGACAATTTTAACAGAAGTTCAAAAATTTTGTACGCACATCGCAGTTCAAATGCACTTTACTGGCTTCCCAAACAAATTACAAGCTACCATTGGCTTTTCAAAATGCGCGCGAAACGGGCCGGCGCGTCTGTATCCACGAAAGAAAGACAAAAAACAATTCAGTGGTCATATGATAAAATGCTTATTGACTGAGTTAGGTCGGGCCGGACGGGAAAATATTTGGCTCTCGGTCAGGACGCACGGACCTCGCTGCGCTCGGTCCGTGCGTCCTGACCTCGAGCCATATATTTTCCCGTCCGGCCCTCCCACTCAGTCAATAAGTACATATAAATAAATGGAATAAAAAAGTGGGGTCACCGAGTTCGTTTGGGATAAAACGACCATTTATTTCTCTGAACAGCTCAGCTTCCATAGAAAACCTATCAAGTTCCGAACGCGCGCGCGCTCGTGCGCGCGCTAATCACGCAAAAAATGATGCGCAGAAAGGATGCGCAATGCAATTGAATGGACAGCGCGCGCACGTCCAGGGAGTAATAGGTTTCCTGCGAGGCTAAGCTCACCAGAGAAAAGAATAATTATTTACTCTTAAGCAAGCATGGGGACCTATCTTTTTTTTCCAAATATTTGACTTACCATTCATCCTCTTTTTGTTCAAAGAGTGAGAAAAAAAATCACATCTTTAAAAAAACATTTATTACTAGAAACGCGTTACTCACGAAGATGAAATCACGACCTCGAGAACACACACATAAGGAAGGTTTTAAGTCAATTTCGTCTGATGCCAGAGCATCTGCCATAAAACTTCTAGTAAATTGTTCCTTGTTATCGATATTTTACATCTAGTGCATTGTTTCAAGATTTGCTTTAATCATGGGCTTAATCTTCCTACGGAAGGTAGCGTAAACTGATCAAATAAACATGTGAGCGTTAGGCGAAATTGCAAGGAATTATGGGATAACTTGAGACGATGATATCTCGTTAACGGACACGGCGACCTATTCTTTTTATTTTATATTTCAAAACATTGCACGATAGATAACAGCTTGTGAAAGTGTTCAACGAAAATCGTATGTTAACTTTATTTCGGGGGAATGACCTTAATTCTACTCGGCCTCATGCGATTGCATATACATGCACTAACTTGCACTTTTTCACATTACCATAAGACGCTGCGCAGGAAATCTTTGTCATTGCGCACTCCTCCCAAACGAACGTCTGCTGAAACGAACGGCCTACGTAGACCAATCACAGCGCACTTCCAAATCCTGGAAGTCTACGCTTTGGACCTTCACAAATTTTGCGCGAGACGCCACAAACAAAATTATGTTTGACAGTGTTTGAGCTATTTACCGGATGTTTAGCAACCGCTTGACCTGAATGACCTCCGTTACCTTCGATCTGATAAGGCTGACCTTTCGCTGTCATTTTCGCTAACGTCAGAAGATGTCCAATTGGCAGGGAAGAGTTGACAAATTTCAATGATTGTTGTACAGTTAAACGCTCGATCGGCGCAATAATTTGCACGGCCATTTCAGTGAAATCTCAGCGTAGTCGTTTAGTTCTAATTGCTTCTTTCTTGTATCCCTCCTTTATCTCCTCTTGAACTCATCGAAGGTTTGTTTTATAGTCTTTTGACATCGAAGTAATGAGCTTGTAACACTTGGTACAGGCTCGACGAAAACTTTTAAATTGATCTGTAGCTTTAAATCAATACTCACAATACAGAGAGTTTCAGTTGGAGTTTCATCCACAAATGAAGCACGGATTTCGATAAACACGGGGAGAGATTATTGAGTGAACAACGCGGGAAATTAATCGTTCCAAAGGAAGCCTGTGTTAATGCAGCTTATGATTGGCTCTTTAGTAGTCTCCACGTGATCTCCATGTGATCTTTACGAACAAAAGTAAAGGAATGCGCCATTGTTCTCAGCAGACGTTCGGTGGGGAGGAGTGCGTAGCGAGCCAAAAGAATGTCTACGTAAGAGGCTAGGGTAATTTTGATGAAAGTTCCACTACTTTAAGTGTCACGCTTGTAATGTGTCGAAATGGTAATGGACTGAAAACTACACTCGTATTTTCTAACTTAAATTTACGCTCAGCCCTTGTCGATTTTTCGAGCTGCGCCTAACCGAGTGGTTTAAATAGCTGTTCAGGCAATTCTCTGCTTTTCCAAACATTTGAACACTACGCACATCACGAGACTCCATTTTCCATGGGCAATACGAACTCAGTATGTTTTCGCTTCGCATTTTCACTTGCCTGTCCCCATGATGAAAGTACTGCCACCCATCATGCACATAGTAAAACTGAACTTGTCTTTACTTGAAAAACGAAAAACGAGCCATTTCTCAGGCATTCGCAGGCTAGTTTCTCACTTGCCTGCGAATACCGCCGCCTCTTATCGCTACCGGCCGCTAGGAGCCTTAGTTGTATTCGCAGGCAATTTTCTCACTTATTCTGTGAAACTTGGATCAGGACTGTGTTGGGCGCTTGCAACTTCGCTGTCCAAAACCCACTCCGGGATACATGTTCAAGGACATCATGTACAGCTATGTGTGTCACAACCTCGTCCCTGGCAAATAGCAGGTGACGTGCAATGTCTCCAAGATATTGGAAATTGTAATTAATTCAGCATGGTGGAAGGCTCGCCATTGGCTATTGACTCTTGTTTTTAAGGTCACATGACCTGATCGCCGTAATTCATGCTTTTTTTTTTCAAGTTTGCCTTGTTCAAGTGCGTTTGAGCGCCAAAAATCTGTTCTGGAAGCACAGGTGAGGTAACGCGTTACAAGATCAGCCACAATTACTGTTGTTCATGCATTATAACTGTGGACTACTTTTTTAACGGGCCTGTCGACATTCGCAGAGTAAAACAATGCATGCAAAGTGGACATATGTTCTCGAATAGCATAAGTATTGACAGTAGCTTTCAACACGTAAAAGGATTTTGACATACATTTACAAGTATCAGGCAATTCCGTTGTCATTTTCAAAGATATATGATACTTTTTCCCAAATACAACCAGTGGCACAAGTCGTTAGAACACCCTCCCCTTCTACCCTCGTTGTACAATGTTGTGAGCGCTTCTCTCAATCCATTTGGTTGAAACTTTTTTTTGTAAGATTGCCTAGTGGGAGAGGGAGGGTAAGGTAATTGTACCAACGCCGTCCCAACAACATCACACGGATTGTAGCTCATGTATTCATCTCTCTGGAATTATTGTTAAAAGTTCAGAAAGTTTTACTTTGATAAAATAAAAGTTGCCTTCCTATATACCTCCCTGCCTACCTTTTCTTCAGCGAGAAACCGGAGCAAAAAATTGTGCAAAAATTTGACCCCCTAAAACCCAGCAGCGAATTTAAACCCATCCCCTCCAAAAACTCCTTCGCACCTCCCCGTCACCTTTCTATCCGAGTATTCCTCCTGGGATAGCCTGAGAAAACAGCCGACGTTTCACGAGGTCGCCACTTGAGCCCTCGCAAAACGACGTCTGAGTAACGAGCGCAGAAATTCCATACTGATGACGCGTCTCTACCCAGATCTTGGTAGTGCTTCTGAGTGGTTGAAAGAAAATTCCAGCCAATCAGAAGCATTACCAAGATCTGGGTAGAGACGCGTCATCAGTATGGAATTTCTGCGCTCGTTACTCAGACGTCGTTTTGCGAGGGCTCAAGTGGCGACCTCGTGAAACGTCGGCTGTTTTCTCAGGCTACTCCTGGGAGTGCTTCTCTCAAGTTGACACTGGACTGCATGACTGCAAGAAAGAAAAAAAAGGTTTCCACAGCGACATATGATCTGATCTGGGCAAGTTACATACAGGACTTCAAACCTTTCAACAAAACTCTTTTCAACAAAACCTTTCAGTGGCATAAGAAAAACAGAGCGGAAATCATGATTCAGTGCAAATTGATACTGATGCGAAGTAAAATATAACCTAAAGCTGTTAGGAATCTCTGAGTTCAACTCCTATTATACCTACTCCTCAGAATCGCTTCAAACATATTTTAAGATTAAAAAAGCTTACACATGCCAAGACTTAAGACTTACCTATCGGTAAAATGCAAATAATAAAGAAGTGACTTCTACTGGATAATTTGCTTTGATATTGTCTAACAGTCTGTTTTATTGCTTACCCCTTTGACAGAGTTCGAAATTCTATAACTTTAATCATTTAAGAAACGGAGATTGAATCACATCTGAGGCGGATCTAGCGGGGTGGGGGCTCGGTCCAACCCCCTCAACTGAAACTGTTGACGTCCAAAAAATTGCAGTAAGAACAAAATCTAGTTTTAAAAAACTTAGTCCAAATTGTAGCCAAAGCGATCCCAAAAAAATTGACCTTTAAAATTTGTATTTATATTTCATTACTGCTTGCGCTTGAGCCTATATCAATCCATTTTGGAGAAAATGACTGCTTTTTCACTCTCCTGTTAAACATCGCGCAAAAAAGTGACATTTTGTCTAGCTAACCACACTTCCCAGTCAATTTCCTCCATAGGTTAAAGTAAAAAGTCACGCCGTTTTTTCCTAACCAACTGCGGACCGTTGCAGACCGACAAGCAGTCAGAGTGATGTCTCAACGAGAATCTTTTGGTTATGCCCAAAAGGGGAAACATTTAGGGATCAGTCATTATTTATCACCTGGGGGGGGAGGATTTTGGTATGATTGGATTTTGGCAATACTCAGTTGCTTCATGCTACGGAAACCGGGTTAAGTTCCAGCCCTGTGGGTCTCCTTAGCTCGTGTGCGGCTTTGCCTACCTTACTCTTACGGCAATTAGTGCACTTTCATTTGCCCATCAGAATGCTAGAAAATGCAATTCCGGGAACTAAATTTACAAAATTTCCCAGGAGAGCCTCCGGTCCCCCTCGAGATACTCCTGTATTCGGCGGTCATTTATTCGCACACCCCTTTTCTAAATCTTAGATTCCCCCACACACATGTTGCCTTAATTGCTTTTCGAAAGGATTTCCATAAATAGAGCGAAGACGGTTTCTCCGCGTGATTTCATTTGACAATCACACGGAGAAACTGTCTATGCTCTGATCCAAATCTCTCCCTAAAAGACTCAAAAGACACTGAAACACAGGCGAATCCAACTCTTCTTATCAAGTGATCATGATTATAGCTATAAAGCGCTAGGTCCCCTTATACCTACGTTATTTTGACAGTTCCCGGTTTCACATTTCTCATAAATATTTTATTTCACTCAAGGACTCTTGAGCAGGACTCCAGAACTGGCGAAGTGTTATGTAAAAAGCTGGTTATTCCCGCTATAGCTTGCGAGAAATGAACATGAATATATGAAATAATCATATATTTGAACTGCAGATAAAGATAGAATTATATGAAGATCATCGCAGTGTTTATTTCATACATTCATATTCATTTCTCCATCTACGGGATAAATACGAACCCACAATTGACCAGCTCCCAGTTGGCTTGATAGCTCAGTTGGTTAGAGCGCTGCACTGGTATCGCAGAGGTCATGGGTTCGATTCCCGTTCAAGCCTGAATTTTTTCAGGTTTCTTCTTTTCGACTGCTTAAGTTGAAACACCTTCACTGCGATGATCTTCATATAATTCTATCTTTATCCGCAGTTCAAAGATATGATTATTTCATATATTCATATTTAAAATCGAAAACATTGACTACATGATTTGTGTGTTTTTCGGTCCTTTTTTTCCGTGATTTTTCCATGCAGACTCCTCACTGCCGGTTTTCCGCCCAAAACTCGGTCGAAAATTCCAGCTCGAATCTGTACGGACAAAATTATTTGCCTTTTCCCAAAAGATCCCGCAATTTATTCGAGACAAAAAAAGATCCCGCAAAAGTAATTTATCTAGAACCTAGAATAAATTGCCTCTCTCTTTATCCCGAATCAACTAAGCCAACGATATCGCAAAATTTAAATTCGCTATTTCGTTTGTTTTGATCAAGATTTTTCCAACGATTAGTTAGTTGATCGATCTCGCTAGGCCCCTTAGTTGTCCCTTGGTTACTGTTAGTCGTCCTTTCAGGGACAGAACGGACCGAAAGACAAAGTTAAATCCTCGATTAGCGCGGTTCACTACTCCATTAGAAATCGCTTTTGTAGGAACCAGCCTTTCTAGGGGAAAGGTACCACAGACGGCTTAAACCATGGCCATGAGCTATAGGAAACAAGGATTTGGAGTTCTCATCGAACATTGCTTCAAGCAAATAGCGATGAAATATGTTGACTATTCAATAAAACTATCACCTTACCATCAGTTCTGCTGTCCCTTGTCTTTGATTTCTACTTTATCTTCTGCAAATATCCCTGTTTCTCCCCGATTCTTCGGGGAGAAACAGGGGCCCAGTAAATGGGGCCCATCTGGCCCACTTTGCCTCGCTTTGATGCGAGGCTTCTGATTGGTTGTTGCGTTGCCCCTAGGAACAGAAACCACTGCCCATAAGGATAGTGGGCTCAAGGGGAAGTCACATGACCGGAAAGGACGTCATGGGAACCGGAAGTCACGTGATTTGGAGTGGGAAACCGCGGACCAGTGGGAAAAAGGGATGGCGGGCTCAGAGAACTGGAAGTCACGTGATTTGGGATGGGAAACCGCTGACCAGTAGGAAAAAGGGATGGCGGGCTGAGGGAACTGGGAGTCACGTGATTTGGAGTGGGAAACCGCTGACCAGTGGGAAAAAGGGATGGCGGGCTCAGATAAAGAAAAGAGAGGACATTTCGTGACGCTGACATGACGTGCCCTCTGGCTAGGGTGGGAAACCACTGACCAGTAGGAAAAATAGATCGTGGGCTCAGGGTGGGGCAAAACCGCTGAGGAAGGTGGGCTCAGAGTCCAAAGTCCAATTTGAGCATCGGGGGAGGTCCATTGACTGAAAAAAAAAGACGCCATGTTGGAAAACAAAAAATAATTTAATTCCAGATTTCCTTGGGTTTTACAAACGAAATCCATTTGATGAGTGTTCCATTCAAGTCAGGATCTTTGTTTCATTCCACGCGATGTTGTGGACAGTGTCATGGTGAACTCAGAAGACAATGTTGTAAGTGATCCAATGGAGGAGGTCCAAGGAAGCAAGCAACATCACAGTATGATGGCAAGAGGGCGACGAAGAAGGCATCTCAGAGGTAGCCGTAGGGGTAAGTCTTGAAGGTGTTTGGATCTACCACTCGCTTATCGTACACCAACTGGTAACTTTTCTTTTCCGGATACGTGTACAGTTCATAGGTTTTAGGATTCCGCACGATCTGGTAGGTTTTGTGGACTGGGGTCTGGCGCGGTTTCTGGAGTGGCTTCTGGATTTCATCCAATACGTTTTGACGCATGGCGCCGTAATTCAACTGGGTTTTTCCTTCGCTGTTGAGGCGAAAACCCCTCACTTTGCATTCGACTTTGCCTTTGTTTGTGGTGTAGCCATAATTCTTGGGACCACCCGACACAAATTCTACAATGTAGTCGTCGTCGGGCAATTCACTCCTAAAATCGCCGAGGTAATTGCCCAAGTCTGGACTGGGTTGGCCAGGTTCCTCTAAGTAGATGACCGAGTCGGTGTCATAGTAGAGGACACGTTCTCCCAACTGTTCCAATGCCTCGTACAGTTTGAGACGGGCCCAACAGGTGGTGAATGCGGCCACGAAGATGTTCAGGTTGGGTGAGACGGGAATGTCTTGGTCTTGGTATTGGTAATGCACTTCGACCATGTCGTCGTTGATGACGGATACATGCCTGACATCTAGGGTATCTGTGTCCAAGAATTGATGAAATTGATGGGGATCATCAAAGGTTTGGACTTGGGTCTTGTTAAGACGTTGTCCAAACTTGCCCCACATAGAATTGAGCATCATTTTTGCTAGGGTGCATAACCCGGGGTTCTTCTGAATTTTAGCGTACTCCAGCTGGATGCCCTCATGCTTGTAATAATCTTCGATGTATGCCTGTTTTTGTTGTTCTGTTTCTACCCCGGCGGGCCACCCACTGGCTTCTTGCTTGATTTTCAACCAAGTGTTGACGTAGTCTTTGAACAGTCCCTCACAAGTTTCTTGAAAATGCTAGACTTCATAGATGTACTGGACTTTGTACCCGAGCTCGACGGCTTTGTCTAATTCCGGGCTGCACCATGTCCCAGTCAGGACGCGTTGCTCGTCGGTGTGGTTGCATTCCGCTGTTCTTTTCCAGGGACGTTTGGGCATTTCGTCTTCCACACAACTGGCACAGAGTGGAAACAGGAGTTTGCTGTCACGGCGGTAAGGCAGGACGGGATGGTAGAGGTCACGTGGAGGCAGGACTTTGCATTGGATGAGCCCAAAGTACTCTTGGGTGTTCGTGTGACCCGGTTGTGAAATGAAGGTAGGATGTCCTTTAGGGTAGACAGAGGTTTTGTTGACCCAAGGGTACAAGGAGGTGACATCAATGTAATGGATCTTTTGACTGGATGTGACATGATGGTACAATTTCACTGCATTGGTACGACCTCCACAGAAAGCGTCGCGTGGATTCAGGGGTTCTGTGCTTTGAAGGTTAGCCACAAACGTACGGATGTCTGGGGAGCTGTCTTTGAGACTTATCCAATCGCATCCCCACATTTCCACGACCGTGTACCCTTCTGCACGAAGCGTTTGGGTCCTTTGTTGCGTGGTCTCGTAGACATCTTGCATGGTTCGATCACAGTGGCGTAGATGTTTTTCGTGACGGTTGGATAATGGCGGGGGCATCCATGCCAGAAACAGCCGTGAAATTCGTACACGGTGTTTGTAGTGACATCGAAACCGTCTACATGGAACTTGGTGCCAGGGATGCGATACTCGCCGGCATTGCGGCCATGTTGAAGATTGGGGACCTGTTGTTGTTGGCACCAGGTTAACCATTCGATGGCCACCTTGGACTGATTGATGTGATTCTTCTTCCAACCAAGGGAGGGTTCACTGGCAATACTGTTAGGGATCATGCGGTTCATACGTAAATCCAGGTTACAGGCAGAGGCGATGGTGATGTGGTCAAACGGGTTAAAGCTCGTCAGGGTTTCAAACAACCGTTTGAAAGTCAGACACCCTTCTTTCAAGAGCCGTACATCCGATTTTCAGTAGGCCACTAATTCTTGTTGGAAATCAAATAGGATGTTATTGGCACGTTGCTCTTGATGCCACTTTTCCAAGGCTTGCTTGCCTTCGACAGACATGGTTTCGGGCATGTAGTAATCGAGGACCGGGACGGGTCCCACGTACGTTTGGTGTTCCGGGATATTGAACTTGTGAGGGAAGTAGCCTTTTTTCAATTCCGTTAATCCAAAGGTTTTGGGAAAGGTGGACAAAGGCATCTGGAAAAGGCTGAGAGAATCGATGAATCGGATGCGATCGTGTTTGACTTCCAAGAGTTTACACCCGTTCCGGAGCTGTTGGACGATCCGGTTGTCGCCATAGTATTGATGAATCACAAAGTAGCCATCGTACCCTTGGAAATTATGAGCTAAGACATTGACTTGTCTTGTGTCATTGTTTGTCAAGGTATCCAACCATTCGAGAAAATCTCGGACGCAATGGTCGCCCGGGAAACCCATGGGACGGTCATCCTCATCAGTTTCGGCCACGACGAGATTAGCGATGTGTTGTTCGTGGGGTTGCATGGCTTCAATATCAAAAAACACGTGCAAGGGTGGCAGGTCGTCCCCATCCTCCTCCTCCTCCTCCTCCTCCTCCGGTGTGGTCGCCGCCGCTCCTCGTTTGGCGCGAGGACCTCCTTGACGTTTCCTCTTTCTCTTCTTCTTTTCTTGAGGCTTGGGGGCTCGTTGAATGAAACAAAGATGGGTTTCACCGTGCACGTACTCATGGCAAGACAGGCACTCCACATAGTAGCATTGGTGCCTTTCAAGGGTTTGGGGTCCTACTTCTTGCTTGTGACAGTTAGGACAGCGACGGCGATGAAAACAGATGGAGGACTGTGGGTTCGTTTTGCCTGCATGGTCCTTGGCAAGATGCATTTCGAAACAAGTGTCTCCGAAAAAGTCCCGATGACAACTGGGGCAACGTTGTGTGGCTTTCTGGGCTCGAGGGTAAGCTGCCTGGAAATCGGGGCACTCTTTTTGGCGACAGGACCCGCATTGCTTTTTCTTGTTGCAGCGATGATGTGCCTCGGTATTGTAGGGTTTCCAGCAGTAGGCACATACATAACTGGACCCGAAAAACCCTGGTAAACGAGTAATGACATCGTAATGGCCTTGGTGGTGCAACAGGATCAATTGTTTGTCTTGAATGTCTCCAAAGGTGGTGATGTGAAAGGATCGATGGGCATCCACCAGGATGATCTGATAATGGGCCAGGGACGGGGCCTCACTGAACTTGGTCAAGGCATCGTAGCTGAGAGAGCCCAAGGGCACGTTGGCTTCGTGATGGAGCAAGAGAGCCAATTCTTTTTGGAGGGGTCTTCCTTGGCGAATGGCTTTCTCTTTTGGGTGTTGGTCCACTCTGGCTTTGGCAGTGACGAGGGCTCTGGCGCAACAAAGGTCATCCCTGTTTTGGATGCGGATGACCGAGTTTTTCTTAGCCGTTATGATTTCCATCGTGGGGTGTCCGGGTTTGCCACGGCGGGGTTTGCCAGTTCCCTGAGGGGCATGACGGACTTGAGTAATGGATAATTGAAATGAGTCATCCATTTCAAATTGTTCATTGCTGTTGAGGGCTTGGGCTAATCGATGTAAGAGGTCATCCAAACGTTCACCTCCTTGACGCCATTCACCAGCACGTAATCCCCATCCCTGGAAATTGTTGTGGAGCCTGTTGGAGCCAATGGTGAAGTAGAGATGATCTTGATCGTGGAGGTCAGGCGTGGTGGCTAACACTTGATTCACCGCTCGATGTAAACCATCTCGTAGGGCTTCCGTGATGTTTTGATCTGGAATCAAGTTCCCCGTTTGGCGTAAACGGGTGTTGAAATGACGTTCACGAACACCCATTCGCGTGCTCAGACGATCGACATAATTGCCTAACTCAAACTCGAAGGCGCCCTCCGCACCAGCATCCATACCTCCACCACTTTGTTGGAGTAGTTGGGTTTGAAACGCACGTTGCCGTTCGAAACGATCCAACGCCTCTTGACAGATGTCATCCTCGTCAGTCTCCAAGCTCTTCTTCGGGGTCATCACAGGAATTCGCTGCCGTCTCTTCTCTTTCAGAGGCCGAGGTGTGTAGCAAGGTCAAAATCTCTTCAGTGGTCAGGCCACTTGGGCCTGGCTCGTCTGGCTCAGAAGCCATGTCAGATGAACTAGCTGGAGGTCGGTGCTCGGCTTTTATAGGGAAAAGAGCCATCCCTCGCAAAGTATTGTGGACCATCTAGGTGACGACCGATCTAGGGAGGGGGGACATCACCTCGAGGTGAGTCATCCTATGGTCCTCAGGAGGGGGACATCACCTCGAGGTGAGTCATCCTATGGTCCTCAGGAGGGAGTGGGGGGACCCCCCTCCCCCCTCCCTAGATGGACCATCAGGCTTTGCGGGGAATGATCCCAGAGACTGTAAAACAGATCGAACCTCGAGGTGAGTCATCTCAACATGGACTCTCGCCATGAGAAGCTGCTAGAGGCTTTTGAAGAATTTGAACAAGATCTAGAGGTGGAGGAAATTTTGTCTGAAATCAAGGAGGAGTGGGTGCTCGACCCAGGTGTCGTGGAGTTTGGAGAAAAGTTGAAGGAGAGGGAGCACCTGAAACAGGCAGCCCAGGCAACCAGGACAGCACGAGCCACCCGCTTGCATCAACTGTGCTACCCCCAACTGACCTGCGAGTGGTTCGTGGAGGGCCTTGATTACTGTTGTGGCTACTGGCGTTATCAATTCAAGCGCCCTCTCACGCCCCCCACCAGCACCGCCGCCATCTCCTAATGCCTCACGTAAAACGTGTCCAACAATGCTGCCGTTGCACGTGCCACCGACGCCCCACCACGACGACGACGACGCACCCACCAAACGACGACGACGTTGACTTTGACAAGGACGAACTTACGAAGCTCCGGGCCAAAGAAGAGCGACGACTGGTGCGGCGACGGGCTTCCAGGGCCAGGTACCGGGCCAGACATCCCGACCAAGTAGCCGCTTCGAAACAACGGTATCGGGCGAAACGTCGTCGTAAGACCAACCCAGTAAGCTTTCACGACTACGACGACGATGACGACGACGACGACGTTTGCGGCGTTTACGACGAATTGGCAGAGCTCCAGGCTAAAGAAGCCCGACGAAGGGCGCAGACGCGGGCTTCCAGTGCCAGGTACCGGGCCAGACATCCCGACCGAGTATCTGGATACCGGAAACGGTACTATGAGACCCACGCAGAAGAACTCCGGGCCTATCAAAGACAACGTCGTCAATCGGAAGAAGGGCAACGGTGGTACGCACAATTTCGAGCGAGAAAGCGTGAGGCCGCCGCCCTCTTAGCGAGACAAAGAGGGTCCATGGAACGACAGAGAACGGTGGAGAAACTCCAAGCCTTAGGCCCCCTAACACTTACGGTGACGCTGGAAGATTTCATGCAGGACTTTAATGACTCCCTCGCCTCCACCCCTGAGGACTCTATGGATCAACCTTGTACCATAATTATAAGGGACATGGATTCAGGGGATGATGCTGTATGCAACGAATCGTCCCTTTCTTCTTGTGACATGTGGGACGATGGGAGGGGATTTTTGGACAACCTACTAGAGGAGCTTAGTGCATTGCCGCATTGACTTGTCGTCGGACGATTCTTTATATGATTTGTTAAGTGACATGTCGGTGGACGAAGGGACCCCGCAGGATTCTTGCTTTGATTTGGATGACTTTGTCAGTTAACCCCTCGTCTCAGTATTTGGCAGAACATCGTATGACTATTTGGCAGAATATCGTATTTGGCAGAACATTTTGGCTAGAGTACGTAACCCGGGATTCTTCTGGATCTTGTCGTACTCCAGCTGGATGCCCTCATGCTGGAAGTAATCCTGGATGTACGTTTGTTTTTGGGCCTCTGTTTCTACCCCGGTGGGTCACCCACTAGCTTCTTGTTTGATTTGTGGTAGAACATTGTATCATTGTGGTAGAACAAAATGAGACAGTGTTTGACATTTTCATTTGTTTTTATTTTTTACTCGACATGTAATGGTTTGGTGGACCATTAAATTACAATTTTAAACGTTTCTTGGTTTGCATGATTTTTTTGACCACACGTTCCGTCTTGGTTTTCTTGCCGGGTAACCGATCAATGGCTTGGATCATCTTCGTATCGGCTTTCCATTTATCTTGCAAATTCTTGGCACGGCTGTAATCAATGTCGTGTTGTTTAGCAATCTGGTCCAAGCGATTGATGCCGGGATCCCCACGTTTCAGACGTTTGGCCAAATGCGTGCCAGGGCCCATGTACTGATAACCAGGCCAATGAAATTCTTTGCCGGTTTTCGCGATCCATTTTTGTACATCCAATGCCCCTCCTCGTTGGGTGCGTTTGATACCCCTTCTCCTCTTGGTGGGCATCTTTTTTAGTCACTGTCGTAATCCAATCGACGTCGTAACTTTTTGCCTTGGGCCCAATCTTCCCAACCGGGTAAGGGTTTCAATCGTTCCACTTCTCGGGCAGGTGCTTTGCCTTTGCTTTTGCCTTTAGCAGTCTCGGCTAACTTTTTTTCCAAGGTCTTGCGCTGTTCTCGAATGGCTTCTAAATGACGACTGAGATCCTCGCCTCGACTGGTGGAGGACCTCCCTTTCTTGACAATGGGAATTTTACTGGTGGTCGCTGGTCCTTTGCCTTTCTTGGTTGCAGGGGTAATGGGGGGGTTTGGGAGTCGACGGGCTGCCTTTTATCATGCGCTTCAACCATTGTTCCACAGGTCCCGTCACCAAATCCCCGGCCTCTTCCTCGCCTTCTTCACCAGGCGGGCCACGCGGTGCACCAACCCCCACGCCTCCGGGAAATTGACGGATGCGTTTGGTTAACTTGGTGAATTCTTGACTCAACGGTTTGGTTTGAGCATTGACCAGGGCTGGGGGTAATTGGGGGTTGGCTAACAACACATGTTTTTTGGCGGCTAACGTAGCGGCTTTGTTCAACAAGGCATTTTCGGTGAGTTCTCCTTTGTAATATTGAATGAGTTGCTCCAAGTCCTTGTGGGGAATCATGTACACCTCGTCCATGGTTGACTACAGTCGGGGCAAAGTGGCACGACAGCTCTCACAAAGACGGGACTTTAAGATATGCATGGTCTCTCGATACAACAGGTGATATTTATGCTTCCAATAAGAACATGCGTCTTTCCACTTGTCGGTTTCTCGATTGGCGTCTTGTAACATCCACGTTAACGAACACATTGACATAACACGTGATGAAGTCCTTGAAACAACCCTCGTCCTTTTTGTTGGACTAACCACTGACGACGTCCCAAATCACGTAGTACCTTTTTATAGGGTTGAAGTTTGGCCAGGATGGGTGGGGTCACGGGAATCTTGTTTTTTAACAAGTTCAAGACCAGTTCACTCACAGCATTGATTTGATCGGCATTGGCATGTTGTAACAAATCTTGACGTTTGAAACGATTGGCTTCTTGTAACATGGACCGTAAAAACAGTAATTGACGTCGAAGACGTTTCATACTGCCCACGGTCTTCGTCGGAAATTAGACACAGCACCTCCCACACCGAGGGCTCCCATTCTTTTATAGTCCTTACTCTTGCCCAGTTTGATGCCCAGTTTGGCAGCGCCTTTCAGTAAAGAAAGAATACCTCCACCTCGTTGTCGTCGTCGGTAATGTTGTACATTGTCGGTAATGCCTTTCAAGGCTTGACCGCCTAATTTTCCTAAAGCGAGTCCAAACCCAGGCGCTGGGCCTGATAGAAACATACTCATGCCATGCGCTATTGTATCCACCAAACGGGGTTTGCGACGAATTAAAGCCCCTCCTCCTTGACGTCGTTTCCTTTTTCTGCGTCGTCGTCGTTGGACGGCCATGGTTCTAAGAGTGTGGGACTGGGAGGGAGTGGCTTTTTATCTATCCAATAGTCTTTGGGTCTCAAGGGACGAGGACATCCGTCCACATAGCATGGCGCTTCCACGGGTTGGTACATAAAATGACGGTAGTAATCTTGTACGCATCGTTTGGGTAACGGAGGGGTGAAATCCACAATGGTATCATCCAAGGTTTGCATCTTGATTAAAAACCTTTCCAGATCCTCCAAGGGAACACCACGCACATGGGTTTTCAATTCGGTCAAGGCTTTAGCATACGTGGTAAACGCAAACCGACTCATGGTCACTTTAAATCGGTATTGTTTAAAATCATTCCATCCTTTGACCACTGTCCCCACTGCCGCCAAACACGCCACCAACGTACTGTTTTCCAAAAGCGGTCCAGCAATCATGCCTGCGGCCATCAGGAGTAACGCCATGCCATTGAACAAGGCATTGATACACTTGAAATGATTCAACATTTTTCGATAACACCACCATTGTTGATGGTAAAAAGCATACAAGGAATCCATGCGTTGTAACAATTCCGGGGGGAATTGAAGGCCATGATGTTTTGATCCATTCAATAACGACACGACGGTTTTCATCACGGCGAAACCCGGGACGAAGAAGTTTGTACGCTCGGTGCTCCTCCCTGTTTATAACTGGTCACAATGCTATTGGTCATGGTGACAGTGGAAATGTCTCGTCCTTGTGCTAATTGTTCTTGATCTTGTAACATCATCCGTAAACGTCGTTGTAAATCCGCTTGACGCAAGGTGCGAGGCTGTCTGCCAGAACTCCCAGGACTCCAAGATCCTCGAGGGGTGGCTGGATTGGAGGCAGGTGTCAAAGGTGAAGTGGGGGTTCGTCGTCGTCGTCGTCGTCCACGTCGTCCACCACCCCCACCACGACGGCCACCACCACCACCACCACCACCACGTCCACCACGTCCACCACCACCACCACCAGCAGCACCACCACGTCCACCACCACGTCCCCCGCCATTACCATCACCCCCGGCACCCGCTGCTGTCCGACCACCTCTCGCTGTTCGCCAACCAGGTGGACTTCTCGGGGACTCCGGGGTGGTCTGGGGGCTATGGAATGAGGGTGAATGTGATGCCCGACTTCCTACCCCAGCGGGGGAAGAGGCCTGTAAAGGGGGCGCGCCATCCACATCGGGCCAACCTGAGATTGTACTGGGGGAGGGAAGATTACTCAAAAACTCATGGAGGGCATCGGGCCGCATTTCCTCCATGGCGACGTCGAGAAGGCCTTGGTCTCCCGTCAAAAACAAATCTTGGAAGGCCCCTGGGGACATTTGATTGGTCGTGGTCCACCAACACCCGCAGGGGCCACGGTATCGTAGGCTTGCGGAGGTTGACGGTCATCATCATCGGCCATGCTCGCTCTCTTTTTCCTGTTCAAATGGGGTGTCGTCCCTTTATAGAGGTTTTTGATAGGTGCGAGTCCATCCTTCGTCTTTTAACAGGTGACTCAACAAACGTTGTTGATCGGAGGAGGCGGGGTGTAAATCCAACACCAAATACCCATACGGTCGTGTGGTGGCTTGATGAAACGTCTCAAACGTGTCTTTCCAGGTGGTAGGAAACGATTGAAGCAACACGTTGCGTACCCCTAATTGATCTCGGGGGTTCTTGAACGCCACAATGTAATGGGCATTGCGGGAAATACTTTTAGCATATCGACCCACGGGAAACATGTCTTGGCACAAGTACAACACGGTCACCCCTTGATGATGCGAATGTTTGGTGAATAAATCCAACACGCGTTTATCGTGACTCCCTTCATCTATTAAATCATCCAAGACAAGGATCCCATGTCCTTGAGGAAACCATTGGACCAACGCATCATGATCGGGAATCCCTTCGTGAAACACCACCCCTTGATCTTGCATGCTTCGAAATCGATCTTGCCATGCCCCATAACAATAATGCCTTTGGGTCGGTGGGGTTTCAAACAAATCTGGGTTCTCTACCAAGAGTTTTTGCGTAAACACGGTTTTCCCACATCCCGAGGGCCCCACGACCAAAATACTGGATGGGGTATGAAAACGAAACGGTTTCCCCGTTTGCATGATGAGGACAAATACCCAGTTTAAAAAAAGGCACCTTTTTATTGGAGTCGGTGGGACTCGAACCCACGCACGACCTCCTATTTTTCGGGGATCCAAAGGCTCTACCGACTGAGCTACGACTCCGACACAGTTTTTTCCAACATATTTTTTATTTAACAATTACATTGATGATACGGATGACAACTGATTTGATACCATCTCGATTCTTGACCTACAATGAGTTGTTGAAGGCGTTGACCGGCTTGATGGTCATTGCTTACATAATCATGATCAGAAAACTCATTTAAAAACGCTTGCAAGGTCCGTCCACGGACTTTGGCTTTCAAGTACAACAAGGCGTAATCGCCACAACTCTTGCTTGAAATGGCTTGGAGGGACTTGCCATTGGTCACCACATACTTCCAATGTTGCACGATCCAATCTCGTAACGGGGTGGCTTGCACGTACGTGTCCATGAGCAAGGCATAACTGTCGAGGACTTCACAGACGTTTCCATCCATCCAGACCGCTAACCAATGTTGTCTGGGTTGATCGTGCGGGTCCGTATTCACAATGTAGCCTTGCGAAGTGGTCTTGACAGGACTCTTGGGTAAACGATCACAGGCCACCGTTCCATAAAAGACAGGTTTCAATTGCGGGTCGTCTCGGGCTAAATAATCCAACTGTACATTATTCAAGGCCACGTGTTCCATCTTCAGGGCTGGTAAATGTTATACAACACGGCTCCGTTCCTGTCAATCTCCAGCAAGTTCTCAAATTCCCCATACACGAGTACAGTTATATTGGTACCGGGTGCAACTCCAAATTCCAAGACGAGTTGTAAATCTCCCGTTTGCTTGGGGTTGAGGGTTTGACTGTCAACACATCCATTGGCTACATTGTCAAACATGTACAAGGTACAATTTTTAGCTTGGCCCCAATCTTCTAGTTCCACCATATTGCCTTTCTTTTTACACCAAGCGCCACTGGCTTGCAGAAAACGGAAGTAGCCTAGATTATCTCGGGTGCCATTGTTGTGCACTAACTGCAGGGTTTCATAAGGGTATTCTTCTCCTTTCACAATCTGTTTAATGGAAGTCAGACCAAATTTCTGGAAGCAGAAAGCATCTCGGGTCACATCTCCATTGAAGGCTCGGCTGTCTAACAACCCCACAATCAATCGGTCAGGTATTCTGTTTTGAAACAGGTTGGGGATGTCAAAGCGGACCAGGTTGCCTTGCATGCTGAAGGTCCGGATTTCACTGAGGACGGTTGGGTAAGCAGCCACTTCTCCTTCATTGTGTCTTTTTTCAGACAAACTCTGGTAGATGGCATCATTCAAACGCAGTTGACATAGATGAAACCGTAGTTTCACATCGCCTTCCAGCAATCGGCCAGCTAGAGCCACTCCATTGAAAAACAAGTTCGGACCATTGAAATGAAATTTCATCTTGATTTCTATGCCAGGCACCAACAGTTTGCCGGTGTGAAACACTTCCAAGTGCGGGGTAAACACCAGACTGTGGGTGAGGCCTGCAGCATACTTCTCCACTTCGGCCACAGAGGTATCGAAGGCCGCTTTATGATTAGCAGTCAGATCTTGCCAATGTTGATGGTTTCCTGCTTTGTCTGTGTTGGTGGCAGTCCATTGGGGTGGGAAATCCACTTGATTGAACCATCCTTGGGGTCCTAACACGGTCTTGCCATCTTCTCGGTCATAATTCAACAAGGTTTCTAGGTAAGCTTTGTAATGATAGGTGTCGGATTGAGGACTGATCAACGTGCCATTCAACTGCAAGTCAATTTGTTTGATGATGGAATGGACCAAATTATTGACGGGCCACAATTTTTCAGCGGCCACCAAGTTGGCATTGGTACTCTTTTTCAAACTCAATTCCATGGTAAAGTAACTGCGTCCCAAATCCACAAAATCGTCCAACCCCGGAATGATGAATTCCATAGGATTGATACCCGTGGTGGTGAGTTGGATGGTGACCATGCGATAGGCATTGATGCTAATGTCGGTCGGTAGCACCTTGAAAATCCGTATCGCCGGGTTGACGGTCCCTTCGGAACGCTCGTGAGCTGGTGCGGTTTGCGTACTCACGTCAGGCATGTTTAACGTCGTCGTCGAGTAGTGGTACCCCGTCGTCGTGAGGGGTTTTTATAGCGTCGTCGTCGTGCTAAGCGGTCTCAAATCAAACCCGGGTACTCTCATCACCTCGGGACTTAACCATCCACCACGTTGTCGTCGCATGAGTTTCCAAAAAGGATACAGTCCTCCCCATTGAGACAAACCTAGATCACTACGAATCCGTCGAGGTCATGAATGCACCAGTTCCATGTTCACACTCCAAAAATATCTCGCGCACGTTTGGTTTGTTTGGGAAACAAAGCACTGGCCACACGCACGGCTTCTTTCACGTTCTTATTGCTCAAAGCTTTCTTGGCTTGTTTGGTGATTTCTTTTTTAATGACGTCTTCGGCTTTGCGTTTGACACCTTGTGTGAAACCCGTTTCCAATCCTCTCTTTATATTACTAGGCAGTTTTAAAGGATTTCGCGTGCTTTTAAGGCCTTGGAAACCCCCACGCAAGAGATCCGTCATCAACCCTTTGCCATGTTGATCATACCACTCATCCGTACGAAATCGTGTCAAACTTCCCCCACGCATGGTGTCTTCTTCTTCACCAGGGATAAACTTTTTTGTCTGTGCTTCACGTGACCCCCTTTTTATACCGTCATCGTCGTTTTTTCCGAAAAGCTGCTTCCAACCCTTTTTTGGCACCGTAACTCGCCGCACCACCCGCTGCGCCCAACGCCACGGCTTTCCCTCCAGCGATCAAGGCTGGAATAAGGGCGGCAAGTGGGAATAAACCCCCTCGTTGCCTTCTTCTTCGTCTCGTTCGACGCACTCTTGTCTTGGGCATCTTTTGTTGTGATTGGACACTCCCTTTGTCAAGTCCTCCCCTTTTTATGTCTTTTTGAAGTGCAACGTGACAATGGTATGGCCTTCACCAAACTTGACCAAGTCTCCTCCGGTACCAATCGTTTCAGCCACTTGAACGTGAATAATTTCCACTACCTCGTTACGAAGAGACATGTATTGAATGTGCAACGGTTCAAAGTACAGGGTGCCATGTCCTTGTCGCTTGTACTGGATTTCACGCAACAAATCGGTCACGCGATTGCCCACAATCGTACTGCCTGCCACGTCGGAGTACACGTGCAACGATCGTGTGGGTTCACCCACCACCGCACGAAACGCCACATTCAAGTTCGTGAAACGCCACCCACAACTCATACTCAATCGTAAATAATCCGGCATAAACGAACGCACCGTCCAAAAGACCGGGTTGTGCTGATCGTCGTCCACATCGTTCCAATCGTTGTCAACGGGTTTTGTCATGTTGGGGATTTGATCCCCCATGAAGTCTTGCTGTAAATTCGGTCCCAAAATCAACCCACTGCTAATTTTACGTAACCATCCCATCTTGAGTGCTAATTTGGTGTAGATGTAGAGGGTTGGCGTGTCAGTTTTGCAATGGCAGATATTCGTGTTGTCAATGAGCAGATCCTCGCCTTCCCAACGAAACTTGACGTACATGTGTTTGCCTTGATCGTTGACAAACCGGCCTCCTTGAATCGCCGTTTCCTTGCGTCGTTGTTCCAAGTGAGCAGTGGCGGCTTTCATGAAACTTACCCCATCCACCACCCAATCCAAATCTTTAATGTCATTGATGAGGGTTCGCGCGCTGTCTACTCGCGAGGTCATTTCCCCGTCTTTTCCACCCGGTTTGGGAAAGTCTTGGTCCCAGGACGTCGACATGATGTAGCCGTCTTTCTGCACCAACTCGTACAAATTGACGCGAGCATCCGGTAAGGAAATGGCACTCAAACCCACTTGCCATCCACCCCCCGTGAGCTGTAATGGTTGAGGTAAACGAATCTTGAAGGAATTGGCTTGGTTGTTGGGAAATTCACATCGGTTGGCATGACTGGGTAACGTCACGTAGAACGACATTTTCTTTCTTCTTCTTCACACTACGACTTCCCTTTTAAAGTGGAGGGTCAGGGGGCACGCCCTTCGCCAAATTGCACTAGATCCCCATTGGTTTCGGCCATCTGCGTTTCCACGATTTCCACCACTTCATTGCGTACCGGGACATATTGAATATGTCGAGGTTCAAAGTGCGTGGTGTTTTGAGGCTGGTACTTGATTTCTCGTAAGAGATCGGTGATGCGGCCACCCACCATACTGCTGGTCCCTACATCACAATACACGTGCAAAGGACGCGCCGAGGGAAATTCCGAGGGACGAAAGGTCTCGTTCAAATTCACAAACCGCCAATTACATGTCATACTCAACACCATATAATCCCCATCCACTTTCCAAAAGGCGGGCTTGTTGCTGCCATCCAGGACATCGGACGGGGTGGGAATGAAGTCCGAATGAAATTCTTGTAATATATTGGGACCCAATCGATACACGCCCGTCGACACTTGTTCAATCCATCCCATTTTCAGGGCCAAGGTTCTGCCCCATGACACGTGCGCCACTTGTCGTTGGTAATCCACATTGACGGTGTTCAACACCAAATCCCCTTCTGAGGTCCATTCAAAGGTCGGGTACAATTTGACGCCATTGTTCTCCGCCCATTTGTTGAGGGGTTGGGTTTGTTTCGCACGGCTTTGCTGGTAGCGATACACCAGTTGATCAAAAAAGTGCGATCCCGTCGACGAGAGCAATTGCTTTCTCATATCTCGACCGTAGACAAAGAGTTCGCGCCGTTCATGGTACCACACATCGTTCCCTTGATCGTCTGTATCATACACACGTTCGTGCCATCATACGTACAACAGAGGATGGGAATCGCCCACTCCTCCTTCTTCCGTTATCACTGGAATGGTGGGTAAGGATAAACTCACCATGCCCACCATCCACCCTCGTCCTACAAATCGGATGGGTTTGGGCAATCGGTTTCTGAAATGATGACTCTTGTTCCCAGGAAACTCCTTGGTACTAGCATGACTCATCAACGTCACGTAAAACGAAGAGTTGGGGACGAATGTCATTTTAGTCGCGTCGTCGTCTTTTGGGTGGGCTTGTCTCTTTCTTTTTCTGGGGTGGCTTGGGTGGGCTTGTCTCTTTCCTCTTGGGTGGTTGGAGAGACGGTACGTCTTGGCTTGCAATCCAACTATTGTACTTGTCTGGCCACCCTTTCCACTTGACCAACCAACGATCTTTTTGTCGCTTAAGTTCCTTTTCGATGCGAAATACATCGGACACATGGACTTTTTGTAAATCCTCTTCATAAAACGTGCCTTGAACGGGGGTGTCATCCCATTCGTGAATCTTATACGTGGGCACGGGTCCTGGGACCACACGATGCACGACAAACACTTCTTCGGTCCAACCGGGTAAATAGCCTTTTTCAAACGTGCGATGAATCTTATTGAGACGTACACGATCTCCTACTTTGAATTTAGGTTTTTTCTTGCCTTTCAATCGTTTGCCATACAATCGTTTCCACACAGCTTCTTCGTTGTCCCATGTCACGTCTTGAGGGGCCATGCCAATACGTCGATGACGTGTGGCATTATAGCCTTGCACCAACTCGGGTAAGACATCGTCAAATTTCAAGGTGTTGGCGGCGGTGAAATAACGGTACAAACGTTCTTTCAAGGTCCGGTTAAATCGTTCCACGACACTGGCTTTAGCATCCCCTTCGGTGGAAAAATGATGAATGCCTTGCTCGTCGAGCCATCGTTGAAAGGTCCGGTTATAAAATTCTTTCCCTCGATCCGTTTGCAATCGATTAGGGTGACGTCGTCCTTGTTTCAAAATCTTCTCAAAGGCATGAACCAAGGCGACCCCGGTTTTGTCTTTCAACGGTTGCACCCACGCGTATTTGGACAACACATCCAACACCGTCAACAAGTATCGTATGCCCCGATTATACTTGGCCAAGGGTTGCACTTCCACTAAATCCGCGACCCATTGATCATCTAAACCTCCTACGATCACGGGTACGGTAGCAAAACGACGACGTCGCGGTTTATGCAAGGTATAGGCCAAATCCCGTTCCAAGACCCGTTGGACTTTTTTCAAAGGGAGACGATGGGCTTTAGCAAACCGTTGCACGCCTCCTAAACTCCCCGGGGCTCGAGGATCGTGGTAACGATTCAACCATGATGGGGAGACATTCTTTCGAGGGGCCATACTTTCTGGCATTCATCCCATAAGGTCGGTATGGCGGGGACAGTGTTGGGATGCGCCTTTTGAATGATTCGATACCATCGCCAGGCGTTCGGATGGGCTTTTAACCATAAGACAAACACCACCCATCGATACAAGTGGCGGTCCACGTGGGTTTCTTCAAAGATCTGGAGAGGATGTGTGTCCTCGGGACATGGGGGTATGGGGATTTTAGCCCCGGGTTGGTGGTCATATAAGACTTGGCAAAGGGTTTGATGACATTGCCATTGCACCAGGGACATCCACACAGACTCCATGGTGACACACTAAATAAAAAATTTATTCCTACTCCTTTTTAATACATTAAAAGAGACCTAGACGTCCACAGGTGATGGTCTCTAGACCTTTCTGCCAGTTCTCAACACTGTCACTGTACTTAGGGGGTGGTGGAGCTGGGGCTACCATCATTTCTTGACGGTTCTTGAGATCTTGAATTTCTCGCAACAATTGTTTCTCATAATCTGTCAGGGGCCGATCCTCTTTGCTTCGGTCTGCAGGTGGCGGGCCAGGGATATCCACTCCACGTTTGGGATATCCTTGAGCATCACGGCTAGCTAAAGGTGGTTCAGCTTGTTGGTCGGCTTTTTTGGGCGGATGGTCATGAAACCAAGTCCAGTACTTGGGTCCCAAGGGTTGATCGGCCCACCGGAAGAAGCCACACTTTTTCTTGGAACAATTCAGAAACAAGCGATCGGGGTTCTGGGTAGAATGACTTTGCTGAAGCGTGGCGGGTTCACGGCAAAAGCATTGCAAACAACACCACATGTCCAACACTTCTGCATGAGGTTGACTATACACGGCTTTCATATACTCCAGAGCTTGATCTTGCCCACAAAACAGCAAACACGGTTGCATGGGACATTTCACATACTTCCATCCTTTTTGAGATTCTCGTGCCTCCAAACGCACATCATGGCAAGGGCATACCATATAGTCCACCGAACTGGGAGGATCTTCGTCATACGTCACGATGTATTCAGGCGGGGATGTCTGGGGGGACACCATGTTATTCAATTCTTTCATCATATCTTCCACGGCAGCTCGGGTGTCTTCCACGACCTCGCGTACCACAGGATCACAGTCCACATTCTCTTTCTTTTTCTTCTTCCCCACAGAGGGATGGGTCGATTTTCTCTTCCGATCAACAGACATCGTGCTCAAAGGTTGTTTTTTCACCCGCCCATGCCTTTTTATACCCATGACCCTTGGTTGTCATTGGTCAGCTTTTTATACCCATATAAGGACCTCTCGTGTTCCCATTGGTCAGCTTTTCCCTATCCATCGTTAGTCCTCTCTTCTTCCCATTGGTCCGTTGTCCCTATTTAAGGAGCTCCCTTGGTCCCTGGGTCGTCATTCTCAAAGCAATGCCCCCCGACATCGACATGATCGGAGAACACGATGTCGAGGCCTTGGAACTGCAAATTGGTCATGGGCATGTGGTGTACACCGGGGGAGCCAGAGGCACCGATGAACTCGTCAAACAAATGGCCAAACAGTTTGGGATGCAAGTAGAAGTCCTGGTCCCCCCGAACCATCCTCGAGCCACCTTCATCACCCCTTCCACCGTCGAAGTCCTCATGCTGGCCAACCCACATCTTCACCAGGCAGCTGAGAAACTAGGGAAACGAATGCCCAGTCATTTTTACACCCTGCAATTGTTGCAACGCAATTATCAAATTGCCAAAAAAGCCCATACCCTCTATGCATTTGGCATTTTGGAACAGGATCATAAACGCGTGAAAGGAGGTACCAGTTGGACCGTGCAATTGGCCATGGATCAAGGCAAACCCGTCTATCTCTTTGACATACCTAGTCAATCATGGTACCGGTCGGACCATTACTACCAAGTCAACGAGAATGCCGCCACCCTGGTCACTGGCAGTCAATTTGTCCCTTGGGGACCCAAAAAGCCCACCCTTCATCAAAGCAGTGCTATCGTGGGATCCCGCGATGTGGATGACAAAACCCGAGCAGAAATTCAAGCCTTATTCAATCGCACGTTCTGTCTACCCGAGAACATTGATCAATTACGCCTGGAACTGGAAGACTTTCATTTGTAATTGTACATAGCCTTTCAATTTTTTTAGTTTTTATTTTTCAATCTGTACATAGCTTTCTTTTTTAGTTTTTATTTTTCCAATTGTACATAGCTTTCTTTTTTAGTTTTTATTTTTCCAATTGTACATAGCTTTCAATTTTTTAGTTTTTATTTCAATTGTAAATAGGAGCGCCCCACCCGCGTGGCAAGAGATGGACAACCATTTGTAAAAAACATCAACTCTTTTTAAATTAAAATAAAAACTTCACTTACAAATGTTATCTGCGGCTTCTTGACTCACATAAAAACTCAAAGATTAAAACTCTAGCAAATGTCTCTGTCTCTGTAATACTCGTCGATTTGACGGTACTGTTCATAGTTCATTGCCCCAGCATCCTCCTCCTCGGTGGACTCCTCCTCCTCCTCCACCTTTCGCTGCTTCTCTACTTCTTTAAAAAAATACATGATCTCCTGCCAGCGTTGACCCGCATGCACTCGTGGCAGGTGATTGATCAAGTAATGA
This sequence comes from Siderastrea siderea, assembly GCA_964030785.1. Classification (NCBI taxonomy): domain Eukaryota; kingdom Metazoa; phylum Cnidaria; class Anthozoa; order Scleractinia; family Rhizangiidae; genus Siderastrea; species Siderastrea siderea. The sequence goes on along the minus strand of OZ034966.1, from coordinate 63,935,041 downwards.
TCCAGTTCCTTAAATTGGGGCAAACTGATGATCCACATGGACTCGTCCATTGTGTAGACCAAGCGCCGACAAATGAACGGAATGATCCGGATAATGAGCGTCTTGTTCAACATTTTCGCTATCGTTGGGTGTGGAAATCCCCGGCGGTGACCATTCTCTACATCCACCAAACACAGAACAAACGAACAAAGGCCTCCACGCGCCAGCGGTTCAGTGGCCTCCACGCTTCTTCCCGCCTTTCATATACCCGCCTCGTGTAGCGTTCCAATGGTGTCCACTCGGGTCCCGCTCTACGTCTCAATGCGTCTTCTCCGTTAACGTTGGCATAACTGCCCAGGCAGCCCAATTGCCTTCTCGTTGTGGACATTTTTGTTCTCTTCAACTGACATAAGTCGCACAGACTGAACTCAAAGCTAGGAGTGACGTCCTGGGGCCTCACTTGACCTATATACCCCGATCCGCGCAAAGCCTGATGGTCCATCTAAGGAGGGGGGAGGGGGGTCCCCCCCACCCCTTCCCCTCCCAAAGCACCATGGGGCCTTTCTCTCATTGGTTCCTTACCCTTTCACGTGACCCTTTGTTTCTCTATAAAAACCACCGTCCCATTTCATGTTTCAAACCCATCGATGATCCAGTCATCAGTCCAGAAGCCCAACAAGTGATTGACCATGATGGCTAAGCCCGGAGCGTGTGTGCGCTGTAAGGAACCTGTCACCAATCAAACCATTTTGACCTGCTGCAAACAACCCTGTCATGTAGCCTGTGCCACCCACTGGAGAAAAAGTCGTGGTCATCTCAGCGATTGCTTTCACTGTGCACTATGGCGTTGCATGGCAGTCATTGAAGTCATCAATCCTCAACAATGGAAAGAAGACCCCAAATTTGTGGAAGAAGTCAAACGTATCTGGACACACAATCCTCTGTGGTATGGTATCTGTCATGAATTCAACGGAACCAACCCAAGATTCTGGGGAGGCAACCAAGGGTTCTGGGGAACACTCTCCGACCCGCTTGATGGCAGCACAGTAACCATTTTTCTTGGCCACACCCAAAGCGAAGTCATTCCAAACATGAAAACCTTGAATCCTCCCCCCACCTTCCCGTTACGATACCAGTGAGACACTCATCGAAAAGGAACACTTATCAAATGGAACACTCCTTAAAATGCAAATGGAACTCATTAAAAGGATTTCATCAAACACTCATTAAATGGCTTGTCACTCTGTTGAAGGCCTTGGACCCAGGCCCTCCATGCGGTCGCCTGTAACACTCACTTTGGAATAAATTATTTTTTGTTTTTCAACATGGCGTCTTTTCTTTGTTTTGAGTAAAGGGCCTCCCCCGATGCGAAAATTGGACTTTGGACTTTGAGCCCGCCTTCCTCAGCGGTTTTGCCCCATCCTGAGCCCACCATCCCTTTTTCCTACTGGTCAGCGGTTTCCCATCCCAAAACACGTGATTTCCGGTTCCCTGAGCCCGCCATCCCTTTTTCCTACTGGTCCGCGGTTTCCCACTCCAAAACACGTGACTTCCGGTTCCCATGACGTCCTTTCCGGTCATGTGACTTCCCCTTGAGCCCACTATCCTTATGGGCAGTGGTTTCCGTTCCTAGGGGCAACCTAACAACCAATCAGAAGCCTTGCATCAAAACGAGGTAAAGTGGGCCAGATGGGGCCCATTTACTACTGTTCGATATGCTTACTTTTACCGCCCGCCATTTTGAAAAACCACTCATTCCCAGTTCTACGCAGCCAACTAGAAAACCTCCTAAAGCCGCAGTAAAGCCCAATGGGTGGGCTATCTTTTCCAGGTTATGGTTCCAAGCTCGTAAGAACATTGCATGACGAACTTCCATATATGGATGGTCGTCGTGCAACGGATTAAAAGTTACAATTCAAATTAGGTTCTGTTGGGGGACTGGAAAGAGCTTTTTGCTCTTACCAGCTGAAGGCGAATTTGAAAAATAATAGCGATTGTCTTTTTGGCCCTACGATTGGCCAAAGACACAAATCTCCTAGCAATGCCCAAGCACTTCCTACCCAGTGGCTTTCAGGGCGGCTTCAGGAGGTTTTCTAGTTGGCTGCGTAGAACTGGGAATGAAAAGAACTGGGAATGAGTGGTTTTTCAAAACGGCGGGCGGTAAAAGTAGGCACATTGAACTCACCGAAGAATCAGGAAGAAACAGGGATATTTGCGGAAGATAAAGCCGAAATCAAAGACAAGGGACAGCAGAACTGACGGTAAGGTGATAGTTTTATTGAATCGTCGAAATATTTCATCGCTGTTTGCTTGAAACAACGTTCGATGAGACCTCAAAATCCATGTTTCCTATAGCTCATGCTTAAACTATAAAGAAACATGAACTATGCCTTGAAGAACGGTATTGAGCACGACTTTCTTACGGTTTAGATTTTATCAATGTATTTGTAAGAAGTTTGTAAAATAGCTTAATGAATTTTGCAACACAATTCAAAAGCATGTAGGCACAGGGTTCCCATGGTCACCATCGGGTAACCTATCACCTCAAAATAATAAAGGATGAATTTTCCTTATACTTCATGTTCGGCGTACAGAACAATATCCTCTTAAAAAGTCAGACTTTTGAACAGGCATTGGCTGTCTAGGGTACGACTGAAAAGAATCAAAGATGACCAAACTAAGAAAATTTAATAATTTACAAGGCTGCCACCTGAACTGGCGATAGGATATTAAGCATCCTATCGTCGGTTAAAAAAAATATGTACACCGCATTTGACAATTCATTTGAAAACGCTATGTTGAATTTGCGCTACATAAATCATCATCATCATCATCATCATCGTCATCATCATCATCATCATCATCATCATCATCGTCATCATCATCATCATCATCATCATCATCATCATCATCATCATCATTATCATCATCATCATTACACCTCCGTACGAATATAAGCAGATGGGAAAGGAGTAAAAATCGTTTTTTTCTCCAATTTACTACCTAGTTCAAACTGTTTTTTCAACTTCCATGGATTAGTTTTGAGCCTCTGCTCCTGAGTGGCTGGTTACCCTGTCCTTGAGATTTTTAAGTCTATCCGAGTGCGTTTTGGTTTGAGAACCACTCCAGCAGCTACTGCTCCTGAGTCTCATAACCTATAATTATCGTTGAGATATAAAGGAGTCGGAATTTGAGAGTCCCTCTAAGAGCTGTTGCTCCTGAGTGGCTGGTTCCCCTGTTCCTTGTTTTTACGCTGTCTGAGTGCAGTTTGATTTGAGAGCCTCTGCAAGAGCTGCGGCTCCCGAGTCAGTCAGGATCAGTGCAACCACTCAGTCAGCAACCGAGATATCAAGGCCAGAATGTGGTTTGATGTGAGAGCCTCTCCAAGAGCTGCTGCCCCCAAGTCACTTATCACATTGCCGTTGAGATACAAGTGAGTCAGAGAGTGGTTTGATGTGGGGGCCTCTCCAAGAGCTGCTGCTCCCGAGTCACTTATCGCATTGCTGTTGAGATACATGTCAGTCAGCGCGTGGTTTGATTTGACAGCCTCTCCAAGAGCTGCTGCCCCCAGAGTCACGTATCACATTGCCATTGAGATACATGTCAGTCAGAGCGTGGTATGATGTGAGAGCCTCTCCAAGAGCTGCTGCTTCCGAGTCACTTATCGTGTTGTTGGTGAGATATAAATCTTCAGAGTGCGGTTTGATTTGAGAGCCCCTGCAAGAGCTGCTGCCCCTGAACCACTTATCACATTGCTGTTTAGATAGACGTCAGTCAGAGCGTGGTTTGATTTGAGAGCCTCTCCAAGAGCTGCTGCCCCCAAGTCCCGTATCGCATTGCCGTTGAGATACAAGTGAGTCAGAGCGTGGTTTGATTTGAGAGCCTCTCCAAGAGCTGCTGCCCCCAAGTCACGTATCGCATTGCCGTTGAGATACAAGTGAGTCAGAGCGTGGTTTGATTTGAGAGCCTCTCCAAACGCTGCTGCCCCCGAGTCACCTATTGCATTGCTGTCGAGATACAAGTGAGTCAGAGCGTGGTTTGATTTGAGAGCCTCTCCAAACGCTGCTGCCCCCGAGTCACCTATCGCATTGCTGTTGAGATACAAGTGAGTCAGAGCGTGGTTTGATTTGACAGCCTCTCCAAGTGCTGCTGCTCCCGAGTCGCTTATCGCATTGCTTTTGAGATACAAGTGAGTCAGAACGTGGTTTGATTTGAGAGCCTCTCCAAGAGCTGCTGCTCCTGAGTCGCTGACCTTATTGTCGGTGAGATCTAAGCAGGTCAATGTACAATTCGATCCAAGGGCTGTGGCAAGTGCTGATGCTCCTGACACGCCAATCGATTTAAGGACCTCAGGGAAAGGCCGCACTATCTGAGCGTGAAGAATGGACTCCTCTGCACCACGTAGATCTAGGTAGGTTAGGGAACAATCAGATTCAAGAGCTTGAGCCAGCGCCAGAGCTACGGAATCTCCACCAGCATTAACACTTAAATCCAAATACTTAAGTGTACGATTTGTTTGGAGACCTTTTGCTAAAGCTTCTGCCCCAACGCCGCCGATCCAATTTCCTGTCAGACTCAGATGTGTCAAAACAGTATTCGCCTGAAGAACGTTTCCGAGTGCTGCGGCTCCTGGATCTCGGATCATGGCCTTATCAAGTTGTAAATGAGTTAGCGTGCAATTCGACTGAAACATGCCTGACAGTGTTTTGACTCCCACATCACAAAGTGAGATACAGCGAAAAACTAAATGCCTCAGAAGACGACCCGACTGAACAACCTTTGCGAGCCACTGAACAACGGAAACTGGTGTAGGTGAAAAGGAGTAAGGATTGTAAGATGAAGCCTGCAAAGTTAAACTCACCAACTTGTGTTCAGGGTGAACGGCATCCTCCATTCTTGCGATCAGTGACTCCTTTTGATAGTCGCTGAACAAATGTAAATCTGTCAGTGTCGCCGAAACGGCCTTTAAATATTCAGACGACACCGAGCAAAAGGGAAAACGTACTACAAAAAGATCTTTTTTATGCACTGGAAAGCTTTGTACCAGTTCATGAACCATTTTCTGTTGGTAATCCTTCAGTTCCTTCTCACCATCTTCACAGTCAGCGATAAAATGAAGAGCAGTAGACACCAAATCGCTTGCCCAGATTTCATCCTTAGTCCATCTTTCCACCCCACACTTCCATTTCCACACTTCACCACCTGTCACATCCGGACAGACGTCCGTGATGGCCCCGGGATCAGTAATGCTGGCTTCAGGAACTTCGCTCTTGTAGGCATCACAAAGGCACGACATAAGAGAAATTGCCTTTTCACCACTCTCTCTTGGTATCATTGTAAAGAGAAAATTCCACACCCATGCATACTTGGCAACAGGACTGAGCCGAGCTGGGAGAGCCACACTTTCTTTGTTCCCAGTTAACATCTGATGGGTTAAGTACAATGCCGCAAAATATTCCTGAAAGGATTTGTGCGTAAACTCATAGCATGGCGTAGGCCTTAATTTGCTCGCACTTGGCTTACGCGAAACAAAGGGCAATTGTACGAAATCTGTTGACTGGCATTTGATCTCGCCTTCACTAAAATGCCACTGATCCTTTAGTAAAGCTTCAAATGCCATCTTTCCCATCTGATTCAGCTCCTCTTTGCATATTTCAGTGGGACTGTCGTCATCTAAAGAAACACCCCGCTTTACAAAATCCCTTCTGAGAGCGCACTCGACAATTGAATCGTACAACTCGGTTCTTTTGGAAGGAAACACTCCTTGTGTTTCTTCACAAACAAGACACAGCAAAGCTATGTTCAGTGGATTAGTAGCCAATTCCTTGAGTTGAGGGTCTACTTTTAGTTCACAAATCAGTTTGTAAGAAAGCCATGGATCGTGTTTGCGGAAATACTTTCTAATATATTTCTCAGCGTCGCTAACGGAGTAGCCAACGATTTCCAGAAGGGTGTCACACCATCGCCGCACTTTCATTCCTGCTTCGTGTCGAGATGTTAGTATGAGATAAATATTAGAAAGGACTTTGCCTTGAATTAAGGGAAGGAAGCGCTGGAATAGAGATTGGGGCAATTCATCCAGACCATCAAGAGCCAGTAAAATTCTGGACTGATTAGAGCGAATAAATCGGAAGAAGTTCTCCTTCTCCTCCGCGTCCACATCTTGTGGTAGAAGTTGATCAGCAATAGTTTCCTCGATGTCCGCAACGTACATGTCGCGACATTTCAGCAGAAGCAAAATCTCTACTTTAGGAAACGAATCTCCAGGTGGAATTTCTCCCACGGACCAATCATATGCTAGCTTTTGACAACATGTTGTTTTACCCATCCCAGGATCCCCCTCAATCAGCACCACTCTTGGCTTGGCACATTCTGTGTGTGGTCTGAACACGTCTATCATATTGACAATCTCATCTGTAAGCTGTGCTCGTTCTTTTGTCCTGCTTCTTATCTGCAACCTTGTAAAGATGTTGGACAGTTCGAACTGTAGTTCCTCCTCACACCATGAAAACGGACACAGCACAGCACCTTTGTAGTCTCGTCTTATGAGCTCTACAAGTTTCTCTGGAGTGACTGAAATAAAACAATCCACACTTAGAATAACACTCAAATTCAGCTAAATGTCTTACAACAAGACTGAAAACTCAGTTGATAAGACAAAGCTAATAGTTCCTTGGTGGCAAATTATTCAGTGAGCGCGCTCTCGAAAGAGCAAAGGAGTTTACTCTCGCTTAGTAACAATTGAAGCTTGCTTTACTCGCTTGTGAGTTTTGCGGTCTTGAAATGGGCGCATTTAGTTAACTATCCCGTTCTCTCGTTCTTGTTAGACATGGATGATGTTACATATATTCAATGAGAGTAAAGAGAGATATCCCCCAACTACCATCCACAAGATTATCGCACTCCTTGCTATAGAGCTGATCACAGTGAAAAATCGCGTCCAAACAATCCTGCATTTGAAATAATAATCGATCCACGGACCGGGAGATCTTGTGTTTGTTGATGCTTTTTTGCTTGTTTGTTTGTTTGTTTGTTTGTTAGCAGCAGCAGCAGCAGCAGCAGTAGTAGTAGTATTTCTGCAAGGAGAGTTTTGTATTTTATTTCACCAATATGCCAGTGTGTTTCTCTCCGTTAATTGTTAAACAGCAATGAAGTTTGATCTGATTCTATAACTTTCTTTCTCTTGTCAGTCTCTCTTCTCACAAATTTTTCATATACAAGTCTCGGTTTTTCATTACTCGTCTCTCTCGTTGGGTTGATAATTGAGGCATCTTCTTCTTTACTAGTTTGAACCTATTTATCTGGTCTACATTTTCAAGAGGCATAGCCGAGATATGTAAAATTACCGGTCTTTATAACACAGATTATTCCATTCGCGTTTCCTGTTTTCCTTTGTTAAAACTCTCTTTTTTGTATCTCTTAGATAACAATTGCCAATGGACACAAACCACAAAAGATGAATTCAGTGTTCCAACCACAGGCAGCCCAGACGCGTTGTATGTGGAGTTCATTTAAAAATAGAAAAGGGTGAAAATATATGTAATAGCACGAAATAAATCTTTACTTCACGAAATAAATCTTGTTTACTTCTGCTTATTGTGTCATGTCCTCTTTAATTAATTTCCGGTTAATCTTGCACCGCTCTCTTATGCAATCGCTTATTAGCGTCGCTGCTTATATAAGCCATTAAGCCTAAGGTTTGCAGAGATTTATTACGGACTAACCGGTGATAAAAGAATCGAGATATCTTGAAATAAAGCCTGCCTACCTTCAAGCTCAATGCTCCTCTGTTCGTCCTGGCTGGTTTAAATGACATTTTGTGGCTTTTTTCAATCAGAGGTAACTTCCACTAGATTGAAAAAAGCTACAAAATGTCATTTAAACCAGCCAGGACGAACAGTGGAGCATTGAGCTGAAGGTAGGCAGGCTTTATTTCAAGATATCTCGATTCTTTTATCACCGGTTAGTCCATAATAAATCTCTGCAAACCTTAGGCTTAACGGCTTATATAAGCAGCAACGCTAATAAGCGATTGCGTAAGAGAGCGGTGCCAGATTAACCGGAAATTAATTAAAGAGGACATGACACAATAAGCAGAAGTAAACAAGATTTATTTCGTGAAGTAAAGATTTATTTCGTGCTATTACATATATTTTCACCCTTTTCTATTTTTAAATGAACTCCACATACAACGCGTCTGGGCTGCCTGTGCTCTAATCAGCAGGAACCCTATTAGCATAGTTATCTGATACATCAGCGCCTAAAAGTAACAAAAACATCTCCGACAAGACCCGAAAACACAGTAAAGTTACTCTCTTGGGAATACCGAGGATTAGACGAACAACACCTACTCGACACGACTCAGACACGGAAAAAACGACAGGAATGTGCTTGTGCGTGTTCCCATAATCTGTTTGGTTGCTGTAAATAGCAACCACGAAATAATACAAAAAGAATTAAAAATCGTCCAGATTCTGTAAATACAACCCGTATCGCGTACGTACAGTGTAATCCACAAAGCGAAATCTTTCGATTCTTACACCCCTATAAGATTTCTCCAGACAATCTGAAGTTTTAATTTTTGAGCTGAAAACAGGCTACACGCAATGTTGATGTTACTCGTGTTCACAGAACATTGCTCTGATGCTTTTCTACGATTTCATCAAACCTACCGGCTGGCATGGGACTGTCTGGGCATGATGTACCTGACATGGATTCTTTGGCCTTGATCGTCAGGTCATCAACTTTTTCTGCGAGAATGTACACAGTAAAAGTAGAAAAAATGCGTATTATAAAGGCATGAAAGGTAGCTGAGGTTGTTAGTTTTTATTTGGATTCAGTTCTTTTAAATGAGGTAAAACGGTGAATAGAAAAATAGACCATATAGATGTGATAAATGGACAATAATAAGAAAAATAATGATGATGATGCAATTCTTTATACAGATGGCCTATATCACGCAAGGTGGTTTTCAATAGGGCACTGTAAAATAAAAGATAAAATTAATTAAAATTTGAGCGATAATCACAAAAGTGTAGACTTTCCCTTTGTTTATAAATCATGAACTGACATCGACTGCTATTTATTGTATTGACTACAATGTAGCAAGAGATTGAAGGACTGCAAGTGACCTTTCTCTCCTTCTAGAAACAACACCATCATATCATGAGACTACTTGGTACTTAACATACAAAATAAATTTGGAAAATTCACCTTCAAGATTATGCACTTGGTCTTCCAGTAGTCCAAACTTCTGGTTAGCCTCCACTAGGATACAAATGGAGGAGAGAGGGTTAAGCTGAGAATGGGTTTGAACAGATTAATTTTGGTAGAAATACACCTGCATGTAGATCCAAAACTACATGTAAACACTGTGAACAATCTGTGATCCATTCCTTTGTTTATAAATCATGTACTGACAGCCATTGCATGCTATCTATTGTGTCTTCACTACAATCTAACATATTGTAGTAAGAGATTGCAGGCCCATTTTCCCTTCTAGAAACAGCATCACGTAATCATAACATGCCTTAGTACTAAACAAACAAAGTAAATGTGGAAAAGTGACCTTGAAAATGAAGAACTTGGTCTTCCAATATTCCAAACCTCTGGTTTGCCTCCACTAGGATACAAATGGAAGAAAAAGGGTTAACGGGTTAATTAAGGTGATTCCCCGGAAAAAGAATCTGCTATAGATTTGTAATGAAGCTTTGCATAAATATTCAACACGACATGTAGGGTCTAAAATTGCAATAAAAAGGGGGTTCACTGAGGTCGTTTTAGTGGTATACTGCTGACAAATACAGTGTTTAAAGGCATTTTCAGGCAATAAACGCACAAAGCCAATATGCTCAACATTTCAACTGCAGATTGATATAATGTAAAGGTTGACTTTGTACATATGTATATTCATCTGTGTTGTGCAAAACATGGCCGAAAAGCTTCAAATTTACTGGAAACTCAAAAAGTAGACGGTGACGAAGGTAGATTGATGTGCGGTCCTCTACCCTAAATGGCTTTTTTTGTAGGATTTTTTTCTAAACTGTCCAAAATCTGATCATAGATTTTTGCTAACTTTTTTATTTTGCTTTGGGAACACTGTCCAGATTGAGTTTATACAATAAAAAATGGGGGTCACCGTGCTCGATTAGGAGAAAACGACCATTTATTACTCTAAACAACTCAGTTTCCATAGAAAACCTATCAAGTTCCAAAAGTGTGCGCGCTCCAAATCATGCAAAAAATGATGCACAGAAAGGAAGCGCAAGGCAATTGAATGGAATCACCTATGGGTTAATTTAAGGGTTAAAGGGTGTGAACAGATTAATTGTAGTAAAAATATACCTTAATGTAGATTTCACAACTAGATTTTTACTCGGTGAAGTGGGATCATCCGGGTGAGTGTAAACCTAAGAAGGACTGTTTGTGATGACAGTCTGACTGACATTTCGTGTTTCCACCTGAGCAGAAATCATGATCAGAGTCACTTCCCTTAGTTTATAAATCATGCACTGGCAGCCATTGCATTGACTACAATGTGGTATTAGATTGCAGGCCCACTCCAGCACACAAATAAACCCTTCCCTCTTTCTAGAAACAGCACCACCTAATCATAAGATTCCTTGGTACTCAACATACAAAGTAGATGTGGGAAAATCACCTTGAAGATTATGCATTTGGTCCTCCACTAGTCCAAACTTCTGGTTTGCCTTCACTAGGACACAAATGGAAGACAAATGGTTTACGTGGGTGTGGACAAAGCTTAAGATATTGACTACAATCTCCAAGAGAAGTTCTTGGGACACCTTGATACGTAAGAAAAGGTGAAATATTTAGAATGTCGCGAGCATGGCAAAAAGAAAAATCTGAGTCCCAGAAGGGAATCGAACACATGACCTTCCGTACACCAGTCAGATGCTCCAATCACTGAGCTACTGGGAGACTCGTGGTGAGCTAGGTCATATTTATCAGGTTTATTACGACATGCGTCCTGCATACTGCTAAGATCAGAAATGTTGAAAGTGCCCTGTAGGACGTCATATATAGGTTGATTTCCACTGTTGTGTAAATTTTATGTGCATACGGGCGTGAATTTAACTGGCTTTACGTGGGTAAATAAAGTTAGAGACAATGTATGAATGGCTTACGTAAACGCAAAAAGTTTAAAACTTTCGACTTTTTACGTTTACGTAAGCCATTCATACATCGTCTCTAACTTTATTTACGCACGTAAAGCCAGTTAAATTCACGCCCGTACACACATAAAATTTACGCAACAGTGGAAATCAACCTTAAAGAAAGATGGTAGATTTTAAACTCGGATAAGAAATCAGACAAAATGGAATATTCAGAATTTCTGAAGCATGGAACAAAGAAAAACTCACAGAGTCCCTGATGGGAATCAAACCTGCAAACCCCCATACACCGGTTGTTACTTATACACTGTGTGTTACTTATTGGCGAGAACGTCATGGTAGCCCACATATAGGCCAAGAACATCATGCTAGCCCACGTATAAGGCACTATTGTGAAGGTAAGTGAGTACAAGTGAAGGAAAGTGAGTACAAATGAAGGAAAGTGAGTACAAGTGAAGGAAAGTGTGTGTTAGTGGAGGTAGGTGCATTAATCAGTTGGTGTATATATCCATATAGGATTGTAATGTTATTAGTGCCTTATATCTGGGCTAGCATGACGTTCTTGCCTACGTATTTCATCCTTGTTCTATTTACATGTATGCAAAAACTGTAAGCCTCAGTAACGACCTCTTCTGTCTCAAACAATGTTGACCTACACAAAACAGCAAAACATCCATTTTAGGATTTTTTTCACCACTCGGCTTCACTTGGACTACAAAGGACTGGAAAACAATTGTGTTACAATCTGGCTTTCGACAAGACTGAAAGCAAAATCTCCATAAAACTCTTACGAATGACAAACCCAAAAAAATACGTTTTTCGTTTATACGCCATGAACGCCTGACCAAAATCAACCTAAGTCCAGTCCTCGTGCAGCCTAAAGTTAAATGCTTGCATGGCCAACAAGTAAACTAATGTTTCTTACATGTATTACAGCAGGAAAAACAATGTTCCCTTGTCAGTTAACAATACCTTGAAAATCATCCACCTTGTCTTCCAATCTTTGAACCCTTTGTTTCATCTCCTCCAGAGCTACTGTAATTTTCTGCAGCTCCTGTTGGACTTTTACCTTCTCTTCCTTAAATTCTACAGACATATTTTTCACATCATCTTGCAGTGACTTTACTTCTTGTTGGACAAGTTGAAGTAATGCTGGGTCTACTGGGGAATTCATGCAGAGTTGTATCCCTGCAAACAAAACAGTGGAGGTTTGACAACAGTGTCTAAACAATGTAATTATTCAAACACTTGCAAATTGAAGGAATTTGATAATGCTGCCAGTTTCCAGTTCAGTAATTGTGGAACTGTGTGTTCACCTTCTCAAGACTTTAAAATTTGCAACCTGGATTGTATAAATATATACTGCAGCTGTTCCTGCCTAATGCACTGATAATCACAACTTATTTTGAACTGTCAGGAAGCTTTTCTGTTTAAAAGTAAAGCAGAAAATTATATAGTTTTTCTAGAAAAGGACATCAACTAATGAGTAACTTGAAAGTGGGTTTCATTGTCAGGCACTAGGACAGTGGTAAGCGGAAGATACCGAAGGAGTTCACTGTGTGAGAGGCTACTGAACACAATAAGAACCTATTTCACTCTTGCATGTGACAAGTTAGTCTACCAAAAAACTAGAGGCTCTAACTACAGAAGGTAAAGCTAGAAGCCTGGCCTGGTCATCCAGAACATGGGGTTGGGCATCAGGGAATCCTCTGGCCACACAAGCCCAGGTTAGGTCACCATGTCATAAGCTACCCTCTTCTTGAAAAAGCAGGGTATGCATGTGAAAGCAATCACCAACTTAGAATTACAGACCTGCCAAGTCCCCCGGTCCAGCCAGGGGACTCCCGGTTTTAACGAAGCTCCCCCGGTGAGTTGCGAAGTTTTCACAGCAAACTGACATGATCAACTGACTGACTCAAAAAACAAAATGGCACTGTTTCGTTACATTTCTTTTATGACAATAATTATGAATCTCCAGGTTTTTTCTGTGATCTCCAGGTTTTTGGGCCACCTTTTTTCAAAATCTTGAGATTTTTAGTTCTCGAGGTCTGGAATTAATCAACCAACTTGAGAATGTCCTTAGAAATTGCTGTCATTGTAGTCACGCAGACATTGTAATGTGCTCTTTTCCCTGGTTTCCTGCACAGTATAAGACAGTCCGAAACAATGCTTTAATTGCAATGCTCCTACCTTTAGTTTCCCAGTCTTTGAGTTCTCCAAGAATCTTTCCTTCACTGGCAACTGGCAAAGCCATGGTTCTCACCAAGTCTTCCATCTCAATAAAGGTCTGCTGAAACTTGGCTTCATCCCATTTACTGAAGACACAGTGAGCCCAGTCATTCCTTGCCATTCTGACATCAGCTGCAGCAGCTTGCACAGCTGCTAAGAACACAGGCACCCCACCCAGCAACAACAGTACAGCAGATGCATCACAATGCTCATCAAAGGCATTGAACTTGGCCATGTAATTTTCAACATAAAGCCTGGCAAAGTCAATGTGGGTCAACACTCGACAATCAAACAAGGAATAATTATATCTTCCACCAGGAAGCTTAGGATGAGCATCATTTCCATTAATGTTCTCATACCTCAAATACCTATATGGCCACCTTTGAAGGCGACCAGATGTGGTTTGCGCATGAATACTGTGGTTTGTCTTAAGATTGTTGTATTCCTTATTGACTTCTTGTTCCACAAAATGGCGGATCTGTGGTATGAGGATCTTGTTGAGGGCTATTCCAGCCACAAGCCATTGTTTCTCATTGTCTGTCACACCAAGGTGGCTTGACCTAAAAGTTCATGAAACAAGAAAATCAATACAACTAAAGATGCACCTCTCTAGAACAGACAGCTCTCTGTAACAGATAACAAATGCATGGAATTGTCCCAGCCATGCTTCATTCCGTGGTTTCATGTCCCATTTTTGAGACTGACAACACAAAAAATGAGACAGTTGAAGCTAGTATCTGGCCTGCACTGTAAGCAGATTTCACGTTCAAGCAGCAGTGTAAAAATATATCCAGGGGAGAGGGAACCAGAATGAAAGATTAAGTGCTCTCCTTGTCCAATAGTCCCTACTCTCTATGTCTTGCTATGTCTTGCTAATCCAAGATTGTCACTAAACACAACATCAATTTTTAACCCCACCCTGGCTTGCTGTTCACATCTCTTCTCTCTCTAATCATCACATGAACAAAAGAGAAAATTAAAATAATAATAACGGGGCTACAAATTAACTTTAGTGTTTAGTCACCAATCGGGCCAGTATCCCTAAATTCTTAGTGGCCCAGGCCAAAATAAGGTAGCCCTCAAATTTCCTCTACTAACACAGAAAATTTTTAACCATCTTTACTCGAATAAACACCTCACGGATGTTTCGGCCCAAGTTTCCTAGTAGGGTGTTCGAATGAAACGCCAAAAGAAATTTGCTTGATCTTAACTTTGTCTTGAAAGCTCACATTAGCCAGTGCACTGTTGTGAAATTGGTTAAATTGTTATAATAATAAAAAACTGTGTTTGGTTCATCCTGGGAATCATTCGTCTCATTCTTCCTTGCCCTTTTTTTCACCTATACAGTAGGTTCCGACTTGGTCCATAAACTCCCAAAGAAAAACTGGACCATTTTTTTCCTAATACGGACAAAACGATCTTCTCAATGTCTGTAAACTACAGTATCACGATTCTCAGTTTCTTTCAAATGCTTTTGAATTCAGGTGAAAAGTAGGTCTATTATATTGCGCAGTATTGAGTGATAAGACTATTAAGAAATGATCAGAAAGCAGTTAAGAAAGTGGCTTGCTTAGCCGCTGGTGTTAGAGCATACCACGAAATAGATCCTAACTAAAAGAAGCTTCTTTAATAAGCTTCAGTGTTTGCCCTAGAGACAAAATCATTATAATCTGAAGTTCTTAATTTGTGCCAGTGAACAGTGTTTGCTCAGGTAAATGTTTTAGCTAAGTGCTCTGGAAATAAATTGTTCATGGTCTTAAACATGAGACAATTCAATTTATTTGCTTGTCTGACACCAAGGCTTCACCACTTTAGATCAGACAAGAGTTGCCATGATCTGACACCCCAGTCTGATCCAGTCATAATGTGCACTGCCCTACTTTGCAATTTTTCAAGTTTGAATTTAAGACCTTTATCACAAATAATTTCCCCAAACTGCACTGCAGTGCTTTTCAAGTGCCATAATTTAATTTTATAGTACTGGTGTTAAACATTAACTTTTTTCACTCTTCAAATAAATAAATTAGCCCCTATGAAAGCCGACCCTACTGTCTGGCTAGAACCTTACACAGGGGACAAAATATCCACCTCTCTTTACACAGTCATGTGTTCTTTGACACCCCTTCTTTTTTAGAACAAAAAATGGGTTTAAGCGATAAGGCAACTACCCAAAGATGCAGTCATTTGATATGAGACAAGGTATTAAGGACAGCCAGCTAGAGTCAGCATGATCTTCTAAATTATTTTCAAGGCCATAGTTGGTTTACAGCCCCAGGGGGGGGGGGACTCCCTATAACAGCCTATACAGGGAGGCTCCGCCCAAAAGGGGTACCTTTTTCAGGCTTCAGGTATATAAAAGGGTAGGGATTTCATGAGCTGAAGTATATGAAAGGGTAGGGAAATCTGTCATTTATTTATTTAAAAAGGCCTTTAATTAAAATATTTCGAGTAGATAAATAACATCTGGTTAACTTCTCTTCCGGTAAGACTGTTTTCCCCCAATATGGTTAATTAACTGCATTCCAAGGGGTAAGAAAAGGGATACAGTGTTCATAAGTAGGTATGTGAAAGGGGTATACCTTTTCTGTCAAAAATGGTATATAAAAGGGTATGGGGTTGGACCTCGGGGCCAAGCCTCCCCATATAAAACTTTTTTTAAGTACCCCCCCCCCCCCCCCCCAGGTTAGCAGCCTGTCAAAACTGTCACCTCCTGCTTGGTAGTCTGGTTACAAGACAAGTCTGTGATTGGCTTTGACTTGGTTCAGTAACCAGGAAATGGAGACAATCAAAGTGAGAAATTTTGTGAATGTTTGATTTTGATTGATTTCCAAACATTGTTAAACCTAATCAAATAATCTTAAAATCTTTCAAAATATGTCAGATATTTACAGGAAAGAAAAGGAAGTTGTGTGGAAGTAAGGTTTAGGGGGTTCATGACATATGGAATACAACATCTAAGATCTTTCTTTTGACCTAAGAAGTTAAACAAAGGTAACATATGCATGGTTACCTTGCAAGCAGAGGTTTCTTGATTGCCCTATGTATGTTCCGGTGGGCGAATAAGTAACCACTGCGCAAAACCATCCGATTTCCTGCCCTCCATGCACAATATTCATCATGCATGTTGTCACTTCCCTTCCTCACATATTTTGCTCATACCCTTATACATCAACTTAATCACAACTAGTTTGTGAACTCCATGAAAATGTTACTTGCACCCAGTTTATTTGAGCGTTACTTTGTACTCCGGATAAATCTTAGTAAAGTAATAACTAAAGCTTTAACAACTGCTGCCTTGTCTTTCTGCAGATTTTCTAAACTAAAAGTGCCAAAAAATTTTTTTTTGAAAATGCAAATCTCTCGCGTACAACAAGTTTGCAAGTGCAAAACAGATCGCACACTTTTTGATAACACTCACAACATGCATCAGCTTCAAACCGGTTGAGTGCCAGCTAGAGACTATGATGCTTGTCACATTAGTTGGGACAGTTGTGATATTCTCTACCCCCTCAATGTTGGTGTCCGAGATGGCATCACAGAATCACAAAATTCAACATTACGAGGGAAGGAGCACAACTGTAAGCCTGAATGGGTTATTCCAGAAAAAATCCACACACCCCTGACGGATGGCAAGAGTTTTTGATCCCCCCTTACTCCCAGATTTCCTGTACCTTTAGACCCTTCCCCCTGCCCGGATTTCCAAGGCCACAGACCCCCCCTCCCGCCCAGATTTCCTTGATTTATTATGGGCCCTAAATTCAATATTCAGTCCGTTGAAAATACGTAGAATCGCATCCTGAAGATAATGACTGTGGAGCTCAATTTTAATTTTAATTTGTTCTTGTGATATGAATGGAAATTACAAACGGGTTCTGTACTCGTAACAACATGATTAAAAGTTATTTTCTTCCCTTTTAGCAGTGAACTACAACTGTAGCCCATTCCTGTGGAAATGCTCAATGAAGCTGATAGCGGCGAATAAAATAAATAAATAAAATTGTATAAATCATCAATGTAAAACTCGAGAACGGAGTATTGAATTACGTACTGTACTCGAGGTCAAAACAACTTTCAAATTGAAACTTTTCCTGGACGTATTCTTGCCATAATTGAAATAAATGTTAAATAAAACTTAAAGGTAGAATTAAGTTAACAATGGCAGCAGTAATTTAACAGGAGAATGATAAATTTGGCCCATTCAAATTTATTTCGTGCTCCTTCTGTTGGAGACACAATTTGCGTACATCAAAAGTAATTTGAAACCTATGCATAACGCAACCATTTCATAAAATGTCTTGCCATCGGTGACGCGAAAAGTATCCGATTTATATTCCTCTATACCAGCAACACGCAGAAGATACTCAATGACAGACTGAGATTTAAAGATATTTTTGCCCAAAAAACATTTTGAACATGTCACAAAAAAAACGTGTCCTGAGACACGCGCATTCCGATACAGTGTGCAAGTTTATTATTTTACATTTTACTTTCTTGGTTTTTGTGTTCCTTCAAATTGATAAGATAAAAATTTATGACAGACAAACAACTACAAGAAATGAAATTCATTTGAGCAAGGTATTGTGTAACTTGAGTTTTTGTTGCAAAAGTGAGAGCAAGGGAAACGATAGCTCACAAACTTGTCAACACTGGAGTCGAATGCAGTCCACTTGTCCAATTTATTTCTTGAGAGATGACTCAAGCGACTACGTTGTTGCTCTTTTGTTTTTCATCTCTAAACTGTCCACTTACATTTGGCCAGTACTGTAATACAATACAAAGTTCCAAGTTTTAATTTGGTTCGCTGAGCATGCTTCGTAGCTATCACGTCAACCGCGCGCTTTCTTTGTGTTTTCTCCTTTGATCACTTTTATACTATTCTTCGCAGAATCTTTGAAACTGAACCTAAAAGCGTTAAAGGTAAGAAATGCGTACTTTGAAAGTCTATAACTACTTTCTTCGATTCGGAGGAAGTTTCTTCCGTAAAGTCAAAGATCTAGACAACTGAGGTTACATTTTTAATGACCCCTGAAGAAGAGTTTTAAGTCTAGACCCCCCCTCCCACCTGGATTTCCAGAGCCCTCGACCCCCCCTCCCACAAGAATTTCCAGCGTGCCATCCGGCGGGGAGGTATGGATTTTTTCTGGAATAACCCAACATGAGTACTACATGGGGTGTACCAACTTAACATGAAGACGGCGGCAGATCAAAGAATTGGATGATTTTGCGCAGAGGTTACTTATTTTCCCGCGGGAACATAGGGTGACCAAGAAACCTTGCTTGCAGGGTATAATATGGTGGGATTATATTTGGCTAAAAAATGACCCCATAGCCACTGAAATAGGCACTAAGGTCACATTGGTAGCAGGCATTTCCCCTTGATTACCAAAAAAAAGAATAAATAATCATAAATGACAAGCAAGGGTGTTGGCAGCCATCAGTAAATCCCTTATAAAAATTTGACCAAGATCTCCGCAAGATCGTGGCAATCTCGCCAAGATCGGCGAGATCTCGGTGAGATAGCCACAATCTCGGTGAGATTTCAAAATATCGCGCCAAGAAAAGTAGCCCGCGGTGAGATCGCGGCAATCTCGAGATAACCACCATCTCGGCGAGATTTCGAAATATCGCGTCGAGATGTCTACCCCGCGGCGAGATCGTAACGCAATCTTGCCGCGCCAAACCCGTTCATGGTGAGATAACCGCGATCTCGGCGCGATTTCAAAATATCATGCCAAGATATCTAGCGAGAAGTGAGATTGCAATACGATCTCGCCGCGACAAACTAGTTCGCGGCAAGATAGTCACAATCTCGGCGCGGATAGCCGCGATCTCGGCGATTTCATGTCGAGATTTCTACTGTTGCAACGCAGAGACTGTCTCGATCTTTGCGAGATTTATCTCCATAGAATCTCGATATCGGTAAGATTTCTCTCAGGTTTTACTGCTGCAACTGCCATTGTATTTGTGCAAATCTCCTGACCCTGTACCCATAGTTTCAAACAAGCGCCACCAGCAATCTATTTCCAGGGTCAGCAAGAATCTGAAATAAATCAGCTCACAAATCAATTTACCGGCTTTTGAGATCAAAATAACGACCAGCAACGAGCAAAATAACAACGATCAGAAACGCTGTTTTACATGTGAAGTCATTTGATTTTATCAGCTAGACCACTGACATCTACTTGTTGTCACTTAACATGTATGCTGAGGACTTCGTTTGTCATGTCCGTCATCTCTTCATTGAACTTTCTTTATAAGCCACTACGGAAGAGTTAGGCAAGGGTTTTAAAGACAGATACCTGTGACTAATTTGTTGTCGTTCTGCATTTGACTTTTTTCGCTGCTTGCCGGCCATGAGCTTACCTGATACCGTAAAGTCGCGCCAAAAAATCCCGCCTTGACTCCGGCCCGCCGTTGTGTTAATGGGGCAATGTGATTGGTTGATTCAATCACACCATCGGCGAGCGGTGCTCGCGTAAGCCCCAAAAAATGCGAGAACTTTTCCACAAAACTTACAGAAGTGGAAAATGGCTTCTTTTTGTTGAATGTACAGGGGAAAATTGAAATGTTAAACTTGTTATTTTTTACTACGGAAAACAACATGGTTCTTTCAAGTTTAAAGCAAGAGCTAGCACAACTAAACATGCCACACTAAAGGACCTAAAGTGTACTGAGAATGAACTTATATATTATGGACAAAGCTACAATTGAGGAATGAACACTCAGGTTAAATGCTTTCAAGACTTTCAGAACGTTTGAAGTCTACACAGCTTAATCAGTAATGCCGTGATGGAAGCCACCAACTGGGTTTCTTCTCTACCGGGAATCAGTCCTTCGACAAGTTTTGTAGTTGCCCAAGCATTCAACGTGTGAGACAAAGGTCAGTGAGATTCACTTTTCTCAGACAACATCATCAGCATGCACGGCTTTTCCTTGCCTTGATTTTTCCCCTTTTATCTCGTCGGCTGACTGTTGACCTTTATTTTAATTGGTGATGTTGATTTCTCTCAAGTAAACTGTGGATCTTTCACAGAAACACACTCCTTCATGAGAATATTAATTAAGCTTAAAAAAATCATCTTTGCTTGACTTTCCTGTAAAAATGTGTGGGGATGAGGTTTAAATAACCTAACTTACCGGTAACGAATTTGATATGAGCCAAAACTTCAGCATTCTTTTTGCATGAGTTCAGAAATAAAATTTTCGCCATCTTCCCCAGATTTGCGTAAACAGTCAGGTGACAAGGCTGACAAATTTAAGAATTTGCGGCAAGTTGCAGAATCTTATACCGAAAATGGTTCCTTCTTAACTAGTTTTAGATGCAAAACAGCAACAACTCAAATTTTGAATATTTCACGAGGTTCGCAGTACATGGCAAAATAATCCCAAGATTTGCGTGACCACAATTTGGCGAGCAGCCAACTTCTCAGTGCAAGACAAGGAGATGCCACAAAAACACTTTATCCAGTCTAATTAGATGTTGTTGTCATTTAGAAGGTCCTTTTGTTTTCAATTGAACTATCCAAAATAAAGTACCAAGATAAGGGAAAATAATAGGATTATTAACTAGATTGATTTATTGGCTTGTTAGGGTTATACCAAAACGGAAGATGGTCATCCCTGTTCATAGCTGCATGATCATATTTCAGTGTTTACATTCACAAACGAGTTTGAAGCGCAAGCGGCGCAGACAGATGTTTTCGATAGATTCACCACATTTGCTAATATCATTATGGCGATTTAATTTGTCAGTTCCTTGCTTAGATGAACAAACCTGAGTTTCTGCACGGCCATTATTCAATACTTTGTCTTAACTACAAATAAATCGCTCTCCCTGAACCGAGAACACATATCGTTTACATGTGAGCGTATAAAATGCATGTGCGAACAAACACAAAAATGCTCAAAACACCACCAAACTCTTCCTGTTCGTTAGTTTGTTCTCCTGCAGATCGATGCTACAGATTTCACAGCTAATAAAGTGGGCACTTGCCTCCTTTCACCAGAGTTGGGAATGACAACAAATGGAGATTGATCAGCTGAAGTAAAAACACGTGCACGTGTCAACTATTCTTTGTGTCCTCGTTATTGTCACGTGGAAACGGTACAATATAAGGGATAATTTAAATTTAAATTTAATTCAAAACACGTCCAAGGCTGAAAACAATCTTGATAACAATTCCTGGAACTGCAATATAGGACATAGTTTTGTCAGCGTCTGGTAGTTTAATTAATTGTTAACCTAAATGTAAATATCGTTCTCATTGAACCTATTTTGGCTGCCGAGAATTTCGCTTCTCGACGGGACAACAGCAAGATTTTGACCGCCAGGAATTTCGTTTCTCGCCGCAAATCCCGGCAAGACTCCCACCAAGACCTCGCCACGAAACTGCCCGCCGAGATTTCCATATCTCGCCGCGATATCACCTTGCGATCTCGGCACGTTTTGGCCGCCGAGATTTCCATATCTCGCCGCGATTTCGCTGCAACATCTCGCCGCGTATTTGCCCGCCGAGATTTCCATATCTCGCTGCGATCTCGGCGAGAATCGCAGCGAGATCGCGGCGCATTTTTGGCCGCCGAAATTTCCCGCATCTCGGCGAGAATCGCGGCGACATCGCGGCGAGTTTTTGGCCATCGAGACTTCCCGCATCTCGGCGAGAATCGCGGCGAGATTGCGGCGAGTTTTTGGCCGCCGAGATTTCCCGCATCTCGGCGAGAATCGCAGCGAGATTGCGGCGAGTGTTTGGTCGCCGAGATTTCCCGTATCTTGCCGTGATCTCGCCGCGATCTCGGCCGTGATCTCAGCGCGGTGCCAAGATCGCGGTGAGATGAGGAAATCTCGGCGGCCAAAAATGCGCCGCGATTCCCACCGAGATCATAAAAATTTTCACAAGGGATCAAGTGATGATAAAGTATATAAACACTTGTTGGCCTAACAGGGCCAAAACAGTGCCCTTTTCTCAACCGGTCTTTTGCAATAGCTACACAATGTAACAAGATTTGAAAATTTCTCAGATCTCTTCCCAACATGATGGTGATCAACAGTTGAGCAGAAGAACACCAAAAACTGCCTCCTAACAGTTGTTTTGCAGGAAACTCTCAATTGAAATTTCAGGTCCATACAAACTCTAACATCACACTTTGGTCGTGCAAGGTTTTTGTAATGTCTTTGTAATCTAGCCTATGGTGAATGTTCAACTGTGTTCGATGACCAAACATAATCAAACCAAATTGCCTAGGTTTGACTAACTAAAGGTCATTGCTGGAACATTCAGTTTGGTTTAATTACATCACGAGATGTAAGTACCCATTAAGGCTTATAATAACATCAGTTGTTTGTATTCCTCCCAAACAAAGCTTTCTAATATGATGATCTACTTACCCAGAGGAAACCGCTGCCATTCCGATAATTTTACAGTGAAAAATTACTTGTCCGTGTCATCTACAACACCTGAGTAATGTATGTAAATCATATATATAACGTGACAAATTAATGCACTATGAACTACATAAATTATTACCAGATCGGTTAAGAAACAACTACCATAAAATCTTTATTTTACTATCCAAACCTTGTTTAGACTCCTTGCAGAAATGTCTAGCCGATATCTAAACGTTGACGCCCTCTTCACTTCCAGGATTGTAATGTGTAGAAACTACTTTTCCATCGAACGATCATTTTTACAGTTTGAACTACAAAATACAGCATGTTTAGACCTCAAAGTTAAGGAAAATACTGACATTTCGTGAAGAGAAACTTAGCGAATAAAGTGTGGTTTCCTTTTATAATTATGTGCGATTTAAGCTTAAGCTTATTATGCTGGAAGCATGTGAAAAGTACTTCGCCGTAGTGCAATTTGCACTGCGACTGTGCCCGGATAATGACTTGGAAAGCTTTGAAATTCCAATAACTTCGGTTGAACGAAACAAAGAACAACACCTGTACACTAAGAATATGCTTACCATGGGAATTATCATCGAAAAAAGCATCACAACCACCAAAAGAATCCACTACATCTACAACACCCGACACCGATACCGCGAATCAAGAATCCAGCCAAACATGTCACGTGGATTACACATTCTAGCCCCAGGTCACCTGCACACGTCAAACTTCACGCGAAGAGAGCCCGACAAAAACAAACAAACAAACAAAAGACAGCTGACTGCTAGCTGGATAGGATTTTTTTAAAAAGTGGCTAAGGTGAAATTAAAACAGTAAAAAAAATAACATTGTCTTGTACTTTGTTGTGTCGAGTTTGTTTTGTTCATTTGAGCCTCGCCTGAGTTGAACCAACTTGAACTTTGACTTACTCATATAAAGAGAGAATATCTACCACTGTTTACTCACTGAGGTAATTTTAATTAGTGCTTGTAGTATATACCACACGTAAGTAGCTAGACCCAAAAAATAATTTGTCTTCTGATCAACCCGGCAAAAATAGTAATAGTAAATATGCACCTATAATTTTCTCACGAAAAAGGATAAACCCAAGGCCTCTTTTTGAAAGTTTAACCGTAGGATTTCACAATTTTTATTTACCCCTATAAAAAAAAGAGAACAGCACAGAAGACAGCAGTTAAAAAATTTCAATACCTTTTTGTCAGAATGGAAGAATTGTTAAATTAATTTAGAACTAAATAAATGACACCGAGAAAATGAGTACCCTTAAGGTGGTAAACTTACCCAGAAAATTTCTGAGACATTCAAGCTCTTTTCAACGAATTTGCATAGTTTATTCACATAGTTTATGCACGTTCACAGTTACAGAAAACTTATTTTATTAAGATAACTGTCATTTTAACAAGGCAGTCATATCCAAGGTGGAACGTAAGATATACCTGCCAAGTGTCACGCCTAAGGTGTGATTGTCACGCCTGCGGACCGAAAACTGCGATCTCACGCCTACTCACGCCTGCGTTCCCATTTCTCACGCCTGGTGGAAAAGTGTGAGCCATTACAGCCTTAACCGACTCATTTTGAAAAAAAATTTTAAAGTATTTAAATAAACTCGAACCAATGCGAGAAGATAATGATAGTACTTTTGCGAAATCTCGGATTTTAGTAAGGAAAGTCACTGGAGACATGGTCATACTCGTCGAGACGAGCTCTGTATAACCTTAAATGATCAAAGCATCGATTTACTGGCCATAAATCGGAAAGTCTTCGGAACGTCTTCAGGAAACCGTCGGACATCTTCGGAAACCGTTGGACATCTTCGGATATTATCGGTCCCGTACGAAGAATCTTGACACTCTCAGGATAAAAATGTCACGCCTATGAATCACAAAAAGTTGGCAGGTATAACGTAAGAAGATACAGCAATAGTAGTTGTTGCTATCTAAATGTCCCCTTTTCTCTTAAGGACATACATGTAATGAATATGGCCATCTTTCTTGCAAGTTTATGGACCGAGTTAAGGGGCAAACCTCTTCTACTCCTGAGCCCCACAAGCAGAAAACTGTTCAGATGCACATGAGCTAAAGCACATGCAAATTATTTTAATAATTAAAATAACTGTTTTACTGAGGATCTACATGCCTCTATACAGACAAACCGCTTTACAGTTTTGAAACCATTCATAAATATCTTTATTCCAGTTTCTCACAGAAAGAACTTGCCAATCTACCATAAAGGGCCAGCGGGCCGGGGATTTTTCTAGGCTATTACTGATAAATTTCAGCCCAAGCTAATGGTGACAGAAAAACAAACAACAAGCAACACTAGGAGAAAAATCACAGGCTATTTTTTTCAACGCCCCACCTACTTCAAAAACTAGTGACAGTCCTGTACAGATCTTGAGTGAGAATAACATTTAATTTTTGCCAAGTTTTGTACAGTATATAGACAGAATTCAAGAAGAATTTATACATCTTCACTTTGGACATAAAACAAGTCAGTATGTGAGCCACTTTCTGGTGAGGTGATCACCAACAGCATCTTCATGTGCGCTGCTTTTTGCTCCAACTCCATCGATCTCTGTGAAACTGTGCACCAAAAAGTGCAGAACAGTTGCAGTCACTACATGGCCTGTTATGGCGATTTCTCACACTCATTTTCTCGCAAGCGAGAACCGATTTTTTGATTTCATTCTATTCAAAATGCTTTTGCACCCCCATGAGTCGCACTTTCGCCATGAAATCCATGTAGTTTTCGACCCCTGAAAAAGCAGTTGCGTTTTGACCCCCACGATCGGCACTTTCGCCATGAATTACATGCATTTACACCACCATGTAAAAGCATCAGTCGGTACATTTCATGCGGAAACCAACGCATTCTTCCATCGCGTGACTTCATTCAACTGGAAGTCTTTCTCGGAAAAGCAGACACAGAACGCCACAGCTGTGGTGTGACGTCATGTTGTAGTAACATAAAAATAATATCTCATATAATAGTATAGAATGAATTGTAACAAGGAATTACATGATGAACTAATCAATTGTGGAGAAATTTCATGTCCTTTCTGTGACAAAAATTTGGATTCTAATGAAAAACCAAAAAATGATTTATGCTGTTATAATCAGGATGTTATAAACGAAGACGGAATGCGAGTTTGTCGAAGTTGTGGTGTCGTACAAGGATATAATTATGTGAAAGAATATGTTGATTTTTATCAAAATAGATATAGATTTATAAGAAAATCTGTTTACCATCGAAAATACCACATACACAATATGTTACTCAATATAGAAGAAAAATTCGACATTAAAATATCAAACTGTCAGAAACAAAAAATTGATTTAATATATATTGAGATAGGTAGTATGATCAATATAATCAACCGTTCAAGGAAAAGAATGATAAGCATCAATTATATTATGAGAAAGATATTCGAGATGATGGGAATACCATTTGAAAATATTCCAATCAGCAAATCAAAGAGAACATTAGCCAGTTATGAAAATTATTGGAATGATATCATTTTGTTAATAGGTAATAAAATAAAATCTATTGTTGGATGAACATCTTGTTGTATTTCTTTTCAAATTTGTCAGTTAATGGACACATATCAATGATTATATCATCGAGAACTTTGACATAATCAAGAAAATCTTTTCCGTCATACTCAAGTCCTCTCATAAATGACCGTATATCGGTTAAAACCTTTTCATACGAAGTGTACGCGAATTTACACATCTCGATCTTTCTTTTGTAATTTTTAGCCTCTGAATATGTTTTAAGCAATATCCCCGAACCAGATATTAAACCAAGAGGAAGAGGGTTTAACGTAACACCGCCAACTACTGTTCCTGTTACTACCAATGAAGCAGATACAATGTTACATGCAAGATCTGCTTTTTTGAGATGTTTGAAAGTCTTTTTGAAAAGCCAGTATTTCTTATGGTAGAATTTATACAATGCTTTCAATTCAGATATCTGATCTTTAGTCAAATCACTTGACACATGGTTCCAATTAAATATATTCTTACAACTATCCATATATATTATACGGTTATATTTTTTTTCTTCTTCAATGATGATTTAATATTATGGTACAATTTTCTGATGTTTTGAACCAATTTCTCAATACCATCGATGATTTCAATGAATAAAGTTGCTGTTTTCATATATGTTATTATGTTAGATTATTCACTCTCGATTGATATTGGTTGAGGGATACGTAACCATTCAATGATACAACCCATATTCCAGCCATTTGGAACGGTTTCAAAATATGTGTAATATGCTGTCAGATCTGCATTATAAAAAAATTCAATGCTATTGTTAAAATCCTTTTCTAACAAGGCGCTTTTCGCATTATGATAACGATCCCACCTTTTAATCCATACATTCATTATAACCACATAATCCAAATTTTCTTCTCCAACATCATTTTTGTCTAATAATTTTATCCATGTTTTTATTGTTTTTGGAATGGTGAGGTGTTTTCTCTGTATACGATTTTTTATCTGCTCATTTCTGAAATTTATCATCTGCGTCAATATTTCAGATTTTAATTTATTGACAGCTGTTTGTATACTTGTTTGTATCAGTGTGGTTATATCTGATCTTATTGTTGTATTGGCATAATCAAGTTGACCCTTGGACACAGCATGATTTGCATCGACTCCGTCTTTTATTACGATATTTCTGTTTTCAGTATTTATATGGTCATTATCGTCTATGTGCAACGGTTCACGATGAATGTAATCTACATCACCAACCTCACTAGTTACCGTAAATTCGATTTTGTTACCATCATCATCAAGAAGGTGATTTCCATTTTCATCTTCAACGTAAGGCATATATCATTCAGTTAGATTAAAAATAGGTTGTTTGGTAGGTAATAATGAATGACATTCTTGACGCAGTCCTCATCTTCATATGTAGAATACCTCTTTTGAAAGATCGATTAATTGTTATAACAGTTATATTTGAAGAAGATGCATATGTAAATGGATAACGTTGAGTTATGTATTGTCCGAATTGGTCCCGTGTACGTAAAATAATAATGATTTCATCTGATCGTCCTTTATACGAATCCTGATATAGTTTTATCTGCTTTATGAAATCATTCTGGAAATTTACATTGAAATTGTTTACTTTGAAGATTTTGTCATTACCAATTGATCCATACAAATAAGTTAATCCTAGATTTATCGATCCTTTAGATACAGCATCATTATTATTAGATGGAGGCGCTAAATTCCTGATTCTTTGATTTTTCATATCGATGTCTGTGTTAATTTGCATAAGTCCATTGTTATATTCAAACATAGCGGCAGTTAATTCGTGATCGTATATCTCAGGATTCACACTGTCTGACCAATCTTTTGTACCGTATACAATTAAATGAGCATTTACAGGTGTTGCTGCAGCAGTCCCATGCATAGTTAGATAAAGGTAATCTGGTGTATTCTTTGAGTTGTTATTGAGATGAACTAATACTTTCGAATAATCTGTAAAATCCTTTTGAATTGTTTTTTGAATGTAAGCTGAAGAAGCTTGGCATGACAATTGAATATTTGTCATTTCTGGTGGAAAAAATTCGAATATCACTGTATATTTTCCAAGAGGTAATGGATATAAATTGAAACCAATTCTTGATCGATAATTGTTTGTTCCAGCGTCCTTTGTAAGAGTTATATCATATGCTTTCTTATTTCTATGTGGTGATTGATTGAAATTTTTCGTAAAGTCGTGAACTATAACATTATACTCACTACTAGTATCATCAGGATTATCTAAATACGTGAATTCATTTCTTTTACTTGATGAAACAACATGACTTTCACTAAGAGTATTGTCAATATAGCTCTTACTAGCAGCATCTGTGTCACCGGTTGGTGTTTTTAAATTGGTTATTTTATTGCTACCAAGATTCAGATCTGCTGCCATAGCAACTGTGCCATCCTTTTTTGTGAATTGTGATGTGTCAACCGATGGTATTTTTGCTATCTCAGTATCAACGTCTAGTTTGTTTGCAGCACTGGAATCAAATTGTGGTGATCCGAGGTTGCTGATCTGTTTTTTGTTGTTTGGTAGAGAACTTAGAAAGGCTATCGAATTGTTTAGAGTGCCTCCAGAAATCTTATTCAAAAACTTACTGTTTATATATCGCAAGTTCACAACATCGGAATTACTATGCGACGATGTATTGAAATCAGGGACTTGTACTCTTCCCTGAAATGTTTGTTTTGTTCTCTTTGAAAGGTCTGCTTTTGTACCCAATTTTTCATCTGTGTATTTTTTATTAACACTATGGTCAGAATTAACTGGATATTTCACATTTGTGATGAAATTATTGTTCATGTTAATGGATTGTTTCATCAAGCCTCCTTCTTCCTTTGAAAGAAAGATATTTCTCATATCTTGATATGATATCGCCTTTGTAAGATCACCGCTGATAGGATAAGGATTGCTTTTCAATCTTAAAATATTATATTTACCTTGCATGTCAATATCAGAAGAACCAGTTGCACTACCAGATCCTGCAGGACCGACAGGACCAGCAGGACCGGGATCACCCTTATCTCCTTTATCACCTTTGGCTCCTGTATTACCCTTTGCACCCTGTGGACCTGGAGGACCAATATCTCCTTTATCTCCTTTATCACCTTTAACTCCTTTGGCTCCTGTATCACCTTTTGCACCCTTCGGTCCGGTAGGACCAATATCTCCTTTATCTCCTTTGTCTCCTTTTGCGCCCCTT
The DNA here is from genome assembly GCA_964030785.1 of Siderastrea siderea. Taxonomy (NCBI): domain Eukaryota; kingdom Metazoa; phylum Cnidaria; class Anthozoa; order Scleractinia; family Rhizangiidae; genus Siderastrea; species Siderastrea siderea. The sequence goes on along the minus strand of OZ034966.1, from coordinate 63,905,541 downwards.
GCCCCAGGAAGGCCCTGTGGACCAGGCGGACCTTGAGTACCTGGTAAAATTGAATCTGATGATGTTGAACTATGTTCATTAAAAAGTCCCATATATGAATAGATTAGATATTTTCATTAATCGAATGAAATTGGATCATGATCAATAGCATACCATTTACAGAGAACTTTATGGTGTAATTTGATATTTGATTCAGTGAGAGTTTTACCCTTATAAAGACAATAAAAAGCTATATCACCTTTCAAGCTTGCAATACCAGAGGGATTCAAATCTCCAAATGTCATGTTGGTACTTCCTTGTGATGTTCTTGCTGTAAAATTAGCTAATTTTTTACCGTTACACCATGTTTCAGAAGCGTTGTTACCACCAGGTACATCCCAGTGAATTGATAAACAGATCCCTTTATTTAATTCACCAGCATTAGCTTTTGATTGGTATGGCGCTGTAGCATTCTTACTATTAAAAGAGCTTGATCCAATGACAATATGCTGATTTGTTGTTCCACTTACAAGTAACTCACCAGTCGGTGAGAATGCAACAAATTTGTCATAACCTCCATCATCGTGTCCGAAAAGTCCATTACGAACAGCATAAGATCCTGTGTATGAATTCATTCGATAAACGATGAAAACATTAACTATATCATCTTGTCCAGAACCTGGATTTAAATTTATGTTTGATAACATTCGTTTGCTACCATCAAATTTTAAATAATATCGATAATTGATTTTTTCAGCTTTTGTACATAAAATTGGTTGATTGGCTGTAGATGTTTGTTGAGAATGATTTTCTTTAAGAGATTGATCATATAATTGAGATACTGCTCTAGTTGAAGAATCCATTACAACCTCAGATGAAAGACCACGGTCTATTTTATATAAACATTCAGCCATCTGATAGCTTTCCCAGAACAGAGTTTCTGATAGATTAGATAGTTCACTTGCTTTCACTACACCAGGTATTTGGGATTTTACATCTTGTATCTTTTGATCTATATCACTATTACTACCGGTTTGGTTTTCATTAAAAATTCCCATTTATATTAATTGATTAGATATTTCCATAAAAGTTTCTTTTTATTAGTTTCTTTGGTTTGTCTACATACAGGAACGAGTACGGTTTTTTGGTTGCTTTGATATATTGTTCTTTGTCAACACCAAGTTCTCTTGATATCAGACTACGTTCATTGCTACTCGGAAATTCATAAACACAGAAATGGCTACAATTCAACCTTATATCCTTTGGTGTCCCGTAGAAAGATTGACTCAGATAAATGACTGAACAATTTTTATGCCTACCTCTTATGAAATAATCGATCAGAGGTTTCTGATTCTTTTCACATACGAAATCGTCAAAAATAACTATCTTCTGTGCTTCATTTTCCACATTTTCAACAGGTACTATTTCATTATTACTGCATACGAGAACATCATAGCCAACCGATTGACTGATTTCGTTTAAATTCTTTATCATATCCTGGTATTTATCCTGTTCCAAGTTTTTAGCGTACAAATGAATCTGATCATAATAGACCAGGGGCTTCATCAACATATGATAAAGCAGATTAGTTTTCCCAGAACCACTGCCTCCACAAATCAGCATTCGGAATGTGTCATTCGGCATATATTTATACAACTGTTTGAAACTGTTCTTTTTATCACTGTTACTGTCATAATTTGGTATTTCCATATATAATATATTAGATAACTTGAGATAACTTGAGATAAGTTGAGATAACTTTTATCTAAGCAATATATATTATGGACATTGAAAGAATAAGGAAAATATCAGAGGCCAGAATCAATGCCGGTAAACAAGTCAGTAATGTTCGAAACAAGTTGAAAGAAATCAAACATGGAATGCAAGATGTTCAAGAAGAATTATCTGAAGTATATAAGCCAATTGTTAAAGCTCAAGAAGAGGTTAAAGAAGCTATTGATGAGAAACAGGACAAATTGCTTGAACAGTTGCAGAAAAACCAAAAAGCAATAACATCAGGGCTTGAAAATCTCATTATGTTTCAGGAATTACCTGATGAACAACAGTAGTAATGTACGACCATATGGGGGGTTTTGCCTCGTTTTGATGTAAGGATGACGTCATAACCGGAACCGGAAGTCACGTGTTTTTAAGAGGGGGAAACCGCTGACCAGTGGGAAAAAAGGGATGGCGGGCTCATGCAACCGGAAGTCACGTGATTTGGAAAGGGAAACCGCTGACGAGTAGGAAAAAGGGATCGTGGGCTCAAGGGGAAGTAAACCCGCTGAGAAAACGCGGGCTCAAAGTCCAAAGTCCAATTGTGGGAACGGAGGTGGTCCTTGACTCCAAAAAACAAGAAAATAAAAAAAATAATTTATTGTCAACCTTTTTTTTTTTTTTTTTTTCACAACAAGTGAGAGAAAACAGAGTCCAAAGTCTAAACTGGAGAGGACGAGGGAGTTGAACATTTATTCACAGATGATTTCTTCTTAATAGCATCTTGCTCAGCCTGCTGCTTGGCTCTCTTCTCTCTGATGCCAACCAACCAGCCTGGCATTACGCATGCTCCTGAATACACTGGTATTCTTTTCTTCATCTGATCTTGCGAGCCTTAATTGGCAGGCGCGGGGAAAGAAAATATTTTAATGTAAATCATATATCAACATCTTTTATTTGGTATTGACAACAAGTAGAAAAAAAACGAGTTCAATGTCCAAACATGGGGGTGTCCTTTTTTTTTTACGAGAAGCTGATACAGGTTTTCATCCGTCCAATGGCTAGGCTTTTGGTGTGACCCAGAAAGTAGAGGGTTTTGCGGTGAGGCTCATAGGGATCGCGCAGTTCTCCCCAGAATCCTTGGAGGGCGTGGTCGTTCTCATAGCAAATGCCATACCAGATAGGATTGTTTTTCCAATCGTCCTTGACATGCTGGACAAACTCCGGGTCTTCTTTCCAGTGTTCATGGAGGACTTCAAGGACGACAAGAGGAACGTGGCAGGTAGAGCATAGGCGGGGCTGACCATTCTGTTGCTTGGCACAGGCGACATGACAAGGAATACCACAGCACCTCAACGTGGTATAATTGGCGAGAGGTATCAAACAAATCACACATGGTGGGGGTTGAGCCATCAGGCGAAAGGATCGGTGAAAGGATCAAAGAGTGGATTGGTCAAGAGTTGAAACTCGACGGTGGTGATGATCCCTTCTTTTCGGAGTCGGCACAGTTCTTGAAAAGTGATCTTGTAACGTAAAGGTTGAACCAGGTGATTGATTTGTTTTCGGATCTCTCCCAAACGTTCAATGATTTGCAGGGCTTGAGGGCTGACCTTGCCAGGAGTGATCTTGTCGGGTTTGTCGCCCATTCACCACCGGTAGAAGTTTTTCAAAGTTAATAAAGCCAATTCGTTCCGACTGAGATGTTTTTGACTATGAAGTCGGAGCAGTTCAAAATAAGAAGCTTTGAAACGGATCTGTTCCAAGTCTTTTTCGAGTCGAGATAATAAGGCTCGTAGACGATCAATCACTTGTTGGGCTTCTGGACTGAGGACTGGATCATCCATTGAGTGTGAAAGATGGAATGGGACAGGGGGTTTTTTATAGAGAAACCAAAGGGTCACGTGGGAGGGAATAGGCCAATGAGAGAAAAGACCCATCATGCTTTGAGAGGGGAAGAGGTGGGGGGACCCCCCTCCCCCCTCCTTAGATAGACCATGGTGCATTGCGCGAATCAGGGTATATAAGTCAAGGGAGGCCACAGGACGTCACTCTTAGCTTTGAGCCGGTCCTAAGTGACTTATGTTTGTGGTGTGAGAAGAAAATGTCAGAAACAAGAAAGCCCTTGGGCTCTTTAGCCAGTGACTTGAATGTGGGTGGGCCAGAGTACTTGAGGAGGAGAGCGGGGCCCGAGCGAACGGGAGTGGATCGGCAGACCAGACTGATGAGGGAGAGACGACAGGAAACCTGGCGCCCCTTGACCAGACAGCGCGTGGTCGCGTTTTTCCAATTATTTTTAAACTGTTTGGTGTGGACTGAGAATGGCGAGCGGGAGGGACGACCACATCCCGAGATCACAGAAGCGTTGCTGGGAGCCCTGGTCAACAAGATCATACCATGGGTGGACCAGCACCGCATTCGGTCGCGATTTGAACGTCGCTGGCCGATGACATTGGAACAGTTCCATGAAGTGGACAATGAACTCAACTTGTACCTGCCACGTGTGCATGCGGGCCACGCATGGCAGAGAATAAGAATGTATTTTGGGGACATGGAGCGGGAGCGGGAGGAGCGGCGGCGGGAGGAGTGGGAGAGGAGGCAGATGGAAGTGAGACTCAACCAAGTGCGACGTATTTTATTTCCTTGAACATTTTTTTTTATTCCTGTTGAGATTATTGTGAGTCAAGGCTGCTGTGAGTCAAGAGACATTTATTTATGATGAACGTGCAAACTCAGTGATGTCATTTTTTAAAATTTTTTAATTAAAAAAGAGTTGATGTTTTCTACAATGGGTGGTCTGTATTCTTTGCCACGCGGGTGGGGTGCTCCTATGTACAAATTGAAAAAAGCTATCTACAATTTGAAAAAATAAAAATGACTATGTACAATTGGAAAAAATAAAAACTAAAAGAAAAGCTATGTACAGATTGAAAAATAAAAACTAAGAAATTACAAATGAAAGTCTTCCAGTTCCATACGTAATTGATCAATGTTCTCGGGTAGACAGAAGGTGCGGTTGAATAAGGCTTGAATTTCTGCTCGGGTTTTCTCGTCCACATCCCGGGATCCCACAATAGCACTGCTTTGATGTAGGGTGGGCTTTTTAGGTCCCCAAGGGACAAATTGACTGCCAGTGACCAGGGTGGCGGCATTCTCATTGACTTGGTAGTAATGGTCCGAGCGGTACCATGATTGACTGGGGATGTCAAACAGGTAGACGGGTTTGCCTTGATCCATAGCCAATTGCACAGTCCAACCAGTGCCTCCTTTCACGCGTTTATGATCCGGTTCCAAGATGCCAAAGGCATAGATGGTATGGGCTTTTTTGGCCAATTGATAATTGCGTTGCAGCAATTGCAGGGTGTAAAAATGACTGGGCATTTTTTTGCCTAGTTTCTCCGCTGCCTGGTGAAGATGGGGGTTGGCCAGCATCAGGACTTCCACGGTAGAAGGGGTGATGAAAGTGGATCGAGGATGGTTCGGGGGGACCAGGACTTCTAGTTGCATCCCAAAGTGTTTGGCCTGTTCTTCCACGAGGGCATCCGTACCTTTGGCTCCCCCGGTGTACACCACATGGCCATGACCCACTTGCAGTTCCAAGGCACCGAGATCTTGTTCTCCGATCATGATGTCTGGGGGCATGGCTTTTGAGAATGAAGATCTAGTGACCAAGGGAGCTCCTTAAATAGGGACAATGGACCAATAGGAAGACAAGAGGACCTTATTTGGATTGAACAAGCTGACCAATGGGAAGATAACAAGTCCTTATATGGGTAGGATAAGCTGACCAATGACAGTCAAGGGTCTAAGGTATAAAAAGGCATGGTCGGTAGGGGTGACATCAACCTTGAGTACGATGTCTGTCGATCGGAAGAGAAAATCAACCCATCCCCCAGAGGGGAAGAAGAAGAAGAAGAGCATTCAACATATGACGCCCGTGGACTGTGATCCTGTGGTGTGCGACGTGGTGGAAGACACCCGAGCTGCGGTGGAAGATATGATGAAAGAATTGAATGACATGGTGGAGCAATCACCGCCATCCCCGCCAAGTCCCCCTCCACTTCAGGATGACAATGAAGGATTGAAAAGGATGGTGAGAATGGCAACGATCTTTGAAAGCCCTGGGTTTCAAAACCCCAAACCTGTTCTCCCAGCCAGTTCCTTGGACACTATGGTATGTCCTTACCATGAGGTGCGTTTGGAGGCCCGAGAATCTCAAAAGGGATGGAAGTATGTGAAATGTCCCATGCAACCGTGTTTGCTGTTTTGTGGTCAAGATAAAGTTCTGGAGTATATGAAAGCCGTGTATAGTCAACCTCATGTAGAAGTGTTGGACATGTGGGGTGGTTTACAATGCTTTTGCCGTGAACCCGCTACGCTTCAACAGAGTCATTCGACCCAGAACCCCGATCGGTTGTTTCTGACTTGTTCCAAGAAAACGTGTGGCTTCTTCCGATGGGCCGATCAACCCTTGGGTCCCAAGTACTGGACGTGGTTTCATGACAACCCTCCCAAAAAAGCCGACCAACAAGCTGAACCACCCACCCGTGATGCTCAAGGATATCCCAAGAGGGGCTATGACATCCCTGGCCCTCCAGTCAGAAGGAAAGAGGACGTGGATCGGTCCCTGACAGACTATGAGAAACAATTGTTACGAGAAATTCAAGATCTCAAGAACCGTCAAGAAATGATGGTAGCCCCGGCACCACCACCCCCCAAGTACAGTGACAGTGTGGAGAACTGGCAGAAAGGTCTAGAGACCGTCAGTTATGGCCGTCTAGGTCTCTTTTAAATGAGAGAACGAATAAAATTTTTTATCAATGTCACCATGGAGTCTGTATGTGATGTGTGGAAGTCTGTCTTGTCCCTGGGGCAATGGCAATGTCATCAAACCCTTTGTCAAGTCTTATATGATCACCAACCCGGGTCTCAAATCCCCATACCCCCTTGTCCCGAGGACACGCATCCTCTCCACCTCTTTGAAGAAACCCATGTGGACCACAACCTATATCGATGGGTGGTGTTTGTCTTATGGTTAAAAGCTCACCCAGAGGCATGGCGATGGTATCGAATCATTCAAAAGGCGCATCCCCACACGGTCCCTACCAAATCGACCTTATGGGATGAATGCCAAAAAGTATGGCCCCTCGAAAGAGAACCCAACGCTGGAGTTCGTCGTCCTCATGGTTGAAGAAGAAAACCAAGGTTTCGTCAACGAAGAAGAAGGCCAATGTCTCGCAACAATGGTTGAAGCGTTACCATGATCCTCGTACCCCGGGGAGTTTAGGTGGGGTGCAACGATTTGCTAAAGCCCAGGGTCTCCCTTTGAAAAAAGCCCAACAGGTGTTGGAACAGGATGTGGGTTACACCTTACATAAACCTCGACGTCGTCGTTTTGCTACCTTACCCGTGATCGTAGGGGGGTTGGATGATCAATGGGCCGCGGATTTAGTGGAAGTACAACGTTTGGCCAAACATAATCGGGGTATACGCTACTTGTTGACCGTGGTGGATGTGTTGTCCAAGTACGCGTGGGTCGAACCGTTGAAAACCAAAACCGGGGTGGCCCTCGTGAAAGCCTTTGAGAAGATTGTGAGACAAGGAGGACATCACCCGAATCGATTGCAAACGGATCGAGGGAAAGAATTTTATAATCGGACCTTTCAACGATGGGTCGACGAGCAAGACATCCATCATTTTTCGACCGAAGGGGATGCCAAAGCCAGTGTGGTGGAACGATTTAACCGCACCTTGAAAGAACGGTTATACCGTTATTTGACCGCGGCCAACACGTTGAAATTTGACAATGTCTTACCCGAGTTGGTGCAGGGGTATAATGCCACCCGTCATCGAAGTATTGGTATGCCCCCCGAAAACGTGACGTGGGACAACGAAGAAGCTGTGTGGAAACGATTGTATGCCAAACGATTGAAAGGCTACAAAAAACCCCAATTGAAGGTGGGGGATCATGTCCGTCTCAATACGATTCATCGTACCTTTGAAAAAGGGTATTTACCCGGTTGGACCGAAGAAGTGTTTGTGGTGCATCGTGTGATCCCTGGTCCTGTCCCCACGTATAAGATTCGCGAATGGGATGAGACCCCCGTCCAAGGTACGTTTTATGAAGAGGATTTACAAAAAGTCCATGTGTCCGAGGTGTTTCGGATCGAGAAGGTACTTAAGCGACAAAAAGGTCGTTGGTTGGTCAAGTGGAAAGGGTGGCCCGACAAGTACAATAGTTGGATTGCTCGTGGAGACGTGACATCCCTTCGACCCCGCAAACGACGACGACGCCGCTAAAACAATGACATTGGTGCCCAACTCTTCGTTTTACGTGACGTTGATGAGTCATGCGAGTACCAAAGAGTTTCCTGGGAACAAGAGTCATCATTTCAGAAACCGATTGCCTAAACCCATCCGATTTGTGGGACGAGGATGGATGGTGGGTATGGTGAGTTTATCCTTACCCACCATTCCCGTGGTAGCGGAAGAAGGAGGCGTGGGTGATTCCCATCCTCTGTTGTACGTACGTTGGCACGAACGGGTGCATGACACAAACGATCAAGGGGAAGATGTCTGGTGGCATCAACGTCGCGAACTCTTTGTCTACGGACGAGATATGAGAAAGGAATTGGCCTCGTCGACGGGATCGCACTTTTTTCATCAACTGGTGTACCGTTACGAGCAAGCCCGTGCGAAACAAACCGCCCCCAAAAACAAATGGGCCGAGAACAATGGCGTCAAATTATACCCGACCTTTGAATGGACCACCGAAGGGGATTTGGTGTTGAATACCACCAATGTGGATTACACACGACAAGTGGCACGCGTGGAATGGGGCAGAACCTTGGCCCTGAGAATGGGATGGATTGAACAAGTGTCGACGGGTGTGTATCGATTGGGTCCCAATCTCTTACAAGAATTTCATTCGGACTCCATTCCCACGCCGACGGATGTGCTGGATGGCAGCAACAAGCCCGCCTTTTGGAAAGTGGATGGGGATTATCTGAACTTGAGTATGACGTGTAATTGGCGGTTTGTGAATTTGAACAACACTTTTCGTCCCTCGTTGGAATTTCCCTCGACACGTCCTTTGCACGTGTATTGCGATGTAGGCACCAGCAGCATGGTAGGGGGCCGCATCACCGATCTCTTACGAGAAATCAAGTACCAGCCTCAAAATACCACGCACTTTGAACCTCGACATATTCAATATATCCCAGTACGCAACGAAGTGGTGGAAATCGTGGAAACCCAGATGGCCGAAACCAATGGGGATCTGGTGAAATTTGGTGAAGGCCATGCCCTCCTGACTCTCCACTTTAAAAGGGAAGTGGTGGTGTGAAGAACAAAGACAACATGTCGTTCTACGTGACGTTACCCAGTCATGCCAACCGACGTGAATTTCCCAACAACCAACCCAATTCCTTCAAGATTCGTTTACCTCAACCGTTGCAGCTCACAGGGGGTGGATGGCAAGTGGGGTTGAGTGCCATTTCCTTACCGGATACCCGCGTCAATTTGTACGAGTTGGTGAAGAAAGATGGGTACATCCTAGCGACGTCGTGGGAGATCACTTATCCCGCCCCGGGTAAAACCGATGGCACCATGGCCGCGCGCATAGGCACGGCGCAAACCCTCATCCAAGACGTTCAAGATTTGGATTGGGTGGTGGATGGCGTGAGTTTCATGAAAGCCACGATTGCCCATTTGGAACAACGACGCCAGGAAACGGCCATTCAAGGAGGCCGGTTTACCAACGATCAAGGCAAACACACGTACGTCAAGTTCAAGTGGGAAGGCGACGATCTGCTCATCGACAACACGAATGTCTGCCATTGTGGTAACAAAACACCAGTCCTTACCATCTACACCAAGTTGGCGGTCAAGATGGGATGGTTACGTAAAATTAGCAGTGGATTGGTGTTGGGCCCGAACTTACAGCAAGAATTCCTGGGGGATCAAGTCCCCGACATCACCAACAACAGCGATTGGCAGGATGTCACCGACGGTCAGGGGAACGCGGTCTTTTGGACGGTGCGTGCGATTTTACCGGATTATTTACAATTGAGTATGAGTTGTGGGTGGCGTTTCACCAACTTGAATGTAGCGTTTCGTTCCGTGGTGGGGGAACCCACACGATCGTTGCACGTGTACTCTGACGTGGCAGGCAGCACGGTGGTGGGCAATCGCGTCACTGATTTGTTACGTGAAATCCAGTACAAGCGAGAAGCACGTGGCACCCTGTATTTTGAACCGTTGCACATTCATTACATGTCTCTTCGTAACGAGGTGGTGGAAATGATTCACGTTCAAGTGGCTGAAACGATTGGTGCCGGAGGAGACTTGGTCAAGTTTGGTGAAGGCCATACCATTGTCACGTTACACTTCAAAAAGACATAAAAAAGAGAGACGAGAAGGGAACCCAAATCAATTATGCCTCCGAAACGACGACGACGACGACGACGCCGACCACAGCGTCCACAAGCGGGGGAAGGGGTCAACGCGGTGATTGCCGGGATTCCTAAGGCCGCTTGGTCCATCACCAAAGGGGTAGAAAAGTTAGCCAAAAAGAATTACCTAAGATCAACGAAGAAACGTATGGAAGAAATGCGAAGTGGGAAACGCAAACGGTGGGCGGGGGAATCGTTTACGTGCAACGTCATGTGAGTATAAAAAGAAAACAAGAGTTGTGAAAACAAACAAAGATGCCCAAGACAAGAGTGCGTCGAAGGAGACGAAGAAGGCAACGAGGGGGTCTCTTGCCCCTGGCGGCCCTCATTCCAGCCTTGATCGCTGGAGGAAAAGCTGTGGCGTTGGGTGCCGCAAGTGGTGCCGCGAGTTACGGGGCTAAAAAAGGGTTGGAAGCCGCTTTTCGGAAAAAGCGACGATGACGGTATAAAAAGGGGGTCACGTGAAGCACAGACAAAACGTTTATCCCTGGTGAAGAAGAAGGCACCATGCGTGGGGGAAGTTTGACACGATTTCGAACCGACGAGTGGTATGATCAACAAGGCAAAGGAGTGATGACGGATCTGATGCGTGGGGGGTTGCAAGGTCTTATAAGGACGCGAAATCCTTTAAAATTGCCTAGTAATATCAAGAGAGGCTTGGAAACGGGTTTGACACGAGGTATCAAACGCAAAGCCGAAGACGTCCTTAAAAAGGAAATCACCAAACAAGCCAAGAAAGCGTTGAGTCATAAGAACGTGAAAGACGCCGTGCGTGTAGCCACTGCCTTATTTCCCAAACAAACCAAACGTGCCCGTGATATTTTGGGAGTCTAATGGAACCCGTGCATTCACGACCTCGACGGATTCGTAGTAATCGAGGGTTGTCTCAATGGGGTGGACTGTATCCGTTTTGGAAACTCATGCGACGACAACGTGGTGGATGGTTAAGTCCCGAGGTGATGCGAGTCCCCGGGTTTGATTTGAGACAACGTTTAGCCCGACGACGCTATAAAAACCCCTCACGACGACGACGGGGTACCACTCGACGACGACGCCGCTAAAATGACCGAAGCTGCCCCGGCTCACGCGCGTTCCGAAGGGACCGTCAACCCTGCCTTACGGATTTTCAAGGTGCCACCGACCGACATTAGCATCAATGCCTATCGCATGGTCACCATCCAACCCACCACCACGGGTATCAATCCTATGGAATTCATCATACCGGGATTGGACGATTTTGTGGATTTGGGACGCAGTTACTTTACCATGGAATTGAGTTTGAAAAAGGCGAATGGTGCGAACTTGGTGGCCGCGGAGAAATTGTGGCCCGTCAATAATTTGGCCCATTCCATCATCAAACAAATTGACTTGCAGTTGAATGGCACGTTGATCAGTCCACAATCCGACACGTATCATTACAAAGCTTACCTAGAAAACTTGCTGAATTTTGACCGAGAAGATGGCAAGACCGTGTTAGGACCCCAAGGATGGTTCAATCAAGTGGATTTCCCACCCCAATGGACTGCCACCAACACAGACAAAGCAGGAAACCATCAACATTGGCAAGATCTGCCTGCTAATCATCAAGAGGCCTTCAATGCCTCTGCGGCCGAAGTGGAGAAGTATGCTGCAGGTGCCACCCACAGTCTAGTGTTTACCCCGCACTTGGAAGTCTTTCATACCGGCAAATTGTTGGTGCCAGGCATCGAAATCAAGATGAAATTTCATTTCAATGGCCCCAGCCTGTTTTTGAATGGAGTGGCTCTAGCTGGCCGATTGATGGAAGGCGATGTGAAACTACGGTTTCATCTCTGTCAACTGCGTTTGAATGACGCCATCTACCAGAGTATCTCTAGCAAAAGACACACTGAAGGCCAAGTGGCGGCTTACCCGACCGTCCGCAGTGAAATCCGGACCTTCAGCATGCAAAACAACCTGGTCCGCTTTGATATCCCCAACCTGTTTCAAAACAGAATACCTGACCGATTGATTGTGGGGTTACTGGACAGCCGTGCCTTCAATGGAGATGTGACCCGAGATCCATTCTGTTTCCAGAAATTTGGTCTGACCTCCATTAAACAGATTGTCAGAGGAGAAGAGTACCCTTATGAAACCCTGCAGTTAGTGCACAACAATGGCACCCGAGATAATCTAGGCTACTTCCGTTTTCTGCAAGCCAGTGGTGCTTGGTGTAAAAAGAAAGGCAACATGGTAGAACTACTGGATTGGGGCCACAGGAAAAATTGTACCTTGTTCATGTTTGACAATGTGGCCAATGGATGTGCTGACAGTCAAAACCTCAACCCCAAGCAAACGGGAGATTTACAATTGGTGTTGGAATTTGGAGCTGCCCCCGGTGTCAATATAACCGTACTCGTGTATGGAGAATTTGAGAATTTGCTGGAGATTGACAGGAACGGAGCCGTGTTGTATAACATTTACCAGCACTGAAGATGGAACATGTGGCCTTGAATAATGTGCAATTGGATTATTTAGCCCGAGACGACCCCCAATTGAACCCTGTCTTTTACGGGACGGTGGCCTGTGATCGTTTACCCAAGATTCCTGTCAAGACCCAACCTCAAGGGTACATTGTGAATACGGACCCACACGATCAACCGGGACAACATTGGTTAGCGGTGTGGACGGATGGAAAGGTGTGTGAAGTCCTGGACAGTTATGCTTTGCCCATGGACACGTACGTGCAAGCGACCCCGTTACGAGATTGGATTGTCCAACATTGGAAGTATGTAGTGACCAATGGCAAGTCCCTCCAAGCCATTACAAGCAAGAGTTGTGGTGATTACGCCTTGTTGTACTTGAAAGCCAAAGCCCGTGGACGGACCTTGCAAGCGTTTTTAAATGAGTTTTCGGATCATGATTATGTTAGTAATGACCATCAAGCCGGTCAACGCCTTCAACAATTGATTGTAGGCCAAGAAGCCAGATGGTATCAACTCTGTTGTCATCCGTATCATCAATGTAATGCTTAAATAAAATTTGTTGGAAAAAACTGGTGTCGGAGTCGTAGCTCAGTGGGTAGAGCCTTTGGACCTTTGATTCAGATAAGGATCGGGTCGTACGTGGGTTCGAGTCCCACCGATTCCAATAAAAAGGTGCCTTTTTTTTTAACTGGGTAGTTCGTCATCATCATGCAAACGGGGAAACCGTTTCGTTTTCATACGCCTTCCTCTATCTTGGTGGTGGGTCCTTCGGGATGTGGTAAAACCGCGTTTACGGAAAAACTCTTGGTAGACAACCCCGAGTTGTTTGAAAGTCCACCGACCCAACTGCATTATTGTTATGGGGCCTGGCAAGATCGATTTCAAGGCATGCAAGATCAAGGGGTGGTGTTTCACGAAGGGATTCCCGATCATGAGGCCTTAGTGCAATGGTTTCCTGAAGGACAGGGGGTCCTGGTCTTGGATGATTTAATGGATGAAGGCAGTCACGATAAACGCGTGTTGGATTTATTCACCAAACATTCGCATCATCAAGGGGTGACGGTGCTCTACTTGTGCCAAGACATGTTTCCCGTGGGTCGCTATGCGAAAAGTATATCCCGCAATGCCCATTACATCGTGGCGTTCAAGAACCCCCGAGATCAATTAGGGGTACGCAATGTCATGCTTCAATCGTTTCCGACCACGTGGAAAGACACGTTGGAGACATTTCATCAAGCCACGACACGACCGTATGGGTATTTGGTCTTGGATTTACATCCGGCCTCCTCCGATCAACAACGTGTGTTGAGTCACCTGTTAAAAGACGAAGGATGGACTCGCACCTATCAAAAACGACTATAAAGGCACCCCCTTGGAACAGGTAAAAAGAGAGAGCGACCATGGCCGATGATGACCGTCAACCTCCGCAATCGTACGATACCGTGTCCCCTGCGGGGGTGGGGGCGACCAGCGGCAATCAAATGTCCCCAAGGGCCTGGCAAGATTTATTTTGGTCGGGAGACCAAGGCCTTCTCGACGTCGCCCAGGAGGAAATAGGCGACGAACCCCTCTATCGGTTTATGCAATCCATCCCCCCTGTCGGTGTAGATGGTGTGCCCCCTGTGCAGGCCTCTTCCCCAGCCGGGGTAGGAAGTCCAGGAAATCAACCATCTTCTGGTGCTCGAACCCCTGCGACTCCTCCAAGCGTACCCTTGGCAGCGGGTGCTCGAACAGCAGCGGGTGCTGGGGGTAATGGTAATGGACGTGGTGGTGGACGTAGTGGACGTGGTGGTGGTGGTGGTGGTGGACGTGGTGGTGGACGCGGTGGTGGAAGCGGTCGTGGTGGTGGTGGTGCTGGTGGTGCTGGTGGTGGAGGTGGTGGTGGTGGTGGTGGTGGTGGAGGTGCTGGTGGTGCTGGTGGTGCTGGTGGTGGTGGTGGTGGTGGTGGTGGTGGTGGTGGTGGAGGTGGTGGAGGTGGTGGTGGTGGTGGGGGTCGTCGTGGACGACGACCTTTTCGAATACGAGGACGACGACGAAATACCCCCACTTCCCCTTTGACACCTGCCTCCAATCCAGCTACCCCTCGAGGATCTTGGACGTCTGGGAGTTCTGGTAGACAGCCTCGTACCTTGCGTCAAGCGGATTTACAACGACGTTTACGTATGCTGTTACAAGATCAAGAACAGTTGGCCCAAGGACGTGAAATTGCTAATGTCACCATGACCAATAGCATTGTCACCAGTTATAAACAAGGAGGAGCACCGAGTGTACAAACCTCGTCGTCCCGTGTTTCGCCGTAAAGATGAAAACCGTCGTGTCATTATTGAATGGATCCAAACAACATGGTCTTCCCTTCCCCCCAGAATTATTACAACGCATGGATTCCTTGTATGCCTTTTATCATCAACAATGGTGGTGTTATCGAAAAATGTTGAATCATTACAGATGTATCAATGCCTTGTTCAATGGGTTGGCCTTACTCCTGATGGCCGCCGGTATGATTGCGGGTCCGCTATTGGAAAACAGTACGTTGGTAGCGTGTTTGGCAGCGGTGGGCACGGTGGTCAAAGGATGGAATGATTTTAAACAATACCGATTTAAAGTGACCATGAGTCGGTTTGCGTTTACCACCTATGCCAAAGCCTTGACCGAATTGAAAACCCATGTGCGGGGTATTCCCTTGGAGGATCTGGAACGATTTTTAATCAAGATGCAAACCTTGGATGATACCATTGTGGATTTCACCCCTCCGTTACCCAAACGATGTCTCCAAGATTACCATGGTCATTTTGTGTACCAACCCTTGGAAGCCCTATGCTATGTAGATGGATGTCCTCGTCCCTTGAGACCTAAAGAGTATTGGATCCATAAAAAGCCGCTCCCTCCTAGTCCCACACTCTTAGAACCATGGCCGTCCAACGACGACGACGACGACGCAGAAAAAGGAAACAACGAGGAGGGGCTTTAATGCGTCGCAAACCCCGTTTGGTGGATAAAATTGCCCATGGTATGAGTATGTTTCTATCAGGTCCCGCCCCTGGGTTTGGACTGGCTTTAGGCAAATTAGGGGGTCAAGCCTTGAAAGGCATTACCGATAATGTACAACATTACCGACGACAACGAGGTGGGGGTTGGTGGTCCGATTTCAAACGCAATACCCGTCAAGGCTATAAAGAGACGCAAGACCTCATCAAACAAGACAAAGCCCTTCAACGTCTATTGACGGGTCGACCATGGTGAGGAGGAGAAGACGACGACGCCGTCGTCAACGAGGCGGTTTTTTAAATCTATTGGTGCCCGCTATGGTAGGATTGGGGAAAGCCGCGGCCTTGGAAACGGATAAACGTATAAAACGCACGATTCAAAAAGCCAATCAACGGTATCGTCGTCGTCATCGATAAAGGATGCAACGTCTTCGACGTCAATTCCCGTTTTTACGGTCCATGTTACAAGAAGCCAATGGTTCCAAACGTCAAGAGTTGTTACAACATGCCAATGCCGATCAAATCAATGCTGTGAGTGAACTGGTCTTGAACTTTTTAAAAAACAAGATTCCCGTCACCCCACCCATGCTGGCTAAACTTCAACCCTATAAAAAGGTACTACGTGATTTGGGACGTCGTCAACATTCCGTCAAAAAACGTCGTCAGTGGTTAGTCCAACAAAAAGGACAAGGGTTGTTTCAAGGACTTCACGAGGTGCTATGTCAATGTCTTCGTTAACCCTCCCTACGTGGATGACTCTATTACAAGAGGCCAATCGGGCCACCGACAAGTGGAAAGACGAGTGTCATTATTGGAAGCATAAATATCACCTGTTGTATCGAGAGTACCAACACATCTTGAGGGCCCGTCTTTGTAAGAGTTGCCGTGACCAGGAAGACGGGGAACTTTGCTCCGAGTGTAGTCAACGAACATGGACGAAGTGTACATGATTCCCCAAAAGGACTTGGAACAACTCATTCAATATTACAAAGGAGAACTCACCGAAAATGCCTTGTTGAACAAAGCCGCCACGCTCGCCGCCAAAAAACATGTGTTATTAGCCAACCCCCAATTACCTCCCGCCCTAGTGAATGCTCAAACCAAACCGTTGAGTCAAGAATTAATCAAGTTAACCAAACGCATTCGTCAATTTCCTGGCGGGGTGGGGGTTGGTGCCCCGGGTGCCCCGGGTGGTCCACCAGGCGAAGAAGAAGAAGAAGCCGGGGATTTGGTGACGGGACCTGTGGAACAATGGTTGAAGCGCATGATAAAAGGAGGTCCGTCGGCTCCCAAACCCACCATTACCCCTGCTACCAGGGAAGGCGCGAGAGAACCGAGACCTTCTACCAGTCGAGCAGAAGAGAGACCTTCTACCAGTCGAGGGGATAGCCGGACGCGTTTAGAAGTCATTCGAGAACAGCGCAAGGCTTTGGAAAAAAAGTTAGCCGAAAGTGGTAAAGGCAAAGGCAAAGGCAAAGGCAAAGGCAAAGGCGTCTCCCGGGAAGTGCAACGATTGAAACCCTTACCCGGTTGGGAAGATTGGACCAAACCCAAACAACCCCGACGGAGACGTTTGCAATACGACAGTGAATAAAACATGCCCACCAAGAGGAGAAGGGGAATCAAACGGAAACGCACCCAACGAGGAGGAGCCTTGGATGTCCAAAAATGGATTGCGAAAACGGGGAAGGAATTTCATTGGCCCGGGTATCAGTACATGGGACCTGGCACCCATTTGGCTAAACGTCTGAAACGGGGGGATCCCGGCATCAATCGGTTGGACCAAATTGCTAAGCAACACGACATTGATTACAGCCGTGCTAAGAATTTGCAAGATAAATGGAAAGCCGATACCAAGATGATCCAAGCCATTGACCGATTACCCGGCAAGAAAAACAAGACGGAACGGGTGGTCAAGAAAATCATGCAAGCCAAGAAACGTTTAAAATTGTAAACATTTAATTCACATGTTGAGTCAAAAAAAAATGTTACATTGTTATTCTGCAGTTCGTGTTGAGTCTCAAGCAGGATTGGCGAGACAAAACCCATTGTGATGTAGACAATCCAGATAAAATAAAAAACAATGTCACTTGTGTCATTTTGATTGATGAGTTGTCAAGTTCATTTGTTCTCTCACAAATACTGAGACGGATGTTCTGCCAAAATACGGAGACGAGGGGGTTAAGACATTAAATCAAACAATAAATCCACGCCCTCGTCGGATGACATGTCATGAACGAGGTCTTCAGGGGGCAACAATGCCTCCACATCAAAATCCTCGACATCGTTCATGACCTGCTGCCAATCATCGGGTGACATGTCTTTCAATAACTCCTGCAAATACGAAACATTCTCCCAATCAGAGGAGTCCGCAACTTGCACACCCCCCGAATCCAAATCAAACAGAGTATGAGAGTCCGTGGGCGGTCCGTTTGTATCCACAGATTCCTGCGTCACAGGAATGGATTTCAAATAATCCGTCAGGGGGATGGTTAATGTCAAAGGTCCTAAAGCCCTCATTTTCTCTCGAGTTCTCTTTTTCTCCACCAGGCGGGCTCGACGACACCTCTCTTTCTCCCTCAACACCTCTCGATGGGTCTCCCGATATTGTTGCTCATACCCCAGGCGGTGTTCCAGATTCTTTTCCCGGTAGCGCCTTTGGGCCTCCGCCAGCTGGGCTCGATTCCTTTCTCGGTAGCACCTTTGGGCCTCCACCAGCTTGGCTCGATTCCTTTCCCGGTAACGCTTAGCAGTCTCAGCCACGCGCTCTGGATACCTTGCCTTGTAGCGCTGGCGGGCCGTCGCCAGCTGTTTACGACGTTTGTCCCGGTAACACTGGCCGGACACCGCCACACGGTCTGGATGCCTTTCCCGGTAGAGCCTTTGCATCTCCGTAAGGAACTCTCGATTGTTTTCTCGGTACTTTTTTTTGGAGGCGGCCACTTTCTCTGGGTGTTCGGCCCGGTACCGTGCACATTTGGCCATGTTGCGTGCTCGTTTAGCCCTGAGGACTGCCCGTTCGTACTCGTCGTCGTCGTCGTCGTCGTGGGGGTCATAGTCGGAGTCGTTGGTGGAGTCATCGTCGTGGGGGTCATAGTCGGTGTCGTTGGTGGAGTCATCGTCGTCGTCGTCGCTTTGATGGTAGCTGACTGGGGGTCTGTGACGGCGGCTGCGGAACTGTCTTACGCGGGACATCGGGCGATGGTGGCGGTGCTCGGGGAGGTGTGGCTGGCCGCTTAAATTGGTGGTGCCAGTTGGTCCAGCAATAATCCAGCCCCTCGATGTACCAGTCACAGGTCATGTGAGGGTAACAATATGCCTCTAAACGAACGGCCTCTTCTGCTCGGCGTTTCTGCGCCTCGACTTTCTCCGGTTCCAGTTGCTTTAACCTTTCTGCAAACTCAGCAAAGGTTTCCTCCTCCTCCTCCAACTCCCTCTTCACTTTCTCCAAGATCTCTTCGACTTCCAAATCTACTTCAAAGTCTTCAAAGGTTTCTAATAGCTTCTCATGGCCAGCGTCCATTTTGAGATGACTCACCTCGAGGGTCGATCTGTTTTATAGTCTCTCATTCGTTCCCGTCATGCACCATGGACCCTAACTAGAGAGGGGGGAGGGGGGTCCCCCCACCTCGTCCCACCCCTCCCTAGGGCACCCCCTCTCAGGGGGGCACCCTGTTTAGTGATTGGCTCCTTCCCCTCCCACGTGACCTTTTGGTTCTCTATAAAAACAGAGCCCCGATCTCCAGTAAGTTCATCTGATCATGTCCTCTCGCCAAGAGGAAGCGGGACCCAGTGGCCTCGCTAGAGGCGAGGTCATGGCCCTGCTTGGACTAGAGATGTCCGATTCAGAGCCAGAAGAGACAACTTCCTGTGTGGGACCTATGTTATGTACCGAAGACATGCCGGACAGTGATGAGATTTGTGAAGAGGCCTTGGATCGCTTCGAACGCGAACGTGCGTTTCAAACCCATCTTCTTCAACAAACTGGGGGAGGTTTGGATGCCAATGCGGAGGGTGTCTTCGAGTTTGAACTCCAACCCTATGTCGATCGTTTGAGCAACCGTCTGGGAGTACGGGAACGTCATTTCAATACCCAGTTACACCAAAGGGGGAATTTCATTCCCAATCAGAGCATGACTCGGGCTCTAGAAGAGGGGTTACGTCGCGCGGTGAATCAAGTGTTGACCACCACCACACCTCCCCTCCACGATCAAGATCGCCTGTACTTTACCATCGCCTCCAACAGACTCCATAATAATTTTCAGGGCTGGGGATTACGTGCAGGAGAATGGCGCCAAGGCGGCGACCGTGTCGAGGCTTTGTTCCAACGTTTAGCCCAAGCCCTCAACAGCAACGAACAATTTGAAATGGACGATTCCTTTCAAGTCTCCATTACTCAAGTCCATCATGCCCCTCAAGGAACCGGTAAACCACGCCGGACCAAACCCGGACATCAACCTCTCCGAAATTTAATACCCAAGAAACGTTCCATCATCCACATCCAAAACAGGGATGAACTCTGTTGTGCCAGAGCCCTCGTCACCGCCAAAGCTCGCGTGGACCAACACCCGAAATGGGACTCCATTCGACATGGACGGAAAATTCAAAAAGAACTCGCGTTGCTGCTTCATCACGAGGCCAACGTGCTCTTCGGCCCTTGTGGCTACGATGCCTTGACCCAATTCAGTACCGCTCCTTCCCTGGCCGGTTACCAGATCCTGTTGGTGGATGCCGACCGTTCTTTTCACATCACCACCTTTGGCCCCCTTCAAGACAAACAACTCATCCTGTTGCACGAGAAAGGCCATTATGATGTCATTACCAAGTTGCCAGGCTTTTTCGGAGCCGGTTATGTCTGTGCCCATTGTTGGAAACCCTATGACCATGAGGGAAAGCATCGATGCAACAACAAACGTCATTGCAGGGCCTGTTGCCAAAAAGACTGTCCTGATTTCTTGGAGGCGTACCCTCGAGGCCAGAAAGCCACTCAACGTTGTCAACAATGTCATCGGGACTTTTTTGGAGACACCTGTTTCCAAATGCATCTGGTCAAGGACCCCGCCGGCAAACCCGTGACCAACCTAGACTCCTCCGTCTGCTTTCGGCGACGTCGCTGTGCTCAATGTCTCCTCCTCCTTCCTGCTCGCCACATTGACAACCATCAATGTGGCTACATTGATTGTCCCTGCTGTCATGAGTACGTGGACGGTGCAACTCATCGTTGTTTTATTCAAATAGCCACTCAAGACAAGAAAAGAAAGAGGAAACGACAACGAGGGCCTCGCGCCAAACGTAGGGTGGATGCCACACCCGAGGAGGACGAAGACGAGGAGGAGGAGGACAGCATACCACCCCTTCATGTCTTCTTTGATATTGAAGCCATGCAACCCCAAGAACAACACATCGCTAACCTCGTCGTGGCCGAAACCGAAGACGACGATCGTCCCGTTGAGTTCGTAGGTGAGCATTGCGTCCGAGATTTTCTGGAATGGTTGGATACCTTGACGCTCCATGATACCCGCCAAGTTAATGTGTTGGCCCATAACTTCCAAGGGTACGATGGCTACTTTATCATTCATCAATATTATGGCGACAACAGGATCGTCGAGCAGCTCCGGAACGGGTGTAAACTCTTGCAAGTCCAACATGACCGTATCCGCTTCATCGACTCTTTGAGTTTCTTCCAGATGCCTCTGTCCGCGTTTCCCAAAACCTTTGGATTGACAGAACTCCGCAAAGGGTACTTCCCCCACAAGTTCAATCATCCAGACCATCAAAACTACGTAGGACCCATCCCGGCCCTTGATTACTACATGCCTGAAACCATGTCCCCCGAAGGCAAGCAAGCCTTGGAAACCTGGCATCAAAAGCAACGCAACAAGGTCTTTGACTTCCGCAAAGAACTGGTTAAGTACTGCCAATCGGATGTACGTCTCTTGAAAGAAGGTTGCTTGACATTCAAACGGTTGTTTGAAACGCTCACGGGCTTCAACCCCTTCGACCACATCACCATTGCCTCTGCCTGTAACCGCGATTTACGCATGAATCGCATGATCCCCAACAGTATTGCCAGTGAACCCGTCCGAGGATGGCGCAATCGCATCAACTACTCCAAAGTGGCCCTGGAATGGTTAACCTGGTGTGCCCAACAACAACACAGCGTTCAACATGCCCGTAATGCTGGCGAGTATTGCATCCCTGGCACTAACTTCCATGTCGACGGTTTCGATGCCAGTACCAACACCATCTACGAATTTCACGGGTGTTTCTGGCATGGGTGTCGTCGCTGT
This sequence comes from Siderastrea siderea, assembly GCA_964030785.1. Lineage (NCBI taxonomy): Eukaryota > Metazoa > Cnidaria > Anthozoa > Scleractinia > Rhizangiidae > Siderastrea > Siderastrea siderea. The sequence continues at coordinate 63,883,678 of OZ034966.1, read as the reverse complement.
TTCCCCATTCGTCACGAAAGCCATCTACGTCACTATGATCGAACCATGCAAGATGTCTACGAGACCACCCAGCAAAGGATCCGACAATTTAGAGAGCTCGGATACCATGTCATAGAAATGTGGGAATGTGATTGGACCCGTCTCAAAGACACCTCCTTGGACATCCGTACGTACCTAGGGACCCTTGACTTCACAGAACCTCTCAACCCCCGTGACGCTTTCTGTGGGGGTCGTACCAATGCCGTGAAACTGTACCATCACGTGACACCCAATCAACAAATACATTACATTGATGTGACCTCCTTGTACCCCTGGGTGAACAAGACCTGTGTGTACCCCAAAGGCCATCCTCGTTTCATCTTCAATCCGGGTGACACCGACATCACCAAGTACTTTGGCCTCGTCCAATGCAAAGTCCTGCCGCCACGTCAACTCTACCATCCTGTCCTCCCTTACCGTCATGACTCCAAACTGCTTTTTCCTCTCTGTGCTGCCTGTGTGGAACAAGAGATGGTCAAACGACCCTTACAGAGATGTGCAGAATGTGTGCACACCGACGAACAGCGAGCCCTGACTGGAACATGGTGTACCCCCGAATTATCTAAAGCGGTGGACTTGGGGTACGACATCCTGTACATCTATGAGGTCTGGCATTTTGACGAGACGTGTGAGGGCCTCTTTAAGGACTATGTGAACACCTGGTTGAAGATCAAGCAAGAAGCCAGCGGGTGGCCATCCTGGGTCGGTGAAGACGAAACCAAACGTCAGCAATACCTTCGAGAGTACTTCGAGCATGAAGGCATTCAATTGGAGTACGCCAACATCAAAAAGAATCCGGGGTTGCGTACCCTCGCTAAAATGATGCTCAATTCCATGTGGGGCAAGTTTGGACAACGTCTGAATAAGACCCAAGTCCAAACGTTTGAGGACCCTCAAGCCTTCCACCGTTTTCTAGATACCAGTACGTTGGAGGTACGTCACGTATCCGTTATAAACGATCAATTAGTGGAGGTGCATTACCAGTACCAAGACGAAGACATCCCTGTCTCACCTAACCTCAATATCTTCGTGGCTTGTTTCACTACCTGTTGGGCCCGGCTCCGACTGTATACAGCCCTGGAACAGCTAGGGGAACGTGTCCTCTACTACGACACGGACTCCGTCATCTACTGGACAGACGAGAATCAAGCAACCCCGGTCTTGGGCGATTACCTCGGCGAGTTTACGAGTGAATTGGACCCTGACGATTTCATTGTGGAATTTGTCTCAGGGGGTCCCAAGAACTATGGGTATCAAACCCAGAAGGGTCACGTCGAGTGCAAGGTGCGAGGGTTCCGCCTTAACAGCGAAGGCAAAACCCAATTGAATTACAACATCATGCGTCAGAATGTCCTGGACGAAATCCAGAAGCCCCTTCTACGTCCACGCCAAACCCAAGTGGTCAAATCATATCAGATCGTGCGCGATCCCAAACACTACCAACTGTACACCTTCCCCGAGTACAAACGTTACCAGCTCGTGTACGACAAGAGAGTCGTGGATCCTGTCACTTTCCAGACCTACCCCTACGGGTACCAGTGACACTCTTTCCTAAGAGTATACCATGAGGATCATCAAATGTTTCCATTTGCGTCATCATCTGTGATTGCCACTTGAAATGCTTGCTTGCTGACTGGCTTGGGAGCCATCAATGACATCTCTAGTCCATGCAAGGACATGACGTCGCCTCTAGCGAGGCCACATGGAACACTCAACTCATCTTATCAATTGCAACACTCAGCCCATATCAAAAGGAACACTCAGCCCATATCAAAAGGAATACTCATATTATTAAAAGGAACTCAAAGGAATACTCATCATGGAACACTCATATTATTCAAAGGAACCCAAAGGAATACTCATCATGGAACACTCATATTATTCAAAGGAACACTCATATTATCAAAAGGAACTCAAAGGAATACTCATCATGGAACACTCATATTATTTCAAAGGAACCCAAAGGAATACTCATCATGGAACACTCATATTATTCAAAGGAACACTCATATTATCAAAAGGAACTCAAAGGAATACTCATCATGGAACACTCATATTATTTCAAAGGAACTCAAAGGAATACTCGTATTATTTAAAAGGAACTCCAAGGAACACTCATCAAAGCCACATTAAAATATTTTCTTTCCCCGCGCCTGCCAATTAAGGCTCGCAAGATCAGATGAAGAAAAGAATACCAGTGTATTCAGGAGCATGCGTAATGCCAGGCTGGTTGGTTGGCATCAGAGAGAAGAGAGCCAAGCAGCAGGCTGAGCAAGATGCTATTAAGAAGAAATCATCTGTGAATAAATGTTCAACTCCCTCGTCCTCTCCAGTTTAGACTTTGGACTCTGTTTTCTCTCACTTGTTGTGAAAAAAAAAAAAAAAAAAGGTTGACAATAAATTATTTTTTTTATTTTCTTGTTTTTTGGAGTCAAGGACCACCCCCGTTCCCACAATTGGACTTTGGACTTTGAGCCCGCGTTTTCTCAGCGGGTTTACTTCCCCTTGAGCCCACGATCCCTTTTTCCTACTCGTCAGCGGTTTCCCTTTCCAAATCACGTGACTTCCGGTTGCATGAGCCCGCCATCCCTTTTTTCCCACTGGTCAGCGGTTTCCCCCTCTTAAAAACACGTGACTTCCGGTTCCGGTTATGACGTCATCCTTACATCAAAACGAGGCAAAACCCCCCATATGGTCGTACATTACTACTAACAACCACAAGAAGCATACAAACTCCCTCTTGACTATGAACCAGAAATGTTGAAACCTGGATTTAGTCTAATATTGATGCAGGTTTCGATAAGGAAGAAATACAAAAATTAAATAATTATGGATTATATACACCAAGTGATATATTAAAGTATTCAATTGATGGAACCCTTGACTTTGATGAATACGACGAAAATATTGGTAAAATGTTGAAAAAACTTGGTAATAAGAAGAGTAATTTATCGAAAAAGACGGTGAAAACAAAAAATAAAGACCAAATTGATGAATTAACAAAAGACATCAAGTTGTTACAAAAATACAGAGATCGTATAAAGATTATTCCTGAGGGTAAAAAGACCATTGGAAAGGGTTATACACAACCAAAACGTAATGCTTACAAAATACAATCCGGTGGTCGATACGGTAATCTGATGATTGATGTTCCCAAATTGATGGGACAGTTACATCTGGTAGCAAAGAAGGATGGTGAAAAAGTGCTTGATAAAAAGGTTGATTTTGACACTCTTGATCTGCTGACAAAGAGATTCAACAGCAAAAAGAAGTACAGTAACCTGTCAAAGATGGTTTTCAATCAATTGAATCAACTCAGTGAGATACCTATCCACAGAACTTCCAAAAAATTCTCCAAACTAGGGACTGGAGTTGTATACTACAACGATATCGATGATCTGATTGACAGGATGGAGCTTCTGGGAGGTTCTATATTGGCGGGCAATGATAGTGCAAAGAGTGAAATGTCTGAGATAGTGCATAAATTATATGAACTTGGTAAAATTAACGCCAATCAGCTTAACGATGTTTTGAAAAGTTATGTTATCTAATCTAATGATATATGCAAGAACGAGCAATTAATATCAATTCAATTAATCGTCAGAAAATTGGAAGATCTCGTCCTGATGATTTTACAATCAAATTTGACCCTATCATGCATCTGGATACTGAGATGCATCATAATCTGGCAGTAGATCGAGTGTCGATGACGTACAGTTGGCATAATGTCAATTCTGAATATGGAAACAATAAAATAAAATACTCAAAAGACAACGGTTCTACTTGGAAAAATATACAATTCGTTGACGGTATGTATAGTTACGATGACCTTTCTGATTATATCAATGATGTTATTAAAGAAAACAAAGATCAGCCAAGTGATAATAAAGTTGGGGTGAAGATTTATTTTGTACTTTCTTCATACCGTGTTATTGTTGAACTCGGCGAAAATTGGCAATTGGATATACGGAATTCAACATTCGGTGATCTGATTGGTTTCTAACAAAAAATTGTAACACAAACAGATTATAGCATTAAATTACCGAATATCACTAATTCTGTTGACACTTTGCACATCAATTGTGATGTGGTCACAGATTCCATCACAGATGGAAAATTCAGTAACACCCTGGCTATTATACCAACCGATAATCTCACAAGAAGCTATCCATTCACATTCGAACCCAAGAGGGCTCTTTTCAGTCCAGTTTCAAAAACGATAATATCTGAAATGCGGATCACAGTGACAGATTCAATTGGAAGACCCATAGATTTGAATGGCATTGATTGGCACATGAGTATGATTTTGCGATCCAGTTTTATCTAACCAAATGATATATGACACGTCAAAGTGAACTTAAGAGGAGGTACGATCCAGTTTCTGGAAGATATGTAAAAAAACATGTATATGGTGAAGGGTTGACAGATATATTGAAATCAGTTGGAATTAAGCTATTTGGCGAAACATCAAAGGAAATAGCTAAAAAAGCCGCCATGACGGCAGCCACAAAAGCTGCAACAAAAACAGGTGAACACCTTGGAAATAAAGCTGGTGATAAAATTGTTCAATTGCTGAGCAAAAAACAACCAAAACAACAAACTGTTCAACAAACTATCGGTAAAGCCGCTGAAAGACCATTAACTGATTTTGAAATTGCTGAGAGAGTTAATCGACTTATTTCCGGAGGTAAAATCAGAAAAAGGTAATTTTATATAATCTAATGATATATGGAATCTTATAGAAACCCAAAATATGTCGAGAGATACGAAGATGTTCTTTTCGAGCTAGAAACACCACTGAATACAGTAGTTGCAAACACTCGTTCTCAAAAGAAAGACGGATATCGTTTCGTTGTTGATAATTCAGGAGAAGTGACTCCATTTGACTGGTACAATGCTCGTATTGGAATCAGTTTCAAAGTGAACAAATTGGCAGATGGTGCCAACATAACTGCTACTGATCAAAACGGCATCGTAAATTCAATTCATAGTTTCATCAAGAATTTTGATGTCAAGATGAATGGGAAGAAAGTGTACGATTGCAATGACGCCAATCACTGTGTCAATATAAAGAATCTTCTCGAGTACAGTCCTGGTTACGCACAATCGACTGCGATCAACGAGTTTTTTCATCTAGATACTTCAAGGAATGCAGATGCAGCGAAATATACAAAGAGAATTGTAACTCACAGACGAAATGCTGCTAATAATGCTGATGATGCAGGACCAATGTTGATGGATGAAAATCCCAATTATAACAAAGGATTTGCTGAAAGGAAACTGCTTCTTGGTGCGTCTATTGTAGTCACAAGAGAATTACCTCTTAATAGATATTCGTTTTTTGAAGCTCTTGAAAGAAATCTACTGCCATCAGGTCGATTGGAATTGAACATTGAGTTTGAATCTGATGCTAATTTAATCTGGCAAGCAGCTGATAATTGTAGAGTTGTGCTGACAAAGTTGCAACTTATCGTACCAAGAATCACATTCAACAGTAATGGACAAAGTCTTTATATGGACAAATTTCTGAAACCGTATAAATGGTCATACCTCCGTGAAAATATAGAGAGAAGCAACTCTTTAACACAGCGAGCAGGTCATTTCAAGATATCATCAGGAATGTCCAAGCCAAGACATGTGTTTGTTTTCATAATCAACGACGCAGATATTGATTCACAGACGAGTAATCCGTTTCTATATAACACCTTCTCAGTGAGTACAAATCCCAGGACTCTTCAGAATTGTCATCTTGAAGTAGGAAACGGACAGGAATATCCCGAGATTCATTATACCCCATCAACAGACCTGAGTCGTGTATACAGAGATATTTTGAAATACGTTCACAAGAACTCTGAATATAGTGAGGGATCACTTCTTAATATATCCAATTTCCAGACACTGTTTCCCTTTGCGTATTTCGATCTCACTAAGCAGAAAGCAGACATTCGAGATGGTACAACAAAATTAACATTCCGTTATGAGCTTTCAGGAACAACAGCTACAGCCTATTCAGTCTACGCCCTAACTTTGTATGAACAGGAAGCTGAACTCATTCAACAGAACGGTAAATTGCTTTTCAGATAAATGGGATAATTGTCTAAAGAATAGTATATGGATATGAGTTTTGTCAAAAAATAGTGAATGGAATAAATTTCATCAAAAGAAAATTATGTGGAAATGAATTTCATCAAAGGAATAGTGAATGGATATAATTAATATAACATATATCATATACAAGATATGTCATATGTTAAATATGGAGTAAAATTATCTGCTGGACAGAAAGAGAAACTGGTAAAAGCTTTGTCAAATAAATCAGCAATAACGATACGATTGACAAAAAGTGATTTGTCTGGATCAGATGAACTGATGCTTACCAGAACACAGTTGAAACGTATACAAAAAGCCATGAAAAACAGAACCGGAGTTGATTTGAAAATCAGCAAAACTCAGATCAGACATCTCGTACAGGTGGGAGGTTCTCTTTGGGGTTCATTGATGACACTTGGTGCAAAGGCACTTCCTTATGCAACCGCAGCTGCTTCGAAAGCTTTGCCAGCCCTGGCCACTGGTGCTCTGTCTGGTTTGGCAAGTCTTGGTGTTGACAAGATATTTGGAAAGGGTCAAACTGGTGGTTTTTTGATTCCACAAAACAAAATCGATCAACTCATCAAGCACAAGGATCTTCTCACAAAAAAACAGAAAGAACAAATTGTATCAGCTCTTCACACAGGAGGTCGACTAATCATCAAGCCAACAAAAACTCAGTCTGGAGGCTTTCTTGGAACATTGCTTGCAAGCATCGGCGTTCCACTGTTGATTAATGCTCTGACAGGAAGTGGATTACAGATTGATAAAAGGAGGTCAAGACGATCAGTCAATGTTCATGTACCAAGAATACAAAAATCCCAAGCAGCAACAACAGAACAAACCTCCCAAGCTCTGTCAAAAGATGGAGGATTAGTTCTTCCCATGAATTACAGGAGCCCACCATTTTTTGGAACATGGGATAATCCTGTTGGTATGGGGATTAAAAAAAAAGCTCCAAAAAAAAAGAACAACAAAAAAAAGGGCAACGGGTTACTTCTGGGGAAAAACAGTCCATTCAAAGGAATCCCATTGCTAGGAGCACTTCTGTAAAATTCGTGAACAAACCATTGAGTAATTTCGATCTGCTGAATTGGGTAAAACAACTCGGAATAAAACATTTCAGAGGTGATTTTTCAAGAGACGCATTACAAACAAAAATAAAAAAAGAGTGTGGTATAATAAATTTGGATTCACAAATAGGACCCGGAACACATTGGGTAGCATACAGAAATATCGACGATTTTGCATGTGAATACTTTGACTCTTTTGGGTTAATGATGCCATCAGATGTTCAAAAATATCTATCAACAAGCGGAAAAACTATATTAATTTCTGGAGATGAGATCCAAGAGAGAGATTCGGTTCTGTGTGGTTATTGGTGTCTGTACTATCTGTTGGAGAGACAGAAAGATGTCCCGATGCTTAATGTAATACATAATGCAGAATTTGATATGAAAGATAAATCTGTTAATCATCGTTTTATAATCAATTACTTCAAAAAACAGCATGGAGGTGAAAATCCATTAAGCAAACCGCTTGAAGCATCAAAATGGGCTGAGAAAATAGTCAGGAAATTAATTCCATCAACAGACCATGTATTTGACAGATATTGGAGTGGTGATATTTTGAAAGGTGCTTTCAATAATAAAACTGGTATAACAAGCAAGAAATTCTGGACTAAACCAAAGAAGGGTACTGTCATGCGCCTTGTTAAGAATACCAAAACTGGGAAATATGAAAACGTATATATTGAACCTTAATCTAATCTAATCATATTATATATGAGATCATATTGTGTAAAACAGAAAAAGGTCACAGAATGTGTACCAGGTAGTGAAAGATATACGAGAACCAGAAACGGGCGAACAATGATGAAATGCACCTGTGCTGAATGTGGAATCACTAAGACTAAATTTGTCAAACAGGCGGGAAACGGGATAGCCCGTCTCAAAAGGGCGGGCAAAAAGGTAGTGCTTTAATTAGACGTAAGCCAACAGCAGTCGATAAAGCTGCATATATTATGAGTAATTTTGTAACACCAGCACCGAGTTTTGCTGCTCTTGGAAGGATTCTGGCAGGCCAAGCATTCAAAGGTGTTAAAGATAACGTTGATTATTATAGAGGAGGTGCTATTGATATACATAAACTAATTGGGAAAATACCGAAACCAAAAGCTTGATGGACTCCTGGAAAGTATAAATACATGGGACCATACAACCCTCTCGATAAACAGTTAGAGTATGATAGGAACACTGGAGAGGTCACCAAGTGGCACGTACAACCTTACAATAAAGTGGATGAAATAGCAGCTCATCATGATATTTGTTATGATATGGGGAAAAACAAAGGTGAATGTGACAAACAAATGGTTAAGTCACTTGATATGATTCCTTATGGACAGATGCCAAAATGGGGACAAACCGCTCGGTTCTTGATTAACACAAAGCAGAAACTCGGTCTAGGTGTAAAACAAAGGAAGACAAAAAACGGAAAAGGCCGTCGAGTGAAGAAATGAGCTGGCAAGAAAAATTAGCTGATGAGCTTCATAAACCTATAAAACGTAACTTTACTCGGCGGCGTGTAATTGTAAACGGCATTGACGAGGCATGGTGTTCAGATCTTATTGAGATGCAAAAGTTCAGTCGATGGAACGCTGGCTACAGATATCTTCTTATGGTTTTAGATGTATTCTCTAAATACGGTTGGATCATTCCATTAAAAGATAAAAAGGGTGAAACCGTTATGAATGCTTTTAAAACAATCATTAAAGAAGGTAGAAAACCAGAATATTTATGGACTGATAAAGGTAAAGAGTATTACAACAAACATGTTAAGGAACTACTTGATAAGAATAAAATAACCTTGTACTCAACTGAGAATGAGGAAAAGTCGTCAGTTTGTGAAAGATGGAACCGTACAATCAAAACCAAGATGTGGAAACAGTTTACAGTCCAAGGTAATACTCGATATTTAGACATACTACCTAAAATATTGAAACAGTATAACAACACCAGACATTCAAGCACAAAGATGACACCCACGGAAGCCAGTAAAAAGATCAATGAAGGAGTTGTTTACTTTAATCTATATGGTGATATGGAAACATCAAAACAGAAACCGAAATTCAAAAAAGGTGATAAGGTCAGAATAAGTAAGTATAAACGGAATGTGTTTGATAAGGGCTATACACCAAATTGGTCTGAGGAAATCTTCACAGTTGATGAAATACAACATACCAATCCAATCACATATAAACTAAAGGATCTCAGAGATGAAGACATTCAAGGTAGTTTTTATGAACCTGAATTACTGAAAGCTGAACAAATGGTATTCAGAATTGATAAAGTGATTCGGAGGAATTATAAAAAGAAGCAAGCTTTGGTTAAGTGGAAGGGGTATAGTGATGAATTCAACAGTTGGATACCGTTCAAGGACTTGAAGGATATATAAAATGGTTTAAGCAAATATTATCTAATATATATTATATAGATTGATACAGTACTGCTGTTTATTTGCTTTTGGTAGCCAAAAACCAGATTGTTTCTGGCTATTAATATATAACATATATTATATGAATCTATTGTTTGGAGAAGATTTCGATACTTTAAAATTCAGAGCCAAACACTTGTACAATGCGAAGGATCTGAGATATTCAAACCGCAGAAATAAGAAATATGTTGTAACTCTCAAAAACGGTAAAGATATACATTTTGGTGACAGAAGGCATGAAGATTTTTTACAGCATCAAGATTTGAATAGACGTTTACGATATCGTAAAAGAGCCTCCAGGATAAAGAATAAAGATGGTAAATTGACATATAAGGATCCAGAATACGCTAATTATTGGAGCTACCATCTGCTGTGGTGAACATGTTTTAAAAATAAAAATATATAATTATATATGGAAATTTTCACTTATGAAGGAAATAAATTAGCTATCATTAAAAAGGATGATGATGTATGGTTCCGTGCTAAAACTGTTGCAAGCATTTTGGGATATTCAAATACAAAAAAAGCTATTTTCAAACATGTTGATTCTGAAGATAAATGTTCTCTGAACGATCTAAAAAATGGGGGACCCAATTTGGGTCCCTCGAAATTACCCCCCGCAAACGCGATTTACATAAATGAATCCGGACTGTACAGCCTAATTTTGAAATCTGATATGGATAAAGCGAAAGAATTCAAACGTTGGGTTACTAAGGAAGTTTTACCATCAATCAGAAAAACCGGTAAGTATGAATTCAACAACAGGCCATACAAAATGCTGACATTCAATATCAACACAGAATATGATTTACATAAAAAGGTAGTCAACTTTATTAGAAACAATTATCCTAAAGCAATCCTAATCCCAACATTAGGTGAAAACCAAATTAATGGTAACATGAGAATAAAATCATACAACATGGGTTATCAGAAGGGAGCTTGTGATCTATTCATTGGAAATATGCATTTGAAGTACTCAGGTTTTGCAATCGAATTTAAAACACCAACTGGTTATGGAAAGCTTTCAGAAGAACAGGAGATGATGCTACAAGAGTACGAAAACAACAATTACAAAATATTAGTCAGCAACGATTATGATGAAATCATTAAAGAAATCATACTTTATTTCCAGGGTGTAAGAATCAAATGCAAACATTGTTCCAGAAAATTCAAGTCAACAGAAACATTAAGCAATCATTTGAAATTCATACACAAAAACTTATAAAGAGAAAAATAATATAGTATTAATATATGGAACAAATAAATGTCAAGAGAGGTCGAGGAAGACCGTTAAAGTATTCAACTGAAGAAGAGAGAAAGAATGCTTTAAGACAACAAAAAACAAAGTACATGTTAAATAAAGAGTGGTATTGTGATATTTGCAATACTGGTCGTAATTATACTCTTGCTGGTAAATGGTGTCATTTGAAATCAAAAAAACACATCCAAAACGCCTATACAATTAATTAACATAATGCTTATAATTCAAGGGATCCAATCGCGGATCATTTGAATTCTTGACTATATTTAAACGAGGATGAAAATGACTTAAAATATAAAAACCTATAGTTATATTATAATGGAAAAATCTAATCATATAAATATGGATAAAGCTAGTTTGAAGAAACTCAGCAAATCGGAACTTATCAAATTGCTTCTGAAGCAGGAGAAGAAGAAGCCTGAAAATACCATTGTAAATAAGAAGCCAAATAAAAAACAGAAAGTGGTTTATAACCATGATAATCTGTTTGACAATGACCCATTCCCCGACTTTGCCGTCACAAGTGATCCATTTGAAAGAACGATGAAGAAAGTCAACAAACAAGATAAAAACATTAATGAACAAACATCATTAATCAACGACAGATACAGTAAGTTGGTTACAGATGAGAAAAAAGTGTCTCATTATCCGATGATAAGGGCAACATTGGATGAATTCCGTAAGGAAGAAATTAAAAGGAGCAATGACAAAAACAAGAGATTGAAATCATTTGTCGACCTATTTGGAAAAAGGCTCGATGAGATGCAAGGAAATAGAGACAAAGTATCTATAAGAATACACATTGAATTATCTCATGCATTACGTGGAATGATTGAAACGGTTTCTGAACACACTTACGAACCTTTCACAGTCAATAAACCATATAATATGAGCAAACGAGATGGATACAAATTCGCTTTATACGTTCTCATGAATAAAAACATAACCTTCTTATCAGGCGAATCTGTCACACAAATCGGATTCGACATTACACGATTGAATAATAAAAGACCACAAAAACATAAATTGGGCGAACTCAAACTTGAATCTTACTTATTGAACAAACAACGACCTATCACAAGACATGGCAAAAACACATTTGTTGTTGACTATGTATGGGATCAAGTAAGGGGTCAACGAGGTTTTAAATCATATACTTATGACAAGTTGAAGAGTGAGATTTACGAGTTTGTAGCTAAAGGTGATGATATGATAAGTACCGATGAGTTGATTAATTGGGCAGATAAATGTCATAATAACGTGTCAATTCACGCCTTTGATGCAAGATACAAAAAGTTTGTCACGCACAGCAAATACTGCTCAGATATATCACTCGTATATATCGTAAAAGACCATCATTGCCATCCAATAACAGATGAAAAACTCAAAATCGTAGCAAGTAAGGCTAACCAGGGGGGATGTGATGACCTACTAAAACATATGTCTGATATAAAATGGACAAGGCGTCACGAGAACGTAACAAAACTCAACAATATAAATGAAATATACAGTTTGGACAAGGAAAATAACATAATAATATTACCCGAGGAAGCAAAAATGAGAGAAGCCATTAATTTATACAGCAGAAGTGAAAATTTTTATGTCGAATATCTACATTGGAATAACAACGGTATTCTCGATGGTTTCATTGATCACAAAAAGAATATGTACCTTTTGAATGAGGAATATGACACCAGAAAAACAATATGTGACAAACTGTTCAATATTTATAAGACGCACGAATTCAAATGGACTAATCAGAGTTATACCAGTATATCTACATCCTTATTCAGGCAATTGAATGGATATATTCCCAAATCAAGTTATAATGTCAACACGAGGCAAATGCTTGATGATTTCTATCCGAGAGCATTACAATGGTGCACAACAGATGATATACCTGATGATGTGGTGAGTATTGATATCGCTAAATGCTATCCGAGTGTCTTATTAAACAATAAACACGAAATCCCAATTTACAGCATACACGACGTTGTTGAGCCGTTTAACTGCAAAAGTGATCTCAGGAAATGTGGCGAGTTCTATATAGACGAGACAATTCTATACAACTACGAGACACCACTAAAAATAGAAGCCGGCTTTTACAGCTCTAATCTTGTATCATACCTCGTCGATACCTTACATATGCCTCTGAGTCAGATCAAACATAAAATCGTTACTAAAAAAGCACTGAAACCCGATACATTCAGAGAATACATCAAATACATATTCGATAACTTCTCAGAAAGTGAGGCGAAGAAAATAGCCAATAGCTTCATCGGAGAACTCGGCAGGAGATACAATAAGACAAACCATGGTTTTACTTGCACAGATTACGATACAGCGATGTGTTGTTGGACTAGTGGTTTGTCTGAAGGTAAGAACGTTACAATAGATCACCATGAAGGTATATTCATGATACGAGAGCAAAATATTGAACGTATATTTTCAGATCACACAAGCATCAATAGATTTGTAGTTTCAGAAGCGATACTCAAGTGTTTGCAACTGATAAAGACGTGTCACGGAGAGGACAGTGTATTGTATGGTTATAATACAGACGGGATTTATATAACTAACCCAAAAGTACAATTCAAAAATAAGAAGGACGTTAAATTCAGTACCAAAAGAATAGGCAGGGCGTATGTTACAGACAGTGAATTAGTGTATTTTGAAAAACATTACAGAGAAAACATGGATATGTCAGATTATAAATTAGAAACTGGCAGAGGATGTATATACAATGGACAAGCAGGGAGTGGTAAAACTACTAAACTATGCAAAACGGTACAAGAAACAGATAAGCCATTAGTTTTATCATTTACTAATAAGGCTGTCGAGAATGTCAAGGAAAGATTAATTCAAACAGGATATGAAAAGGAAGTAGCAAACAAAATATGTCACACATTCGACTCATACTTTTGTGAATGGAGCGATGGAAATTATCACGGCCTTGATGGAAATACGATATTCATTGAAGAATTTTCTATGGTACCTAACAAGTGGATGACTAAAATTTATCACGAATATACAAAATACAATAACACTGTATACATGTTTGGTGATCCCAACCAATGTGAGCCTGTAGAAGGGGGAAGTCAAATACATTACAATTATCTGAATTCAAAAACGATCAGTGAAATGTGTCCACGGATTGAAACTCTTCAATATATAGAGAAATCATGTAGGTATGACAAGCAAACACATGAGATGTTAAAAACATTCTTAAAACATGGTAAAATCTCGACATATTTCCAACCGATTGATCAGAAACTTTATAAAAATATATGTTACCTGAACTCGACAAGAATAAAGGTAAATACACAATGTTGTGACCAATTCACAAAGGACAAGAGATATGAAACGGTGGAGTTCAAATATGATAATAAAAAAGAAACTTATAAAGTATGCCAAAACATGCCAGTACTGGCAACAACAAATTTAAAATGTAGAAATATATTTAATACAATGGAATTCGTTATTGAGAAAATAAGAGAGAATGAATTCAAGGTTAACAACGAATGGTACGACATAAAAGAGTTTTCCGAAAGCTTCATCCCAAGCTTCTGTGTGACAGTATACAAATACCAAGGAGCAGATATCGACGAACCTTATAATATTCATGACGTCAATCGTATGGACAAAAAACAACTTTACACAGCATTAAGTAGAACAACCAAATTAGAATACATACACGTGAATAATAAAGAAATAAACAACAAATATTTCAACAAAAGGCAACCGGTATTGGAATTAGTCAACAGTAAATTCAACAGCTTGTACAAGAATGGAAAGGTGTATAAGGTGACATTTGATAACAAAATGGTCTATGTGGGGTCAACATGTGAAGAACTAGAAACCAGACTCAAATGGCATCTATCAAACATGAAAAGCCAAGTGTTCAAAAACAAGAAACATAATCCAAAAATAAAACTAATTATTAATGCACCAAGTGACGACAAAAAGAGTTTAGAAAAAGTTGAAAATGGATACATTCAAGAATACGCTGAAAAATATGGTAAACGTTTGATAAACATAAAATCAAATCCAAATAAGAAAACAAAAAAGATAGAATACAAGGTGACCATCGAAAATAAAACACAACTTGAAGAGAGAATAGCCAAACTTGAAAAGAAATTGACCATCAAAGACGACACGAAAAATAAACAATCCTACTTCGACGCATTTATCGATGGCAAAAGGCATAAAACAATGGCGAGATATGGTAAAACATCAAAAGAGGACGCGCTTGAAAAAATCAAATCAAAGAAACAAGATAAAATCAACGAACTAACCATTTACTTCGAGTAAATATCTTTCATTAAACATATCATTCTTTATTAAACTCATCATTCTTTCATTAAATATATCATTCTTTTTTAAACTCATCATTCTTTCATTAAATATATCATTCTTTTCTTTTTAATATATTGGTATTCATTAATTTGAAGAAAATATTTATTTCTTTTCCATGGATCCTTTATAATGATTATCATTATAAACCATCCGATGAAGTCACGCGATGGAAGAATGCGTTGGTTTCCGCATGAAATGTACCGACTGATGCTTTTACATGGTGGTGTAAATGCATGTAATTCATGGCGAAAGTGCCGATCGTGGGGGTCAAAACGCAACTGCTTTTTCAGGGGTCGAAAACTACATGGATTTCATGGCGAAAGTGCGACTCATGGGGGTGCAAAAGCATTTTGAATAGAATGAAATCAAAAAATCGGTTCTCGCTTGCGAGAAAATGAGTGTGAGAAATCACCATAACAGGCCATGTAGTGCAGTCATTAAGTACTGCATTACTGCTGCATGGCTATATATCAGGCTCCTTAAACAGTCACTCAGGTTCCCAATTTGATTCATGCCAAACTTTGACTTTTCCATCAGAAGATGCCGACAAAAGGCAAATTTCAGTTGGGTGATAAGATATGGAATATACAACAGACTTATGTGCTTTCTCCAGGGTGTGTACTATTTTGGCCTCCACCAGATCCCAGAAACAGATCCTGCCATCCTCTGAACTGCTCACGACCTGTGCATCGCTGCTACTCAAGCAACTATCCACTTTGTAGTCTCGGTTATCGTGACCAGTGAATCTAAAAAAGGAGAGATTTCAAGCTAAAGTAATTATAATTGAGTAGATTTAAAAGAATTAACCTACATATAATTTCATGTATAAATGAGCCAAATTTAGCTAGTGAAAAGCACAACAATTCTGATCAAGAAAACAAATTCAATTCCGAGTCTGTGACAGCTGTAGAACCCATGTCAATTCCATAAAGCATGTCACTGAGATCCACTGACATCTGACAACACCATTCACTTAAAGAATATTATGACAAATACTTTCAAAATTTTATGCAACTTCTCAAAAAGGCTGCTGACTGGGAACTTAGTAACTATAACCTAAGAGCATCGATCCTACCTGTAAGTGACTTTATCAAATTTTGCACTAAAAATCTTGCCTTTCAGCATAAAAAACCAGCTTTTCTGTCAGCATATTATTTCATTTTATTTTATTTTATTTCATTAGCTTTGCCATATTAAGAAAACAAAGAGAAGAAAAAGAAAAGAAGTATTGCCTGTGTAAGTCCACTTGAATACCAAAACCCCAAAATTAATTTAAGGTATCAGGGTACCCCAAATGACCACATTGCGTTTTCACCGTTTGAGCGTCAGGCGTTTCACGAGGACCCCAGCAAACTATATATTTTCTGAAAGCTTAATAATTGAAGATTACGAAAACGTATTTAGATAAAGAAAAAAGACAACTGTGTCGAAGATAGAGACTACGTTTTTAAAAAGTACATCGTTCACAAAATCGGTTCCGCTCCAGTCGAGAATGATCTGGAGAGAAAGACGAACATCGCGCCGAATTCTTCACACCTTTGTCTCAAAAACCTTGTCTCCGAATTTTTGTATCTGGCCTGGTTTATTTTCTGTACTCAGTTTAACTTTGAAGTTCTAAGAAACACCTCTCCTCTTTCTTTTACGGCCCATAACTTTTGAATGAAAGCAAAAAATAAAATTCGGAGACACGCCTGGTTTTGGTGTCAAATTATGTGGCAACATTGTCGCCAAGTTTGAGCTAAAATGGTTGAAAACTCGCTGAACGCGAACTTAAAATGTGCGCCCAATTTCTTGAAAAAGTAGTTTCGAGAAAAAAGCCAAAATATGGTTTGGAAACTTTTTCCGGTCTGAGGAGATTAAAACAAAGGTGTCAGGATAATTACCTGCGGTTGACAGAGGGGAGGCTCAACTTACCGCCTTACAACAATAGCACAAACATGCCGACAAGAATGGTATCAAATTCTGCGTGTTTTTATGTTGGAAAGCGACTTTCGTTGAGTACGAGTGCCGTTCAAAGGGTCTTCAAACGCAATAAACTGAAATTTTAAAGTCATAATATCACGTCGGCTGTAAAATGCCGAAGGCATCATCATTTGAGCTGGGTAAGACTACCCGAGCTGCCGGGACCTGAAAGACGAAAGGAAAGGCGAAAGGAAAGCACATTGAAATCTGCGAAGAAGCTGCCACATGTTCGGCTCAAGATCTAAGAGAGAACATCCTCTCAGAAATGCGAGCAATTGGGAAAAAATAAACTTCTTTATTACTGGAGACAAATTCCGTACTTTCCTGGACATGCCGTCTTTTGCGCCAAGTTGATTCTTTGATACATCTGGCTTTGTAGAAATGTAATGGAATTTGAATGGCTGGATTGTTTTTCGCCGTTCGCGTTACGAAAAGCGAGCTGGCAGTCGAAGCTTATCACACTGACAAGTGAGGAGTCAGGAAGCGCAAGTAATTCCTCAACGCTCGATCTTTTTTCCCTCTCTCTCTTTCACAGATATGATCGAAGCCACTGTAGACACACTCGAAATAAGCGGGAACTGCTACGCAATCGATCGCGTGTCAAAACATCGGGGCCCTGTTATGTCACATGCTATTTTCAGCGTTGTTGACAGATGACTGTCAACACATGATTAGAGAAAATTAATGCCACAAATCGTTTTTCGTCCATAATTTTGCGTAGAAACAATCTTTTTTTCTGAAACTTTTTGTAAAAGATAGGTTTGAATAATATCTATCTGAAAATGACAGAAGTGAATTTTTCGAAAACATGGTCAATTTTGGGGTACCATGATACCTTAAAGTGTATGTTTTGGGCTAAAAAGTCATTATTTATTTTACAAAATTTAGCACAATTTAATACGCAAGGCGCCCTTAGTTTGATAAAAATACTCGACTGAAAAAGCTCCCCATACTGGTTTTCATAGCGTGATATGAACTGAAACAAATGGGCACTTTACATAAGATGCAGTGAGTGTCGACAGGACTTCAAATCTTTTAACAAAACTCGACTTTTGGCCAAAGAAAAAAAGGAGAGGAAAGCATGACTCAGTGCAAATTGATACTGATGCGAAGAAAATGAAAGCTGAAGCTGTTGGGAATCGGTGAGTTCAACTCCTATTGCTTCTTCAGAATCGCCTTGAAAATAACAACAGTATTCAAATTCGTAAATGTAAACTCACACTCTCCTCGCAAAATATTGGGTCCAATTTTACATCACATTCGTAATGCCCTCAAAATCGCATTTCAGAACTGAAACCATCCACGCTCTAACTCAAATTCGTCAACCACGGTTAAGTCTTTGTATTAAATACTGTTATTGGCTACAGCTATATTAAAGCGCTAGCCTCCCAGTGTCGTGTCTTTCAGTCTTCAACATTTCCGCCTTGTATCTACGTTATTTCAATTTCGCCTAGATCTGTCGTAAATATTTTATTTCACTCACGGATTTTTGTTGACCCCAAAACCAGCGAAGTGTCGTTTGAAAACTTGGTTATTCGTGCTACCACTTGCAACGAAAGATTCTTCGAAATGCATAGCCTTTGAGCTGTTTTATCATTTTAGAAGTTGGGGTCAGTTCATAAATTCTGCCTTGTAAAAGCCCCATTTACTAAAACCATTTTCCTGAATCACCGTTTAAAATACGTTTGTAAAGCTACTGCTGGAATTGTTTCGTAAAGTGACAAAACAATAAAATCGAAAAATTGACTACACGATTTGCGTGTTTGTGGTCCTTTTTTCTCACTCGGTCAAGGCTTCCACCACGAGTCCTTACGGACAAAATTATTCGTCTTTTAAGATGTCAAAGAAATTTCCCGAGAATAAATTCCTTTCTCTTTTCCCTGAATCAACTAAGCTAACAATATCACAAAATTTATATTTGCTATTTCGTTTGTATCGATCAAGAACTATGACTCTTGATGAACGCTTCTGAGCATGACTTTCCTACGGTTAGTAAGACAAAGTGTTTGTAAAAGGTTTGCAAAGTAGCTTTGAGGATTTTTTCAATTACGAATTTGGTAACACACATCAACAGCATACAAGCACCGGGTTTCCGTGGTTACCATAAGGCAACCTATCACCTCGTCAAACAAGTTGAACTAATAAATTTCTATTCGTGGGGATGAAGTTTCCTTATACTCAATACTCGAAAAAGCAATATCCTCTTAAAACGTCAGACTCTTATGCAGGAATTGGTTGCATTGGGTACAACTCAAAAGAAACAGACATGACCAAACTAAGAAAATTTAATCATTCACAAAGCAGCCACTTAAATCGAGGTGGTGATATTAAGTATCTTAGCGTCGGTACAAGAAATATACACACCTCCTTACCAATACAACACATGAAAAGAGGATAAACAGATGGAAAAAGGGCAAAACATTTTTCTCCGCCACTACTCAAACAGTTTCTTTTTTTTTTAACTTCTATACATCAGTTTTGAAAAATGCAGAATCTTCTTGCCTTATCATACTTTAGCGTACAATTCAACTGTTTAACTTGCGCTTCTATCTAAACAATAAAGTGCTGTTGTGATATTGAAGACCGTTTGCCAATTCAGTGGCCCCTAATTGTTATTGTTATTATTGTTATATCGTTATTTCGTAGAGCCAGATTCTTTGTCGGAGTTCGATTTCACTATAACGCCTCGGATTTTCTCACGCCACATGCTTCTAAACTGAATCTGCACAAGACCGACTACATAACGCGAGATGCTGCAACAGCTGTTAAACTCGAAGGTCTGAAGTTGTTAGAAGGCAGTCTCTGAGAGCTGGTCACTGACTGCACTGTTCTTCAGATTAAAGTGAGTCTGTCCGAGTGCGCTTTGATTTGAGAACCTCTCCAAGAGCTGCTCTCAGTGCGCCCGAGTCACTTATCGCATTGCTGTTGAGATATAAACGACTCAGAGTGCGGTTTGATTTAAGAGCTTCTCCAAAAGCTGCCGCTCCTGAGTCAGTTATCCCATGATTGTCCGCGAGATATAAATGAGTCAGAGTGCGGTTTGATTTAAGAGCCTTTCCAAGAGCTGCTGCTCCCGAGTCACTTATCGCATTGCTACCAAGAGGTAAGTGAGTCAGAGTGCTGTTTGATTTGAGAACCTCTCCAAACGCTGCTGCCCCCGAGTCGCTGATCTTATTGTCGGTGAGATCTAAGCAGGTCAACGTACAATTCGATTTAAGAGCTGTTGCCAGTGCTGATGCTCCTAACTCGCCAATCAATTCATAGTGGACATCAGGGAAAGGACACACTCTCTGAGCGTCAAGAAAGGACTCACCTAAACTATGTAGATCCAGGTAGGTTAGGGAACAATTAGATTTCAGGGCTTCAGCCAGCGCCACAGCTAATGAATCTCCACCAGCATTCTGGCTTAAATCCAAATACTTAAGTACACGATTTGTTTGGAGGCCTTTTGCCAAAGCTTTTGCCCCATCACCACCGATCCAATTTCGTGTCAGACTCAGATGTGTCAAAGTGGAATTCGCCTGAAGAACGTTTGCGAGCGCTACGGCTCCTGGATCTCGAATCCTGGCCCTATCAAGTTGTAAATGTGTTAGCGTGCAATTCGACTGAAAAATACCCGACAGTGTTGTGATTCCTTCATCACAAAGTGAGATACAGCGATAAATTAAATGCTTCAGAAGACGACCCGACTGAACAACCTTTGCGAGCCACTGAACCACGGCATCCGGAGTACGTGAAGAGAAGTAAGGATTGTATGATGTCGCCTCCAAAGTTAAACCCACCAACTTGTGTTCCTGAAGGGCATCCTCCATTGCTGCGAATAGTAACTCCTTTTGATAGTCGCTGTACAAATGCAAATCTGTCAGTGTCGCCGAAACGGCCTTTAAATATTCAGATGAAACCAAGCAAAAGGGAAAACGTACAATGAAAAGGTCTAGTTTATGCAAAGGAATGCTTCGTGCCAGTACATGTACCATTTTCTTTTGGTAATCCTTCAGTTCCTTCTCACCATCTTCACATTTAGGGATAAAATGAAGAGCAGTAGACACCAAACTGATTACCAAGCTTTCATCGTCAGTCCATCTTTCCGCCCCACACTTCCATTCGTATGGTTTATCTTCACCAACTATCAAATCCGAATTGACGTCTGCGATGGCCCCGGTCTTAGTAATACTGGCTTCAGGTATTTCGCTCCTGTAGGCATCACAAAGGCACGACATTAGTGAAATTGCCTTTTCATCACTCTTTCTTAGTATCATTGTAAAAAGAAAATCCCACACCCATCCATACTTGCCAGCAGGACTGAGCTGAGCTGGGAGAGCCATACTACCTTTGTCGCCACTTAACATCTGATGGGTCAAGTACAACGCGGCAAAATATTCTTGAAAGGATTTGTGAGTAAACTCATAGCATGGCGTAGGCCTTAATTTGCTCACACTTGGCTTGCGCGAAAGGAAGGGTAACTTTACGAAATCTGTTGACTGGCATTTGATCTTGTCTTCACAGAAATACAACTGATCCTTTAGTAAAGCTTCAAATGCCATCTTTCCCATCTGATTCAGCTCCTCTTTGCATCTCTCAGTGGGATTGTCTTCATTGAAAGAAATGCCCCGCTTTACAAAATCCCTTTTGAGAGCACACTCGACAATTAAATCGTACATCTCGGTTCTTTTGGAGGGAAACACTCCTCTTGTTTCTTCACAAACAAGACACAGCAAAGCTGTGTTCAGTGGATTAGTAGCCAGTTCCTTGAGTTGAGGGTCTACTGTTAGTTCGTAAATCATTTTGTAAGCAAGATCTGGATCTTCGTGTTTGTGGAAATACTTTTTAATATATTTCTCAGCGTCCTTAACGGTGAAGCCAACGATTTCCAGAAGGGTGTCACAGCATTGCCGCACTTTCATTCCTGCTTCATGTCGAGCTGTTAACATGACATAAATATTAGAAAAGACTTTGCCTTGAATCAAGGGCAGGAAACCCTGAAACAGATCTTGGCGCAGTTCATCCAGACCATCAAGAACCAGTAAGATTCTGGACTGATTAGAGCGAATAAATTGGAAGAAGTTCTCCTTCTCCTTCTCGTCCACATCTTGCGGTAGAAGTTGATCAGCAATAGCTTCCTCTATGTCAGCAGCGTACATGTCACGACATTTCAGCAAAAGCAGCATCTCTACTTCACGAAACACAGCTTTAGTTGGAATTTCCCCCACGGACCAATCATATGCCAGCTTCTTACAGTACGTTGTTTTTCCCTTTCCAGGATCCCCCTCAATCAGCACAACTCTTGGCTTGGCACATTCTGCGTGCGGTCTGAATACCTCTGTCATATTGACAATCTCATCTGTAAGCTTTCCTCGTTCTTTTGTCCTGCTTTTTATCTCCAATCTTGTAAAGATGTTGGATAACTTCAGCTGTAGTTCATCCTCACACCATGAAAACGGACATAGCATAGCGCCTTTGTAGTCTCGTCTAATGAGCTCTACAAGATTCTCTGGATTGACTGAAACAAAACAATCGACAGTTAAAATAGGACTAAAATTTAGCTAAATTATATAATAAAAGCCATCCTTTTTACTCTGTAAATGTCTCACGAGAAGAGTCGTTTGACCAAACTGGAACTTCTCCCTAATAGCGGAGCCCGGGGCAAAGCCCGAGAAATTTTGGTTGTGACGTCAGCGTACGCCCGCCCGCCCGTACAGACTCTGGGGGAAGGGGAGGGGGAGGGGGAGGGGGAGGGGGAAGGGCGTTTCAAGACAACTCGACGGGGGTGGAGAATGCCATCTTTCCTTGGCGGGAAATCGCGCGGTGCTTTTGGGCATGCGGCGTTTGTCTTGGCGGGAAATCGCATGACCATCGTCGCTTTTGAAAAAGAGGTTTCTTTGAAAAGTTTAGCAAAACGATTGTTCGACAGTACTGAAGTTTTAAACGTGAGAAAAAACATGTAATATCTGTAAATGGAAAGAAAAGGTTCAAAAGAATACTGGTGGAAGGCGAAAAGTTCAAGATTCGAAAGCTGCCTTCAAAGGACTTCACCTTTATAATAATAATAATAA
Source organism: Siderastrea siderea (assembly GCA_964030785.1). NCBI lineage: Eukaryota > Metazoa > Cnidaria > Anthozoa > Scleractinia > Rhizangiidae > Siderastrea > Siderastrea siderea. Next base: position 63,860,428 of record OZ034966.1, on the reverse strand, counting down.
TAATAATAATAATAATAATAGCAATAATAATAATAATAATAATAATAATAATAATAATTCAAACAATATTAACCTTCCCAGCATGCTTTGCACCTGAAAAATTTTTAACGCTAAATAACTTGGTTAACCTGCGTGAAAGTTATTCATATCAATGTCACGGTGATGACGTCACCAGTCACGTGACTAGCGCAATAAAAGATGTTTTACCTCACTGCAAGAACAGGCTTCTATCAATTCAGAAGCACTAAACGTGCACTGATGGTCATTCGAGTGAGCAATTTGGAAATTGCCAGTTGACATCTGGCATTTGGAAGTTTAGGTGGCTCCGTGAAGGAGCATTTCCCAGGGGACTGGTAAGGAGTCTTTAGCTATGGCAGTCTAAGGCGGAGAGAAGCAAACTTTGGCTGGTTAATAGAACTTGACATGAAAGTAACGTCCATGATAACCTTATTGTTGTGACGTCATCGGTCGCGTGATCAGTGTGTAAGGAATATTTCAAATCACTTTAAAACTGCATTAAGCTCAATAAATCCTTAATTTCTCCTAGTCATATTGCAGAAAAATTTCTAAGTTATTCAAAAACGACCGTTATTACTTTTTCTTTTGAAAAAAACGAAATAAAAATGAACCTGAAACTTTTGATAATCCCCTGTCTTGTGAAGTTTTAATATAAATGTAAAACCGAATCAGCATATTTGGTTTCAGACTATGCTCTTTCCATCTAAGTTAAAAGTTTTTTTAAAAAATATCGTTTTCATAAAGCTTAGGTCTGTGAATTTGCACGCACGCGGAGTACTGGGCACCAATGTCACGGATTATTGAGGGAGACTGGTGCTCTTTTTGGGCGCGGCTACAAAGCAATCTCGTATACCGTATTTTCTCGATTAAACGCCAGGGTCATTTATTTAAAACTCGGCCTTGTAGACCCAGCATTTATTCGAACCCAGCGTTCATTCGGAGCCCGACCTTTATTTATTAAAGACATTTTTCGGTATTGGAAGTTTATTGAACCAATAGCCAAAATTCAACAAAAACGTTTATTATAATGGAGTCTAGTACGTTGTTTATCAAAAAATATATATCACCAACAGAAACAGTGATTGAGCTCTTCTCAACGACGTTTCTCCGTGAATGAAACACGGAGGAAGTGTATCGGTAACTGCTCGACAGCAAACGTACTGTGCAAGCAATTTTGAACAAGGTGGTGGCAAGGTTCCTTCTCCATCAGTTTCGAGAAAAGCAAAATTATGGAACCATTCAATTGCAAGGAACCGCTGGAGAAACGCTGGAGAAACCCTCGCCGGGACCTCAAATAAACGCCGGGGGCGTTTATTACAAAATCAGCCCTGTAGACCTGGCGTTTATTTGAACCTGGCGCTTATTCGGGGTCCGGCGCTTAATCGAGAAAATACGGTAAATGGATGTTTTAAGGGCTGTTTGAAGGTGTTTGTCGTGTAATTCCACTTAAGAATAGTTTCTCGGAAAGTGGACAACACCTCATTTTTCGCTGCATTGCTCAGAAATTTGGGTCAACCGTCAAGTCAAACAGGCTACAATGTCAGGTAGGTGACATTTTTATAAGTGCTGCTTTTAAAATTCTTATGACTGTTGTTGTGAAATACGCTTAGTTGAGCGTGTTATTTCTGTTCAGTGAACAGCTTGTTAGAGCTTTTCTGATCGATCATTAGCTTGATGTTTCATATTCATCGTTAGTCCAGTGCTTAAATAATTTAATTTTCATTCTGGTTGTAAACAACTGACAGATCTTTCGTTCACTCGATTGCAAATCATACGTTATTTGTTGGCCAAGTAAAAGGGCAACAAAGCATCCTTTTTGTTTCAGTAAGCTTTAATTACATAGTTGCTGTTAAAATTAATATTTCAAACGGTTCTTGCTTAAAGCAAGAAATTCAGGCTATTATGGCAAGCCAAATGTAGCAATATTCAATATCACCATATTCATTTAATGTAATCCTTGCGTATTCATTCAATGTTCGCACTCATTTATTCAATTTTGGGGTCTGGGACGAGCGATCAAATTCGCGGGGCACTGGAACTTCCCGCGTTTTGCAACCGCCATCTTGGAAATATACGTTCCTGTTTCTTGTAAAAGCTAGAGCTATGGATGAGGAGAAATTGAAACGGGCTGCCGGCCTCCTTAAAGAGGCATCTGATATGTTGTTGAGTGTCGAGAATAGTTCAAGTTCAAGTGCTTCGAGTAGAAGGACAAATGAAGGTTCCATCGCCGAAACCCTGTTTCGGGCAAGATCCATGATGCAAACAAGCTCCAATAGTGGACTGTACAGAAAGGCTGAATAGAAACGAGCGAATAAGAGCGGCAACTACGTCCACGGCGATGAAGAACAAGAAAGAAAGGAAATCTAAGAATCTGGAAAAGAAACGTTTGAATTTGCTCTTCTAAGGGCAAATTCCGAGGAAAGTGACGAAGAAGATGAAGTTGAAACTCTGAAGAAAGAAATGATCGTAGAAAGAGGAATGGTGGTGCTGAATGAAGACGATGGTGAGTCAAGTGTACGTGCAAAAATAGTTTCCTCTCTCAAGACCCACTACAGCATGCTTGGGCCAAATGACTTTGACTTTGTTAAGGTAACCCAGAAGAGGATTTCAGTTCTAAGACTCGGAGAAAACACTGAATACTGGCCGGACAAGGACTTCTCTATATTCGGATGAAGCAAGCGTTCGACTTTGTATTAAATGACCCAGATTCTGACCAAGAATTCACTGAGTGTCACCAGCCAGTTCAAAACACCACCAATGCCACTATGCGCCAGACTGGGGTGTTCAACAGTACCACTCCAATTCAAACACAAGAGTTCACCATTGCCAATGAACATCCAAGAGTAGAGGTCAACAGTGCCACCACAGATCAGACAGATGGGCTCACTAGTAAAAAACAAGAAAAGCCCCAGGGGCATTGGACCCCGCCGTTCCCCCCCCCTCGGGGTGCAAATACGTTACGGTCACTCAAGATATGTGCCCAAGTGGTATAAAGTTTTGAAGTTGGTGATTTTTCTAACGTTTGACGTGTGTGCTGCCATCTCCCCCCCCCCCCAACGTCTTCTCTGGACCCTTCTCCTTGTGATATCATGGATCCCTTATAGTATGAATACCTTTCCCTTCCCTCATTCCTTGGTCATCCACCTGTTCTAGCACTCGCGAAGAAGAACGTGACGAAATAGTTTTGACCATGGCGTGACTTAGTTACGTCAATTTTTTAACGAAATGACATCTCAGCGTAATTCTAAATATTAAACAAGGGCACGGAAATTTAAATAGATTTATTGCTGAAGAAAAATTATCCTTAAATCGAAAGGGAACGGTTATCTACTGAAAAATGAAACGTAATGGTCTACTTTTAGGCCATGATTCGATAAATGCTTTAGCGAAACCAAAACAATTCCCCGAATCGGCTTCTGTCTTTCAATGACGTAATGTTTACGTGTTACGGCAAGTTTAGGTGAATTCATGCCAGCTTCAAAGCTCGCTAGCACCTTCTTCCTTGCTCTCATCGAAGAGAAGTCAACTCCATTGAATTTCTTGTACTTTTCTACACATCTTTCCCTAAAGATTTTGGTGAAGCAAAGCAAAACTGCCAAAAAAAATGCTTCCATTTTACTGTTAAATTATTCAACTTGGCGAAAGTAAGGGACTTCCCCGAATCGCCTTTTGCCTTTCAGTGATGTAATGTTTACGTGCCAGGGCAAGTTTGGCGAATTCATGCCAGGTTCAAAGCTCGCTAGCACCTTCGTTCTTGCTTTCATCGAAGGGGTTTTCATGCCATTAAATCGCCAGTAATTTTCTACACCAACTTTCATGAACATTCGGGCGAAATAACGCCAAACGAACCAAGATTACCGGCAAGTATTGTTTTGACCGAGCGGAGGTCTGGGGCAAGTGACCACGACAAAAAAGAAAAAAAGAAAAGCCCCAAGGGCATTAGACCCCGCCGTTGTTCTCCCCCCCCCCCAGGGGATGTAAAATATGTTACGGTCACTCAAGATAAAAGCCCTTGCCTGTGTAGCGAAAGACACGACGAGTATTTGTTTGGCCGAGCGAAAACCGGAGGTCTGGGGCAAGTGACCACCCAAAAAAAGAAACCAAGAAAAGCCCCGGGGGCATTGGACCCCGCCGTTTTCCCCCTCCCCTCGGGGTGCAAATTTATTACGCTCACTCATGAGATGTGCCCAAGAGGTATAAAGTTTTGAAGTTGGTGATTTTTCTAACGTGTGACGTGTGTGCTGCCCCCCACCCTTCCCACGTCTTTTCTGCACCCTTCTCATCATGAGAGGTCGGTGCCTGGATGTGATAGACCATGCATCAATACTCGTGGGAGAAACTAATTTTATTGCTGTTGATCGTGACAATATGTTGGAAACAACATTTGACGAACTACGATCAGTGGAGGATCCCAGAATAACTTTTCAAGTAGAGTTTTATGGCGAACAGGCTCAGGACAGTGGAGTACCAAGAAAAGAATGGATCAGACTTTGTAACCAACAGACCAAGACCAAATACCTTGACCATGGACTTAAGGAACACTTAGCAGAAGACTACTGTTTTGTGGGACAGATGGCTGCAATTGCACTTCTACAGAATGGCCAGGCACCAAAGTATTTTTCTGAAGATCTTCTAAACGACATTTTTGTCCGCGAAAAATCAGAGATATCGCCATGTGTTTTGAAGCTTCGTGAGGGACTTGATAGTCTTGGCATTGCTCGAAAGTTCCCGCAATTTCTTTACTTGCTCAGACCATCGCAGAATAATGCCAGATTGACAGTTCCGATGATCCATCATCTCCTTAAACCCACGTTTTCTGAGGAAGGCTCTAACAGCCTGATGTATGAGAAAGCTATTTATGGCAAGTTTGTAAAGTACCTAAGAGAAGTATCAAGTGGACGTCGTGTGACCAGTTTAGAAAACGTCTTGGAATTTGTGACCGGTGCAAGTGGAGAGCCCATCCTGGGTTTTCTCAAACAACCTAGCATCCATTTTATGGTTGCCCTTGTGTCTGCAGCAAAAGAGGTCGAAGAGGATGACAACACTAATGGACAGGTAAATGCACAGTTGTTAGACACTCCCAAGGTCAAACCAACCATCAGTTGCTTTGATTCTGAATTTTGAGTCTAGATGATACCCTTAAGTGTGACCATTCCCAACACTTTATTAAGATATTGTTTCTTTAATTACTGTAATGACTGAGTAGAAATTTTGGAACTTTCTCTTGTCAATGAAAGGAAATTAATAGCAACTTGTTTCTGAGATTATGGGGAGGACACCCCCACCCACATTTCCTTTAGAACCTCCTGCAACCCTGCTAAAACTAGTATTGGTATTGTCAGATAACAAGACAACTTTTTTAATCACAGGGCTTGCCTTGATAACTTTTTGTTGGCTTGGTGCTACCATCTTTAAATATTGTTGTTAATGGACAAGTTAGGAATGAAATTTCCTTTCAGTGATTTTAGCATCAACATTAGCACAGAAAGTTACACAACCATTCATGCTAGAGTTCTCAAACCTATGACCGATTATCAATGTTGCGATACTCACAATTTTTCCTTTACTTGTTTCAAGTACATCAGCCACAATGAAATGATTAAAGTGCGAAAGAAATGCCATACTTTTGGGCTTTACCTCGGTGTAAGAACCTGTGAAACTCACGGATGACGTAAAACAAAGGAAACAAAAACGTTTTAAACAATACCGTACAGCAAAACAAAAGCTAACCAACAAAGAAAATCTTGTCAGGTTCTTACACCGAGGTAAACCCTACTTTTGGCAGATATAGGGGAATGTTTACCTTGACATGGTAGTGTTACTTGATGTCCTGGTTTATATAGCCTGTGACGTGCTTTTTGTTTTCAAAACAAAACTTGGTCCTTTACCATTTTGAACAGTACAGAATCAACAGCATTTGTTAAATCAGCTGTCAGTTCATCAGTGTTGACATTGGACAGCTGAGCAGGAAATACCTCAACATTGTTGTTGGATTCTTCCAGAGGCAATGGTCCTTCGGGATCTTCTCCATAAAACGTTAGGTCTTCAGGGTCATCATCAGTATTGCCATCAGCAAGGGGATTGTTTGGATTCATCATACCATTCAACCACATCTGATTCGGGGACCAATTGTGTTCTGTTTGGACAGGATGGTCATTCAAACAGATCATCCATTCAGATAAAGCACTATTTATTCTTGCTAAATAGACGTGCTGTAAGGTAAACACGTGAATGGGGTTTTCCACATATAAAAGTCCATTTTGTTCCATGGCATAAAACGTGTAATAAAACACGTAACAAATGCACCTGAAAACATCCCTCCACAGCCTTTCAATTCTCTGGTTTCTTGTTGATGAACCAGCTATAAAACTACCCCGACCCTCCCCACAAACTGCTACCATTGCATCACATACCGAGGTGTTCTCCACCCCATAGGCCACTCTACTACGGGAAGGCCACAGGCCACCATCTCGTTCTACAGCACTTTCAAAGAGGTTGAGAACTGTCGAGGCAAGATTATTTGTGCTGCAATGAAGGAAAGTTATTCTTCTTGAATAACCATCGATGCATCCGTGTATTTTAAATCCCCAACGAATCAATGAGTGATGGCCATCTAAGTGCCACAACGAGTTCGGCCAAGGAACAAAGTACACACTTCGAGAAACTAAAGCACTCCATCTCAAAGCTGTGTTCCTTGGATCAACCCCGTTCAGGCTTTCTCTGATCCTTCTTCTCTGAACTGTGTATCCCATTGCTCTAAAGTATCCTCGTAGGTAAGGTTCGCCCGTGGTTGACCCATGACGTAAAATATAATCACGAATTATATTGTCTATTTGTTCATCGGTGATGCTACTGAACAGAGATAAATGTTCGAGTCCAGATAAACGAACTCGACGCATATGGTCCAGCGAGATACTCTAAATGTGCTGAGTAGTAAGGTAGGCTGGGCTGGGGTGATTTACCTCGCTTTCATGTTCCAAAAAACCTCGCTTTCATGTTGGGTCTCGATGTGAGGTCGAGGCATAGGGGAAATACGTCACGAGATCTTAGGTTTATTATTAATTATGATTGCATTGGTTTGTTTGTCGGTAACGGCGTCATTTTGGTTCATGTCTGAAGCGTGTAAGGGTGAAATTATGAAGCCACGTCGAAGACCTTTGCGATGTTTGGATTCTTTTCAGAATATTTTTGGACGAGAAGCATTGCGTTTAATAACAAGACCCGACAGATCACATTTGGCTCGATTGGCCGAGAGGATCAGAGAAAGAAGAGAAGAAACGTGGCGTGTGTTGAATAGAGATCGCGTGGCGGCTTTTATTGAATTGGTGACCCTTGTCTGGGTCGATGAAGAAAATTGCATCCGTCACGCTTCAGAGAGAGGAACTGCGGATGAATCCCTCACGTGGACATTACTGCATCGTGTGTTGCCGTTTGCTTTACGACATTGTAATGATTTTTCAACATTGGCAAAGTGGGCAAGACCGATGTTTATGAAAGACTTTGAAAAAATGAGAACGTGTTTGGATATTAAATTTCCAGACTTGCCTGAAACATCGAGACATTGGCGTAAGGTTTGTCATTATTATGAGGGAATATGGAAAGACAATCAATAAGACATATAGCGTGACGTTTTCATGTTTATTATTTAACCCAAGTAGAACAATTACAAATGTTTATTAGCTTTATCTAACAATTGTTGTAAACGCACACGTTTTTTGTCACTGAATTTTTCTTTTCGTCGACTATGAATTAAATGCATGTATTTTTTCAGTCGTTTTCGTTTTGATTGAAAAGGAGAAGATCTCACAGTTATGTCTTCCTCTGAAACAAGAGGTTCAAATCGGAGTAAATAAAAAGTGTTATTGCTCATGACAGGAGCGTAAGTTTTGACTTGGTTTGAAAAACGAACATGCCTTCCAGCTCTAGTCTTACTTGCTCAATGTTTTCGGGTAGACAGAATGTTCTCTGGAACAAGTTCTTGATTGCTGCCCTTGTTGCAGGAGTAATGTCTCGCGAACCAACCACAGCACTGCTCTGATGAAGGGTGGGTAGTCGAAGAGTGCCCCAGGGTTTAAATGATGTCCCTGTTTTGAGACAGGAGTTTTCGATGTTGTAGGTATTTTCTGACCGATACCACTGATTGGTGTTGGTGTCAAACAGGAAGACTTCTTTACCCTGATCTATGGCTAATTGCACAGTCCACCCAGTTCCTCCTTCCACTCTTTTTTTGTCTGCACACAGTTTTCCAAAGGCAAAGACGGTATGGGCTTTTCTGGCAATGTGGTAATTGCGCTGCAAGAGGGAGAGAGTGTAAAAGTGAGTTGGAACACGTTTACACAACTTGTGAGCAGCAGCACCTATGGCAGGATCGGCTTGCATCAGCACTTCGACAGAAGCAGGTGAAGTGAACTTTGCACGGGGATGATTTGGCGGAACAATCACTTCAATTTGCATTCCATATTCCCTGGCCATTTCCTCTGCTAGGATGTCTGTTCCGTCTGCACCCCCCGTATACAATACATGTCCATGACCAATAGTCAATTGCATTTCTTCTTCATTAGTCATCATGTTTGGAGGCATTTTACCTGAGTTCTCTCTCTCTCTTCTTCGTCTTTTTTGAGAATGAAGAAACAAGTTAAGAAAACACCGAATTTATGGACAAAATGATCAAGTGAAACAACCAATCAGAAAAACAGTTTCCTTATATAGGCAAAGCGTGGGGTATTGAGGAACCAATGAAAAAACATATTAACTGACCAATTGGACAGTTTTTCCTTAAATGGTTAATGTGAGAGGTATTTTCTGACCAATGAAAAAACAGAACGAAAGGAACCAGTCGCGATTAAGTATGCCCTTATATGGATATTTGATGAAGTTTTGAAAACCAATCAGAATTAAAAGTGATTGTATAAAGGACGACTAAGTTGAAGGGAAAAATCACAGTTGAGAAGAGAAGTTTCAGAAAGATTTTAGGAGAGCTCACATATTTTATTCACGTTCAATGTAGTACATTTTGATTAACTTGGGTTCACAACCAGCCTTGTTTGTTTGCTCCTTCCCCCTCCTTCATCTCCTCATCGTCGTCACTGTCTAGCTCATCATCTTGATTGTCAGTGTCTGTCTCATTTTCAATGGTCGCCTCATCTTCATCGTTTTCACCGTCTTCCTCTTCGGAAGTTTCCGCCTCCTCCTCTTCAGGCACCGATCGCCGACGGAAAACTCTATTTAATAAAAATTTTCTTCTATCAACCGCTGCCTCCATAGCCTCTTCACGGTCCATTCCTTCTTCTTTCATAAACCGATGCAAAGTTTTAATAATTTCTTCGTGCACTGGATCCCTTTTTAGACGATCATACCATTTGAGCGATTTTAGGTAGAGCCTTCTTAACTTTACCCTAAAATAAGGAAGCAGACGGTTGAACGCTTTGGCCTCAGCCACTGTTTGAGAAAACCCTTTTTCTTGGAACTGCTCCACCTGTTTGCTGTATTTCTGACTGATATCCAGTTTGACTTCAGTTCTCAAAACTTCCCAGGGGTCTTGTTCTTCTTCTTCGTCCTCATGTATGTTATCATTGTCTTCAATGTCTTCACTTTCGTCTATGTTCTCATTTTCTTCATTTTCATCAACTGAGGGAGATGGTGGAAGAGAATATGGAAGCATGTTTTCCTGTTGTTCTGGTTGGTCTTCCGTTTGGTAAGCTAAACGACAACTCTGTTTCTCGTGTCGTAGTGAGGAGGAGGAGGAGGAATGAGGAGGAGGAGGAGGAGGAGGAGGAATGAGGGATGTTGCCCTCCTCCTCCTCCTTACTACGCATTCTGGTGTTACGCATTTTGGCGTTACGCATTTTGGCGTTACGCATTCTGGCGTTACGCATTTTGGCTTACGCATTTCCTCGTCCTCCTCCTCCTCCTCATTCCTCCTCCTCCTCCTCCTCCTCCTCCTCCTCATTCCTCCTCCTCCTCCTCCTCCTCCTCACTACGCATTCTGGCGTTACGCATTTTGGCGTTACTCTATTAAAGCAAGATAATAAAACATACATGAATTCAGTTTTCAGCAACTCAACATGTCCTACACTTGTCAATATTGTGGAAAAACATTTGGACGCAGATATGATAGAGATCGTCATGAGAAACGAAATTGTTGGAAACAGAAACAACAAAGAGAAAGGAACCCCGATCATCGTATTTCAACCCGCAATCGGGGTATTCTTCAGTGCCTAAGTCCTATAGTATTGGAAAAAGTGAACCCCTATGATTATAACGATCTATCACAACGGTTTCTTTATAATCTTTATAATACAATTTTAAGAGACTAGAGGAACAATGTAAACATTGTAGCAAAACACAGTTGTTCCCAAAACATCAACCATTAAGCTTAAAGTTTAACATGGCAAACAAAAATGAGGAAGTAACTGCGTAGTGAGGAGGAGGAGGAGGAATGAGGAGGAGGAGGAGGAGGAGGAATGAGGGATGTTGCACATTTTGGTGTTGCACCAAAAATGTGCAGTGAGGAGTAGTGAGGAGTAAATGAGATGGTTAGATCGAGTAACTGCTTCAAACCGGTAGAAACTGCTCTGAACTGGTGCAACCTGCTTACAACCGGTTTAAAAATCAACACTTTACATAAATAACTCATAAGGAAATGAGGAGCGGTGAGGAGGAAATGAGGAGTTGTGAGGAGGAGGAATGAGCACGTATTTTGCGCATGCGTATAACCTATTATGAGTAACTCACTCTACCACATACCTCATACCACATTAACTAACTCGTTATGAGTTACTAAAAGGGAGTTGTAAACGAATGTTTTTTTCAGGAGTTAGTTCATGGCCTATCTTTGCAAATATTGTCAAAAACCCTCTAGTCGTAGTGACAATCGCGACCGACACGAGAAACAGAGTTGTCGTTTAGCTTACCAAACGGAAGACCAACCAGAACAACAGGAAAACATGCTTCCATATTCTCTTCCACCATCTCCCTCAGTTGATGAAAATGAAGAAAATGAGAACATAGACGAAAGTGAAGACATTGAAGACAATGATAACATACATGAGGACGAAGAAGAAGAACAAGACCCCTGGGAAGTTTTGAGAACTGAAGTCAAACTGGATATCAGTCAGAAATACAGCAAACAGGTGGAGCAGTTCCAAGAAAAAGGGTTTTCTCAAACAGTGGCTGAGGCCAAAGCGTTCAACCGTCTGCTTCCTTATTTTAGGGTAAAGTTAAGAAGGCTCTACCTAAAATCGCTCAAATGGTATGATCGTCTAAAAAGGGATCCAGTGCACGAAGAAATTATTAAAACTTTGCATCGGTTTATGAAAGAAGAAGGAATGGACCGTGAAGAGGCTATGGAGGCAGCGGTTGATAGAAGAAAATTTTTATTAAATAGAGTTTTCCGTCGGCGATCGGTGCCTGAAGAGGAGGAGGCGGAAACTTCCGAAGAGGAAGACGGTGAAAACGATGAAGATGAGGCGACCATTGAAAATGAGACAGACACTGACAATCAAGATGATGAGCTAGACAGTGACGACGATGAGGAGATGAAGGAGGGGGAAGGAGCAAACAAACAAGGCTGGTTGTGAACCCAAGTTAATCAAAATGTACTACATTGAACGTGAATAAAATATGTGAGCTCTCCTAAAATCTTTCTGAAACTTCTCTTCTCAACTGTGATTTTTCCCTTCAACTTAGTCGTCCTTTATACAATCACTTTTAATTCTGATTGGTTTTCAAAACTTCATCAAATATCCATATAAGGGCATACTTAATCGCGATTGGTTCCTTTCGTTCTGTTTTTTCATTGGTCAGAAAATACCTCTCACATTAACCATTTAAGGAAAAACTGTCCAATTGGTCAGTTAATATGTTTTTTCATTGGTTCCTCAATACCCCACGCTTTGCCTATATAAGGAAACTGTTTTTCTGATTGGTTGTTTCACTTGATCATTTTGTCCATAAATTCGGTGTTTTCTTAACTTGTTTCTTCATTCTCAAAAAAGACGAAGAAGAGAGAGAGAGAACTCAGGTAAAATGCCTCCAAACATGATGACTAATAAAGAAGAAATGCAATTGACTATTGGTCATGGACATGTATTGTATACGGGGGGTGCAGACGGAACAGACATCCTAGCAGAGGAAATGGCCAGGGAATATGGAATGCAAATTGAAGTGATTGTTCCGCCAAATCATCCCCGTGCAAAGTTCACTTCACCTGCTTCTGTCGAAGTGCTGATGCAAGCCGATCCTGCCATAGGTGCTGCTGCTCACAAGTTGTGTAAACGTGTTCCAACTCACTTTTACACTCTCTCCCTCTTGCAGCGCAATTACCACATTGCCAGAAAAGCCCATACCGTCTTTGCCTTTGGAAAACTGTGTGCAGACAAAAAAAGAGTGGAAGGAGGAACTGGGTGGACTGTGCAATTAGCCATAGATCAGGGTAAAGAAGTCTTCCTGTTTGACACCAACACCAATCAGTGGTATCGGTCAGAAAATACCTACAACATCGAAAACTCCTGTCTCAAAACAGGGACATCATTTAAACCCTGGGGCACTCTTCGACTACCCACCCTTCATCAGAGCAGTGCTGTGGTTGGTTCGCGAGACATTACTCCTGCAACAAGGGCAGCAATCAAGAACTTGTTCCAGAGAACATTCTGTCTACCCGAAAACATTGAGCAAGTAAGACTAGAGCTGGAAGGCATGTTCGTTTTTCAAACCAAGTCAAAACTTACGCTCCTGTCATGAGCAATAACACTTTTTATTTACTCCGATTTGAACCTCTTGTTTCAGAGGAAGACATAACTGTGAGATCTTCTCCTTTTCAATCAAAACGAAAACGACTGAAAAAATACATGCATTTAATTCATAGTCGACGAAAAGAAAAATTCAGTGACAAAAAACGTGTACGTTTACAACAATTGTTAGATAAAGCTAATAAACATTTGTAATTGTTCTACTTGGGTTAAATAATAAACATGAAAACGTCACGCTATATGTCTTATTGATTGTCTTTCCATATTCCCTCATAATAATGACAAACCTTACGCCAATGTCTCGATGTTTCACGCAAGTCTGGAAATTTAATATCCAAACACGTTCTCATTTTTTCAAAGTCTTTCATAAACATCGGTCTTGCCCACTTTGCCAATGTTGAAAAATCATTACAATGTCGTAAAGCAAACGGCAACACACGATGCAGTAATGTCCACGTGAGGGATTCATCCGCAGTTCCTCTCTCTGAAGCGTGACGGATGCAATTTTCTTCATCGACCCAGACAAGGGTCACCAATTCAATAAAAGCCGCCACGCGATCTCTATTCAACACACGCCACGTTTCTTCTCTTCTTTCTCTGATCCTCTCGGCCAATCGAGCCAAATGTGATCTGTCGGGTCTTGTTATTAAACGCAATGCTTCTCGTCCAAAAATATTCTGAAAAGAATCCAAACATCGCAAAGGTCTTCGACGTGGCTTCATAATTTCACCCTTACACGCTTCAGACATGAACCAAAATGACGCCGTTACCGACAAACAAACCAATGCAATCATAATTAATAATAAACCTAAGATCTCGTGACGTATTTCCCCTATGCCTCGACCTCACATCGAGACCCAACATGAAAGCGAGGTTTTTTGGAACATGAAAGCGAGGTAAATCACCCCAGCCCAGCCTACCTTACTACTGTGCTGGCAATTTTTTGCCACGTGAAGCCGACCCCTCTCAACTCCTGGACCTCCCTTCTCCCCCATTTGACAAGGAACAGAAGTGACTCGAGATGTTCTTGATGCACAGTTTCCAAAATGTTGAAGAAACTTCTCAAGTAATTCGGAAAACACCAGTCTTAGATCGTCCAACGGTTTCAAATCAGTTTCTTCCGTGACTATTCCTGCCAACTGACCGGTTAATCTTACTGTTCTCTCCAGGATATCTACATGGGTTAAGACTTCGGCATGGCGCTCATTGCTAGCAGTTGAGCTTTGACTGAGAATTTCCTCTGTCCTGTTTAAAACATGCTCAAAGAAAGCTTTGATCCCTGAATCATCTGATTCCACTTCTTCCGCCATATTTGTTAGAGTTATGTCCAGTACCCCGCGAATTTGATCGCTCGTCCCAGACCCCAAAATTGAATAAATGAGTGCGAACATTGAATGAATACCAGGAGCCATAATCGATTATGGCTCCTGATGAATACACACGGATTGAATTGAATGAATATGAACCGATTGAAAATATTTTGGTACATTGAATTGAATAAATAAGGATGACTAAAACTGAATAAGTTAGAAGAATTGAATTGAATGGATAGTTTGGTAAATTAAATTGAATGAATTTTGGAGGATTGAATTGAATGAATATAGAAAAACTAAATAAATATAAGGATTAAATTAAATGAAATATGGTGATATTGAATATTGCTACATTTGGCTTGCCATAGGGCTATTCCGCAAGTGTTGATATTGGTAGATAAGCTTAAATTCTTTTGTGTAGCATCACTTAAGTGTTGTTTACATTTCCCTCTTGATTGTTGATTAGCTGGGCTTTTCTAGACTGCTTACAAAATCAGTATTTATATTGTGTGACGTGTTACGAATGTTTGTTATATCAAGTAACGTTCAAAGCTCTACAGAATCTTATCTTTTAAACAAAACTTTGGATTATAGTTTAAGCATGTTTTGATGACAAACAACAAATTTAAAAAGAAATTAAAAATTTTTTCCCTGTTTTCCGGGATCTTTTCCGAGGTTAAGAATATTTAAAATCGACGTTTCGATCAGTTTCACTGATCTTCTTCAGGTTGTTGTTAAAAATGACAATATGGCGGATTGTTTCTCATGTTCAGCTTGGTAACCGCATCAATAAATCGTGACTATTATACGACGTATGTGAAAAAAGGGCGGGAAAATGTAACGAGGCCTGTCAAGTAATTTTACATTTGTGATATTTCACTGACTATTACAGTCTCTCTCACGATCGAAGAAGGAGTTCAGGATTGATTTCCATGTTTCAACATGGTCAAAACTGTTAAGCACTTTCATTCCGCGGTGCTTCTGTCGCAGTGATTCAATTCCTTCGAGAACCTTCCTTTGTCTCAACCCTCTCTCTGTCGCTACGATTTTTGCGTTTGTCCAGTCAATACTTCTTTGGCACTCAATAGTGTGTCGTGCTAGGCCTCCATCTTCTTTGCCCATTCGTCTTTCGGCCGATAGAGTGTTTCCTTTTTGAAGGTCTTCATTTGTTAATCTGACTTTGTCCATGTGTTCTTTCTTTCGTGTTTGGAACAGGCGCCATGTCTCTCCTACATACACTGAATTCTGGCAGGTACACGGAATCTTATACACAACACATTTCTGCCTTTCACCAAGGTTCTGTGTACCTGCCAGAATTCAGTGTATGTAGGAGAGACATGGCGCCTGTTCCAAACACGAAAGAAAGAACACATGGACAAAGTCAGATTAACAAATGAAGACCTATCGGCCGAAAGACGAATGGGCAAAGAAGATGGAGGCCTAGCACGACACACTATTGAGTGCCAAAGAAGTATTGACTGGACAAACGCAAAAATCGTAGCGACAGAGAGAGGGTTGAGACAAAGGAAGGTTCTCGAAGGAATTGAATCACTGCGACAGAAGCACCGCGGAATGAAAGTGCTTAACAGTTTTGACCATGTTGAAACATGGAAATCAATCCTGAACTCCTTCTTCGATCGTGAGAGAGACTGTAATAGTCAGTGAAATATCACAAATGTAAAATTACTTGACAGGCCTCGTTACATTTTCCCGCCCTTTTTTCACATACGTCGTATAATAGTCACGATTTATTGATGCGGTTACCAAGCTGAACATGAGAAACAATCCGCCATATTGTCATTTTTAACAACAACCTGAAGAAGATCAGTGAAACTGATCGAAACGTCGATTTTAAATATTCTTAACCTCGGAAAAGATCCCGGAAAACAGTGAAAAAATTTTTAATTTCTTAAGATGAGAGGTGAAAGTTTCAGAAATAAGAACAAATTTAAATTTCGAATAACGTATAACTTTTATTACAGGTTATCTGTTGATCACTCTTGGGAAAATACGTTTAAGATAATCGAATTCAAAGAAGGTGGATGTAATTTTGTAATGTCTACTCAACTTTAACCGATTATTCCATAATTTGCAGGGTTATAAATCAACTTCAGTGCTCGGATGCTGTTTGGCTGGTATCCTTAAATTCTTAGTGGTCCAGGCCAAAATAAAGTGGCTTTTAATTTCCTCTAGTCTAAAACAAAAAATAAATAAACCATATTTACTTTAATAAACTCTTCAACCTGCGTGAGAAGTAAGTCTTTTATCAAGGGATTTTGTTAATAATCGTGTGGGGAACAGTTCAATGAAACAAAACGTTCAATGAAAACAAAATGGCATCTTGATATATTGCGGATTGATCTCAATACTCCAGAATGGCTTTGAATTTTGCACTCCAAGAACTAAAAATTTACTACAATAATATTTATGAACTTAGAGTTGAGGAAGGGAAAGGAAAGAAAGGTACTCCAATAAAAGTACATTTTATTTTTATTGTGACTACATTGAAACATTTTTTAATCGTAGTCGCCCGTCAGGCGATCAAACCTCAACCTTTAGTGGGCCTGTTCAGTTTTAACTTGCCACTGGCAACCGGGCATGTGCCAATTTTTAGCCCTGAATTTGTGGTTTTCACTGATCCTTTTTCATCTATTTTAGGCATGTTATGTCAGCAGTGATCAGTGATGCAGCCTTTTCTTACAGTGGAGGTATGTGGAAGATATCAGTCATATAATTATCCCAGCTTACACACTTAACTGTTCAGTGAATTGAACTGGATTGACACAGTGATCAGGTAAATTTGGGTTCGGTGTCGAAAA
This sequence comes from Siderastrea siderea, assembly GCA_964030785.1. Lineage (NCBI taxonomy): Eukaryota > Metazoa > Cnidaria > Anthozoa > Scleractinia > Rhizangiidae > Siderastrea > Siderastrea siderea. The sequence goes on along the minus strand of OZ034966.1, from coordinate 63,843,529 downwards.
TCAAAAATATGCATAAAGCTGTTTTTGATGCCATTCAATTTCTCAACCCAGTCAAACATAATAAAGCACAACGAAACAGTGTTAAAATCATTCAAAAGTACCAGATATTTAAACCATCTGCCTTTTAGTGTGTGGAATTTGACCATGATCTGTTTTGTATTGTCATGTAAACATATGAAAGACTGAGTGACTAAGGGGCCGATTACATGAGCCGGGCTGGCTCGGTCTACTGAGATGACTGCTCAGCCCGGTATTACATGAGGCGGGCCAGCCCACCTGCGGCTAAATTTAGAAGCTGTATGTGAAAAGATGGCTACATCAAAGAGCATGAATCGAGTGTTTTTACTTTCGTTAATCCATCATTTCGGTGTATTATTTTCAGTTTTATGCAGCTTTATGATCTGATAAGCCTTTGTGTGTTATATAGAAAGAGAAATATCGATCTTCTGGAAAGCCATTTTGCTCTGAAGCCGGGCTGGCCCGACAATTGCGATTACCTGGTTAATTTTCAGCCCGGCCATGTAATCGCAAAGTTGATTTTCAATGTGTTTCACAGACGTGCCGAGATCCCGGCAAACCAAGCCAGCCCGGCTAACCGGGCCAGACCGCCTCATGTAATCGGCCCCTAAAACAGCCTTTTCAGCCAAAGAAAATTTGGCAATCCTATTATTCACAAAGGATACCAGTATGGGTTTCCGTACCAGAATGATAATTTTGATCCGGTACCACTACTCAGGGGTGAACTCACACAGGTATGGCTCACACTGTTCTGAGAAATTGTGCTGTAATCATGTAACCAAATACAGAGAAACCGGAGGGAACCGGAATGAACTTGTAGCAGAATGAAAATCATACTGGTGTCATGTAAACAACCCCTTCGACTAAAGTCGAGCAGCTGTCAAGGATGTTTAACAACATCCTCAGAGACCCAGGAGCATTAACACCCTAATTTCATGAAAACGATTCAAACTCAGAGCAGTACGATTTTGTTAACATGACACCAGTATGAAAGTCAGACTGGCATGAAGTGTTTAACTGAGACCAGCCATCCCTAAAGATCCAGTTTATCTACTATCCACCAGCTTGGAATGCTTCAGCACCACTTATTAAAAGTGCATGCTCAAAACAAAAATCTCAGACTGGTCTGAACTCAATTCATGTTTACGTAGTTCCCTGGTCTGATTTTAGACCGTTGTGAGTCATTCGTATAAGTTCAGAAACTGTAATGAATCAAACCAGCCCGAGATGATAATTATTTTATACCGGCTTCACGTTTCGTATTGCCTTCACGTAAACAGAAGCAAGCGTTAGTATGGAGTTGATCTGAAGTTGTACCACCCTATGTTGGTACCATTCTCATAGACTACACGCAGTCTCTTTATTTCTCTCTGATGCCTCACACTGACTGTTCATACGTACGTACGTCACTGCAGATGAATTTGCATTCATAATTATAGAACGTCTTTAAGTGTCTTTGAGCAGTAACATGCTTTTTCCGGTGAAATAACAGACAGCCTGTAGTTCTAACCCTTAAAACTTTCCTGGGGGGCTACGAGTAGAAAGGATACATACTTCCATGGATATTTTACTAGCTCTATTAGAGCTTAAAAACAGATCTTTACAGGTCATGAGCAATACTTTTACGAACAATATTGTAAAATTTTCAAGATTCCTTTGGTTACTGATTCCCAGAGGAGACTGAAGAGAAAGAAAACCAAACCAAATATAGAGGTTTGTCTGTAAAGCCTTGGAGTCATATTAGAATTTTGAGGTATCTAACGTTGGCTGTTGGAAATTTACTGGACTATGAACAAGATCTTTAACATGGCGATTCCATCCAGGTGACAAGTTGTGCTTGTTTTGTGGCATGACATAGTCCTTGGGAGCTCCTCAGTTAGGCTAGCACATCTGTAGATGTGTTGTTCCAGAAAATATCCATACTCCCACCACGGAAGGTTTTTCCAGTTTGAACCCCCACCCCTCTGGAAATTCCAGTTTAGGCTCATACTTTCCTTTAAAAATTTTGGGCTTTAAGAACCCCCTGTCCTCCTCGGAATTTCCAATGACCCTCTGTGGTGGGAGTATGGATATTTTTTACAACCACACAATATTACTTTGGTTTCACCAAGAGATTTAAAACCTCCAAAAAGCCATGGGCTTACTACTGGCAATTGAGATAATTAAAATCTACTTTGTTTTATGAGATTAAATGTATTTAACCAAGTTAACCTACAACAAGCATGTGGTTATCAAGCGGTGGTGGTCAGCGGTGGCTCAGCTGCTGTCAGGCTCAGTTTGCATAGTTTACTGCAATGGCGGGCTGTTACTGCTTTCACATGTTTTGTCTAGGTATTTTGCAGCGTTTCTGCTTGTTTTTCTACGACATTCGTGGCACCTTTTTCTCAACATTGTCATCAGTGTTGCTTATTCTTCCTTTGCGGGATGTTTCCGGAAGCTGTTACGTTCGGCACTGGCGTAATTTCCCAGTCGTTCATCAGCCTGATCACATGGTTTGGGTTTGTGTTGTGGACGTTCGCTCGTCGTCGCGGACTTCGCGCAAGATTGTCTTTGGTTTACGGACTCTTCGCCTTTAACTACTGGTTGTTCTGTTGGCCATTCTCCAATTCGTTTCTTTCCCAGTTGCATTGCTGACTTCGGACAGTATCTTCCGGCTCGGACACGGCGCTACCTTGGCAATCTCGTCAGCTTATCATCGCTCTCCGTCAAGCATAGGCATTGGTTTGTGCATTGCCGTTTTGCGGCTGTATCCTTTTTATTTGCAGAGCGTTGCGTGGTGCTTGGTCCTTCCGTCTGCGTTGTTTCAGGGCTGCAGGCCCATTCTTCCTTTGTAAGATGTTCATGCCGTTTCATTGGGAAGTAGTGGCGCAATTTCCCGCCGTTCTATTTCAGTCACATGCTTGTGTGGTGGGCGTCCTCTCGGCTTGTCGCAGGCTTCGTGCCAATTTATTGTCCTCGGTTTTTGGAGCTGTTTGCCTTCTGCTATCAGCATTCCACATGGCCGCTCCATATTTCGTTTCTTTCCTAGTGGCATTGCTGACTTCGGATAGTATGTTCGAGCGGGGATTCAGCGCTTATGTCAGCAAACCGCGTCTGTGCTAGCTTTTTCCTGCCACTGTCCGGCTGTATGTTCAGCAGATGTTGTGGTTTAGTTTCTTTGTTTCGCTTCAGCTGTATCCTTTTTACTACAGAGTTTTATGTAATTCTATATAGTTTACGTTTGGAAGCAAGTCAGCTTAGTTTATGGCGTGGCGTTAGCATTAGCTATTGCATTCACTGGTGTATTGCAGCAGATTGGCGTTCATGTAGCATTTTAGCGGTTAGCCTTGTTTTTATAGCGCTTTACGGCATAGGTCAGCGGCTTCATTGTGTAGCAGGGGGTATTTCATGTATACATCGTATATTGTCCCTAGGAATATGTTATGTCAGTAGCTGGTTTATACAATTGTATAGTTTCTTTGTCTCGCTTCAGCTGTATCCTTTTTACTACAGAGTTTTACGTAATTCTATATAGTTTACGTTTGGAAGCAAGTCAGCTTAGTTTATGGCGTGGTGTTAGCATTAGCTATAGCACTCATGGGTGTATTGCAGCAGATTGGCGTTCATGTAGCGTTTTAGCGGTTAGCCTTGTTTTTATAGCGCTTGGCGGCATAGGTCAGCGGCTTCATTGTGTAGCAGGGGGTATTTCATGTATTCATCGCATATTGTCCCTAGCAATATGTTATGTCAGTAGCTGGTTTACACAATTGTGGTAATGGGAGTAATGGCAGTACTCATAGTACCATATTGCAGCATATTGGAGTTCATGCAGCGTTTTTAGCGGTTGGCCTTGTTTTTATAGTGCTTTATGGCATTGGCATCTTCCGTTTTAGGTTTTTGTTTTGTTGGTGCTTGGTTTTTTTTTCCTGTCCCGTTGCCTGTTAAGGTTGGTGGCGGTTTTAGTAGGTCAGTGCCTTCATTGTGTAGCAGGGTCTATTTCATGTATACATCATATTTTGTCCGAGGCCATTTGTCGTGTCAGTAGCTGGTTTTTACAATTGCGGTAGTGGGGGCAATGGCAGTATAATACATGTACATAGTACCTTGGCAACTGTAGTAGCTTTGACTGCAGTTGCTGTAGTTGTGGTGGCATGTGTAGCATCCATAGCAGCGGTAATTTCTGCAGTTGCTGTAGTGCCCATAGTTGCTGTAGTAGTAGTGGCTGCTGTGTGCGTTATCTGTAGTGGGTGTTGCTGTCTTAGCTGTAGTCGCTGTCGTAGCTGTTATTGCTGTACAGGGAGTTGTTACAGTTGTGCTAGGTTGTGGTTGCTATCGTGGCAGTAGTTGTTGGGTTGCCATAGCGGCTGAAGTTGCAGAACCTGCTACAGGGTATAGTAGCTGTAGTTGCAGTAGTGGCATGGTGGCTTCAGTGGCTGGTGTTGCTGTAGTGGTTGTCGTTGCTGTAGTCAGGGCAGTTCCTGTTTCTTCATGTAGGTGCGGGCGGTAGGAGCTACGGTATTTGAGGTTGGTGTAGCTGCTGTTGTGGCTGTCATTGGTGTCCGTGTGGTAGTTGTAGTTTCCGTTGTGGCTGTAGCGGCTGTATTGGCTGTCTTGGTTGTCATAGCGTTAGTACCCACAGTAGCTGTTTTGTCTGCAACGTAGTTTTTTGTAGCTGTAGGGGTTGCGTGTGCGACACTGGCGGTAGTCACTAAGGTTGTAGTGGCTATTGTGATTGTAGTTGCTGTTGCAGTGGTGTAGCTTGCATAGTTACTGTGGCTTGTTTATTTATTTATTTATCTATTATAATTATTAATTTTTATGTATTTATTTATTTATTTTTTATTATCATGTATTTACAGGTATCGTCTGGATTTATTATTATTATTATTATTATTATTATTATTATCACTACATATTTACTAAGTATTTATTGGTAATATTCTTAGTAGCGTGGCGTCCGTAGCGTGTTCCCTTTGCTTCTTGTGTCAGGAGCCAGAGCGCTTAGTTACACTTGAGGCATTGGCGACGCATGTTTACAGTAGTTGTATACATCGTTACATATTTACTGGTATCATCAGGCCTTTGCTCCTTTGGCTAGAAACCAGAGTGCCTAGTGGCTCTTCAGGCATTCTAGTACTCACTGCGTTTTGTAGAAGGTTAGCTGTTACGGTTGCTCCTTGGGCCAGGAGCTAGAGTGCTTAGTTGCACTTGAGGCATTCGCGTTCATTAGCGTTTTGTAGGATGTTAGCTATTAGGGTTGCTCCTTGAGCCAGGAGCTTGAGTGCCTAGTTGCACTTGGCGTTCATTAGCGTTTTGTAGCATGTTAGCTATTAGGGTTGCTCCTTGAACCAGGAGCTAGAGTGCTTAGTTGCACTTGAGACGTTGGCGTTCATTAGCATTTTGTAGCATGTTAGCTATTAGGGTTGCTCCTTGAACCAGGAGATAGAGTGCTTAGTTGCACTTGAGGCGTTGGCGTTCATTAGCATTTTTTTTTTTTTAATTTATTTCAATAGAAAAAAAGAGGAAAAAATACACACAACAAATCGTCTAAATATACAAAAAAAATATACAAATACAATTATTAGCACACAAAATCAAAAACACACTAAATTCAAAAATTACAAATTACAATACTATTACTCGTCTTTCAATACACTCTTTTTTAGTAAATCGCTTCAACTACACTTAAATTTTTCGAAGTTGTATTTAAATTTTACATTGGCTAAAAATTCATTTAATGACAGCTCTCTATTTAATAATTTCTGATTGTATAGATAATATTTCGCGTATAAAAAGGTGAAGTTTAACTTTCTAATAATATCTACTGGTAATTCTTTGTTTATGTTATCCTTGTCTTTACCGAAGATTAATTCAGTTGGGGAAAGGGTGAGAGAGGTGGCATTTTCTTTATGAAACCATTTTATCACCTCTGCGAAGAATAGTTGGCTCCAATTACAATTGTGGAAAGTGTGAATTATGGAGTCGTTCAATTCACAATATGGACACTTTGCGTCCTCTGCCACACCAAAAAGAAATAATTCCTTTTTGGTGACTACTATTCTGTGTAAGAGTTTGAAGTAAAATTCCCTAAGCTTGTTATCTCTACATACGTTCCTTACGCGACTAAAAAAAGGTTGTAGAGATGCTTGGCCAACTTGCAGATCTCTTTCCCATTTAGAGGTGGCCTTCGGTTCAATTTTTTCTTTATTTACAAGGAGCTGGTAGTAGTCTTTGTTTTTCATTTTGGTTAAGTTGATGGAGGTCTCTGGTGAGAGGTGAAACATAGTGCTTGACAGCAAACCTGCTCTGTCTACGGGGTATGACATTGCACGTTCTACAAGATGCCTGGGTATTGCAGAAACTACTTGAAAATAAATGAGAAAGTTGCATCTTAGATCATATTTTTGAACAAATTCTGTGTAGGAAAGGAACTTCCCGTCTGATTTTAGAAGATCTCGTACGAGATAAATGCCTCTATCAAACCAGTCCCTATAAAAAATAGTGCGACCGTTGATAAGAATATCTTTGTTGTTGAATAGAATTAATTCCTGACCGGACTGGTTTGGAAAGGATTCCTTAATTTCCAGAAAATACAAGAGAATTAATTTGTAGAACTGGGGCAGATCGATCTGCTCTAGGAAATGTTTGTCGTAGTTGCATCGTAATAGAAAGTTTAAACCGCCGCATTTTTCAAAAAAGTAATTAGGAATCGTCTTCCAAGATTCCCTGCAGGTTGGCTCATCGGTTAGAAGTCTGGAAATCCAAGCTAACTTTAATGATTTTGCTAAGACATCTATACTAGGAGCCCGCAGACTACCTTGGTCATAATCTAAGATCATCAATTTACGCTTAAGTTTGTCCTTTTTATTTTTCCAAATGAATTTAAAAATGGTTGAATTTACCGCCCCCAGGAATTCCCGGGGGACATCGAGGCTAGAAATTGTATGTACCAGTTGCGAGATGCCAAGGCTTTTCGTTATAAGACATCTCCCAAATAGTGTAAGATTCCGGCAGTTCCAAACATCAAAGATGGTCTTCAACTTTTGCAGTTTTAACGTGAAATTGGATTTTTCATTTTCTTTCTCGTTGTAAGAAATAAAAGTACCCAACACACGAATTGGTTTTTCAGGCCATTGAAATCCAAAGGGTTTGTCTTTTCTATGTCTCCACGATCCCAGCCACAAAGCTTTGGTTTTCGACGGGTTCAGTTTCAAGCCGGAGATATCGCCAAAATTATCTAGCACAGCGATTGCTTGTTTTACCGAATTACAATTACTGTTAAGAAGGGTGGTGTCATCAGCAAACTGGCTTAATTTTAGCTCCTTACCAAGAACTTTTATACCTTGTATTTCTTTATCTTGTCTGATCTTGCACGCCAACAGTTCTACTGCCAAAACAAACAAATATGGGGATAAAGGGCAACCTTGTCTTACTCCTCTTGAGAGGGAAAAATAATTTGTACAGAAGCCATTGTTCAAGACTGCACTTTCTGTGTTAGTGTAGAAGATGGAGATCCAACGTTGAATGGATTCCCCAAAGTTAAACAGTGCAATTGTTCTTTGTATAAATTCCCATTCAATTGTGTCAAAAGCCTTTCTAAAATCAAGCTGTAATAATATACCAGGAATGTTCTGAAGCTTTGTTTGCTCAAGGATGTCATTAATTAACCTAATGTTTTGTCCAATGTATCTTCCTTTAATGAAGCCTGTTTGGTCAGGATTGATTAGAAGAGCTAGAACTTTTTCTAGTCTCCTGGCAATAATTTTTGATGCAATTTTATAGTCTAGGTTCAATAACGTTATCGGACGCCAATTAGCAAGTGTAGAAAGATCCGAATCTTCTTTCGGTATAAGTGTTATTACGCCTCTCCGTTGGGAGAGTGACATTTCACCTGCTCTATACGAAGCATTAAAACAGTCGACAAGATCTTGACCAAGTAGATCAAAAAAACAGTTATAAAACTCCCAGGTAAATCCATCTTCGCCGGGTGATTTCCCGCTACTAAATGTGCATAGAATATCTTTACACTCCCTAAGAGTGATCTCACCTTCTAGTTCACTACTCACCGAGTCCTCAAGTTTGGGTATTTCTAAATTTGCGATGAAAGATTGGAATAACGCATTTTCTACACTAGTAGAAGAAGTATAGAGATCATTGTAAAATATTTCAATTTCCTTTAGTATTTCGTCCTCTTTGGTCACTAAAGTACCATCCGGATACTTTAACTCCCTGATCGTTTTGTGATTATAGTTCCGTCTCTCTAAGTTGAAGAAGTATTTTGTCGGTTTTTCGCCCTGCTCGGTCCATTTTGTTTTTGAGCGAACGATTGAACCCTTTCCCTTATTTTCGTAGATTAGACAAAGTTCCTGTTTCAACTGGAAATATTCCACTTCCAGATAATTAACCTGGGCACTGTCGACACTATTAGAAATGAGTTGATCTAAATTACTCAGTCTCGTTTGAAGATCCTTTTCTTTTTTACGAAGATTTTTCGCCTTGTTTTTGGCATAAGGAATTGTAAGGCCTCTCAGTTCCAATTTAACTAGTTCCCATTTCAGTCTTTTGTCTTCTTGTCCAGCGTATTTTTCACTAATAGAAGAATAACTTCCTCTAATCAAATTAACATATTCTTCATCATCCAAGAGAGAGTTGTTGAACTTCCATAGCCCCGGGCCTCTTCTATTGTTAGAACACTTAAATTTAAGTTTTACTGCTCTATGATCCGGAGCATTAGAGACCAAAGTTTCTATCTGTTCAACCAAATGGATCAGATGTTGTGGTAGTAGAAAGAAGTCGAGGCGCGAATATAGCTTAAGCGCTTTTGATTCGTACGTGTAGCTTTTTTTGTTTGGATTTTTCGCTCTGAAAACATCTACCAAGTCAAATTCCTCCATCATCGTCACCAGTTGTTCCCTAGAGGTTGTAGGTTTCCACGGGCTTCCACCTTTTTTATCGATAGCTTGCAAAGAAATATTCCAATCACCACCAATTAGAAGATTTTCAATATCGGTGTTGGACATCAAGAAAGTGCTTAAATTATGTAGAAAAGCTTGTTGTTGACGTTGGTCATTTGGGACATAAACATTACACAAAGAAAGTTTGTTTTCGTTGAAATACAAATCAATCGAAATGATTCTGCCAGTTTGGTCTTTGTGAATATTTTCAAAGGTGTAATTTAGTGCGGGGTTCATTAGAATACAAACTCCTCTACTGTGTAATGATCCATGTGAAAAGAAAATGTCACCTCCCCATTCACCTCTCCAAATAATTTCATCTTTCTGTTCAGAATATGTCTCTTGCAGAAAATATACATCGCAGTTTTGATCTTTTAGAAAGCAAAAGATGCTTCTCCTTTTTACACGGTTTCTCAAACCTCTTACGTTTAGAGTTAATACATCGCATTTACCTTGCACGATCATGGTTTAGCTGTATAAAACACTATGGTAGCTGGAGTGTGTGAAAGAAGAGTTCATCGTAGATTTCTTATATGTAAATTGAAAAAAATTGAAAACAAAAACATAGCATAACAAACACAACACGGAATCACGCAACATGTTTACAAGGATATTAACTACTTGCATGCAATCCGCAAGACTCATTAAGCATCTCCTATCCTCACTTATTTCTAGTTGACTAAGATAGAGTGTGCTAATAATAGTTCCGTAGCGACATAAGTAACAATAACTTATAGAAATTACAGGGTGTTCAGGTCATCTTCACAGAAGATTCTAACGGGCATTCCACTTGGAGAAGTTTTAACATACAGCTTACCGTCCATGGACCATACACTCTGAATCATCTCATCTTTCTTCATCTTGTTCGCTTTTTTCATGATTCCTCTCCTGTACTGGGTTAAATTTTCATTAATGAAAATTCGCGTGGATTGTACAACACCAGCAGTCGAGCAGACCGGGAAAAGGTCGGAGATCTTTACATTCTTGAGTTCAGTCCGCTTTCTATAGAGCTGAGCTTTTTTCTTGTGACTGATAAATTTGACTATAATGCCCTTCGGTTGGTTTTTTCCGCTGAAGATTTTATGCGAAATATCAATGTCTTCGTTCGTGATGGGAACATTTAATTGTTCGCCGAGCTTGATAACCACGTCATCCGTTGCAGTATACAGATCTTCAGGAATACCATGTATTTCAAGCGCGTGTTTTCGCGTGTATTGTTCAAGGTCATCTTGCTGACCATAGAGTTCGTCGATATTTCGTTCCTGCTCATTTACTTTCTCCTTAAGGGAATTCACCGACTTTCTTAACTTGTCGTTGTCATCGAGTGCGTTTTTTAGAGCTTTCTTCAACGTGCTTATTTCGGTTGAGTGCTTGTTGAAAGAAGATTTCAATTCGGCAATTTCAGCCGCCATTTTCCGGTTTTCCGTTCGCATATCATGAAGGGTTTGCTGTACCCCAACAAGAAGGCATTTGATTTCTTCAAGAGTTGTTTCTTCCTCCTCTTCTTCTTCTTCTGGCTCAATGTCGGCATCGTTCTTAATGTTTTCATCCAAATTAGCCTCAGCACGTGCCGCCATGTTTTGTTTCTTGGCGATACTTGTACTACTCTCCTCTTCCATCGAGCCCCTGTCGCCTCTTTTGTGTTTTCTGCCTTTGCTGGACATGAATCACGTTTTGTTTAAAGAAAGAGTCGCATTTCGGATTAATAACCGTTGTTGAATTAGGTTGAGGACGGGAAAGACGACGCCTCTTACAGAATACGTCCGACCTCTTCGGTGGCGCGCATGCTCTCCCCGTTCATTAGCATTTTGTAGCATGTTAGCTATTAGGGTTGCTCCTTGAACCAGGAGATAGAGTGCTTAGTTCCACTTGAGGCCTTGGCATTCATTAGCGTTTTGTAGCATGTTAGCTATTAGGTTTGCTCCTTGGGCTAGGAGCTAGAGTGCTTAGTTGCTCTAGCATTTTGTAGCATGCTAGCATTGCTCCTTGAGCTAGGAGCTAGAGTGCTGTATCCTTTTATTCACAGAGTGTTGCTCAGCATTTGCTCCTTCTGCCTGTCTTTTTTCAGGGTGGCCCCTGCTTCCTTTTGTGTCCTAGCGTAATTGCCCAGCGGCCCCTTTCAGTCACATGCTTGTGCGGTGGGCATCTTTTCGGCTTGCCACAGTCCTCACCCTCTACTACTGGTTTTCCTAGCCAGTTGGTGCTTCGTTTCTTACCCAGCAGCATTGCCGCCTCTGGACAGTGTCCTCAAGCACGTTCTCAGCGCATATATCGGCAAACCGTGTCAGGGGTGCACTAGCATTTTCCCGCCTTTGCCCAGCTATATGTTAAGCAGATGCTGCGGTTTATTTTCTTTGCCCCACTTTAGCTGTATCCTTTTTATGACAGAGTTGTATGTAATTCTAACTGGTTACATTTAGGAGCCAGTCAGCTTAGTTTATGGCATGACGTGGCGTTAGTGTTCATTGGCGTATTGTAGTGTACTGGCATTTACGTAGCGTTTTAGCAGGTGGCATTCCGGGAGCGTTTATAGTTGTGGCATTAGTGTCATTGCTTGTGGGGCGTTGGCATTGATTAGTAGAGGGTGTGTTGGCATTCATTGATGGAGGGGCAGTTGTTGCTGTTGTGGCTGTGGCAGCTGCGGCTCCTTGCATGGCTGTGATGATGGTTGTTATTTGTATGCAATCCTGTAGCTGCTCTTGCAGGGTTGGGTGCCTCGGGAGTTGGGCAGTTCGGAGTCATGGCTGTTCCCATCCATGAGCCCCTTTCTCCGGTCTGACCTTGTGGTCAGCCCAGAGATCCCTTCGGCTGGGCGAGTGGGGATCATAGCTGGGGTACGGGGATTTGCCAGTAATGGCGTAGTCCATCTGGGGGCCGGCTGACCACAGTGGAGGCCCCTGGATATCCCAGGCACCCAACCTCCATTATGCAAGGCAGCAGGTTAAATGAGGTTAAATGTATTTAACCAAGTTAGCCTACATTGAGCATGTGGTTATCAAGCGGTGGTGGTCAGCGGTGGCTCAGGTGCTGTCAGGCTCAGTTTGCATAGTTTACTGCAATGGCAGGCTGTTACTGCTTGCACATGTTTTGTCTAGGTATTTTGCAGCGTTTCTGCTTGTTTTTCTACCCCGGCCCTCCCTCCCTCTTATTTGTTTTATTTACTTCTTTTTGCTTTTCTCTCCACTGACTAAGTCAGTGTGATGGGTGCCGGGGCGTGTGGGGCTCATGGCTGGGGTCCGGGAATTTGCCAGTAATGGAGTAGTCCATCTGGGGGCCGGCTGACCACAGTGGAGGCCCCTGGGTATCCCAGGCACCCAACCTCCATTATGCGAGGCAGTAGGTTAACCTTTTCAGGTTTCTTTCCATCAAACTGATGTCAGGAAAATATGGCAGTTTATTATAAGGCTTTGGTTGAGCAATGTGTAGTCTGCACTATATTCCCAGACAAACATTATCACTTCAAATAAAAAATTTGAAGAGCAGTTTTGAGCAGTATTTTTTGTCTTTTTCTGCTAAATATTTTGATGTCATTGATTAGTTTGACTGTAAACACCTGCACCCTCATAAATAATTGAACAACTCATGAGGTTGTGCATACATTTTATGTTCCCTAAGTACATGTACTACTAAGTGGTTGATGTGTGAGAATGGAATGAATCTTGGATTACCTCTTAGAAGTTAAAGTAACTTGAAGCCACACCCAGAAAACAATACCTTGGCAACTTTTAGGGCTTTACTTCAAAATATCTGATGAACACACCCATAACTTATATTTGGGAGGACCCCCCCCCCCCCCCATCCCCACCACCATCCCAGGAATGAAGATTCAGACCTATTTGATTGAATTCACTTTATCGGGAAAACTATTTCAATTGAATGATTCACCACAGTGTGATCCCTTCTTGTCAGTTCACTGCCCGATAGGTTTCAGACTATTCTGAAATGATTTGGAAGAGTGTTTTCTTTTTGTTTTTCTTTGGCACCAGATTGTGGCAATTAGTAACAATGCTTGTTGGTGGCATTAGGTACAGTGGTAAGGCTAATAAACAAACCAAAAAGAAAATTGAAATCACAACATTTAAACTTCCATTATGGTCTGGGGTAGTGACAGAGTGAGTCATAATTGGTGCATCGAATAAATTCACCAGTGATTACTGGACCATTTGTTTTTCTCATTGGCAACACTTTTAGTCACGGATTGATTAATTGATTGATATTTGATTTTTGATTGGCTGATTGACTGATTCATCAATCAAGTGGCTGAGTGGTTGGTTGATTGATTGACAGATTGGTAGTTAAATAGATGAATGAATTGATTCACCTGAGGCAAGGTGAACAAAAATTTCGCCCAATAATTAAGTTTAAGACCTACAACAGGAGCTTATTTGAAATTTATTAAACAGGTTCTAATTTAATCAGAGCATCACTAATAATTATCTAATAATTATAATAATTTATTGTTTTCCGGTCCCACTTGTAAGAAGAAGAAGAAGAAGAAGAAGAAGAAGATATTTATCCAGGATAACTGCATCAGTATTAGAAAAAAACTGCTATCAATGCAAGTCCTGCCATTAAACACTAAAAAGGATAAAAAGACTGACAATAATAATCCTATTTACAAGCCAAAAAAGATAATGCAAGTGCTTAATATATACATTATGATTCAAGACTTGTTAAGATTGTTAAAAATCCGTGCCCCTTTATAAAAGAAAGATTGCTGTGTGCACTTAAGATTCACTTTTTCCAGAAAAAGATTTGTTCTGCTTCTTGTGTTATAGTTATGAACATGGAAGTTGCGTAACTTAAAGTAATTCTGAAAAAAACTAGGTACAGTCAGTTTGTTTTCTTCACAATGGAGAGCTTGCCCTGTTCTGAAACACAACCAAGTAAGGGAAGTTTTTAAAGGGTTTAAGGTACATGATTTTGAGTATTACAGTCAAAGAAACTACGTTTTAAAATGGAAATTTATTTATGTCATTAGAAATATGTCATTTACTTTACACTTTAAAAAATTATCAGAAAACGCACTCAGATTTGTGAAAGATGTAGTCTTGAATATTTTGCCATGCTCAGCCGATTGCACTCGCGTGGACGGACCCACGATGCTGGAAGTGTCTAAACGCAAACTGTATTTAAGTATAAACTTACGGGATTTCAATTAAACTTTTTCAAAAATGAATTCTCTGTCCACCATTTTGCGTTTGTTTATTCATAACAGTAGGTCAAAGCACAGTCGCAAGGCAACAGCACAAACATCACTTCAATGAGATTAGGGCAAATAACTGCTTTAAGTTTTGTCTGTGAGGGTCCATCTCTGTGCAATTGTCGATTTTCTTGCCCTAGAAGTTTTTAGTAGTAATCAGTTGTCGGTTAAAAGCTAATTTATCCGAAAACCTTCCAAAAGCAGTTTTGTGCATTCCTCAAGGCAGCTAACTTTATATAGGCGTTATATAATTTAAAGCGTGTTTGGTGTTTGTTTGTTTGTTTTCAATCTTGCTGGTCTCTAGCTAGAGAACGAAATATAAAAGTTAATTAAGAAACTATAAGCGAAGCAGTTGTCGGTTTAAACCTATTTTATCCAAAAAGCTTCCAAAGACAGTTCTGTGCATTTCTAAAAGCGCCCGAATTTTAAACAATTCACAGCCGCAAAACTAATGCCATATTGTTAAGCACATTTGGTGTTTGTTTGTTTTCAATCTCAATGGTCTCAAGTTAGAGAACAAAATATAAAAGTTACTGAAGTAACTATAAGTGAAGCAGTTTTGGCTCTAAAGCTATTTTAATTATCCGGTAAGTAATGTGTGTTCCTCAAAGTGCTCGAATTTCTTTGCTGCTGCTAAAACCTACGCGACATTTCTTCCATAATTAAAACTTACAGGTGCTTTGAAGCTCCCCAAATCCTTTCTTTCGGGTAATCCTGGTGAAATGCCGGTGAAATGCCAGTATAAATTTTTGACTAGACTAATAGTGGCAGTTCATGTTATTTGTTAACATCCGATCACGATGAAGATAACCCATTTAAGTTTTATTTTTTTGTTGTAAATGAGCACCGTTTCAAGTTCATTCAAGCGAACAGCCAATAATCCAAGGAGATTTGACAAGCCTTGACAGTTACAGTAAATGACAGGATATGATATGGAAGCATTGCACATGATTAGTGAAGTGAAGTGAAGTGAAGTGGCGCGTGAAGTGACGGCTCGTGAGTAAAACATGTTCAGTTTGATGCCCCAAAAAAATGAATGACCTTTCGAGCTTGGTTTAATTGAACAGATCCCCAAATTATTGGAGGACAATTTGGAACACTTTCTGGCTTTTTGAGAAACACTTTTTGAAAGTGAAAGACGTAAAAAAAGCCCTGAAACATAATTATTTCGGACCGAAAAGTTTCAGGACTATTTTTGAGAAACAAATCCCAGTTTATTCCTTGGTGGCTCTGCGTTTAGGCTTGGCTAAATCTATATATTAGTTTCTTGGTGACCAATTTTTAAAGACGCTCTAGAAAGAGCAAAGGAAGTTTATATCGCTCAGTAACATTTGAAGCTTGCTTCGCTCACTTGTCAGCTTTGCATATTTTGTCAACTATTACGTTCTTTTCCCCTTGTTTGATTCGTATGACGATACATATATGCAGTATGAGTGAAGAGAGATATCAGCCAATTCTCATCCCTCGAGTATCATCCAAAAGATTATCGTATTCTGGACTTCGGGGTTAACTGCACCATGTAGGCCCCATTGTCTGCATGGGTGTCATGACGTATCTCCTAACCAACCAGGGCCGGCACAATAGGTGTGGAGGTCGGGGGGATAGGGGCTGTGCCCCTTTTTTTGTTACTCGATGGAGACCCAACAGCCTGGATTGTTTCTGCTGACCCAAAAAAACGCATTTCACATTTTAAGAGGAATGCGTTCTCGAAGTTCTCACATGTTTCACATGTTTTTGCAAATGGAAAAATGAACACTGCAGCCTTCCCGAATTAACTAAGCACATTTACGAGTTACGACGAATGAAGATCATCCAGATTCTGTAGCTACAAACCATATTGTGTACGTACATGTACAGTGTCATGCACTGAGCAAAATCGTTTCATTCTTACAAAATTATAAACTGACTACACGCCATGTTGGTGTTACTCATGTTAACGAACACTGCTCTACTATTTGCTTCAAACCTACCAGCCGGCATGGAACTTTCTTGGCACGAGGGGACTGACATGGACCCTTTGGCTTTCAACTCATCAAGTTCTCCTGTGAGAGGGTACAAAATAAAAGGAGGGAATCTCTAAGACATGACTATAGTTGTGTGGAGCAGTTTTCACTTGTCACCAATTCTGTTAATTGAGCTGAATCGAAGAAGAGATTAAAGATATGAGAAATGTGCAAGCTACCTAAGGATTCCAGCCTAATTCAGAATGCGAATTGATTTAATCTTGTCATGACAAGCAAACAAAACCGTTTAGTGTGTCACTCTATAATGCCTAGACAGTACTTATATTCGTAATATACACGTGCATGTAGAATTTAAAACTTGATCCTGTGAACAACCTCTGATCCATTTCCCTTTGTTTATAAATAATGCACTGACAGCCATTGCTATTTATTGCATCCTGACTATGAGATAGCAAGAGAATGGAGGCCCACAAGTGAACTCTTCTCTCTGTCTAGAAACAGCACCATGAAATCAAAAGAGTCTTTAGTACCAAACGTACAAATTAAAATGTGGACAAATCACCTTGAAGATCATGCACTTGGTCTTCCATTTGTCCAAACCTCTGGTCTACATTCACTAGGATTCAAATGAGAGTGAAAGGGCTTAAATGGGTGTGAATGGAGGTAATAATGCACTTGGTCTTCCACTAGTCCAACCCTCTGCTATGCTTCCACTAGGATACAAATGGAAGATAAAGGGTTTAAATGGGTGTAGATGGAGCTAAAGATATTCTACAATCCCTAACAGAAGTCCTTGGGTCACCTTGGATACACGTTACTTATTTCATCCTCGCTTCACTTGCATGAATGCAAAAACTGTTAGCCTCAGTTTTACTTGCATGACCTCTTCTCCCCTGAACAGTGCTGACCTACAGAAAGCGTATATCTTAGCTGAAAAGCAACATTGCTACAGGGGAGGAAGAAGGATGGTGTTTTCTGTTTTGCAAAATCTTCACTCATTCCAGAGATATTTAAGTTTTTGTATTTTGCAAATTACAAATTGATGACATCACACCTGGTTACACCATGGACACAAATCACAAAATGAAGAATATCTTTGGGTAGAATGGGTCAACATAATAATCATTGAAACTTGGCACCAATATTGTGCCTTAAGAAAGACAAAAGATGAGGCATATCGCATTGTTGCCATGGCGACAGTCTTGGCTCCAGTCCTTTGAACAAAATATTATCATTTGTGCCTCTATAATGAGAGAAGGAAGGACCCATCCCAAACATACACAATGCCCATATTGTGCTTAGTTTCCTCATGAACCATCAAGGAGTGGAGGATGTTTGTAAAGCCTAAAAAGGGCAAATGTCATTTTCGCAAGACAGAGACCTGAAAGCTAAGCCATTGACTTGTCAATGTCACCCCATACGTTACTATATGTCTTTCTTAAGGTACACGACTGGTGCCAAGTTTCAGTTACGTCTCAATATTTCCAGCTATTCTTGATTTAGCGATTTGTCTCCACACTGTAACCACTTATGACGTCATCACTGGTATCCTTTTAACTCGAATATCTCTACAATGAGAGAAGATATTACTGTACAAAAAAGAAACCATCATTCTTCTTCATTTTGAAAGGTTTTTCAAATAAGCTTAACATTGTTTTTACTTGACAGGCACTTACACAATACCTTGAAAATCATCCACCTTGTCCTCCAATCTTTGAACCCTTTCTTTCATCTCTTCTAAAGTTATTGTAACTTTCTGCAGCTCCTGTTGGACTTTGGCCCTCTCTTCCCCAGATTCTAAAGACATGTTTTTCACATAATCTTGCAGTGACTTTACTTCTTGTTGGACGAGCTGGAGCAATACTGGGTCTACTGGGGAATTCAGGCAGAGCTGTGTTCCTGTGAACAAATTAACAGTAAAGGTTTGTCAACAGTGTCTAAACAATGTAATTATTCAAACATCTGTAAAGGAATTTGACAATGCTGTCAAAGGTAAGGTAAAGGTGGTCCACATGATCTGGTGGCCCACACGAGCTGGAGCTCAACCCGGTTTCTATAGCATTATGCAACTGAGAGTATTGCCACTCCCCTAGGAAGGGATGCTAGTCCATCGCAGGGTTACCCCAGCAGTATGTCACCGGTACCCACTTATACAACTGGGTGGAGAGAGACAATGTGGGGTAAACTTTCTTGTCTGAGGAAACAACATAATGGCAGGGATTGGACGTTGCACCACCGACCTTCACGAGATCTGAAGTCCGACATGCTAACCACTACACCACTGCGCCCCCACAAACATCTGTAGAGGACTTTCATAATGCTGCCAGTTTTCAGTTCAGTTAGTGTTGAACGCAATATATGGATTCGTAATTTTGAACAGAAGAGAACGCTAATTCTGGTTTGTTTTTGCCGTATGGTGTCGCTACCACAAAATAGACAAAAACAGTCAAGTTGATGTCAACATTCTGTAAACATTTCACTTAATTGCATCGGTCTAAATTCATTTGGATTTGCTCAGTGGCTATCTTCCATGTAAAGCTTGCATTCAAATTACTGACAGAGAAAAGATTGCAGCGAGTGCGAATCAATTTTTATTAGCGAATGTAAAAGCGAATAGATTTTCCCGATATAAATGGCAGGGAGCCAAAACGGTGAAATAGCGAATGGATTTATTGGCGAATGCAAGTTTCATGACATTTGGAAAGGCAGTGGATGGTTCATCTTCATTTCCAAGGCTCCTTTATTCTTCTCTAATGCCAATAATAAGCAAAGTAGTGATCTGTAAAGTTTGCGGCTCCACCAAAGTGTGAAAATGTAACTGTCGGGTTTGCATGACAAGGAAACCTTTGCAAGGAGCCGTGCACATCACGCAAATTTTGTGCTCCCTGATTGCCAAATTGACGCATGGCACAGTAACATAGCGAGTTCATGGTATGCTCAAGCTCGGAAACTTCGTAAACTGCAAAACCAAAATGTACTTTTGAATCGCCTGGCAAAGAAATATGAAATACTCCCAGAAGGTGCAAATCTTTCCGTCGAAATTGTTCGAGAATTTCTTACTGCGGGGCATTTTTTTGAGAACTCGGTGCCAAGCTGCTGGCCATGTCAGCTTAACACGACAAAAAGTGAAAAGTCCTAAAAAGTACAACAAATCTAAGTTCACTTTAAAAAAAACTGCTAGTCTGCATGGTCTGCAGTCTGCACAGTCTGCAGTCTGCAGTCTGCAGTCTGCATTTTAACATGACCGCTCTAGCTCCTAGCCTGGTCATCCAGGAAATGGGATTGGGCATCAGGGAATCCTCTGACCACATAAGCCCAGGTTAGGTCACCATGTCATAAGCTACCCCCTTCTTGAAAAAGCACTGGGTATGCAAGTCAAAGTAATCACCAACTTAATCATCAAGATAACTTGAGAATGTCCTTAGAAAATTTCTAACTTTGTAGTGATGGAAACATTGTTATGTGCTCTTTTCCTTGGTTTCCTGCAGAATATAAAACACCCTAAAGCAATGCTTTGATTGCAATGCACTTACCTTTAGTTTCCCAGTCAATAAGTTCCCCGAGAATCTTTTCTTCATTGGCAGCTGGCAAAGCCATGGTTCTCACCAAGTCTTCCATCTCAATAAAGCTCTGCTGAAACTTGGCTTGGTCCCACCTACTGAAGACACAGTGAGCCCAGTCATTCCTTGCCATTCTGACATCACCTACAGCAGCTTGCACAGCAGCTGAGAACACAGGCACCCCACCCAGCAATGACAGCACAGCAGATGCATCACAATGCTCATCAAAGGCATTGAACTTGGCCATGAAGTTTTCAACATAAAGCCTGGCAAAGTCAATGTGGGACAACACTCGACAATCGAACAAGGAATAATCACATCTTCCACCAGGAAGCTTAGGATAAGCATCATTTCCATTAATGTTCTCGTACTTCAAAAACTTTCTTGGTGGCCATCTCTGAAGACGACCAGATGTCGTTTGTGCATGAATATTGTGGCTTGTCTTAAGATTGTTGTACTCCTTATTGACTTCTTGTTCTACAAAAGGACGGATCTGTGGTATAACGATCTTGTTGAGAGCTATTCCAACCACAAGCCACTGTTTCTGATTGTCTGTCACACCAAAGTGGCTTGACCTGAAAGTTCATGAAACAAGCAAATCAATACAACTGTAGGTGCACCTCTCTAATAAAGACAGACAGTTCTCTATGAAAGGTGCATGGAATTGGTCCAGCTGCCATGGTTCATTCCTTTGTTTCATGTCTTTTCCAGTTGAAACTTGTCTCTAGCCTGCTGTGCAAGCAGATTTCATGTTCAAGCACTGCAGGGTTCAAAATAGCAGCTGGCTGCTGGGGACAGCGAGTACTTCGGCCACACTTGTAGGCCATTTGTCAAAGATGTGGCATCATACATGTTCAGTAACTCAATATAATTGAGGAAATGGGCCAGGCACAGAATTGCAGTCCTGCAGCAATCAGTTCTCTTTTAGGAACCAAGCAAATTTTCATTCACGATTTTCTTTGTCACCACTGAGTGTCTGATCCTGTTCCTCTTAGAGCCTTGTCACTTTTTTGTGTGTGCTCTCCTCCAGTAGTTTAACTTGTCAAAGACCAATTGAAAGTGTTTTACTGTGGCGGCATATTTTCTTTTTTCGCAAAGGACTGATCTAATTTGCAAATTGACAAACAAACTAAAGTGTTGAAACTTCAACAGGAGAGAATCTTTAAATTCCGATCAGGATTTGATTTTTTCATTCAAGTGAGAAAACATTTTCATTCCAGAGAATGCAAGTTCTGCGAACTACATTTAAAAAAAACCTAGGATGCTATTAATCAAAATTTGCATGCAATTCATCTCGGGCAGTGAGCAAACTTTCAAAGAAGCTGTAAACCTTTACGGGCAATTATTTACTCTATGACTAAAAACACTACAAAACGTGGGACTTTTGTAAAGGAACTTGATCGTTTATTCTGTGGTATTTCGGTTTTATACACGCTTAAAACCCAGTTCATTGTGTTATGCAAAGTGAGCCAAAATAACTGTTGAAAATGGTCTTTCTTTATATGGTGCTTATTCAATCTTCTTGTCAGCCGGCCAAAAGTCAGCCTTGAGAAAAAAAGCCCACAAATTCAGGCTAAAAGCTCTGATTTTATTTTCAACCCTGAGCAGCCATCTTGAATAAGTGAATGGGAGTTGGGACAGGTCTTCAAATGAGTCTTGGGGAGAGGAAGCCAGAATGAGAGAAAACCTGAATGAAGAGATGAACTACTGTCACTTTTCACTAGTCTGTACTCTCTACAGTGTCTTGCTAATTATTGTCAACAGTGCCACTAAACACAAAACAATGGTGTCACTAAACAATTTTAACCCACTAGCCCTGGCTCACCCATAAAATTCCCACAGCATTACTTAAGCCGGTCACCACAGGATAACGCTTTTCCTGATCACATACATGTACATCTCTTCCAGTCATCACGTGAACAAAAGAGATGTGCTATCCAAGTGCCATAATTTATATTATTGCACATAATTAACTTTTTTCACTCTCTTAGATAAATAAAGATCCCTACAACAGCTGTCTTAATTTCCCACTGACTTGCTAGAACATAACACAGGGGACAAAATGCTAATCTCTCTTCACACAGTCATGTACATTCTTTGAAGCCCCTTGTTGTTTAGTATAACAAATGTTTCAAGAGACGAAACAATTGGCACTCAAAGGTGCATTCATTTGATCTGAGACAATGCATCAAGGACAGCCAGACCTTCCTAGTTACTTTCAAGACCATGCATGGTTTAACAGTCTTCAAATCTGTCACCCTTTTCTGTCGGGTAGTCTGGTTACAAGACAAGTCTGTGATTCTGGGTTCAAAGTGGTTCAGCAATCAGTAAGTGAAGACAATCAAGCCCAGAAAATTTAGTGAATGTTTGATTTTGTTTGATCTCTGAACATAACTTGAGCATAAAATTTCCAAAAATGACCTCCAGAAGTTCAAAGAAGTGGTAAAAACTGACAGAAACCACACAACGAGGTTTTCCAAACTTTATTAAGGTTTTCACTGTTTTTTTTAAGTAATTTTTTTTAAGAAACTGCCAATAATTATAGCACAAGCGCAGAAATTTCATACTGATGACGTGTCACTACCCAGATCTTGGCAGTGGTTCTGATTGGTTGGAATTTTTCTTTCCATCAATCAGAAGCACTTAACCAAGATCTGGGTATAGACCAATCATCAGTATGGAATTTCTGCACTCGTTAGTCGGACATCGTTTTGCGAGGGCTCAAGTGGCGACCTCGTGAAACGTCGGCTGTTTTCTCAGGCAACAATAATTATTACTCTCAATCCAATTTCAGGTCCATACAAACTCTCACATTATGCTTTGGTTACCTGTTTTTTGGAATCTCTGTGTAAAATCGAGCCCAACTTTGCATTCGGTTATTGGAACTTTTTGTGAATGCTCAACTCTGTTTGACTACCAAACATAAGGCCAGACTTAAGGTCATTTTCTGGAACTTTCAGTTTGGTTTACTTGGGCATGATTAATTACATCATGCGACGTAAATACACAAGGCTATAATAACACGTTTAGTCTTTTGTGCTGCTCCCAAACAAAGCATTCTAAACTGAAAATTTACTTACCGAGGGGAAGCCACTGCCATTCCGATAATTTTACACTGAAAAATTACTTGTCCATTTCATCTCCAACACCTGAGAAATGTATGTACAAGACTTAAATCATAACGTGACGACTACATAAATTATTACAAGATCGATTAAGAAACTACCATAAAATTCCATTGCTGGTTTCTTTACTTTACCACACAAAACTTGTTTAAACTGCTAGCTTTATTGAAAGTCAACTGATGTTTCCTCCTTTTTACATGCCAAGAGTGAGACACATTTCTTCACTTCCGGGATCGCATGTTTAATGTCAGTTATGCGCCGATCAATTTGAAACTTCCAACATCCCCCCCCCCCCCGGGCATACCCCGGGCATTTGTCTGTGCATCGTGCGCTGGGAGGGGGGACTTTGAACATTGCGTTGGAAGGGTGGGGAATTTGAACCGGATATAATTATCTCTTGTTCTGACGTAATACGCCCGTGAGTTTTTTCAGTTTTTGCAGGGTTTGACGGATTTACAAGATATAATTTCGCCTTTGTTAGTGAATATCTCTTTCAAAAGGGTCTTTAAAAGACGTTTGACGGTGTCATTATGGCATCTCTCTCTCTGAAAGGCATGTAAAGTGTTTCATTTCAGACGAAGTTTGTCTTTGAGGAGGTAGTCCAGTACTAATTGGTGGGCATTTGAACGGCTTTTTTGTCCCGAGGGGAGGGAATTTGAACAAGCCAAGCTTCAAAAGTTCAAATGCCCGGGGGGGTTGCCCGGGGGGGAGGATGTTGAACTTTCGAATTGATCGGCGCATTATGTGTAGAAACTATTCCACCGAACGATCATTTGAACAGTTTGAACTAAAAAATATAGCATGTTCAGGCCTCAAAAAAAAGGTAAATGCTGACATTTTGTGAAGAGAAACTGGGCAAATAAAGTGTGGTTTCCTTTTACGTTTGCGATTAATCTATTAATTAAGCTGAAAGCATGTGAAAAGTACTTCGCAGGAGTGCAACTTGCACTACGTCTGTCCCCGGAAAATAACTTGGAAATAACATCGGTTGAACGAAACAAAGAACAACACCTTTACATTAAGAATATGCTTACCATGGGAATCATAATCGGAAAAAAAAGCATCAAAACCATCAAAAGAATCCACAAAATCTAAATTAAACACACCCCTGACACGAATCCAACGAAGCATGTCACGTGGATTGCCTCTGAGCAAAAGCAATACACATGCTAGTCCCAGGTCACCTGCACACGTCACGCGAAGAGGGCCCGACAAAAACAACCAAACAAACAAAACAAAAAAGAGCGGCTGACACCTGGTTAGGGCTTTTTAAAACGGCTAAGGTGAAATTGAAACAGTAAAAAAATTAACATTATTTTTCTTGTACTTTGTTGTGCCGTGTTTGTTTTGTTCGTTTAAGCCTCACGTGACTTGTTGTACAAACTTGAAGTTTGACTCACTGACCTAAGAGAATATTCACCACTGTATCCTGATGCACCTGTCACTGGAAACCCGCACTCCCCACCATAGGGAAACATGGGGAATTAGCCACAGAGCAAAACCAAACGAGGATAATGCCCCACATACAGGGGACATATTTTCTGGTCAAGCCCCTACTAAATGAGAATAAGCCGGGAGAATAATGCCCCACATAGAGGGGACAGCCTCCTTGTCTAAAACCCCAGTAGTCATAACAAATAAATTCTGCGGATTCTCTGTACCTTTCGTTCATCCATCGTTGACTGCACGTTTCCAATATGGCGGAGCACTTGTACCTAGGCTCTCGTCCCAGACCCCTTTTAATTACCTCTTATTAACCGAGCAGGAGGTCTGTATGGGAGAATCTTGACCGAGGTCGTGAGTACAGACCGAACGCAGTGAGGTCTGTACACACGACCGAGGTCAAGCTTCTCCCATACAGACCGACTAAGCTCGGTTAATAAGATGTTTATTATATGGCCAAACAAGAAAGCTTTAATTCGCTTAATGTAAATGGTTCGTACTAGCTGACATTTTGCTTGCAAAAGTCGATGAGCTGAACTTCAATCTGCCAAAGTTTGCCCGTCCTCTACCTTTTTTCTCGTCAGGCTTGTTGGCGCTTCATTTTAGTATTTTTAGAAGGAAATAGTCAATATTTTTGTAGTTTAGTTTGCACCTTTGTCACTGCAAAGGGAAAATCTAGACCGCAGTCAATATCGATTTCAGCCAACCAAATTCGTGAATTCGGTAGTTCCCAGTCCTTGTGAGACACGGCCATATAATAAACTGGGTTAAGTGTCCTTACTCCTACCTTCTCGGGCAGGCTAAGGGAGCAAAATGTACTAATCCCCCACCCCCTCAGGCAAGGGAAAGAACTAAAATGTACTAATCCCCCGCCCCATTAAGCAAGGCAAAGGGCTAATTAAAAATGAACTAATCCCCCCACCCCCTCGGGCAAGGCAAAGAGTCAAATCCCCCACAAATCTCCACCATGCCCATGTTTCCCCAGGGTGGGGTTTTCCAGTGACAGGTGCATGACACTGAGATGAATACAGTAATATTGTTCTAATATATACCACACATGAATAGCTAGCCCCCCAAAAGTTATTTTGTTTTCTGATAAACGTGGCAAAAAGAGTAATGGTAATAATTTGGTAATAATAATTTCTCATGAAAAAGGATAAACCCAAGATTTCTCACAATTTTCATTATTTCCCACCTATAATAAAACATCAGCACAAAAGACAGGAATTTAAACATTTGCATAACTTTTTGTCAGAATGGAAGTATTGTTAAATTAAATTAAAATTAAATTAAATTAATCACACCCTGAAAAAGGGTACACTCAAGGTAGTAAACTGATCGAGAAAATTTCTGAGACATTCAAGCTCTTTTCAATGTGCACAACTTATTTTATTAAGATAACTGCTTTTTTAACAAGGCAGTCACATCCATGGTGGAATGTACATGTAAGAAGATACATTGTACTGTAATGATGTGGTTGCTTCAATTTGAACATCCTCCTTTTTTTAAGTACATACATGTAGTGAATGTTGCTGTCTTTTTTACAAGTTTGTCGACCAGTAATTTTGTTGTCACTCTTTTACTGGTACTTTTAGTGGACACGCCTCGATACAGATGAACCACTTAACAGTCTTGAAACTGTTCATAAGTAGTTTAATTCCAATTTCTCACAGAAAGAGGCTGTCTGTGATAAAGCTGCCAGTTAAAGGGCCAGGGAGCCGGCGATTTCTCTCAGCTACTATAAATTTCAGCCCAAGCTAATCTTGACAGAAAAACAAACAACTAACAACACTAAAGGAAAATCTCTAGCTACATGTACCTTTTTTATCACCCCGCCAACTTCAAAAATTAATGACAGCCCCACACCAGTTCAGATCTTGAGTCAGAATAATAATCTTTGCCAAGTTTTGTACAGTATATTAATAGAATTCGAGAAGAATTTAATATACATCTTCACTTTGGACAGAAAACAAGTGAATATGTGAGTCACGTTTTGGTGAGATGATCACCGACAGCAGCTCCATGTATGCTGCTTTTTCCACCATCTCCATCAATCTCTATGAAACTATGCAGCAAACAAGTGCGGAACAGTTGCAGTCCTTACTGCATTACTGCTGCACAGCTATCAGCCTCCTCAAACAGTCACTCAGGTTGCCAATTTGATTCACGCCAAACTTTGACTTTTCCATCAGAAGATGCCGACAAAAGGCAAATTTCAGTTGGATGATAAGATATGGAATATACAACAGATTGATGTGCTTTCTCCAGGGTGTGTACTATTTTGGCCTCCACCAGATCCCAGAAACAGATCCTCCCATCCTCTGAGCCGCTCACAACTTGTGCATCGCTGCTACTCAAACAACTGTCCACTTTGTAGTCTTTGTTTCCATGACCAGTGAATCTAAATAAAGAGATTTCAAGCTAAATTAATTATTATTCAGTGGATTTCAAAGGATTAACCTTGTACATACAATTTCATGTATAAATATCGGCGTATCTGTTGTAGTTCAATTTTATCCTTGGTTCAATTTTTATTTTCCTTTGTTCTTTTTTATGTAAATATATGATAATGAATATAAACCAAGAAGAAAATAAAAATTGAACCATGGATAAAATTGAACTCCAACATATCCAATCGATGAAATCGATAATCGATGACAATCGATATCAATCGATATCAGTTAATCGATTGATATTGATAATCGATAACCAATCGATGAAGCAGATCTTTGTGACCTTTTGTTGATTGCCATTGATTTCCAATAGCAATCGATAGCTTAATTGAAATTGATTGGTATCAATTGGCGGCGAATTTTTTCCCGTTTCACAGTCGACAAGCCCACGGAAAAGGCACTTCATATCACATCTTTTCAAGCGCAGATTGTCAACGTGCAGATATTATTTTATTCTGCGGAACGTTAACAGGAGAATAAGACCTATTTTCTCTCTCTACTGTCACATCATAGATCTTAAGCAAACACGACAGAGACGGCTAACGAGAACGTCTCAAAATGAAAGCTCTAATTAACAAAACAATGACTCTGCACGTGCCTTATACCTGTTGGTACATTTCCTTGTCGTTCCGTGCACAACTATAACGTGAAATGACCAAATCAAAATTTTTGTGTAGAACGTGAACACACGACGGTAAATTGTCCTTTTCCCCCTCGACTGAAACGCCGTTTTGAATTCACCTTCCGGATACATAGTCCAGCTCGCCAGTATTCACTTCAATACGGCAATGGCGGTAGCCTTTAATGATGCCGCTTATGAACACTAGTTTTCTGTCACTTTCTCTGCGTGTGTGCCATGGCAAGAGGTATTAAATTCGAGTGCATGTGCCACGCGTTAAGAAACTGGAAGCCATTTGTTTTGTCAATCGAAGACAATCGATGAACAAGTTTCGTGTGACAATCGATTGGTCATCGATTGGCTGATATCAATCAACATCAATTAACTGATTTTATCGATTGATCAATTGCGTTACCAGTCATCGATTTCCATCGATTGGACACACCGGGATAAATGAGCCATATTTAGCTAGTGAGAAGCATGACAAATCTGATCAAGAAAACAATTTTAATTCTGTGTTTGTGACAGCTGTTGAACCCACGACACTTCCCTAAAGCAGGACTGATCAAGATCAACTGACATCTGATAACACCATTCTCTTAAAGAATGTTATGACAAATACCTCTTAAAAAGGCTGCTGACTGGAGACTGATTAACTACAAACTAAGAGTATCAATCCTACATGTAGTGACAAAAAAAAACCCAACTTTTCTGAAAGCACATTGCCTGCGTTAGTCCACTCGGCCACCCAAACCCCAAAATTATTTTAAGTGTAAGTTTTGGCCTAAAAAGACATTACTTGGCATTTATTTTGCAAAATTTAGCACAATTCTGCAAGGAGCCCTTAGTTTGGTCAATAAATTCCAAAGAGGTCCCCATACTGGCCCAGTTTTTGTGTGCACTGCAGATTTTTGAGCTACAAGTAAAATGTTGTTAATGTTCATTTAAGTTTTGTTGCAAGGTTAACTTTCTAAAGATTTTATCATGGCCAGTACAACAACAATGGACATTAATTCCTATGCCAAGCTGTTACCAGGAGAGAAAATTAAAATGGACCAGCATCACGGTGCATGAAATACTGGGCAAATCCGGAGGATTTTATTTACAACTTTGCCAAAATTTGTAGAATATGCCCCTTTCACGACTAAGCCTTTCAGTTCCACCAAGCAACACTTTTTGTTATTCTCCAGCAAATATTCACTAATAAATATAATGAGCTTGTATCTCACAAGTCTTAACAAACAAAGGGCCCTTTCTTTGTAGCTAAAAAGTGTTTGCCTCAAGTTCATGAAGCAATGCATCTTGAGCAAAGCTCCAAAACAAGGACCTTATTTCTCAGTTTTTCTGAATTTTCACTATTTATGAAACACAAGCCAATGTGTTGTTTATTTTTGAAATGCACATTTACATGATTTGTGCATAAAATTAACTAGCACTAAGCCATGATAAATTAAGGAGTAATGATCTGCCTTTCCAGGCAGTTGGCTGCATGGCCCACACTCTACTTACTCATTCAGTAACTCCCCTGAATCTTTGTCCAGTAGACGAATGGTGTCATCTAGAGTTGATGCTAACACACATTGACCATCCTTGGTAAAACTTACACTGGTTACGGGTTGGCCAATACAATCCACCCGCAGCTGACCCATACGGATATCATAGTTCCGGACTTTGCCATCAATGGACCTTGTAGCAAAAACAATAATAAGCAACACAAAATAAGAACACACATGTACATGTAAAATTGTAACATTACTGCTACATGTACTGCAGGTGTTTCTTAACGATCCTTTTTTTTTCTGTTTTCAGTGAAATCACACAAAAAAATTGTCTTGGTTGTTATTAATAGGACGCTTTCTTGAACTACAGTGAATAAAAAGAGAGCTAAGGGGCAACACCTTAAAAAGTGTACCCAACTGTCATCACTACTATTTCACCACAAGAAATCTAGCGAATGACACCTTTTACCCTACACCTACAAATTACTGCAGATAAACAAGTAGGCTTTGGGGGATAAAAATTTAATGTGGAACGAAATAAAATTCCAAAACATTGAATGACAGTGCTGTTATATTGCTATTTCCATATTTGCCTACACTGCTCACTGTCCACCCAGTTAAGACTTACCCAGTGAGAATTTCATGTTGCGACACCACCAGTGAAGACACGCTGTCTTTGGCATCGTCAATAATCTGAATGGGTTCAGGGCTGCGAGATCTACAATCCCAGCAACGAACTGTTGCATCATAAGAGCCAGAGACGATTACTGTGCTGTCTGGCTGGTTAAACTTTACACAGTTTACTCTCTGTAAATTAAGAAAAGCACCAGCTACAAGGTAACATGTAAACGTAACATGTACACATGTAAAGTACACTTTCTATGTTACAGTATGTTAGCTCATCCTGTGAACTCCTATCTTAGGATTCACCATGGCAACCTTGTAATTATGATCACTCTTTTTGTGGTCCAAACCTCAATCACTTTCTTATCTGACCACCTCATTACAGTGGAACCCTGATTTAACGAACCCCAGTTTGATGAAGTATCCTCTATAAGGAACCATATTCCTCAGCCCGGCCAAAGTTACAGTAAAATGTATGGAGCAGAACCCTGATATAATGATTTATGCACCCCGGTATGACGAAATCTCCGATACAACAAGCACAAAGCAAAAGCCCAAACTAAAAACTACTCCGATATGATGAACAACCATTATCGCATGACTGAAAGTGTCTCTTATCAGTTCTAGCAACTTTTTCATTTGTGACAGCTTCTTGTGTTCCTAGTGATTGAACTCTTCTCAATGTTACACTTCTTTATAATATGGACAAAGTATATCGCCAACTGCTCGACCCCAAACATACTATGCAAGTAATTAAGAACACGGTGATAAATTCAAATAAAGTAGTAGAAAGAGAACTAGTATGCAGTTATGACACATAATCCTGATTACATTTTACCCAACTCAAATAAACCCTGGGACCTCAAATAAATGCCAGCACCCTAAATAAATGCCGGGGGCATTTATTTTAAACTTGGCCCAAGAGACCTGGCGTTTATTTAAACCAGGCATTTATTTGGGGTATGGCGTTTAATCGAGAAAATACGGTATAAGTAGTAGTGCCCTAATACAAAAGTCAAATTTAGCTATGCAGCTCCATGCCCATGCAGACACAACGTTGTGTGACAGTTTAAACCCAGATACATTGCAAAATTAAATTGAATGCTGTTTAATTTGAGACAAATAAATTATTCACCAACCCCAATATAGCGAAGATTTTGGGGATTTTCCACATATATTCGTCATATCGGGGTTTCAAACCCCCAAAATAATAAACTCATTTTCCTAGTACTTTGGCACTTCATTAAAACTGTTATTTTGTATGTAAATTGGTCCTGTTAATATGGTCACTCAGAATGCCAGGTGGTTTAAGAAGTCCTAGTAGTGACCAGTTCCTAATTTCTCTTTACAATGTATCACTGCACGATCAAACATACAGGTCATGAGAATAAAGAAAATGATCACCAAAGAAAATTCTTTTAAACTTTAATAAAAATGTTTAAGCAAATTCTCCCAAGTAGTACCACAAGAAATGTACCTGTATGGAGAACAGTGAGGATAATACATGTATGCATACTGAATATTGGGGATGAGAGGTTAATATATTATTGTTCATGGCAAAAGAAGACTAACAAAGAAAATTAAGTTGATTCACTATCTTTTAAACTGTATTTTGTTAGACAGTTACAGAGTCATTTCACCTTCTGAATTACACTCCATGCCTTCCTTCAATTTTTTTTCTTTTGCTTTTCACCCTCCTTCCTTTAATGACAATCATTATGATGACTCTAAGCATTTAGTAGGACCAGAATTTTCTGACCTGTCCCAAAATTAGAGTTAGGAAATGGGATAATTTTGGAAAAAGACGGGATCAAAAATGGGAGTTTTGTCCAACCCCCCCCCCCCCCCCCCAACCCCATTCAGGACCAATTTTGGGGTAAAGGTTTGCATCTGGATGGAATTTTGAAAGGAAGAGTCAGGTTGACCCATGGGTCTGTTTTTAGGCAAAAATTAATGGCTTCACTCAAAACTCCCTGGCTGCTTACCATCTGCAGGAAAAAACCTTCCTGGGATATGACAGGCAGCCCAAATTGACAGTTTGTGTACTAGAAGCTTTCATTGACAGTCTAAATATTATGAACAAACAAGTTGAAATGAAAACAATAAAAAAAATGTTAACATGTAAATAAAACATTGCTAATGTTTTATTTGTTGTTGCTTAATGTGTCTTGACTGTCCTGGAAGCTATTTACGCAAGTTTTAAATTTCGCTAATTACCATTTGTTCTGTCCTTTATAATTATGGCAAAGCAAGGCTGGCGGGTGAGAAATGAAGAGACTTTTCAACAAAGCTTGGCAAAAGCACTTAAAATGCTCCCACCTCCATAAAAATATGATCCCAACCAGTGCAGTCCCACTCGCATTCCCTCCTAAAGTTTTCTCTTGGGAGTCAAAGGTTCACAATAAGTG
Organism: Siderastrea siderea; assembly: GCA_964030785.1. NCBI lineage: Eukaryota > Metazoa > Cnidaria > Anthozoa > Scleractinia > Rhizangiidae > Siderastrea > Siderastrea siderea. Next base: position 63,811,680 of record OZ034966.1, on the reverse strand, counting down.
GACAAAACTCTCGCCGTTTTCACCTCAAAAGCAGCCTTTCATCTTTTGTCTTATCCCCTCGTCAATCGCTGCCAACACGGGTACGTGCCATCGCGACAAAATTGCTCCTGACCTGGAGTATACTTCATTAATTTGACCCAGCGAAAATTGCTCTTGGGGGCCTAGAGAGTTTAAGGTCAAGGTTATAGAGTTGGCGTGAACTTGGCCTTGACCACATAAATACAAGTAACAGATAGAAGCCAGCTTTTGCACTCATTACTACGGACAACGTCAGACAGGTCCCGTCCGTTTTTTTACCCACTGCCAAGATGACAGTGAGTTGAGATTTTTTTCAGCCTTTGATACAGATAATCAATGCTGTTAAGTTTCAATATTTCCCTTCACTTCTCTTCAAAATAATTATTAGTTTTCCTTGATTCAGAATACAATTCTCTAACTTTTCCCTGATCTCGAAAAATTTTTTTCCCTGGTCATCTCCTGGCGTGTGGCAACCCTAGATGGCATTTACAGTTTTCCTGACTTGGCAATGGTAAGTAAAATTATCGGAGTGATTTTACAATAACCAGCCACTTTCCAGTGCACAAATCGACTGCTCCCGTGGTCCCTCAGTCATGGACTCATAACGTATTTTAACTACATGTAGTGCTCTCACAGTCCTGCAGTCCTGTACTCGATGAGTAACTTATATTAAATGAGTTGAATTAGTGCTCCCACAGTCCTGCAGCCCCGAAGTCAATAAATAACTCAAATTAAATGAATTGAATTAGTGCTCCCACGGTCCTGCAGTCCCATAGTCAATGAATAACTTAGATTGAGAGAGTTGAATTAGTGCTCCTGCAGTCCTGCAGTCCCACAGTCAATAAATATATAAATGAATAGGAACTAGCAATTATATATGGTGTTACCATAACAAAAATAATTGAAAGCTAACTACTTCAAGTCAGTGCTTAACCCTAATCACTGTCCATCAGTGCTAACCCCCCTTAAACCCTAACCCTGACTCAAAGTGGTTAGCTTTCAATTGTTGTTATGGTAACACCACATAGAATTACTAGTTCATCTCATTTAATCTAAGTTAATCATTGACTACGGGACTGCATGACTGCGGAAGCACTAGTTCAACTACATTTTTAGTCTATGACTGAGAGACCACAGGAGCAGTAAATTTGTGGTGCTCAAAAGTGGCCAGGTATTGTAAAGTTTAGCTAAATTATCTGTGTTTTGTTCCAAACAGGAAAAGAGGAGTACCTCTGGAGATACTATGAAAGTTCTGGACGGAATTCTAATAATTTAAGGTTACTGAAACATTTGATTTCCAACCAAAACTTCCAGGCTATTTTATCACGAATCATTGTACATGTAAAATTACTCCCTGTCACTTTTCAGTCCTACTGCTCTCTCCCCCGGGGATCGGAACAAATTTAGTTGTCCATGATATAATGAAGTAGACAACTGTATGTACACTCACACTAGTGTGTCCTCTGAAGCGACGCATAATCTGTCCAGTTGCTACGTCCCACTGGACCACAGTTTTATCCGCTCCACAGCTTGCCAGCCTACTGTTATCACTGGATCCCACAGCATCAAGCACTTCATATCCGTGTCCACTGTATGTCTTGAGAAGGACACCCCTGTGAGGGTTCCATAACTTAAGCAGTTTATCGCCTCCACATGTCAAACAATAGTTACCATCGTGGTTAAATCTGACGGCGCGCACAGCTCCTTGGTGTCCTTCTAACTGATGTGTTTCCTTGCATGGAAGTTGGAGGTCCATGTCTTTAAGGTGTATTGTTCATATTTGCCTTCGTACGTTCGATAAACACCAGATAAGTGATTACTGATCGAAAATCACACATCTACTTCGTCCGCCATATTGCTTTCGACTGCTTAGTAACCTTTCCTTAGCTAAATGTCAGGCGACCCACGCCTTTATATTACAAGTGTCTTTCCAATACTGGGCCCACCCTCTTCACATCAAGGGTCCTTTGTTGTCATAACGTTTGTTGGGCCCAACATAGTTCCGACGCGGGAAGGCAGAATTCTAGAGTTTACGGAATGAGAATGCCATGACAGGAATCGGGTTTTGCATCCGTGGCTGAAAGGGGCCATGAAAATGCTTTGCTCGCTCGTCTGAATAACAGTGTATAGATTTTGCCGTTTTGACTTAGGAAGGGGGGAACATTTAAGGATCAGGTACCCAGCTGGTACCCAACTGGGTAGTGAAAACCGCATACTGTGTTCTGAAAACGGGTACGAGTTTATAGAAGCGGGCCCCACATACCAGCCAAAAAATCGAAGAGTACCTAAAAATGTATATCAGAAAGCGGGATCACCAAAAGAGGAATTTGCAGGACTTAAGTTATCTCACCTCCACAGAGTAGGCAAGCTGGTGTTGAGGATACTGGCTACAGGTGAATTCATGGCAGGACGCAACAAAAATCTTTCTTGACCTCTGTGGGCTAAATTTTGCCCTGGAATTGAGAATGAACAAAAGAATTGTAGCAAAAAGTGAGATAAACAACGCCTATTTTAAAAGCTGGGTTTTTTATAAGCCTATTTTTATCTAATGGGAGCTGTTATCGATTACATAAATTCGAAAGAAACCCCTTTTTTGTTAACATGAGAGGGGATAAACTACAATTAAAACAGACGATCGTGGCCATAGCCTTGCGGGCAAACGTTGTTGAGTAATAAGGCAAAGTTCGTGTTCAAATTGGAGTAGTAAGGTGAATCATCGGAGCAGGCTCTAAGATCAAGTTTCTGTAGGCATGAGTGACTTAGAGCAGTACTAGTCCATCCGGATAGGATACTAGTTTATCGCAGAGTGTCCCGGAGAGAGACCGTCATGTAAAGCAAGTTTCTTGTGTATTAGGGGGACAATATCCAGGATGGCAAATCTTTTTTTTTTCTGAGGGTGCAGTGTCCGTTTAAGGAAACAACTTGACTCGATGAAGAGATCAACTTCGGTTTACAGACTTCGGATCTTGCCACAAAAAAGTTCGTCACGCTACGCACTACAAAACATGTTGTTTAAGTTTGTTACGAACTCCTCGTTTTACCAAAGAATGACTCCACTGATTTATATCATCAATAAACACAAGTATGGCCTAAGTGACGGAACGAATGTATGTATTACGACAAAACAATTAAAAAGGGAACACTTGAACTGTCTCGTAGTTAACAGGTGTTTGTTTAATATGAAGGGTGGTCTCGGGCAAACGCGTCAAAAACTACAGCGTTTGCAAATCCTCTGAAAGCTCAAATTTTAAGCAATTTTCGCAATAACAGCCAGTTCTGAAAGTTTTCAATTGCAGACTAAGTATACCATGTAAAACATTTCTTTCATTAATTTTGAGGTATGCATTGCTAAAAAAGCTTTAGCTGTCTCTAATTTTCTCATACCGATATCCTGAGAGCAAAATTTTTCCCTTGAGAGGAAAGTATTGGCAAGCTTTAATTTTGTCGATGCAGCTTGCTTTCTTTGGAAGAGAAAACTTACAGGAGAATTGAACTAAATGAATGTTCCTGCGCAGTAAAACAGTAAACTCTCATGGGGCTTTGAGTCAAATCAGGCTATCATCGGTTCAAACAACCGGTTGAGACATTTGAGTCTGTGCAGTGCATGAAGTGTGACCATTCAAACGAAAAATGTTTTTCTCCGATATTTTGCCAAAGTATCTCAGTATCTCAGTATCTCAAGTGCTTAAAGAACTCGACGAAACACTGGAGGCTAATTGACTGGTGCCAAAACACCATTCATAGGTCCATTAAACCCTAAATTTTTTATTAGTTTTGGAAGAATGAAGACGGATCGCTATGAAATCTCATCCAGAGAATGATAAAAATCAAATCTAAGATTCCATATAAACCGACTCTGAAAGATTGAAAAGACTAAAGGTGCGTTTACGTATCCTCCAACGTCAAACATCGAGCGGGGCAAAACTATCGTGGAAACAAAAAACCGCTGTGACGCAATTGATACGCTGTTCAGATTACTCATTCAATCGAAAGGCAAAATGACCTCAAGCTTGGCTAATTTTTAATTAGCCGAGGAGAAATCTAAGGAGTACACCAAACGATATCATTGCTATCTACCAAGAAAACAACGCTTTTTGTCATCACTTGATAAACCAGGTAAAGGTTTTCTTCTTATTTTTAACATACCAGGATATTGAGCCCCAGTGAACAGGTATGGAGACGCCCATACAGCGTTGAAGCCAACAGCTTTTTAGACAAAGCAAACAATAGCGTCATTTTGTTCTCTTTGAATGCAAACAACAATGCACAAACGAATTTCGACTTTTTTCAAAGTGTTTAAGGGTAAAATGCGTTTAACAAGTTGCCATAAAACGTATAAAACCATTGTCTTGAAGTTCCTCGCTTAAGTGATTGAAAACTGGAGCATACAAGACATAGTTGCTGAACACGGTATCAAGCTAGAAACTAAAACACGAATTCAAATCAGCGAAATGAGTGGGAATAACACAGCCAAACTAGGTTCCTTAACTTTAACAGCTCGAAGGATTTGAATGGACGTTTTTCCGGGTTCGTTAATTTCTTGACAGGGGTGTTTCGCGAGACAACAAGTCAATGACAGTTGTGATTGCATGAATAAGCACAGGTCACCCATCGCAATCCTTCAGATGACAGTTTTAATAGACAACCAGCAAGAAAAATGTTTCTGACAATTTGGGAGACTCTTAAAACGTCAATCTGCTATCAGACGCGGTGGGTCACAATTTTCAGCACACACGTATGCCATTGTAATCGCCATCGGACTGTCAGATTGTCTGAAATCACTGTACGTAAGCTGTTTGTGTATCAGTGCTTTTTCTTAAGTTGTGTTTCAGTTAATTTACTTGTTATAGAAGACCAATTCTGTTGTAGATAGAAGACTATTCTGTTACCAATTCTAGTGATTTTTATTTCTGATTAGATAGCAGAACACACGGAACACCAGTTACCAAGAAGAAAAAAGTATCAGAACAGAGCTATAGCTAGCAAACGTTAGTGAACGTTTTATTTTGCGATTTATGACCGGAACGCACGACTGGATTTAGCCGTTCAAATTTCCCAACTTAAAGTAAATATCTTTATTATTCCGAGCACATCGGAATTTTTTCATTCTTTTAATCCTGCTATCGGGAATAGAATAAGCGGGATTTTGCTCTCTGTTCAAGTTCTCAATTCTGGATACCCCAATGCCTCTAATGTCGCGGGGTTTCGAATTTGCAAAAATCGTCCAAACTTGGCCGGTTAATTTATTCCAGGTAAAATTCTCGTGATATCTGATATGTCGAATACAAAACTGAGATAAATGCAAAGCTTGTAGTAGGAGAAATTAGGTTTGATCGTCACAAGCACGTGTATAACATGAAGCAAATCTTTATTAGTGAAGGGTTGGGTACATTACAATCCTAAATTTGTGTTCTGGCACAAAAGCGTGTAACACCTTTACCTTTTCGAGTTTTGGATTATTTTCGAGTTTTTAATTTTCGCCGTCGTTTGACGACGCGCGAAAATAATGAAAATAAATGAAATTAAAACTCAACATTAATGAAATGAAATCAAATTAAAAGTCACGCGAAATAAGAGAAATTAGATTAGGTCCTACCAAAAACACAGTATCTGTAGAATTCCCTTGCATTCGCATTGAGGAACAGAGTTTCGAAAGCATAGGGCCACTCTATGTCTTTATTTTTATCCGTGTAATTTCGCTGGCTGTTTTTTATTCCTTTATTTTTGTTAAAAGGATAATGCAAAAAATTTTAAGAAATCCATTGCTTCTGTTTAATTTATGGAATTTGAAGCCTCGTTCTGATCGAAAGTGGTGTGCTGTAACTTCATATTGTTATGGTTGACCAATTTCACCATGGGAACATCCGAATCAGAAATATTGTTTGGTGTTAACTTTCTGTACAACATATTTTATTGTTTCTCTCACATTTTCATAGTGTGAATGGTTCTTAGTGTGGCTGACAACTTATTTTGCTTTTTTTCAAAGGCGTTATACAAATAGCAGCATGAGGACCACACTGTTGCTGGTGGCAATTTTCCTGGGTAAATGGACACTTCTTGTAAGATGGGAGACATTTTTCTAAACACAGAAGCGACCTGAACTAGCTACTTGAAAAATGGAATCTTAGTAATTCGTAAAGTAGTTCCTTTCGGAAAAAAATAAGTATAAAACATAACATGGAAATGAAGACGGAGACAAACAAAAAGGGAGCAGAATCGATTTCTGATTATAATTGTTGTACAATTGCAGATAAAATGCTTCAGTATTACAAAATGGAAATCTGAAATCTTGTTGCAATAATCTATAACTATTGTTAATCGCACTATACTGTAACTCTGTAGCTCTTTTTAGCAAAACAACGTTTAAATGTAAATTTTCACTCTGGCATATAAAATGCTACTGTAGCTAAGCTCTTCTTATTCCATTGCAGTGACTGTATCAGACATCTCAGCTAAAAGCATAAAGCGCCACAAAAGTCACAGCACTAAAGGGGAGCATAATCACGATGCAGCAGTGGCAACAGCGACCCCAGCAGCACCTACTACAGCTCCAGGTGCGACTACCGCTCCTCCGGCCGCTGGTGCTGCGTCTACAGTAGCACCAGCACCACCTGCAGGTGCTACTACCACAGTCGCACCAGCACCACCTGCAAGTGCCACTACCAAAGTTGCACCAGCACCAGCAGCAGGTGCCACAACCACAGCCGCACCACCTTCAGGCGTTCCTGCCGCTGCCACTACTACAGTACCACCAGCACCCGGAGCCACTACCACAGCAGCGCCAGCAGCTGGGGCAACTACCACAGTAGTTCCAGCAGCCGGAGCCACTACCACAGTAGCACCAGCTCCCGGCGCAACAACCACAGTTGCACCAGCTCCGGGCGCTACCACAGTACCCCCGGCAACCGGTGCCTCCACAGTACCACCAGTTCCCGGCGCAACAACAACAGTACCACCACCGCCTGCTGGTACCACAGTCGCCCCAGCTGCTACAGAACAACCAGCAGCTAGTGCCACCGCTGTTGCCCCCGGTGCTACCACCGCTGCTCCCGCAACTGCAGCTGGAGCTACAACCACAGTCGCTCCAGGAGCAACGGCTGCTCCAGCTGCCTCAACCGCTGCTCCTGCAACAACTACAGTTGCACCAGGACAAGTTCCAGAAGCGTCGACTACAGTCGCTCCTGCTACTTCAGGAACAACCGCCGCTCCTGCAACAACTACAGTGGCACCAGGACAAGTTCCAGTGGCGTCGACCACACTCGCACCGGGTGCAACTGCTGCTCCTGCAACGACAGTGGCACCAGGACAAGTACCGGAAGCGTCGACCACAATCGCTCCTGCTGCCCCAGGAGTAACGGCTGCTCCAGCTGCATCAACTGCTGCTCCTGCAACGACCACTGTGACACCGGGGCAAGTACCAGTAGCGTCGACCACAGTTGCACCGGGGGCAACAGCTGCTCCAACCGCACCTGGTGCCTCAGTTCCACCGGCCGCGGCTGCTGGTGGTCAACCAGCTGCTCCTAATCCACCCGCTGCTGCCGCTGGTGGTCAAACAGTTCCTGCGCCTGCTCAGGCCGCCGCTCCCACCGCTGTTACTCCTTCCGGTGAGTTGACATTGCTGCGATGACGTTGTCGCTTAACTAGCTGCCGAAAGGGAGGGGGCACTTTGATCCCTGGGCGATTTTGGCTTATTGGCCGTTATAAAATGTCACATATTGCACTGCCATTGCATTGCTATTGCTCTACCTAGCGTACGGCAATAAGCGCGCAAAAAAGTCCTCTATTGAGTGATTACTAGCATACAAAATCATTCTTAGATGACTGAGCGAATTAAGTAGAACGGAAAACATTCGGCAATGGACTCAGAAGGTCGAGGCTACCCTAATTCGTTTTCCGGGATTTAGAAATTAGCGATCATTATGCAAAATTGGCCGGTTTAAATTGTTCTGGCCAAAGTATCGCAATATTCAATTGGATGTGAAAAAGCGAGAGAGGAGAGATCTCCCAGAACACCGCAAAAAGGAAAAAGTTTATTGTAATAAAACCTGCAACAACGAACAATCAACGAAACCAGAGGAAGGTGTTTTCCAGCCTTACATTGTGGTGGAACAAGCAAGGGGATTTTGAATTTATATATTCTTTCTGTACCGAAAACTTTTCGTTGGCTTAACTGTTCACAAACTTTAACAATGGGCCAAAAGAAAAAAAGCAACACAAGTAAAACTAAAGTGCATCAGGTTAGTGGGATGTTTTTTCTACCAGATGAAAGGGGAATGAAGTTTGTTGTTTGTATTTGTAGCCGCACCAGCCGCTACTACTCCAGCAGCGCTTCCCGTCCAAAGCGACAAAGAATCCAACAAGAGTGTGAAGAAGGAACACTCCAAAACACACAACGACAAGGCAGACACGAAGGACAGGTCCGAGGAGGAGAATGGTAAAACTGTGAAAAAGGAAAACGATAAATCTGTAAAAGAGGATAATGATAAATCCGAGAGGAAAGAAAATGATAAATCCGAAATGAAGAAAGAAGATAGGACTACCAAGAAGAGTCATAAACATCACGATTAATAAATACAACTCGGGCAGACTACAGAGACTTCCCTGGCTGGAATATTCACACTATGTTAAATAGCGCTTATTTCAATAAAAATCAGCAATAAACAAGGCATAAATGTTTAGTATTTTCACGGTGTGTTAACTGTCGTTTACTGCAAGAGAAAAAACCTGCACTGGCTGCTCACGCTTACTAAGCTTATTACTTAAAGATTCAGACCAGAATAGAAAACTGAAACGTTTTCAAATCGACCCCCTCACTCTCAGAAGAATTTAATAGCATTCACTCCCCTTAATATACAAAGACAGTTACACACAGACGATTTCCCTTAAAAGTGCCTAAATACTACATCAAGGGGAACTGTAAACCGTATTAATAATAACAATAATAACCACAGGCTTACCATTCTCTATTTAATATGTGGTGGACTGTACTTTTAACAGTTGTGTCGGTCGTCCACTTAGCCTTTCTAAAGGCGATGGGTTGTCTCTACTCCGCTAAAGCCCTGTTTCCTGCTTTCTTTTTGGCATCGTTCCGCGTCCTTCTAGATCTTTAAGACACTTACTAGATCTTTTCAAAAGAATTGTACGCCTCAATGACTGCTTGGGTCCACCCCTCGTTCTTTTCTCCTGGGGGTTCCATTCGACAGCTGTTCTTATGATGTTGTCCTTACGCTCCACGACCGGTTCCCATTCCTTCAGGCTGCCAGCTGCCATCTTTCCTCATTTGGGTTTCCAGAGTACAGAATGGTATCGCCGGAGGCTGTCCTCAACGATCCAAAGGTATTCCACCTCATCTTTCTAATGTGTTGACATTTACTTGTCCATTTCTTTCGCAACCTGGGTGAACCTTCCCTGCTCGTGCGTAGCGAAAGTTCCATGTTCCAATCTTTAACCCGGACTTCATCCATGCATGGCGCTTTATTCTTTTCCTTACTCTCCAGCCGGTCTTTGGGGTTTAGAGGAATTGTTCCCTCCGTAACTAATGAAATCCAACACGGAGGTGGCTGGCCTTCGTGCTTTCACCAGAGCCCCCGGCATTAGCCACCATGGGCATCGTCCAACATCTACTAAGAGGACGTAGAATTGGACTTTGGATACCGTAAATGCGATGGTTTACGGCGTTTTAAATAGTAACACGATGTTATACTTTGTTGTTCTGTGTTTGCCTTGCGAGAGCGGTTGAAGAGCTAGTGGTTCTGCTCACCCAGAAGTGAGTAGGTCAACGCTTGAAACTCGGAGATCCAAAACGTCTCGACCCGCTTAGACTTTTTCGCCCCCCCAAAAAATTCCCATCTACCTCGCATCCCGGCTTTCAAAATCAAATCCCCGTTATTGGAAAAGTAGTCTTTGGTGTACGTCTGGGCCAAACGAAAAACTCGTGACCTTGTATTCCAAGTGGAATTAGAATTTAGAAGACCTGAGAGGAAAAAACAGAGAACCCAGCAAAGTATTGTGAGAACCAACAACAAGCTCAACCTGGCATATATGAGACCGAAGCAGATAATTAAATTACTCCAACCCGGCAATGCACATTTTGCATAATATATCATATACTGCGTCCACACGAGGCCGAAACATATCTAGTCAGATAACAACTGAAGTATGTTTCACTATGAAAAGTGTTCCCATTAGGCAGTACACCGCACGAATCATGATCGAAACCAGGAGCCCAACTCTCCTGTCGAAACACGTCGAAACACGCTAAACAGATAAACATGGCGACCGAGAGCGGGGCTTTACCTCGGTGTAAGAACCTGTGAAACTCACGGATGACGTAAAACAAAGGAAACAAGACATTTTAAATAATACCGTACAGCAAAACAAAAGCTAACAAACAAAGAAAATCTTGTCAGGTTCTTACACCGAGGTAAACCCGAGAGCGGAGAGGAAGAGAGTGACCGAAAGATCCTAAATTGGGGCTACAGTGCGACGTAATTTTTCGCTCAAGTATGGCCTGAATAACAGATACAATGGTAGTTACCGGCGATAATGCAGACCGCCGCAAGCCCTTGTCAAAGAAAAGCCAGTCCACCAACTGCTACAAATTGCTGTGCTTGTTGGAAATGGATTATTATTAACGAATCGAAGTTAGCAAAAATGCTCTCAACCTGCTAAGCGCTATAAGGCCCTTTGCCTTTGAAGTGCTTGGCAAATGTGGTTAAACCACAGAATCAATGCAACAGCAACTTCTACCTACACTTTTTTGGTTTTATTAGTGCAATTATCACGATTTTACGCGTGTTCCTTAAAACCGAATAAATTATATCGAAGCAGGGGTCCGTTTCTCGAAACCGTCCCGATAACTTTCCCGGTCCGGTAAGTATTTTTTCGAGCTCATTTATTTATCAGCTAATGGTAATTATTGGCGCAAACTTAGCGATATGCTTCACGAAATTATAAAGATTAAAATTTAGCTTTCAAAATCAATAAGAATTGTAAAGCTATTGGAGAATATTGTGCACCTAAAATAGTTTTTGGGCCCAGAAAGTTATCGGGAGTTTCGAGATACAAACCCCAAGCACGAAGCGTGTCGAAAATGGACACGTTCGGGTCTTGTGTGAACAGTGCAATGATTAGCGTGTTTAGGCATCCTTCTACTTTTTACAAGAAACTTATTCCGAAAGCTCTGACGAAAATGTCTGGAGGAACGAATGGGGAGGAGAGCTTTTCTTTTCCCATGGTAGCAAACACAGCAGAGGTGTATGCATTCTTCTCAAACTCATTAATAACAAAGGAAAACAAAGGAAATCACTACCGTGACGGTGGTTTGGATACCGGATCTTAATTAGCATAAAGTTTTGCGAACTTCTGCTTTGAATTTCTCCAAAAATTATGGAAGGTTTGAGAAGCCATATCAAAAACTCGAAAGAGTGTTTCATCAGGTATCCAAACACCTCGAAGTCGGTTAAAAAAACTCGGCTGCGCCTCGTTTTTTCAACCCACTTCTCGGGCTTTGGATATCCTGATGAAACACTCTTTCTCGTGTTTGATATGTTACTAGTAGACCCTTCGAATAAAATCAAAGTCGACTACTCTTTTACAGACAATTGCGGGAGAATAGTGTTAATTACCTTGAATTTCGATTGTTTAAGGCTTTCTTTGTGTAACATCTACGCCCCGAACAATGTATCGGAACAGCTTCAGTTTATTCAAGAACTTAATAGCTACTTAATTGACAAGGCAGAACTGACCGCATTAATAGTAGGAGGCGACTGGAACTGCACGTTGTTTAGGAAAGACAAGGAAGGCGGTGCGAGATGGAGACCAACAAGTTTCCGAAATGCAGTTTTAATCACGATGGACGTGTTCGATCTAATTGATATTCAAAGAGAGAAATATCCGAACGTCAACAAATATTCCTATCTCTCAAAAGCTTTAGATGTGAAATCGCGAATAGACTTTCTTCTTGTGGCCAAGAACCTAACCAAATACGTTAAAAAGTCTGATATCCAACCCTCAATCGCTCCTAACCTGCGATCAGGCCGAATTTTAGCATCGCTCTTATATTCTCTTCTGTTGGTCGCTCGCTAAAATGGGGCCTGATGCAATCTCTCACAAGAGTTCGTGTCGACGGCCAAATTTTGGCCGGGGGAATCTCGCAATCTGATTGGCCCTTTAACAGTAGAGCTGTCAACGGAAGTAAATTGTCAACGAGACTCGCTCACAACCGCCAAGTCTGCCGAAGTAAAATTTGTTGCTCTAATAAATTCTCGTCGTTCTAGGAGAATTGTCACCATTTCTTTCTCTCCTGAGAATGGCGTTCGGTTTGACGCAAGCTGTCTCTCACCTGGAGCAGAGAAGTACAGCAACAGTGAAGTATGTATTCCGTTTTATCGCATCATGTCACGGAATTTTCATTTGACTGCTTTCAACTAGTATTGATATTAAAAACATGAACAAAGTAGTGGCTGTTTCCGCGTTTTACGAAACAAAACGAACAGCAGACGAGCAAGTGTCTTTCGCCAAGAATGATCAACAAGTCAACCGATAATTCGGTAAACTTAACGGTAAACTGATGTTTGGCGAGAACCGCAATCAAGTCGCAATAACGATTTTCAGTTTATTCATTCAAGTCGTTTTATTGATCTCTGACATTGACATCAAAGGATCTGACTAGTTTTATAATAAATGCTCTTCGTTTTAAAATTCGCTGCTGCTTGCGCTTAGAGATAAAATTCGCTGCTAATTTCAAATATTTATCGCTTCTCGAATTAAATTACAAAATACTCCTTTGTTTATAAACGGTTTTATTTATATCTTTATTCTAAAGAATGAAACTGAAGGTATTTCTCTTAATTGCCCAAGGTTTTTTACGCAGAAAATCGGTGACAAATGGGAAGAGAATATTTACGGATACCACCTGAAATGGGAAATGATTCAAGCATGCAAGCATATTTTGGTACATGACAACCTCGTCGTGTTTTGAATTTTCATTCAGTTTCAGCTCAGACAGAGAAACCATGTACAGTACCGGAACCTTCAAGTTAGCAATCGTGTAAATTTGAGTACTTGTGCCTAGAAGATATATCGCAGCCTATGATTTTCTTATTTTGCCGACATTTACGTGACTTTCTGCGAATTGCCGTTATGGGAAATTTGCATATCGAGGATCGTGCAAGCAGAAGAAATTTTGATTGGCTGTTTTGTTGAATGTCAATCAATCAAAAAAAGTGGGCGGCAGACGTTCCGTAGAAGAATTGTATCAGGCTCTATTTTTCGTTTCGCCCGTCCCGCCTGAATGTTTCACCGAGCGAAACGAAAATAGAGCCTGATCGCAGGTTAAATCGCTCCTGGCCACTGCGCAGTTTACATAATTTTGTCTATTCCAGAAATCAACTCCCGGGGACCAGGTTTTTGGAAATTTAATAACTCGCTACTTGCTGATGATGAATATTTAGAAATGGTGGGAGAGCTTTACCTTTTTTGAGGAATAAATACAAAAACGTCAAAGACATCCAGTTATTTTGGGAGTTATTGAAAATGGAAATCAGATCAGCTACCATATCTTTTGCCAAAGGTAAAGCGAAAATTAGGAACATGCGTGAACTTGAAGTTAACAAACTACTGGAGGAACTGGATAATGTTATATGCAATAGTGACAACCGAGAGAATGTGGAGAAAGAACTAAAATATTATGACGAACTCAAAACGGAATTAAATGAGATCTATGAACGTAAAGGTCGTGCGGCAATGTACAGATCCAAATGCCGATGGGTAGAAAAAGGCGAGCGTCCCACCAAGTACTTTTTTAACTTGGAAAAATGAAACTATGACAGAAAGGTGATATCGGAACTAGAAACCGAAACCGGGGAACACGTTACGAACGAAACACTTATTCTGCTAGAGATAGAGTCTTATTATAATAATCTCTACTCTTCCGAAACTACTGCAACGTTAAATGAATATTTGCAGTTTACTAACGATTTAGAAATCCCTCAACTTACAGAATATATGCGCGACAAGTTAGAAGGTCCTCTAACATCTGAAGAATGTAAAGAAGCCTTATCATCATTCAGTAAGGACAAATCGCCGGGCGAAGATGGCTTTACAGCCGAATTTTATATCAAATTCTTTGACATTCTTGGAGAAGACTTAGTTAAAAGCCTCAACCATGCTTGTGAAAAGGGTGAACTATCAATCTCGCAGCGCAGGGGCATAATAACATTATTACCTAAGGATGAATCCTCGTTATTAGACCTTACGAATTGGCGCCCGATCACTCTCTTAAACGAGGACTATAAAATAGCAGCAATAGCAATTGCCACTAGAATGGAATCTACACTTCCTTTCTTGATCCATACAGACCAAACTGGATTCATTAAAGGACGATATATAGGGGAAAACATAAGACTCATATGTGATCTGTTGGAACAAACTAAATCAGACAAAAGCTCTGGGATATTACTTTCAATAGATTTCCGTAAAGCCTTTGATACATTGGAATGGCCAATTATGCATAAAGCATTAGAAACCTACAATTTTGGCGAAAGCCTCAGAAGGTGGATTGAAATTTTTTATAAAAATATTGAAAGCACAGTACTTAACAATGGCTACGCCTCGAACTGGATAAAGCCTTCTAGGGGGGTGAGGCAAGGATGCCCGCTGTCCCCGTTCCTGTTTGTGTTAACTGCCGAGCTTATGTCTAACAAAATCCGTCAAAGTGATACTGTAAAAGGAGTTTCACTATGTGGCAATGAGATTAAAATAAGCCAGTTCGCAGACGACACCAACCTAATCTGCGCCGACATACCCTCGGTTGAGAACGCATTACAAATTTTAGTAGACTATGGTAAAATTTCGGGTCTCACCCTAAACAAAGAGAAAACTAAGGCTATGTGGTTAGGAAGATCGGCCAACAATAAGAATAAACCTTTGGGCTTCAAGTGGGTCAGTTGTCCAACAAGATTTTTAGGGGTTCATCTATCGTATGACAAAAAGGGTAATGACTATCAGAACTTTGACCTTAAGATTGGAAAACTGCAAACAAATCTGGACATGTGGAGAATGCGAGATTTAACCCTGTTTGGACGAGTATTGATAGTCAAATCACTGGGAATATCTCAACTTATCTATTCAACCTCTAGTGTCGACGTTCCAAACTATGTTATCTCTACTGTTAAAAAAAGGCTATTTAGTTTTTTTGTGGAAGAACAAGAGGGATAAGATAAAAAGGGTTGGTCTTTACC
Organism: Siderastrea siderea; assembly: GCA_964030785.1. NCBI lineage: Eukaryota > Metazoa > Cnidaria > Anthozoa > Scleractinia > Rhizangiidae > Siderastrea > Siderastrea siderea. The sequence goes on along the minus strand of OZ034966.1, from coordinate 63,796,420 downwards.
AAAACTATGACAAGGGAGGGTTACGAATGCCCGATCTGGAATGTATGATTAAAGCGTTAAGGATGGCATGGATTCCAAGACTTCTAAAGGAAGGTCACCAAAACTGGAAGACCGTACCTGATCATTTCTTCAAGAGATATGGAGGCTTAGAATTTATTTTGAGCTGTAATTACAATGTTAAATTTTTCAAAAACCTGCCAAACTTTTACAAGGATATCCTCTTATATTTCAGTGAGCTTAAGACACTTTATAATCATGATAATATGGGTGAAACAATTTTATTTAATAATAAGGACATTTTAATCGGAGGAAAACCTTTCTTTCACAAGGAATGGTTCTCCAGACGAATAATTTCAATTACAGACCTTTTGGATGCCGAAGGACGTTTCTTATCCTTTAATGATTTCCAAAGTAAATACCGTTTAAAGTGCCACTGGGACGAAAATTCATAGGTTTATTTCGGCCAAATTCCGTCGCAGAATATCGCGTTTTGTTCATATTTCCCCAGAAAACTGAACAACAAACCTTCCATTCTAATAATGTTTAGCTCCAAAGTCGCGTAAAATGTGTCCGCAATTACTGAAAACGTGTTCCTGGGTGATTGCGCCATTTAATAGCATGTGACGTCAGAGGCTCACCTCAGTTGCGTTTCCTTGTGTTTTGACTGAAGATGTCTACCGTCGACTGCGAAACCTCCGAAGAGTATTTCTACCATTTGGAACAGTCTTTAGCTTCCGAAGCCTCTGAGGTTTCGTTTCGTTCGGCAAATGAAGAATTTTTCTTACCGTACGATGTAAGAACTGATGTGAGGTTTCAACTAATAATCTTGTCAACAAACTGTATAAAATTTTTTTTTCTCGCCATATTATTTGAGTTATTTGGCGGGAGTTCAAAACATAAGCGAAATATACTTAGACAATGATTGTAGTTCAAGCCCCAGTTGCTCAAAAAGTGGGTTTCCCTTTTTCAACGGATAAGTTGCTGTCCGGTGGAAAAAATCTATCGCTTCATCTCGGTTGTTCAAAGCTTGGATAGCGCTATCCAGCCAGCTGTTCAGCCGCTATCCAGCGATCATAAAGTTGTCCATTCCAAGGTAGGTTGTGTAACTTTTATCCACTGTAAACCTGTAGTAAAATAGACATGGCTATTCGAAGAATTGATCTTTTAAGCTGTGGAAATGTAGAGAAAACACCTATGAAAACTTAAGACTTTGATGCTCGCGAATTCTCAACCATGGGTCGATCGATGTTACTGTTGGTGTGGCAGAAATAAAAGAAGCGATACTTTGTCTGCCGTTGTTTATGTTCATTATATATTATTAAAAAAGCATTGAGATTTTTGGCCATTCTTGGCATAGTCTGGGAAACTTTCTTGAAAAACCGTAATTGTTGTAGTCAGCTGGCAGGCAGCTTATCGTGTCTATCATAGTACAGTGGTCGGCTCAACACATTGGAACACAAGTGCTTGGCGCTGCTAAATATTTTAAACAGTTTTTATAGAATTCTTTTTCTGAGCTGAAGGAAGTGAAATAAATCAAAACCTTTTTTTTTTCAAGAACTGGAGGCCTTGTGTGACCGAAATCTAAATATTTGTAGTCAAAATGAACAGCCACAAGGAAACTTTTCCGCTGCTCAACAACAACATGCGGACCGCTGAGGAAACGAAGCTTTCGCTTGGCTTATTCGCTGCGTAAAAATAATAACTTGATATTTAATCATTTTTCTTAGTAGTTCATTTACTAAGATTGCTATGACAGGTAAAAGAAATAACATTGTTAAACCCTTAGGCAAATAGTGGCGTGTGATATTTTTTCCCAACATCAATTTTCACGCACCGGCGGTCCGATCTATTAAGGCCTTTATCTCGAACAACAACAACAGCATTTTATTTGCATTCCCAATTACAAATGCCATTGCACATAGAAAGAAACAAAGTTGCAAAATCGATTAATTTACAATTCCTGTGTCTATTGATCCATTTCTTAATGCAAATGCTTCGTAAATGAAGTAACCTAAACACACGCGGAATTAAAAAAAGGAAAAGATAAGCAGTACAAACTATATCAGCTTAATCTCGACGGTCAGGATTGCATTCGCCGAGGATCTTCGCGCTAGCAGACGGCAGAACTGAAAGGGTTTTCCACAACGATAATAAATTTCAAAATACGTTAAAAGAAAATCAGTTTTGCACATTGGTGGATGCGTTGAAAAAGAAACAAACTATCACTTCAACTGCGTCATAAGATTAGGTAAGTTACCTTTCGTCTTGTTCGCGCAGATAATGTTTTTTTCCGGTTCTTTTTTCCATATAGTTGGAATGGGCAATGGCATGATCGACCTCTGGGATCTTACGACATGAACAGCCCTCTGCAAAAACTCGTCCGTGAAAACTCGCACTGCGTGTGAGTACGAACATTGTCCTTTTTTCCATTGCGGGTCCGCTTGCAGGGCTTCCATGAAGCAAAATACCTGAGCTCAGTGGTTGGATTTATTCTTGTAGCATTGTACAACACAAGTACTACCTGTCATTACTGCTGCATCAAGGAAGATTTCAAAGTCGTGCAACAAACAGTTAGCAAGAAATCTTTCCTCGAGGACAATTTATTTTCCCGTGGCAAGTAACCATGTGAAGGCACTAGGTTTGAGGTGAGCCTCTGACGTCACTTCCGCTCATTCGCAAGCCAGCTTCCGGAAAAAGGGCCAGTAATGGCGGCCGCAAAATCTCGACAAAAACCGTCCGAAAAAAGCGACGTCTAGTCGTCGTAATAAGTTGAAATTTGGCATGGTGACTAAGAACCACAAACTGTGTTCGAAAATGTAAAAATATGGAATACCAAAATTCTGGTCCCAGTGGCACTTTAAGAAGGACTAACTTCTTACAGTTATATCAGGTTATCAATGCCATCCCTAAGCATCTACTCGCTAAATCAGTCAACAAGAAACTATTTGCAGCAGAATCAGACGACTTTGTACTTGATCCAACTTCTTTTTGTCTAGAATCTGGCGTAAAACTGGACCTGACCAAAATGAAATCGAAAGATTTCTACTGGTTACTAATCAATAAAACCTACATGGACGAGCAAACTGGCGTAAAAAGATGGAACGAGGTAATGCCTATGGAAAAAAACACTTGGAGGACAATCTTCAGCTCAGTCAGAACAACTTGCAAAGAGACTAAATTACGAGAATTTCAGTTTAAGTTCTTATTACATAGAATTATAGTGACCAAAAAAGAACTCTTCCGATTTGGAATCAAAACTGATAAAGAATGCTTATGGCGGAGCCTGCGGGCAAAGCCCGCCAGCGGAGCTCCATTGCTAAGAAAATATGGTAACCTATCAATCCGAGAAATTTTGGTTGTGACGTAATAATCACGTGACCGTCCGTCCGTACATCCGTACGTCCGTCCGTCCGCACACTCTGTGGGAGGGGGAGGGGAGTCCCAAGACAACCCGACGGGGGCAGAGAATGCCATCTTTTCTTGGCGGGAAATCGCACGGTGCTTTAGGGCAACCGGCATTTTTCTTGGTGGGAAATCGCATGACCCTCGTCGCTTTTGAAAAGGAGGTTTCTTTAAAAGCTTAAGCTTCTTTAGCAGTTAACGATTGCTCGAGAGTACTGAAGTTTTATACCGCCAGTGACAAAAAAAACATCTAATATATATAAATGGAAAGAAAAAGTTCAAAAGAATACTGGTAGAAGGCGAAAAGTTCAAGTTACGAAAGCTGCATTCAAAGGACTTCATAGCTTTGTTTTCTTCACGGCAGAGAGTTTGCCCTGTTCTGAAACACAACCGAGTAAGTGAAGTTTTTAAAGGGTCTAAGGTACATGATTTCGAGTATTACGATGAAAGAAATTACGTTTTCAAATGTAAATTTGATTTATGCCATTAGAAATGTGTTGTTTACTTTGGACTTTAAATTACTATTAGAAAACGCGCTCAGATTTGTGACAGATTCTTGAATATTTTGCCATGCTCAGCCGATTTCACTCGCGTGGACCGACCTACGATTTTGGAAGTGTAACGCGAATTGCATTTAAGTATAAACTTAGGGGTTTTCGAATAAATGTTTTTCAAAAATGATTTCTCTGTCCATTATTTTGTGTTTGTTTATTCATAACAGTAGGTCTAAGCACAGCCGCAAGACAACTGCACAAGCTTTGCTTTCAATTTTCACCGTCCGGTCCATCTCTTTGTGCAACTGTCCATTTTCTTGTCCTAGAAGTTTTCAATAGTAATAATCTTTTAAGCGAAGCAGTTGTCGGTTTAAAGCTATTTTATCCCAAAAGCTTCTGAAAACAGTTTTGTGCGTTCCTCAAAGCGCCTAACTTTGTATACGCTTACTTCGCATCCGCAAAACTTAATAACAACAATTTAATTAAAGCGTGTTTGGCGTTTCTTTGTTTTGAATCTTGATGGTCTCTAGTTAGAGAACGAAATATAACAGTTATTTGAAAAACTATAAGCGAAGCAGTTGTCGGTTTAAACCTATTATGCCCGAAAAACTTCCAAAAACAGTTCGGTGCATTTTTTAAAGCGCTCGAATTTCAGACATTTGCAGCCGCAAAACTTATGCAACAGAGTTAAGAATGTTTGGACGGTGTTTGTTCGTTTGTTTTCAATCTCGATGGTCTCAAGTTAGAGAACGAAATATAAGGGTTACTCAAGTAACTATAAGCGAAGCAGTTTTGAGTTTAAAGCTATTTTATTCCGTAAGTAATGTGTGTTCCTCAAAGTGCTTGAATTTTTTCGCGGCTGCTAAAACCTATGCGACATTTCTTCGATAAGTTTATTACAAGTGCTTCGAAGCTCCCCAGATCCCTTATTTCGGGTAATCCCAGTAAAATGCCGGTGAAATGTCAGTATAAATTTTTGACCAGACTAATATTTTTATTTAGTGGCAGTTCATGTTATTTGTTAACATCCGAACGCGATGAAGATAACCCATTTAAACAGTCGAATAATTTTTATTTTGTTTTTGTGAATGAGCGCCGTTTCAAGTTCATTCAAGCGAACAGCCAATAAACCAAGGAGATTTGACAAGCCTTGACAGTTAATGACAGGATATGGAAACATTGCAAACACCAAGCTAGACGGCTCGTGAGTAAAATAATCAAGCTGTGCTCAGCCTCTAGAATGACCTTTCGAGCTTGGTTTTACAGAACAGATCCCCAAAATATTGGAGGACAATTCGGAACACTTTCAGGCTTTTTGAGAAACACTTTTCGAAAGCGAACGAGCCAAAAAAAGCCCCGAAATATATTTCAGACCGAAAAGTTTCAGGACTATTTTTGAGAAACGAACACCAGTTTATTCCTTCGCGGCTCCGCTTTTAGGTATGGCTAGATCTATATATTACTGTGGTGAATCAGATTCGATCGATCATACGTTTATTAATTGCGAATTTTCCAAACATTTTATGAAGAACATTATTCATTGGTTCAACGAAACAAATCATTGTAATTTTACGCCGGGAACAAAAGAAGTTCTATTTGGAATCTCAAACAACCAAACACCTTAAACAAGAAATTCAATTATACTCTGTTGTCCATGCGCTACTACATTTACAAATGTAAACTAAACGAAGACGCTCTACTCGTCCCAGCTTTCGTTAACAAACTCAAGATAGGATATCGTGTTGAATTTGGATGAAACTCAGGAAAGATACACCTCTGCCAAACCTCCCTACTTGTACTCCCCTCAGACTCTCCAAAAAAAAAAAATAATAAATATATTCAATGTATTATTTGTTAAATTGGTAATATTGCCTTTAAGTAACGTTGAGTGCCCCCGGGTCCAAAAATTTCTAAAATAAGCTTTCAGTTCAACGTAATCAATGTATTCAATGTATTCAATGTAACTTATGTATTATTTGTTAACTAAGCAATATTGCCTTGCAACCAACTTATGTAATGTTCAGTGTGCTTAATTGTTAATAAAGTATTAAAAAAAGCGTGTTTAGGTAAAACGTGTTTTCATGTTTACTCTAAACATGTTTCCGTTCTAGTGTGAACGCGGCAATAGTAACAGTCTTCAACCATGGTATTTTCTTGTGTTCAGATTATAATCTGACAGCGGAGGTCAAACGGTTCACCAATCACACTGCCCCGTGGACAGACGATTCTGGTCTCGCTCCTTTGACTTACCGTATCTCAACATTACAAAGATTTTCTTGAACGTTTGCGGGTAGAATCTCGGTTATAAACAGCCAATCGGCTAATCGACACCGAATTCGTCGGATCCATAGTAATTTCGACAACAGAAGAAAAGGTACCAGTTTGAATTTTTCAACATCTTTTTCACAGAGTTCCTTTGAGTCGCTCATGTTTACTTTACGTAATTTACTCGGCTGTACATATATATAACGTGCCTTTTTGTATTTACTGTTTTTTAGTTATTTTTTCACTCACAGTATCACACGAAGCGTAACAAACAAACATGAGATACAAGTTTCTTTTATTCGTTGCTTTGTCTTCGATACTGGCTTTAGTAGGTGAGTTGTAATCAATGGATCCTGTGTTTAAATATTGATTAATCGTTGGGTCAAAACACAATGGCAGCTGACAATTGCCATATCACTGAAAAGATACCATATCGCTGAAAATGAATCCAAATCGGTCGGCTAAGGTTATATATGGTCAATACAGCAAGGTATTTGGTTCTGTTCAGTAGTTCGTAATGTATATAAACCTTTCGTTAGTCTACGACGTTTTACTACCTTCATTCTCATTAGCATTTGTAACAAGTGAAATAAGGGTTTTACGAGCTGAAAGTGGACTATCCAAAATTTAATGATTTGAAATTGTCTATCTTACTTATAAAAATTCAACAGGAATTTATTACTACCAAAACATGAGATACATCTGTCAAAAGTTTGATCTTTGTTCTGAAACACACTTCGACTTTACTGTAGTGTTCAACAGGGAAAATTCACAACGTTGCCACTTACGATACTTGCAATGCCATCTACTTCCGAGCGGCCTCAAACTCAAAATCAAAGAAATTGGGGAAAATCTCTATTAACTAAAGTACATATCCGATAAACAGCACCACAAAAAATATCCAGGAAAGGCTTTCATTTGTATATGAATGGTCACTAGGAGAGCCCAGCCCCAGCTGTGTCTAATGCGTACAAATCTGTTTGGTACTTTGACTCAATCATTCGACCACGTTTCTTTCCTTTTAGAATGCCGAGCAGCCTCCAGAGGTAAGATCAAGGGACATTCCATAAATACCTTACTTCCACGATTAAGTTACCGCTCCCTTTACAATCCTGGGGCCTCTCCTAGAATAGTTCCAGTGGTTCTCATATGATCGTTTAGCGATCGCCAACGATCGTTGCGTATACCAAGGCGGAGTGGGGGGGGGGGGGGGGGGGGGCTGGCCAAAACGAATGATCGTCAGGGATGATGAAGAAACTAGACCGTAAATACCTCTGCCGTCTATGTCCAAATTACTAGTATATCACATTTCCGTGTGATTGCTATAACTGATGACTCTTTTAGCGATTGCTAAAGACGTTATTGTTGCGGGCGATCGTATGAAAACCAGCCAGCCTTAAATTGTCGCAAACTACGAAATAAACAGTCTGAAAGAATTTATTAATGATAAGGTGACACTATAAATCACATGTTTTTTGAGATGTACAACGAAATTTGCACATTTCATTCTGGTTTTTGGGGGGTTATAAAGGAAAAAAAGAAAGGTGAAATAAGAAATTAGCAAAAAATGCTCTTTGCCATGGTTCGAGTGAATTGAATGCGGTCATTGTTGTTTCTTGCACTATAGCACACACCTAAATGATTATAGCATGCATCCAAAGGATTGTAGCAGCCATCTAAAGTACGCTGTTCTGCCATATGAATGAACTAATATTAAAAGAAAACGCACAAAATGGAGAACGCTATTTAATCAATCAATCAATCAATCTATCAATCAATCAATCCATTTATTAATGTCAATGTGTGGGATAGGGTTGCCCCGTATACCCGAGCCAGAGGCTCATGTATAAAACGCATGACAGAAAATAAGATAAAATAAAAAAATTTACTATGATTCAAACAATACTTGTAGGAATGTAAAATTTGAAAATTTAATGGTTGGTCATACATCAAGTATTACAGTGGTTATCTTTCGGACCTGAACTAGATGATTTAAGCTTGATCTCTGCGTGATGAAGTATACTTAACACTTCAATCCCCAACATCAAAATATAAATTCTCTTTTCTTGTCGTACATCTCTTATAGAAGTAGTGGAAAGAAGTTATGAAAATAACAAGGACCCCCCCCCCCCCCCCAGGTGATCTTGTCCTTAATTGTCTTTACTGAGTAAGCAATGAAATTACAAGAAGAAATTTGGTGCTTATCAGTATTGATGCTTAAAGGGCTAAAACAAGAAACGTCATTCCACGTTTTCTTTCTCCAAACAGTTGTATAAATGAGTACTACTTAGAAAACCTAAAAAATGCTGGGTGTGTCGTTATTGATCATACCAGAAAACAGACATGCACGTTTCCATACTTGAATAAAACAAGTCACCTTTTTTAATTCAGTGATGGTTATAACTAAATGAGTATCATCAAGAAAGTGAAGAGGTTCGACTCGAAGTCGAACGTTTTTCCGAGACTCAAAGGAAATCTGCTCATCACCGTAAAGAGAAAATAGACAACTGTATGACTGTCTTGTGTTGTAGATTGCCATGACACGTTTCATAACTGCGAGACATGGAGGAGGTCTGGGTTTTGTGGAGCAAACTCGCATGCGTTTTATCTCAGGAACGGCTGCGCAAAGACTTGTGGGTTCTGTAAAAGTAAGTTATACCAAAGCAGATAAGTGGGAGGTGGTTTAGTGGTCAATAAGACTCGACTGACTGGAGACTAGAATGTCAGGTCTGTCTAGCAGTGGAGTCCCGCCTTACGTAAAAAGCGCGCAGACAAAAGCTAATTTTTTTTTTCGCTTAGGTGAAAATCACGTTAATCGGGACACCTTATTAATGCGTATGTGGGACCTAAACCATTCGGGTAGCTTTAATGATTGAAAAACATTAAGTCAAAACCATTTTTTTTTAACTGTTTTTGAAAACCGGTTAAAAAGATAAGTTAGCTGGATATAACACTAAATTAGGTTATCGCTATTAATTTGATATTCTTGATAGACTTAAAAGATCGCACCAAAAGTCCTTTGTTCAGGGCGTATCAAAAAAGATGATCTTCTTTCACTCAAGTGTACCTGTAGACATTTAGAGCAAGAAATAGAGGAGGTCTCCTTAAGGAATTCGGTTGTTTTCAGGTAGCTCTCCAGTGAATAACAATATACATCCAGTTCAAGATGTTCTTCGGACAGCACACAAAATCGGCCAGAAGGCCAACTTAGCAAGTTATACAGTATCTCACAAACAGAATAAGGCTGCGTCCGTGGGTGCCCTGCACCATCAGAAACTTCACGCTCCCCCACAGGTTACCCACCATAACAAGACCTCAGACGAATCAGGAGAAGAAAAACCTGGTAAGCTACTCAGTAGTACGCCTGATTGTAATATATGACAGGGGTGGGGAAGGGTAAATGGTAAGAGGAATTTTAACACTGAAAGGGAAATCAAGTTGCACATACATGCTGATGAAGGGAAGAATTCTAGCACAGTTGGTCCATATTTGTAGCTGTTATATAACAACCCGCCAATGACCAGTTGCTACCTGCATTCCTTATCTCCATCCTCTTTGGAACAGCTTCTCGCTGTTGATTAATTACCTGCTATGATCAATATCTATTTTCTCTTTATCATATAGAAACATCACCAAATATACAGGTGACAAAAAGAAAGACTTAATTGAAATGAACTTCATGACAATCTGTAACGAGAATTTACATTTTGGGATTGCCCTCAGCAGGGTAGATGCAATTGGCGCGTTGTTAAATTCCCCAACGGACAAACACAGAAAAATAGTTATATCAGGTGTGCTTCTTTAGCTGCGTCTTTTTCAGGGTGTACAAATCAGTAGCAAGGACATGTATACCCAGGGGCAGTTAGTCGGGGTGGTAAGTAGCAAACCTGGCAAAATTCTGTATGACAGAAGGTTTTTTTAAAAGAACTGGCGAAAATTTTATTCGGACGATTTTTGCCAGGTTTACTGCCGGTAGAAAAATTTAGGCAAAATACTGGATGCTACTGCATGCGATGGACCACCAATCCTTGGCAATGAACTAGCAAGCGCATGCTAGTAAGTCCCTACGATGGACTAGCAGTCCCTAGCTAGTCCCTACGATGGACTAGAAGTACCTAGCAAGCGCATGCTAGTAAGTCCCTACGATGGACTAGAAGTACCTAGCTAGTCCCTATGATGGACTAGAAGTACCTAGCTAGTCCCTATGATGGACTAGAAGTACCTAGCAAGCTCATGCTAGTCCTTCCGATGGACAAGAGGTCTCTTCACGCTCCACAAGTCCTAGTTCCCAGAAAGCTCCTCTCTGCAGGCTTCTTACACACTCTCGACACCTTTGTCTTAACGTCCGCCGTTCTTAGCTAGTCTTATGAAATCATCCTCTTAGCATGGTATAAGGTAACTTTTGCATGCATTTATTCATTGTCTGTTTTTCTTGCACGCTTTGAAAAGAATGCACGGATAGATTTGTGAAACAGACGTGTAAAAACTGGAAGGATGGAGCAATTTGCATGGACGATCGCTACCGGAAATACTTAACTTACGGCTGTGCTATGACATGTCGCTTCTGTAGTAAGTACAGCGCTCTCTCCTTCTAGTACCTTTAACGACTTTGATACAATCTACTTAGTCACTGTAAATGAAAAGCGGGGTACGTATTGGTGACCTTGGTGGAGGGAGGGGATAACGCAACGATAATCGGCCCAGGCCAGGGACTCATACAAGTGTGATCGTTTTTGGGCGCGATTTGAGTTTATTTTGGAATCCCTAAAAAATATAGCTTCTTACTCGCTAATACCGCCTGCCATTCTTGTTCTCCTTTTAAATAACCTTGTAAGTACCAGCAAAACTCTTACACATTGTCAACTGCACCACACCGCCACCATCAAATGGGAGTCTCCCCTCGGGAAATACCCTCAACTTTGCGAATGAATAGTCCTTAGCTTGGTTCATGGAACAATAGGGCGTCCTTTCCATGTTATCAGATACAACATAGTTGCCGCCTTAAAGGGGCTATGTCACCAATTTTTAGCATTAATTTGAGAAGCCAAAAGACATGTTGGTAATAATGGAAACCCAAAATAATGGTCAAGTTTTGTTTAAAACTACTCTACTAGCGCACTTAAGTGCCTTTGGCTACCGATTGTCAGGATGGAAACGGATTGCAACTTGAAAAAAATCGGGCCTCTTTTTTTCACGTTTTCCCTGCTGTCTAGCAAAAACCATTATTAACTGATTATGTTTTATTCTCGTTTCAAGAATTCACTTTATTTGAAGATGAGAAGTCTTCTGGTTCCTAACGCTTCTTCCTGCAAAAGCAAGTACTCTGAGCGAGTCCGTTCTGGAGGACGTTTACTGTTATTAACGGTACATGTTTTTTCCTTTGTAGATTGTCGCGACACGTATAGAGAGAGCCCATACTGTGACGAGTGGAAATCACGAGGGTTCTGCGAAACGTACAAAGAACAGCTGGATACGTATTGCCCTAAGACTTGCGGCTTCTGCATCAGTAAGTAGCTACTCTAAGTAACCTCTTCCTCTCACTAACTAAGTCAAACCTTAAATCGACCAAGTAATTCAAGTTGCATCAAATTTTGAAGCAAAGCCATTCAAATGAAACCTATTGAGCAGTGCTTACCTGTGGTGCTGTTTATTATGCTGTTTGATGTGCTACGTACTTTTTAGACTCAAATGAAGGCTGGTGTTATCATTTAGTCAACTATCGACAACCCTTTCTGCACTCAAATCATTTGAGCAAATAAAGTTGAAAGTTGAAAATTGCTTTGTTAGTGAAGCCTAGAATGAAATAACTGAGCACACCTCTTTTCTTATCAAAAGATGCAAAATATGAAGAGAATTCGACGCCTTCCCAGAATGCAACAGCTCAACCCACACCATCCCAGAATGTAACAGCTCAACCTACACCAGCCCAGACTACAACAGCTCAACCTACACCTTCCCAGAATTCCACTGCTCAACCTACGCCTTCCCAGAATTCCACAGCCCAAACTACATCATCTCAGAATTCCACAGCTAAACCGCCAAATCCCGAACAAAATGAGACGTCATCCGATGCTCCAGCAAACTCGCTAAAACATCTTATACGCAGTCGACCGATTGCTTTTGCGGAAACTGGGAACACGAACACCAAAAGAGGATTCCCAGAGGGCGATTCACCACTGTGGTCTGTCAACGCAGACACACGGCTAACTTTACCGCAACCGCAACAGTATGACGACATGGGAGGTAAGAGAACTGTATGTCTTCTCCTCTGAAAAATCTGAAACATAACCTGTACTGTTCTTTAAAGCCCACAAGCGCGACAGTAACGCAAAGTGAAACGAAGGCGATTTTCACACCTAACAAGATGCAAAAGCAAACGTAAGTATTGCTATGAATCATGTGGATTTGCCGGAGCAGTTTTCCAACATGCCGTTGCGCCTGCGTTTGTAATGTTCACAGTCGAACAAGTGCAAACCCTAACGCAGGCCAAGCGCAATAAAAAGGAAAATCTCCTGTTTCTGTACCTGCTTTGGCACTCGCGTTTTTTTTAAAATTTTCGTGATCTTGGGTTTGCGCTACAGATCTCTCTTTCTTAACAGCTCCTCAGTAAATAAATAAATTTTGATCCATCTCTATAATTTTTGATGACGCTGTACGTTTACAAAAACATTCTAACACCCAGAAACAGTGCACTACCTTTCTCAGTGTTGGCTTTTCACGGAGACAATGCAATATTTCTTTTTCTTTTGGAATAGTAAATTTGTTCCTCAACTCCTTAAATAACAGTTTTATTTTTCAACCGATCGCTTAACAACATTCATCTCTAAAATCTTTGTCTTCATAGGCGCGGTAAGGCGTCCCCTTGAAGACGGTACTTACTTTACTCCTGCCAAAACAAACGAGAAGTTTGAGTACTACACTGAGCACTATTCACCAGATCCCTACGTGGCGGCCGCGCAGAGAGAGGAATGGATGAGTTCCAACGCTGGCAATGGCCTCTCTCCAAATCCATCACTAAGCCGGAAGTCAAAGAACCCGGAAGTGAAAGGGGAGAAGGAAAATGTTAAGGTGCTGAAGAAATCCAACGTCAGGCACGCCAAACATGTCAACAAGAACAAGCAGTGAATGAAAAGGAAATCTCCTCTATCATCTGAACTCGGAAATTTATGTTTCTTATAGAAAGTAGAACAATATCGTGAAGTGATAGCTGTAGGAATCATGCCCGGAAAAAAAATAGGTATCATCAGACTAGCTGCCAGGAACACCTCACATGGGACACCTAATTGTGAAGAAGAAGGGAAGTTGTATTACATGGGAGGTGTTCTTTAGGCTTCTTACAGGAAACAACAGGTAGAAAGTTGTCCGGTTGAAAAATTGTTGTTCAATATATCAAAGTCTTTTGAAAAATACAGAACTGTTAGCGCGGTAAACAGTAAAGCAAAAGTTTAAGACATTTCTCGCTATAGTCAACCCAGGTGCCGAAAACTAGCGTGTTTGAGTAAAACAACTAGCTAGCGTTTAATACCAGAACGGTGAAAGCCCCAGCTGAAAAAATAGCAATTTATTTTAATTGAGGATGACAATAAAGAACAGTCCATTGTTGCTGTTTAAGGTTTGGTTTCTAGAGTCGTCGCTCCTCTTCTTTGGTGGATCGGCTAAACGAGAGGTTTATGCATGCGATATGCCAATGAACTTGACCTCGAAGTTATACCAATCTCTCTTGTCCTTTAATAAACGAGCTGTGGTCAGAACCCCGACAGAGAAGGATTTTGCTGAAAATTTTGCTCTACAAAACTGAACAGAATGTCGTTCTGTATGGGGAGTCGGCAGCGAAATGAAACTTGATATTGGCTTAGGAAACAAGAGAAAATTAAGTCGAAATAAAGTCAGTCTAGCTCAGCAAATGAAGTCGGTCTAAGAGAGATAAATTACAAATCTTAAGACTGACAAGTTGGCTTATTACAAGAGGCCAACAAGAACTGTGGGCTTCAACAAGAAGTGTATCGCCATTTTACGATATACCGCATTTACTCGAAAGTACGCCGCGGCACGTATTAAATTTTTCGACTTGTCGGTGCGGCGCTTATTTGAGGGCGGCGCTTATTCACAGGCGGAGCTTCTTTAAAACTTATTGTTTGCGAATAACACAGTTAACACGAATAACACAAAGTTAGTGTTAAAGGTGAATTTCCCTTTCCAGTAATAACAATATCAGCCGTATTAACATTTCAGCATTGCCCATTTTAAAAATCAATAAGCGCCGCATTGTTGCTGGGAGATTCGGGGGCGGCGCTCATTAATATTTTTGCTCCTATGTGCGGCGCTTATACGAGGGCGGTGCTCTTTCGCGTAAATACGGTAAAAACAAACAAAGCGGAAAGGAAACCCGGACCCACTCGTTTTCTTTACGAGAGACAGAAAGTAGGAAAAACGGGTATTAAATTTACCCACTAGACTTCATTTTCTTAACCGCGCGAATCATCCAAACAGCCGCTCATGCACCTGTTAGCAAGATGCTGGTGGCGAATCTGACGTTTTGCAAAACGATCTCTTACAAACTCCGCTTTAGATTCTACCGTGGTTTTCCAGTTTGAGTTACGTTATTTACCTGAAGCACATCATCGGCAATCCGAAAGAAAACTAAGGAAATGGCAGTTTAAAACGTCATGCCGTTTAGATCAACCTTGTTTTTGTGGACGAAACCTAAGGGAATCTTAATCCATCCGAACGATATTAAAAAGGGAAAGGAAATTAGGCATCTATTTGTCTTTAAACACACAAGGGACTCCAAACCCCTTATTTGAGCGGACTTTTGTTCTACTGTGTAACAAAATTGCGCTCGGCAGGTTAGTGCTAGTGATAAGCAGAGGAAGGTTGGTAGTTCATAAAATATTCACAACAATTTCCTTTTCACAGAGAAACATAAGATAAATTTAAAGAACAGTGAATTGTTCATTTAGACAGTGCAGGTAAAAATCTATGTTTTTGTCCTTTGTATTTATTTTTGACTTAAGGGATCGTATACGCTCACAGCCTAAAATTTAAGTAGCCTGTTGACCTTTCGAGAGTTTTAAGGGTAAGTGCATATTTCTTAGTAAATAGAAAGGTGAGAGGCGTTCAAATGAAGTCAAATGGAATAATTAACAACAGGTCGAGCAAGTGGCGAGCAAGTAGCTTTAGGTGACAGGTTAACCTCTTTTACTCTTAAGAGCGTTTATGTTTCGAAAACTGGAAAAATGTTTCGTAAGTTCGTTTTCCACAATACTGAAAAAAAATATCACTATTACAAAGCCAATCTCCTTAGCTTTCATTCGAATGGTCACACTGCAGGATTTTATTCACAGACGTCAAAGTTAGGATAAACTTGTACAGCACAATGAACACTGCCACAGGAAAGTACTGCTCAGTAGCTTTTTTTCGAATAGTCACTAGTTAGGAATTCATCCACAGACTCAAAAGTCAGAGCCACAGATGCGTGAATTGCTAAACTAAGGGGGAGAAAGGTTAATGTTGTATTCTGTTTTAGTGGCTTTGTTCGGCTGCAGGTATCTGATCTCCAGTAAACCGACTGTGGTTTACAAAAAAGGAACAAAATGGTTAAATTAGATAAGCGGTTATCTATTTGACGATAAACAGAGATTTGCCTGAATAATAGAGAGGAAAATTGTCAGACGTTTTATTCAATTACTTGGATAGAATAATTCCATTCAAATTTTGCCTATTATAAAAACAACGAATTTCCATTTGGCGCGAAAATAATTTTTGTCAGCGGACATTGTCTGTTGTAGGAAAGAATGGAAAAGTGCTGGAATTATTAAAACCAAGAAACAATGATTGAAATATATTTACAGATGAATGACGCCTGTAATGCCAGGCTGAAAACATAGGTTGACCCAGTACTAATCGTACTTTATTCCAACCAACAGTTAATTTTCGTCCATGATCACATGATGTTCCTTGTGTTACTTCTCCTGTCCGGTGCTTTTCTCTCAATAACAGGTTAGTGGAAAGCAACTTCGGTTCTGTCTATCTTACATTTGTTCCTCTTTTTGAGAAATGATTTCACGACGATAATGTAGTAATTTTGTCGTTTACTCTTTTCATCAGATAGTAAGTTATCTCAAGCGCAAATCAAAGTGTTCCGTCGTTCTTTTATCGGAGAAACTTCAGGTAAATATACTCACTTAAGATCACCTGCGCATGCTGTTAAGAAACAACGGTGCTGGATTTCAGTGCCTGGGATCTCTCATTCCAACCTTCACTGCTGTAATCAAGAACTGTCACGGAGGAGTTCATTGTGAATAACGAAGCACGATTTTAGTAGATAGGCACGGTTCATTTTGAGTTAGGATCTCTACTTACCAGTATGTTGGAATTTAACTCGAACTTTACTCAGTCTCAACTCAGACTTAAACTTGTGGCTATGCTGATGCCTGTTGCACAGTTGGGCTCGTTTTTGCGTTATCTCACGTTTTGTGGGTGGGGTGGATAGATGAGATCATCAAAGGATTGACAGCGCTAACCAGAGACACCATTAGAGAATGACGTCTGATCTTATCCACACCATTCGCTGTTGTAAACAAACTTGTTGTTTGCTTGTTCTTTCGCGACATTACAACACATGTTTTCTAGGTTGTGATCGCGCTTGCCAGAGGGAATGCATTCAAGTTCACAACAAATACAGAGCCAACCACGGTGCTCCACCGCTGGCTTTTGATCAGAAGCTCGCGGATGAAGCTCAAGCTGTAATTGACAAGGGAGTCTTCAAGCATTCTGATTGGGTGGAATTGAAAAGGAAGGGTGCGGCATTCGCTTGGGGTTCTCTCTTCCCAACGTTCACTGCGGTAATAAAAAACTGGCATGATGAAGGAGCTTACTATGATTACCAGACTGGAACACCGATGAAACCAACACAGGTATACATGCTCTTGTTGTTTTGGGTGTTATTGCTTTTGGCGCTGTTGCTTCTACTGCTGTTTCTGACTGTTGCTGAGGGTACAAAAATTCTTAGGTCCAACTCAAAGGTTCAACCTACGATATAACTGCAATCGTGCTGCACTCGCACTGCAGACGTGGGTTGTTGGAGGGGCGGGGTTTTATGCCCTCCCCCCAGAAAATCTCGAAACACGCGGTCTGTAAGGTTCAAGACCGAACCACAAATTTGCAGGGACTAACTTGACTTGTCTTAGCGAGGCATCCGTTGAGACTTTCCTGACATTTTCGCTGTTCTAACTTAGATAGTGGACCACTTCGCTCAGATGGTTTGGAAGGGGGCCCGTAAGATCGGATGTGCGCGCGGTGGTTTTTATGGTGAGCCGTGGTACGTAGCTCATTACGACAAAGGACCAATCATCGGCAAGCCGCGCACTACACAAAACATTAACAGGCCAAGACAGGTACGAAGAGAAAATGACTACTAACACCAATAATCTCACAGCTGTCATTTGGTCAGTCCTGCCGATAAATTGTCAAGAAATATACCGCTGGCGCTGTGTAGGCAATAATAATAATAATAATAATAATAATAATAATAATAATAACATGTTTTACCAGGGTAAACCCGTCAGCAAAAGCTGTTATAAATGGGTGCCCTGGGCAACTAAAAATAACAAAAATAACAAATAATAAGTGTAAGAAAAATTACAATGTGTCAAATTGAGACAACAATTAACGCTACAGGGCTAGATAGTGTAATAGTTTAAGCATCTGTGTCCACAATGAGTGGATACTGGCTTAAAATTTGTTGATATTTTTAACCAACTTCTCGTAACTTGCATATTGCGCTATCCTTTCTAATAATATTGACGCTGATCTTTCTTATCTGATCACCATATCTTTTCCCAAACGCAGTTTAACCCACTGCTTTGGTCAAATCTACTAAATCATTTATTACAACAGTAATTAATCAGAAACAGTCACATTACGGCAGCTGTTACTGAGAGCATTTAGACAATGAAAACTTGCAGTAACATTGCTGAAATAGAAAATTCAACAAAATTTTAAGTTCAAATGCGATGCACCAAGGACTGATTGGCTCGAATAATGAAAGTTAAAATTCTCATTTCTGTTGTAAAATGTCATTCATTTTTGTTGCCTCGAGTGGAATAGATTGTAATGCAGTCGAGCCCCTTTTACGAACAAACCCCCTTAACCTTTTAAGGCCTAACAGGGACAAGTACTTAATTTCCCTTACGGTGATCACCGAAGGAAAACGGGCTTGGCTTTAAAGCAAATTCTCCTGCCTAGCATCATAAGAAATATATGAAGAGCAGTAAGGGGAACATTTATGTTGATATTGGGACTAAAGAGTTGAGCGACCACCTCACTATTATACAGCCATTTTTTCTTTGCCCGAACCTAAAAGGGCATGCAGTCTAAGATGTTGATACCTAGCTACAAACCACCCCACCCATGCAACCAACTTTCAAAGACGCTTCGGTAGACGAATTACGTTCAACTGCTATTTGATATCAACTGAGTCGATATAAGGTAAGACCGCTGCAAAGAGATTCCAAAGGCGACGTTTCGAGCGTTAACCTATAGTGCGTCAGAGTACATCAATTCCATTCGCACTGACGAAGCAAATAATCAAACCTTCATCTTTTGAATCCCTTTGTGGTGGCTAAGTTACTTTATATTAACCCAGATGATATCAATCTGAAGCATTTTATTTCCCCATCGATGCAGCATCTAAGCTTAATTCCTTCATACATACATGGCTTTTGGGGCTCATTAGGGGCTCCAGTCTACTTTTGGTAGCAATGTTTGCTCTTAAGGTGATTCCCTACAATTGCATTACTTATCCTTTCTGCGCATCATTTTTTGCGTGATTTGCGCGCGCACCTCCGGAACTTCATAGGTTTTCAATGAAAGCGGAGCAGCTCAGAGAAATAGCTGGTCGTTTTCTCATAAACGAGCTCAGTGACCCCCATTTTGTAATACATAAATTCAAATGGCACACGGTCGAGTACAATATATTGCGATTTCAAGAAAAGTTAAAAATTCTGCTTCGAGATATTTTAGATGCCGAAAAGAACACGTCTTGAGGTACAGCAGGGTATGCACGCACGCGGCAAATTCTTTAATTTTTTTTTCATACCGTTAACTCTTTTCAGCCAAAACAGTATACAGTGCAAGATAAATGTCTATTTTGTTGAACTGCTCCAATATTTCAATACAAGCAATGACTTTTTAGAGCAGTTCTTATTTCTGATTACTAGGGTTTCTCAGGAAAACCTTGTGAGTCGTATAGTTGCTATCAACAGCTATCCACGTTATGCCAAAACAAGCCTGGTGACCCCTATTTTTTATTGCATTTTTGAAATGTTGTAAACATAATTACCAATTGGACCAACTCTTAGAAAATTTTAAATATTCCTTCTATTTCGATGGAATCACCTTAACCCAAAGCAAATTGTTTAATAGAGGCCCACTATCGTGAAGTGTGGGCCGTGTAACGAATTGCCACCGGTGCGATTGGTGATGGAGTCCGAGATTTAAAGGTACCACTATTAAGTACTTTTTTATCATTTATTTATTTAACAGGATGACAGCAAATGGTTCAGGGATTCTTCACCATACTCGGAGGACTTGGAAAACGTGCAGACTGTTTAGACGCAGAGAGCAATTTTTGCCAAGAGTTTTACACCAATCCAGTGCTCTGCTACAAAGAAAGCATCTGCGTGTATATCCCACTTGGACACTCAAACCTATCGCAGTATTCTTTATGAAATGTACTAAAATATACTTAGAAGTAAAGTGTTTTTCTAACGACGAGTTTCGTACATTTTGTGTAGAGTTATCGTTGATTGTTGTTAAAGCAACAGGTGGCATCTTTTTCGTGTAGTATTTATTGCTGCAAAGGCAATGGACATCTAAACAATGTCTTTTTTAACTCGAATATGCGTACTGACAATTGACCGCGACTTTTATCTGTTGCGACAAAGGTGAGATTTTCCTCGATTTCGATAGCCGTGCAGAAAAAGTGAGCCCACACTCTCAACTATGACAGCGGTAACGAGCCAACAATAATTTCCTAAGATTATTTTCAACCGGCTGCGTGGCAAAGGCGACAAAGTAATGACAAAAGTACTTTCAGGCATAATTTTTTCCTGGGGATGCATGGGGTTGTGTTTTGCTCTGTTTTGTTATATAATACAGTGACTCCTGTCTCAGTCGACCTCCTTATCTTAGAATTCGATGTTCAATGTTCTTTGGAATGGAGTCCTTCGCCTGCATCTCTTTCCAATACGGTGAACTGTCCATAAACCACTTCAGGTCCGGCTAGTAAACAACAAAACAATGTGTACGTATTATTAGTTATCACACTGTAGTACTGCAACATTTGTATGGCATGGCCTCTTTTGATGCAGGAAGATGTGTCTATTCCGTCACATTAATTTTACCTGAGATACCCTCTTCCTCAGTTTACAAAGCGTTTTTATGACTACATGACTCGGCATTTGAGAATTTTCCTTTCTCCTCCCTTCTGAGAACAAACCCTACATCCAGATTATCTTTGTCCCCGTAGAGGTACAACTTGTCTGCAAAATATATAGCCACTGCCTTCACTCGTGAATTATTCAAGTGCAGATTCTGTGTCCTACAATATCAAGAAATGCTTAACTATTGGCCATTAGACTCTTTGCACACGGACCTCGAAGAGAAGGAGTGCTTGTATAATGGAGAAGAAGAAAAAGAAGGAGGACGAGAAGGAGGAGGAGGACTAAAAGGAGGAGAAGTCTGCATTTACAAAACTCTTCCCCCTCCCCCCAAAGTAAAACCGAATACAGTTCACCTGTTTTGGTTGGCCCACGTTGGACTTGTCAAAACCAGGCACGCTCGCTATGACTCCTGGGGTATCCATTTGAGCAATATAGTACGGTTCTCCATTCACGAAAGTTTTACCACAACCGAGCAAATGTGCTTTCTTCCAAACTACCTAGAAATATAAAATCGTTATATAAATTTTTACATTTAACTAACCCTTCTGTTTGTTCAACATCCTCTTTCTTTTCAAGTTTACGATTTCATTTTCATTTTTTCATGCAGAAGACAAATTTTCATTTCGAAAAACCGAGTATGGACACCACCCGAAAATTCTAACATCATCTATCATCACCCTAACTCTAGCTTCCCCCAAAAAAGCCCTTGTTATTTCCCATAATTGAGTTCGTGTAAGCTTTTCTTGTAGCTTGAAAAAAAAAGTAACTGAAATAAATTCGAAAAACAAATCAGGCCAAAGCACTTTTTCTGTTAGTAAAAATTTATCATTATCGTTCATATAGACCACCTCGTTAAACACTTCGTTTCCTAGTTATTTTAAAACCTTGCTTAATTCGTCCATTTTGTTAACACACTGGAGTCCTGTTTTTATGCCCAACTACGGGCCCTAAAATTTGATCGGATTAACGGGGTTTCAAAGACCTGAGAATGACTGTATGGTAGTGTACGTAAGCGTTTCAAACATGGAAAGCATTTTTCAGCCCTACCTGTGTGAAGTGGCTGACCTTCATGCCACTCTCCCCTGTACCAGTCGACCAATCATAATCTTTCTCCTCGTCATGCCACGCCTTTACTGCCGCAGTGAAAGATGGGTAAAGACTACCAAGCGCGATAGTCTCCCCGCCCTGCCCCCCTGCCCAGGGGGAATGCTTAAACACCTTCTTATCTGCCCACTGTTGTGCCTGGTCCGCTAATGTTTGGTCCAACACCAAGGGCGGGGCCCCGTGATTTAAGCGGTACCTGTTATGTGCCGCCAGACACTCCTGCTGACAAGCGACGTCACAACCTTAAAAGAAAAAAAATTAACTCTGTTATCGCGTAAAAGAACCTTGACTTAATTAATAAGGGAATAACGATTTTCAATAGCGACTCACGACGCCGATGAATTGTTTCTCCTCATTGGGCGTATATCTTGCTGTCAAGAAGGAGAGACCGATATTAAACGAGACTCTTGAATGAATTATAACAGAACATTTGGACTGGCTTCTAAACATTTTTGTCTTCTACTTTCAAAGGTGTATTAATGGGTTGTTAATAAAATTACGCGCACAGGAGTGATCTTCGAGTTTACTCGCGGATAACAGTAAGCTGTTTATAAAATCGGAAGAAATACAAATGTTATGTTTACTTCAAAATGGAGAGGCATTCCCAAGCAAGTTGAGCTTTAAAGCTGTGATTTAATGGTTATGTGCTGAACGTTTGACTTGGTTACCTTGAATTACCAACCAACCTCGTTCAAAGGGCCCTGGGAAGGAGGTTGGTTACCAACTTGGGTCTCGCTTTTAGTTTGAAAAATCAATTACAGTTTTGCACACTGCACAATAATTTCGATTAGTCCTTGACAACGTTTTGGCCAATCCGTAACAACTTTTCCATGGATGTGTAGTCAAATGACCAGTAGAATTGAGGGAATTGTACTAAACAGAGTTGTCAAGTTTCAAGTTAGCGTTCGCGACCGCCTCCTCTCCTGGTTTTTAGATTTGATTGGCCAGGTGAAACGGAACCCATCAAAACTTTGTCAAAAGATGCCAAGATATTCAATACTAATTAAACAACTTTGTTCAAGTGGGTTTCCGCTGTGAACATCAAATTACAGTTCAAGATTGGTGAAGGAAGATTGTTGAAACTAAGATTGAAAAATAAAATTACTTGTCAGAAATTCCTTGACGCTTATTTAAGCCCACCATCAGATGTCTTCTTACAATATCACTACTTGATCAAACATAAAAGTCATGACAAAAAGGAAAAAAAGGTCTTAACATAAGAAACACATGAAGAACGGTGAGGAGAATATGGATTTTAAAATTGGTGCTTAGATGGTTAATTTCGTCCTGTTTAAGCATCCTTGCGTTTTCCTAATAAATCTACTTGTGGCGACACAAGCAAAGAGTACGTTGACTTCCAGAATGATTTGTTATTGGTGCAATTTCGATGAATGTAGTATGACCTGATGACGTCAAAACAGGTTAAGAAAAACACACGTCCGGGACGCCAACATGGAAACCTGGGGCTAAGCGCTTTGATGTTCCATGGGTCGGGTCCCAGGGGATTGAAACAGAAGTTCCCAGGTAACTAGCCTAATCAGGCTCTTTTCCACAAACTCTCTCTCAAGTGCTGGCGGGCCCGCGCAAGTCCTAGGTTTTATTAAAGAAAGCTGTTTCAGAGTTAAGGAGGCCTTTGATAGAAACGTTTTAGAATTATGCTTTACCTTTTGTTGCAACAGCTCTATCTCCAGTTTTACTTGCAGGAGAAACACTGGTCACTGTGCGTAATAAAACAAAAGGTTAATAGTCAAAATCTCTACAAGCGTCTCAGTGTTCAATAGCCTTCAGTTCAATGTGGTTTCCTGAGACAAGATACCGACACACAAAGGAAAAGTGTAAGAAACAATAAATGTATAACTCCAATATACCGCCTTGCACGTTGGATTTAGTTACTTTATTTGCCGCTGAGGTTTTGCCTCCAGCTCTTTACTGATACATCAACATTTTTAGTCCAGTCGGTTCATGCACGGATGTCACATAACCTGTATCAGTAAAACGTGAAAGAACGTGGTCTACTTATAAACTGGTTGAACAAAATGCCTTGTAGATAGTGTTTTCTAAAAAGCATTCGAAATCCGGTGTAACAATCTTTGAAGGGACATTCGATTCGCTGTTAGTTCTAGGAAAATAAGAAAAATAAAAAGCGGTTTTTAATTGCCATAGGCCATACGACGTGGGGGGATGAAAGTGATGATCCGAGTTCCCGTTCAATAATGGAACGTTAAACTAGTCACGTACTGTCTTGTAAACCTTTCCAAGGTATGAACTTGCAGCAGCTACATTCACAGAGATAACTAAGATCAAACGCAATACCTTACCTCTGTTGCTTATAATCTCTCTTGCTTTTGCTTGTTGAGTTTTAACTTTCTCTTTACATAGCCTCTCTCCACATTCTGCGTTACTCTTTGCCACTGCACTTATTTCTAAGGGTGCTTGCAGTCGCTGCTGAAGAGCTTTTATGCCGTTTTCGATTACTTTGTCCTCTTCCTGTGAACTAAACTGTTGACTAGCAACGTTCTTGCTAAAGGAAGTAGCCGCCACTTGGGGCTTGGATGCTCCTAGGGATTTTAAACCCACTTTGGCTGGCACTTTAATAAAGCGGTTGACTTTAGTGGTCACAGACTGTTCACTTGGCAAGAGGCTGGGTGTTTTAATGGTTTTATTTTCTATACTCTCCGTTGCTTGTTGTTTCAGTATTGGCATTCTGTGATTGCTCGAATCTTTAAATTCACTCACTCTATGCCATCCCTCAGGTAAAGGTGGTAAACGTTGCGATGATGCGGAGGATCCTGACTTTGGTTTAGTTGCCACTGAACTCGCTGTTGCTTGTTGTTTCGGCAGAACTGGCTTATTAGGATTGCTGTTATCACCAATTTCATTTACTCTTTGCCAACCTTCAGGTAAAGGAGGGAAGTGTGGAAGAGACGAGGGAGGTCTTGACCTTGGCTCTGAAATAAAAAAAAGACATCGTGGGCGGGTGTAAATTCAGAAAATTATCGGCTAGAAGATCCATGTCAGACTGTTAGCTTGGAACAGAACGTTTCAGGACCATTAATGATTCTTTTTTAATGATGCAATGGCCTTATGATTACTTTGTTATAGCCGAAATCGAGATGTAAAATTATGCCATTGTGCGGTCTTTGTAATGACATTCTTACGATCTCATTTGCAGTTTTACCCAAAGAAACAGTCTCCGTCATTATTTTCTGTTTCTGGTTAAGACACTTTACTCCACCACGACGTCTCTGCACCCACGTGTATTCACAGCAACCAGAGAAGAGTTAAGAAACCAGAAAAAATGCTGGGGTAGCCTACAATGAGATAACGTTCCATTCCGTAGCGAAAAGTAGTGATACTCTCGGTCATTTCATGTTACAGACGCTGCAGGTGTGTGCTCGACGTTCGGTCTGATGGGTCATGGACTGGACACTGACTTACTACGGAAAATAATTGTTTGTGGGTCTCTTACCACAGAAGCCGCACGTTTTTCTGCAAACATGGTTCATTTCCTTTTGTCTCTTTTCACAATAGCCTTGTGCTTGCCACCTTGGGCAACTAAATTCATAACTAGGCGCGTCATTACATGGTTCTGTGAAGAGAAATCGAAAGAAAAATATCCAAAATATTTGGTACAATCATCCGCTACTTACAGCTGACTCCCGGAAATTAACTCGAACCTTCGGCATCTTGAAGCTCCCACTAACTCGAGCCAAAATTAATTTCCCCTGGATTCGCTTTCTACATTTACCGTATTTTGTCCTCAATAACGTGAACCCTAGATATCTCCAACCTCCCACTAACTCAAAGTGATTTTTTTCCCTTACGGTCATTCTCTATATAATTTTCAAGAAATTGAGCAGCTTGTTTTTTTGAAGTGTCTAATTGTCCTTTTTGTGTTTAGTTTCTTGATGTTCTGTTACTGGTGCACAGAACGTGTCAGTTCTTCCTGCGAGAATACAGTCACGTGATAAGTGATGTCAGCAGGAGTACCATCCCCGATAAGTCAAATATATTTTGTATTTCCCCTGAAGTTCGAGTTATCTGGAGTAAGCTGTATATCTGTTTAGCATAGGGTTCAGCTGGTGATGAACAAAAGTACTTACCGTCTTGGACTAAACTACTGTTTTCTATGCGCCTTACGCTTTCTCTGATGACAGACGGAAAACCTAAAACCAGAAGGAGTACCAGAAAATCATTGTTTTATATCATATTATTATTTTTCTGGTTTTTAATAGAAATTTGAACAAGACACTTACCGCAGTATCCACAGGTGGCTTTGCAATGTCTTTTCATAAACTCTGCGTAAGCGATTCCTCTGCAGTGTCCATGATGAGCCCACATGTGGCAATGCAAAGTATCGTCATGACATTCTAAAATACAAAGCGATAACTCCTTGAATTCTAGTCAAAAGGGGCTGAAACCTTACATAAATGAAAAAAAAAACACCAAAATGGGGAAAGAGAGACCAAACTCAGGTTTACATAGTTGTGGTATACTCTGAACATCAAAGAACAGAAATCTTCCTACATATTCAAAACGTCTTTTGTGGAGCGCTTTCAGCGAGCAGAGGACTTGTTTATCCCCTAATTTTGGAATGCTTTTTTGCTTTTGTTGTTGTTGTTGTTGTCGTTGTTGCTGCCTAAAGGCTTGAAATGTTGGAATCCTGAAAGAAACACTTTTCTTCTACAGCAGATGAAAACAAAAAAGTGAAAGACACTGCGGACATTTCAAAAAGTCCCTCTTTCTTGTTGTCTCAGGAGTTTTGGCTCTCCTTTGTAAATCAGCGGAAGGGCAGGTACGATTGGACGCGTGGAGGAAATGGGAGTGGAATAGAAAGGCTGGTGGAAAGGAGCGATTATCCAAAAAATGGAAACTTACCATTGTTGTCCATACTACGGGTGACATTATTCCCGACAAGTGTTGGCTGATAGGCGGATGCCGCTTCAGTTCCATCTGCTAACGTCTCTTTTGACTTCATGTCTTTCACGTGAAATACAAGCTTGATGGGACGAATGTTGGAACTTGGCAATGTAATGACAGCTGGAGATGTTACGTGTTGTGCATCTGAAATGGAAGTACTGCCGCTCTTGATGTCGTTCGTTTCCGTTGATGGAACTGCAGTACTTAGCCCTTTTGTTTGGTTACTCTGCGGGAAATTGTTTGACACAAGCGTCGACTCTTGGATTTTAAGGCCACTAGAGACAGCAGACACTGGATGAAGGGTCATAGAAGGTAATATGGACTGCTGTAATTGCGAACTTGTTGCTTGCACAGGAGAGTCATCTGAGTTTGGACCGGCCTGTTTTGCTGCATTGCCTGGATTTAACATATGTGCAAGTTGAACTCGTGAATGCGAATTTGTCATATTGGCCATACTGCCGATCTGTGGCTTAATAGTTATCTCTGTTCCATTTTGAGGAGTCAATACGTTTGGACTGGACACCAGTCCAACGTTTTTGCCTCCATTAATAAGGTCTGTTTTGTTTGCTCCTGTTACAGCATTATCCATTGTTTGTGATTGTGGTAGTGTTGTCTGCTTAGTTTTCACTTTATTTTCAAAGGATTGGAAAGATGACACATTGGTCACTAGCTGGACGTTAGTTTTGTCACTTTGAGGCAAGGCAGTGCTTGCCGCTTCAGTTAGAGTAGCTGCTTTCCCTTCCTTCTGTCCATTCGTAAGGCTGTCGCTTGAGGGAGAGCTATTGGAATATTCATGGTGGTTGTCGATAAATGATTGATTAGTCATTAAATGGCCATGAAGTGAAGAGCTCATACTATCTCCGGTTGAGTTAAGAGAAGGCTGCTCATTTGATTCACCAGCTGCACTTACGTTGGGATTGTTATTGAGTGCCACACCTGACGAATAATATGAAGTAGGTTTCTCTTGTAATTTTGCTGCAAGATTTGAGGAATTGTCGGCCATATCGTTGTTTAGCGATTTACTGTTATTTGATGATACAGTAGTATCAACCACGGGTTTATTTCCTGAAGATTCCTCTTCGTCTTCGTCGTCTTGATGTTGTATCATATCGTCTTCTTGTTTCATCATAGACTGTAAGGCAGCCGCCTGCTTCCTTTCATCTCCTTCCTCAAGATCATCTCCTCCGTTGCCTTCTGAAGGGATAGTTTCATTGACCTCTCCTTCACCTTTCGTCAACATGTCGTCGTCCTGGATCACCAACGACTGGAACTTAGCTGCATCCTTTCTATCGTCCTCTTCGTCAGCTGGAAACGACTCGACACCGCCATTATTTTTCATGTGTTGTCCTTTGCTTGTTTTCGGCTTATTCTTGTCCAACTGTATCAGGCTTTCTGCACCTTTCTGCCAGTTGGCTTTATCTTCGGCTCCAGGGACCACGTGGTAGCTGGCGGTTTCCTTGTTTTCATCCATAACCACATTGTTAAGGCTGTCATGGTAAAGATATTGTTTCAGCATGGCGTTATTGTTCAGCACCCTTTGTTCCTCTTGCACCTCGTTCAAGTCAGTGGCGTTAATTAGCTTGCTTTGGTCACTTCGAAATTTTCCTGTAGCACTAATAGTAGGTCCTTCGGGATCCACCACATCCCTTGTTGAGGAGGATTCCTCTCGTAGTCTTGAAGGTACTACATAAGTGGGTTTTCTTTTAGAAGAATCAACGGCGGCTTCAAACCAATGGAGATCATTCTGAAAACACAATTAAAGCCCTCTTTTTAAAACACAAAATGGACAATTTCTAAACTCTTTGGAAACAAATTTTTAATTGCATACTAGCTCAATTTTTAACACTGGGTTACATGGGCTACTACAGCAAATGAACTTTTCCTTGGATTGACTGCCACTCAAGAATTGGCTTATTCAGCCACAGACGAAAGTGTCTTACCACTGGTAGTATCTCATCAAAGCGCTTACTAGTTATCAAGACCGATGGTTACGTACTACTACTACAGGCCTAGACAATAAACTCTTTCCAATTGATGTCTGACTGGCCCGCCTAGATTAGCATTTGCTACCTGTTGGCCAGTCCATTGAAGTAAGAATTTTTAAATAAAGTTGAAAAAGTTGGAGTTGAAGAAAGAGTTTCCCCATACATCTTTCTTAGAAATATCGTTAGGCGAGAACACTTCGTATCTCTGCACTTATTATGATCTTTGTTATCATTTGCGGTTGAGTCAGAACGTTTGTGTTGGACTGGGTTATTCGTGGGCTGTGTTTGTCACTAGAAAGTCTGCGACAAGTGTGCATGAATTAGTCTAAATTCTTTGTAATTAAAAATGTAATATTATTAGAAAAGAAAGAAAAACACCTTTTCTGGAGTTCCAATATTTGCTGCACCAACTTGCATATCAGGACTAACAATACCATCGGAATCCATCCACACCACGTAATACTTTGATCCAAATATCACGCTCAGCCCACAGCCGGCCTTTCGTGCCTTTTTCCATACAATCTGTGTGAAATCGTGAAGTGTTTTTCCCGTTCTCGATCGACCCGAAGCAAAGTCGAAGTCCTTTTCTTTGTCATGCCAGTGCTTGATTACAGTTGTAAAATTCTGCAACTCGTCCTTGACATCCCACTCAATCAGCTGACCGTATTTCCCCCGGGATTTCATGTCGTACCCGAACTTTCCACCATCGGCCCATTTTTGGGCTTTATCGGCAAGAACTTGTGAGAACTGAACCTCCTTGGCTTGGTGATTTAGACGATATTTGTTAATTACTTCGATGCATTCTTTTTGACAAGTTGAGTTGCAGCCTGCCAAATGTAAAAGAATATTATTTAGGAAGTACGGCTGGCCTATGGCGAAAAAGATTTCAGTTGTGTTAAAAGTAAACTGACTTTGTTTCTGCTTGACCTTAACAATCTGAAGCTGTCTTGAGTAAGCTGTGGAGACCTATTGAGGAGTGCAGGAATGAGGGAAGACAAGTACTGACCAAACATGATTTCAAGAGATATGGGTTTTACACAAGTAAGGCGAAGTGCACAAGATAGAACTATGTGGACCAAGCGACTTTAGAGCCGGGTCAACCTTTTCGTATGATGCGCTGTTAAAAAAGTAAATCTAAGATTTTGTGGGGAAAGATACTCACCTCTAGTTGAGCCAAATGAAATGTTATCTGAAATTAACAACAAAGGGACATTTGTCTCCGTTTTTTAATCGTATTGGAGTTTTATAGGTCTTGCTGTTTACGTTACTAACTTTATACGTTACTAACTCTTGTGTTTAGTAAACATAATGGAGAACAAGCAGTATAACAAGCGCACAGTAAATGTTTTTCATTGGTCAAAAATAATCACTGTTCTCTGTCACACGAACACAGTGGGATTAACATACGAGAATAGCTGAAGTAAATAACAAAATAAACAGTGGATGAATGAAGCCAGTAATTATAAAACCTTCAGAGCAATGGGACAAAATGGGTAAATTTTACTGCAAGTGGAAAAAAGGTATTTTTTGTAACATTCTATTGGAAGATGACTTTCCATTGTAATGAAAACGTGGAACTCTATAAGATTAGAATCTAATTAACAACCGCGAGAACAGATTATTTAATTGCTGAAATGTCTGAATACCTAGATTAAACCAAAAGTAAGTAAGGTAAGCGATAATACTGCAGTACACAAAGTTCTTCTTTATCTCGTTAGCTGTCAAGGTTACCTGCGTTTAGGTGATTAATCGTGAGGAAAATTAGAGCGACAATGAAGATGGTTGACATCGTGTCTCCCTGAGCACCCAGTTATCATTCTAAACCTAACGAAAAGAAAAGACGGAAATTAAATGTTATTAAAATCGTTTACTTCTTTTACCTTATTGCGATATGTAGTAGAGCGCTTGTTGTGAGTTTAGTAGACAAACGTGTGTACCTACGGTGCCAGAGTGAAAACATTTCGTTTGTAACTGGGACTACTAAAACCGATGTCTTACCATCTTAACTCCCTATTGCTCAGCCTTAATTATTCGAAAACCAGTACTTTACTGAAGGATTTGAGATATCATATTTTCCGAGGGGAAAACATTACCCGCTGTAACTTCAGAGCGTAATTTCCGACCAGATGAAACACTCTTTTTTCACTTCAATGAATGTCACTCATTACTAATTTACCAATAACAGGTCAGGTCTTGAAAGGGTATCATGGCTGTGCTTATAGACCAGTCACTAACTAGGTGATAAGTGTCAGATTTCATGACCGATTGGTCTTTTCACGCTATACTGATTCTCTTCTTTATTTAGTGTATT
This sequence comes from Siderastrea siderea, assembly GCA_964030785.1. Lineage (NCBI taxonomy): Eukaryota > Metazoa > Cnidaria > Anthozoa > Scleractinia > Rhizangiidae > Siderastrea > Siderastrea siderea. Next base: position 63,765,495 of record OZ034966.1, on the reverse strand, counting down.
GTTATTTTCGGGAGTGGTGAAATATAGTTGACACTAGATGACAAACATTTAAACATGCAGTAGCCAAAACGTCTAGAGATTGGATTGGATTTTTAAAAGACATTCACACCGTCATAATAACATCAATTGAAGTTTGAGAGAGAAAGGTTGTGAAACCTCAACCCGATAGTGAGTGTTTCTACCGTTGTTTCGAATTTTATCAGACTTGAAAGGATGTTATCGCCGGCAGCAAGTGAATAATAGAAAAGAAAGTTTTTTTTTAATTCATAGAGAGCCTAGATTGGAGAAGGTCTGCATAACAGCTAACATCAAAATAACAGCTGACAGTGAAAGCTTCCGACGCCGAGAAAATAGTGTGTTTTTTTTTTTGTTTCGTTTGTTTTTGTTTTTTTTTTCTTTTGTTTTTTGTTTTTTGTTTTTTTGTTTTTTTGCATATTGATGATAAAATATCACCAATATCTCCACTTCTGGTGCCTTAATTTCTTTCTTTTTATTTAGTCACTAGGATCCACTTTATAGTAACACTGAACTGTAACTTTTCATGTAACGGTTAACATTAAAATTTCGGGCTTTATAACTTAAACAGTAAACCAACAATTGACATCGTTTTCCGTTTCCTTGGAAATGGATTTCAGCCATTCCAAGCGCGCACAGTTTCTTGTTGATTATGAGGTAATAAATACCTAATGATGCGCATTACGCTGTTACGGTTATGATCAAGTGATACCCATCAATGGCGAGTTGAATAATTGGTTTATTCAATTCCCAACTTCGGAAAGCGTTGCTGAATTTTTAGCCGTATTTTTGGACAAAACGTCAGGGGCACCCAACGAGAATATTTTAGTAGAATACTTGAAATATCAGTTCTGCTTTCTTAGTTTGTTTCAGAGCTTCTTAAAGGTATTTTTCTGTAAGCTAATACAGATTGATCTGTTTGGCGTTTTTAGCTGAAATAAGGTAGCAGAGAATTTCCGGAAACAGAATCCTATCCGCCGAATTTTCCGAGCAGCTGATGGCTCGCCAAAAATGCCTGCTGACCTTATTTACATTCTAAACGACATATTTGTCCCTCTGAAAACAATAGGAACTAATAAATCCTCTTTTTACGAAAATCCGAGGTGATGTTTTGCCAAAGAAATCTCTAGCTTTCACTGCAATGAAATCCGAATATCTCAGGCGATTTTAAGCCTTCCAAACAGATATTCCTAGAAACGAACTGTTAGGTGCCCCTGAAACATTTGCTTTTCGGCGAAAACGTTTGAACACCTCGACTCCAAACATGGTATCCATTTCCTCAAGAGGCGAGAAACACGGTTCATCGCTGATATGCGGTGTGTGGTGAACCAATGAGAGAAGAAACTATCCCGTTGTTTTTGCCCGACTGTGGTTTCCGCCTTGAGAAAAGAATAAGATATTTACAAGGTAAGTCAACACAATATTATCATGTCATTAATTGTCAGCACTAGCATCTCAGGACAAAGAAAACATTTGCAAGCGCTAGCAAAGCTTGATGCAAAATGAGAAGGAATGTGAGTTGTTTATTTTAAGCTACTGTAGGTTTCATGAAAGTAGCCCCTAGCAGTTGAGCACCCTAGGAAAGGGGGGCAGGCCGATTTGTAAGTTGATTGGGTTCCATTTTCTCATTTGCTTTCTTGGTCTCGTTATACGAACAAAATACACGGAGGAAAAAGCGAGGATTGACGATAGAGACAAAAGATTGGAATGCTGCTGAGATCCTCAGAATCTTTCTATTTCAACAGTTTGCGCCACAGTCTCAACTACGAACATGTTGACAGGGCCTCGACTTAAACATTGCAACAAGTATTAAGGGGCGTACACTAGTCAAGTGTTTTCAACCCACTTTCCACGCAAACAGCCAATTGCTTTATTTCCCGTGACATTTGACTTGCCTTTCAAGTACAATCAACAAGTGTTACAACTTTGACTTGCCAGGAATCAATTATTAAATGGCAAACTAAAAGATTCGTCAAGGATTCTACGATAATGTGGATGGGTTTTTGGTAAAATACGCAGATAAATTTTACCGCAAAGATTGGATTTTGCCTCTGAGAAAGATTCATGTGTGGTATGTAGCGCATTAAGCTGCATTTTTACATGAACGCAATGGAGTACCCTCGAAAGCTGAATTCTACCTAAGAAGAACATACAAATTCTTGAAACCACGAGTGAAAGAATTGTTTCATTTGAACATCTACTCGACGAACTGGCAAGGTAATGCGGTAAATGTGACAGAGTTATGGAAACACTACGAAGCGGAGTCTACTGGCAAAAATGGATCTCACTTCTTATTTTCGCCTGTGCTGTTCTTGCCTACAAAAAAATCGGTAATTACTCTTCAAGCTCCATTTTTGTTCTAATGTGAAACTGTCTCTATTACTCAGACTGACCTTTTTCCAGATCACTGACCCTTTCATGGAACAAGAGCCGAAAAACCGAATGCTCTAGAATCTCTCATGTCAAGTGCTTCTAACTGTTAAGTCCGTAGATGACGTTTTACAGCGCTTTTATTTCACCAAATGAAACGTGTTCGCAGTATTTTTCTTTGGTGCGGTATGATTTCATTTTTTTATGACTCAAAACAGAAATTTTTACGATTTTTTACCTCCTTTTTGGAGATGGCATCTTTGAGCCCTTGCCGCTTTTACATACCATTTTAAAGACAACCACTTATTCTATTTGAACAGATTGTTCATAAACGTTGACATCTACGATGCACGTGACCGAAGGGTATCAAAAAACTTAAAAGTTGTTTCTTTTTTCTTTTGTTTTTCACTCTTTTCTTCAATGTCGACATATCGATTTCCTAACACGTAAGAGTGGAGACAATGTAAGGCCTTGATCAAATTAAACATCATCCAACATTGTTGAATACAACTTTGTTGTTCAACGCCATTCAATATCCTTCATTATTATTCCACTGCTGGAATTAGATGCTTTAGTTTGAAAAATAATCTTATCGTAGAACTAGAAGTGCCTTAAACAATTTCCAGTCCTGATTTATCGCTTTGTAAGTTCTCGTCCCAAAATTTCTTTTAACAATTTGTATTGAGTTATGTACTTAACTCTCATGGCTTTTTAACACTTGAGACACCAGTGCCCTGGATTTCTTAACCGCACAAGCAGCGTATGTCCCTGTTTGAGCTGCTGCCGGGCATGCGTAGAAAGAGGTCTTGTGTTCGAGAATGGCAAGAAAACAACGTCAGGATTTACCCATGCGCAAGTGAAGTTAGTGCTTTTCTTGTACGTAGCATTGTCAGTAAAACATCTTAGTTGACTTATTTATGGGAGCCTTTTTGGCGATTATTTAAATGTCTTCCTTAATCAAAACCATTCTGTCAAAAAGGTGAACTCTACTGAGTAGACGTAGTAACGCATTATTAATTTCATCCTTTGTGTTTGTGGCAGATGCTCCAGGATATACAAGACAATATATTTCTAAGATAAATCATGATTGTCGAGACTTCAAGGCCGCGCTGGATAAGTGTCGCGTGTGGAAGGACATGGGTTTCTGCTTCAAATATCGACGACAGATGCAACACGTGTGCAACAAAACCTGTCAGTACTGTGGTCAGTAGGTTTTGTCACTTTAGTGGTCAAAATAATGGCGTCCCTTGTTAGGCCTTCCGAGCAAGAGATTATCTTGCTTCTGAGGCTACCCCGTGTGTGGAAGGCAAAGAAGGGAGGGGCGTAACGTTATCCATATTTCCAAACGCCTCCTAATTCGCCAAACATCGAGTCTACATCTTGTCAGTGGAAAAGATGATTGGCAAAGGTAACACGCCAGTTAATGGCAGCGGGGGAGAGAAGCACCCTTCCCTCCTTTTATTTGAATAAAAGGAAGCTTGAAGGGCTAGTTGTTTCCACTGTTAAACCTTTTTACCCCTCAATCCCCTTTTATTATTATTCCATCTCAGCTGGGAACAGAGAAAAATTCATTTGGCATTAACGTCAATTAATAAATCACGACTTTCCATCGCTTTTAATTGCAACCCTGACAACAATATTTTTTAACTATATCCAACATTAGTTCCAGGTCAGAAACAATGGCAAGTGATCGACAGAATCTGGGGCCGAGTAAAGGAGTCAGGCAGTCAACAGGCCAGTACACATACGTTGTCCTCTGCGCTGCAACACAAAGGGCCCGCGATACAGATCCTGGGAAAGGAAAGAGCGCCTCAAGTGGATGACGCTGCTAGTGCCATAGCAACCCAGCTGGAAGAGGGAGTAGATCGCGACGTCTCAGGTTTGGACTAGAATAGGGACAATGACCTACAAGAACTTTGATGTCCGGGCATCACGAAGGATAATAGGAAATCAGCTGATTCCCTTTTTCCTTGCTCTGATGTCAGCGTGTGCAGTCACAAACGTCAAAAGAAAAGCTCTACTACTTGCGGTGTGTAGCAGAAGAGCACCAGAAACAGAAACATAGATTTTCGAATGCCGACTGTGATGTCCAAATCGTCAACGATCTTGTTGCTTAAGGTCCCTGATATTACGACAAGTGCACCCTAGGCGCTCAGGAAAGGAAAAAGCGGCGCACAAAGACTTAAATAACTAAATCACTGGGAGTGATGCTTTAGGTTGGCTGGCCCTTTCGTCTTATTTTGGTCGCCCATCATATGTCTTCGTCAGGCCGTATCTCCATCACTCCCCATGGCCACAATATAAATACAGTCTCATCCCATTCCACCCCATTCTTGGGTCTGCAAGTAGTTTCTTCTCTGTTGCATGAAAGCTGTTTTAATAGCTTTGATCCTTCCTCATTATTCACTGAATGAGCCAACCATTCAAATGAAAGCTACTGAGTATCGCTTTCATGTGGCTATATTTGTTTTCCGGTATTTTGCCAAAAAAAATAAGGTTTCGTTTAGTTTCGAACTTTCAGTGTGAAAGGGTTTATTTTTGTCTGTTTATTTTAGGCTCGCCAAATGTCCTTGGGCAACTCACAAAGTCTCACAGTGAAGTTCAGAGTAAACTAGGACCGACCGTCGCCATAAACGGGACTGCAAATGATGCAACAAAAAGCAAACTCTCGACATCTGTTCCACCAACAGACCATAACAAACAAGGAGCACAGCCAATCACTACTATTAGTGGCAAAACGCAGGTAAGAGAAGCAAATAAAGATGAACGTCCGGTTGTCGTATTAATGGGATACGAACTCGGTGAAAAGTCAAGCAAAAAGGTGCACGAGGTTCTAAGGAACTCCGACCCTAATCAGTTTTCTGATCAAGAAAAAATTAAAGCAGTTGGCTTACAGAGGGAGCTTGCTAACGACAGATCAGCAGTAAACAGAACGTCTGCCGTCAGGAACGGTCAAGCTAACGCTCGCACAAAAGCTGAGAGGATTGCGACTGAATCATTCGTCCCTGATTCTGAATTAGAGGAGATCGCAGAGTTGCTTGACAATGCAGCATCCGCTAGCAGGCGCTTGCATGAAAATAAGCATCACATGCATGAAGGAAAGGGCAAGCTTAACACCAATGCAAATACTTTGCAGTTAAAGATGCATGCAACAGACTTGAGCCGTGAAGCAACTAGCGCTTCACAAAGCAAGGTGATGCACGACAGGGGAAGGAAAAATTCAAACCCCAGTTTGCCCATTAGTTCTGACGATGTCGTGAACCAACAAGCTTTTCAGCGCATGACAACTTTAGGGAGTCACTTGGAAAACAAGGACAGTGACTTGCATGTTAAATCTGACACATCAGCAAGCATGGTTAATGGCACTGTAACAAGCAATCACTCAGAAAGCATAGAGAGAGATTTGCCTATGATAGTGCCGGGTAATAAGCATCAGAACATTAATGACCCTCGGTTGCAGGTTAGTGCATGTACTGATTTTAATAGAGTTTTCAGTGAAAGTGAGGGGTCGGTAATCTCATCTTTTTCGTCAATCTTATTCATCGGAGCTGCCGTTTCCATAGAAATAGGAGAGTATGATTTGTACAGTAGAAGGGGTACTTCCCCGTCAACAACGCCTCCCTGGGTTGCGTTTGTCGGTGGTTCTTCGTTCTTCCGGGGCAAACTCATGCATTGTTTTTGTAATAGCAAAAATGCACAAAGGTCGGCCGCTACAGAAGGGGCGGAATCCAGGAATAAAGCTAACGATTTTGCTGCCATGATCAAATTCGAAGGATGAAGATATCGGTGGCTAGAAAGGGTTTTTTAATTGTTATAACCCTTTTGAAACAAGGAAAGATTACAAAGAAATATTTCTGACCATGTGGGTAAACTATAAATATCTTGACAACTGTCGGGCAATACTTTAAGGCTGGTTAAGACGTCATAGCCGTTACCATGGCAACGCCAAAGGTCCACAAACAGAACCACCAATTTCAGTTTTCGCCAATTATCTGAAAAAGTAAGTCGGTGACCTACCATTTTAATTGCATTTTTAGAAAGCTCCTTAAGTTCTTCAACTTCTCTGACGGTATGGCAAAAAGTGATTCAGTAGAACTTAAGGTGGCTCCATACAGTTTCTCATCAGTTTCAACAGACAAATATACAGAACTTTTTTGATGATTTTCAGGACATTGATTTACATTTCACTAGGGAAAAGCTACAAAAGCAACTAGCCTAGCCTTTATACTTTTCAAAAAAGTCACAATTTCTGGGCCTGGCCCGTTTCCATGGCAACCCACTGATATAGTTGTTTGGCTCATTTTTTAAGCTTACCCAGTTTCTTTATGTCATTTCTTGGTTTTTACACGGTGACTTTTCGCTATTTTTGTTGTAAAGATGTTGTCGTTTGAGAAGTCTTAGCTGGCAAAGTTGTGAGAAATTTTGTACATAAGTTTTGCCAGAATAGTGAATTTCCGTTTTCGACGATTAATGCAGAAGTGTATGTACACAAATTACTCTTACTTTAATATGACTGAAAAACACAAAGATCCTACAAATGTTCCAATTTTAAAAAAATTTCACCGAGTGGAACACGCGCAATTAGCGTTTGAAAATGCCTCAAAACCCACCTTTTTTCTTCACGCTACCAAAATAAGAATTCTCCAAGATACGGGGTTGCGCATGCTCATGATTCCTTTTGCGTGGACGAGCGTGGACAGCACGCCGGTAAGCGGTAGAAAAGCTTTTCTAGAGCTTTTCTTTCAAAAGAGCAACATTTTTCTAGACAACTGCTTTCCTTTACTGTAAAGGATCCATGTGACCAAAAAATTCGCAAAACTAGAGAAAGAAACGTACAAACAAACAAAAAAGAAGAAAATTTATACCGATTCGCGATATAAAAACTCGAACGAAGCCGCCACTTTATTGCCAGCAGCAAAAAATTTCCTTTAAAGTTTCCAGAAGCGGAATCATTAAACCACTTTCAGTTTCATTTTTACCATTAACTGATTACAACCGTTTTTCAAGAAAAAATCTAAGGGGGTCATATTTGCTCTTAGAACATCTTTTGGTATGTTACCCGAGAAAAGCAGGGAAGCTCGTTTATTTTATTTTTGTAAGCTCAATATTTTGTCTGCCGAGACCCGCGTTGTTTCTTAGCGGCTACTTGGGTGTTTGTTAACTGCATGGAATAGCAAATAGTATATAAATACGCTTTCAATTTATATTTAAAGGCAGACGTTGGATAAAAGGGAACAAAAATGTCGACAAGAAATTATATGTTTTGAAAAAGACCACATTATTTTTCTGCAAGGTTCAACAAGTCAACAGAACGCCTGCGAAACGCCGACTGTTTTGGAACCGGCCGTCAACTCGATACTCATCCTTTATTCGTTCACTGAATGCCCATGAATGCCGTTATTCTAGGCATAATTTTTCGTAAAAATAAAAATTGTATTTGAGCTGAGGTACAATTGAACTTTTTTCAATTTTCGGTTTTATTTTAGACCACCGAAGTTTTTGAAGTCGCACCTTGTCAACACAAGTGAAACTTAGATCAAAAGCTACTGGTGACTGATAAATAGACACTGAAATATAAGTGTCCTTTTGAGTTTCAACTTCTATCAAAGTTCAATGACAACTGTCGCCTCGTTACAAGTGTGTAATCTTGTAATCTATTCATCGCTCAATAAAATTCACAAGTCAGCTGTATTTTGCTGAAACCGTATGAGAACGGCCGTAGAGACAACTTACCCGACAAAAAATACATGGCTTGTTAGAAAGGCAAAAACTAAAGCACTTTTCCAAAAAAATTACTTACACTTAGGCTCGATCCAAACAAACTTAAGCTTCTCATCCCAGAGATTCTCGACAGCTGACCTGGACAGCACTGATATTTCAAGTTGAGAACGGAAAGAAGTTCTTCACGCATAATTCTTGAAGGCGCGTAATAATTCGTGCAACGTATTCAGTCCTCTCTGTGTTGCTTGAACTTAAAGATCGCAATCAATCCAGTCCTATAATCGTAGAACAATCGTAGGACTGCAACTGTCAGCTACAAAAGCAATTAAACTAAAGGCTTTTCATAATTTCACTGCTATGTGCTCGATAGGTTTTGAAAAGGTAAGCAATAAAGATGCCTCAATCAGACTTTGGAAAAGTTCGCCTGGGAGGTTGATTGGCACATGTCATCTGACTTGGACTGTCACCCTCCTCGCGCACGCACTTGTGCCAATTTAGTTCCCATTCCTCGCGCGCTGAAAAACTATATGGAGCCACCTTAAGTTATATTGATAAAGCCGTTTTTTTAAATACAAAAAATTCCACTGAATAACTTTCCTCCAAACGCTTCTATTTGAATTGGCACTCTTTAATGTTACATGCATGCAAAAAAGCAGGGTGGGTCACCAAGTATTTTTAAAAGTTGAATTTAATGTATCGTGCACGTTTTATTTCCGGTTTTCGCGATTTTACGCGGCATCTTAGCTTCCGGTATTTTGCACGCGCGACTTATCATAGAAATTTGGATTCACTGAGCTGACGCCTGCATTCCAGCTATGTCATGTGTAGGCTGTGCGCGCAGCTGAAAACCACTAAAAACCCCTTTCGAGCCTCCTTAAGTGGACTTTTTTGTACATTTCTCTCTCTTTTTTCACACATTTTGGCTTCTGCCGCTGATCGCTAACAAGAATTTGAAATCTGAAACCTTAATTTTTTTGCATTACTAGATGAACCCACCAATCCAGAAGCCTGCACTGTCTGTTACACCAGGAAAACAAGTGACACTTACCATCAATGAGAAGCCTGGTACCGGTGAAGCTGTTTTCAAGGTGCTAAACACCCCTCACGCCAGTGGTGTCAGTTACACAACAGATGGAACCCCAGGAGGTCTTCCTTCGCCAAATTATTTTCTGGAAAATGAAAATGAAGAGGCAAGAGCAAAGTCTGAGGAAGAAGAAACAAAGATCAGAGAGGCCACGCAAGCGATCAAAAATGTAATGAAACTTTTCGACAGAGGAAACCGACATGGCCACGGCCACATGCGTACTAGGCTTGTCACGAAGGCAACGCAGGATTTTCCTGCGGCTTCCAAGTCGTTGGAAGCCAACCGGGAATTGGCAGGACTCCAGAGTGAAATCGAAGCTCAAGCACAAAGCCAGGACGTAGCAGCCGCCAGAGCTCAGGCCCTCTCGCAGGGGATTGGGCATGAGATAACTTCCACTGGAATGGGAACTGGAGTGTCAAACGTTCCTAATTACGCTGTCATAAGCACGAGCGACTCCAAGGATTGGAAAAACCTAGCTCATGTCCTTGCAGCTCAACTTAAGCGTGTTTTGAATCACATGGAGGACAGAGAGAAGGAGAATGAATATGAAAAGGAGAAAATGCAAGAGGAAATGACGCTGATGGCACAACAACAGATGGGCAGAGAAGACGATGAAGGCCCGGATGATGACGATGATGAAGATGACGAGATGAGTGACAGGGAGAAACGGCGGCATTCTGTTTTGAGCCCTTACGTAAACAAGAGCTCTAAAAATGCCCTGAAGAACATCGGTTTGAAAGACAAGCCGTTGCGGAAATTAAAATTTTCCAGGAAAATGACCGAACATAAGTTGCTTCAAAGAGCTGTCCAAAAATTATCACGATTAGAAATGCTCCACAAATCACAGGGACAAACCCAATCTACGTTTCATAGATAAGCTCAGGTCTTAGTTGTATTAACTCCATTCAATATTAAGGCTATTGAAAGTCAGTATTATCACAGTTAACAATCTAGCACTACATAAACGTAGTTCTCAATACCTAACGGTTCAACTGAGAACTCAAATGTTAAGACTAATTACACGAATCTCTAAATTTGGTCCTCAAATTGAAGGGATCAAATAAATCACATAAAAAGCAGAGTGATTAACCTGACCCGAAACGATATCTGATTCGGAGCCAGATGTCACAAGAATCGAGAAATAAAACCTTTTGTTTGCAGTACTCAGTCTAAGATTAAAGCAACCTGTCTAACGTGGAAACTGGTCGATCGCCTTGTCATGAAAGCTGTCACTAAAGAAAGAATCTTAACAAAAGCAGTCTTTTATGAAGATTCATACTTAACACGTGATCAGCGTTTAATTTTCATTTTTGTTTCAGAGAAAACAAATTCGAGGGGTGGTTATCCAGAACCATTAACACTTTTTCATTCCTTAAGAGGTCAGTCAAATTATTTGTCCTTGAAAATTATAAAAAATATATCAGAAAGTTATTCCGTATAAATGGACCTAGATGAGCATATCATACAGATGATTTCTTTGAGTCGCGAGTTTAAAAACATTAAAAACTTAGAAGAAAGAGAGCTTCTGCCACCTGGTAATAAAAGCTTGCTAAGATCTTTCGCCATTTTTACTATTCTCGTAAACCCATTTTAAGACTTTGCTGTTTAAATAGCAAATAAACAGACTTGGTGAAAATTTGAAAAAACAATATTTAGTTTACATGTCACTTTTCAATAGAAACGTCTATCGGCATCAGTAACAGCCCGTTAAGTTACAGTTCAATACGAATTATCAAGAAAAAAGTGCAGTAGTTATATTTTATGTACGAAGCACTGAAAAGAAAAACTGATGACAATAATACTGACAGTAACTTCCCTGTGTGATCCACCCTTTGTAGTGATCTCTAAACTAACGTTAGCCTGCATGGCAGGCGCTAAAGGCGGAGGGAATTGGGCTGAACTAACATTTGCAATCTTGTGTTGGCAAATCAATAAAAAAGTTAGTTGCTAGGCAAGTGTGGTGCTGCGACGGTGGGGAGGTGAAGTTGGCTTTATCGACTGAGTTGCCAAGGTAAATTGGCCACCGTTTAGCTCATTGATTTCTTTTCAGCGGCCAATTTTCCTCGTCAAGTCAGTTGATAAATCCACATTTTTGCTTCGAAAATACAAGTGGGCTTGTGTCAACATGACGACAACAGTTGGAAAACATGAAGATGCAATGGGACCTTGCCTCCTTTTGTTACTGTGCATACGTTCTGCGCATCTCGGGATATTCGGGTTTCTTAAGGAACTTGTCCCCTAGTACAACAATAATTTTGCGCCATTTATGACTACCTGGAAAAAGCAGATCTTACCAAGGGTTATCAGAATCCAAAAAGAAAATTGGGGGTAACCACGCATTTTTTTAGAGATAATTGAGCTCAAATTTGCAAAGAAATTGCCATACATTCTTTGTATTTTAACGCTTTTTTAAAATTATGTTTGCTTAATCATCTCTGAAGAATGCGTGGTTACCCACATTTTTCTTTTTGGATTCCAATAACCATTGCTAAGAACTACTTTTTCCCCATAGTCATAACCTTAGTAAAACTACATCTCTATCAGGAGGCACCGTCCTTAAGACAGATTTTGTGGCCCAGTCAGTAATCCGACCAACGACTCCCTTTTGGATGTCCCTTACAAATACATTCCTCGGTTTAAATTCGGCCACTCCAAATGTCTGGTAACTTAAATGGCAAAGGAGAATTGACAAAAAAAGTTAAAACCGCCACACTTACAACTGTTTTTGGTAGCCAGTTAAATCACCGTTTCTGCTTCTAAATTATGCTGCCTTCCTCTTTTGATTTCTCTTTGTTCCCTTCTTCTTGTAGCCTGAGTACAGCCGTAACCGCGCTAGGCCAGCGTTTCTTTTTTTTTTTTTCTTTTTTTTTTTGTAGGCTTTCTTAATTTAACCGTTTCCGCGGCATTGACCTTCCACAAGCAATGCATCTTTTGAAAACTTGTATTTGCCGACACCTGCTGGGGAGTAGAAGGCGTGACAGGCGCCAAAAGGGGAGGGAAACGAGGGTTCGCGAGCGTGAGGCGCGAGCCACGAGCGCCCTCGAGTCTCGCGCTTGCTTATCCCCCTCTCCCTCCTCACGCAGGGCTGTTGTGTGACCGACCACATTACAGAATTACAAATTGTTGATTGTTGGAACTGCAGGTGGGAGCCTCAAAGTTTAAGTGATACAAGATGAGAATACCTTGTTTCATTTCCAATATTAATATCTCTATTGCAACGAACAATGCGCTGTTCATCTCACAAACATATTTTTACTTGGACCGGATTGTAGATCAGAGACCGAAAATATTCACACTTCCGGTTTGTAAAGCCTAACACTTAGGATGGACGAGGATGGACACACCTCTATCAGTGTACTTGGCAAGTTTTTCGAATTTTTGGATTTAAAACCAGCCCTGCAATTAATCCCAATTACAACTGGAAGTCTGGCCGGCTTTGTTAGGTACCAGTCAGTGTGAGTTAGGTAATGACCGTTTGTCGTAGTACATGCAGGTAATGAAAACTTTCAATTTTCTTTTCCGGCATTTCATTTCCGGTCAAGGTTTTTGCAAAGCACGATGGTCGTCTGTGACATTGACAGCCGTGCGATTTCTTCTCCAGACGACCGTACAATCGATCAGTAATGGCTGTGTGTTGTTATTTATTCATGATTACTCTTTTATTTACAAGTTTACAAGCGCTATCAGCGGATTCCAAGATCTCTGATGTAGTTTATAATCTTTCAAAAGAAACAGAAGTCAAAGAACCTAGCGTGTTTCTCGCGATCATTGCTCGCAATGCGGCTCATCTACTTCCGAATTGGCTTGGCTACATTGAAAATTTGGATTACCCTAAAAATCGAATTTCTGTCTGGTAAGTGTTGTTTTCTTTATGTAAGCAGTTTTTAACTGTTTAATTGTTCTTAGCTTAGAAGACCTTCATTGTTTAGTAGACATGGATATGCATGATTAAATGTTAACCAGTCTCACTATCACAACAAAAGCACGTTGTAGTTTCTGCATCGATTTTCGTTTAGTCGTGAGTTGTATGTTATTACGGGTAGGCTTATCATCTTGGTTTGTAGGGTAACTTGAAAAAGTTCATGTTATTCATATACATTACACAAGAACAAAGGTAGACTTGTAAACAATTATGTAAGCTTGATAAGGCAGTCACGATAATATTTGATAGACGACGCTGAAGATGTGTAAAAGTTCTTCTTTTATAAACTCCTAAGTTTGCCAACGTGTCATTACATTCCTAAAATTCTTTTACTTTGTTAAGACTGTTTCGCAGTGTAGAAAAGTTGATATGACTTTCTGAAGTACGTCTGTAGTATGTTTACATTTTAGGTCTTTGTCCAAATTAGTCAAGCATGAAGTTAAAAAAACAGTCGTGGAAAATATTTATAATTGCTACAGCTGTAATAATAATCCTTAAATTGAAAATTATTGAAATAACTTGTTTAAAAGAAGTTTTCTACTGGGTTTAGAGAGAGAGTCAGACTTTGGGTCTTTTTGCAGGTACTGGAGCACATTGTCCTTCTTTTGTTTGTGAGACTAGACATTGTGGTTTCGTTCCATTTTGGAGTTGAATTGTTTTCTGTCTTTTGTTTCTTTTGTTTTACGTCATTCATTCTCCATTACTCACAGAAGGAACGGAGACTTTGTAGTTGTCACAGTTGCCATTTGTATGGTATTTGTTGAAAATTTCAACAATCATTCAAATGGCAATGTTGATGATAATAACATATATGATGTGACCAGAGTAGTTTAAAGCCCCATGCACACGAGCAAGTGAGTTTCATTAGTCAGAGAAAATTTTTCATATGTGAAATTTGTTTATGTAGATGGATCGTCAAAGAGAATTTGTCAAATATTTGTTGACAATTAGTTTCCAGACCCCCTGTTTTCGCATTTCAGGAGCTTCTGTGCCTGGGTTCTGTGGCGCCGTTCAGCCATTCCAGCCTATTTCTCTGCTTTTAGAGGCATTTTAACACTATGAACACTACCAGCCTCAATTTTCCATGGGCCATGCCAACTCAGTATCTGTTTCTGCTCCCCATTTTCAGTTGCATGTTGTGTTGAAAGTACTATTGCCAAGCCACTTAATTAAACTTGCCTTTACTCGAAAAATGAGCCATTTATTTGTGGATGAATTTTTTCACTTATTTTGTACAACTTTCCTGCTTTCCCACCTTGGGCGCTTACTGTTCCACTGTCCAAAATCCATTGCTGGCACGTATTCATGGAAATCTATCATAGAAAATTTGTTCATCCATATACATGGTCAAATCATTTCTCAGAGAAAATTTGCCATAGAAAATTTGTTTGTGTACATGGGGTTAAGGGGCCATTCATACTAATTATGTCATTCAAATTGATCTGATCATAATGATAGCAAAGTATGAACAGTCAACATTTTGCTGGGTATAAGAGATTGTTCCAGTTATTTAGATTGCTTCAAATCAATCTGAGAATGTTAACTGTTCTGTTTAGCTTTGGTATCTCCCCTAAACGTAAGCTTAGTGACCATTACACAAAAGCCATTTTGCAATTGCTAGAGTGCTAGTGAAACCATGCAATGATGTGAAAATTATGTGGATTAAATAAATCCATGTTTCAGGCTAATGTGTCAAGCTTCTCTACTGAGGATCTTAGTTCAAAACCTTGTTTCTGTCCAGTTGTTTTGTCATTAGACAAGGCACATTACTCAACTTAGCCTCCTTTCATCCAGTAAATAGGAACCAACAAACAAAACACTAGAGTTACATTACAGTGGCAAAGCTACAGTTTAACCTCCCGCAGGTGACTACCCAAAATGTCAAGCCTAAGTGGTCGCTTATGGGAGGTGGTCGTATACAAAAGGTCAGACTACAGGGGGTAAAAATTTTAATTTTGATTTAAAGTTAGCTCTCTTTAATCCATGCACATCCATTACACATGTATAACCCAAAACAAAGTGTAGTATCTTTGGCAGAGAATGAGGATCAACAGTACATTTCATTAACAAATAAGTCATATTAGAGTTATATGGCACCATTCTGTTGCTAAAAGAAGGTTAAAAATAATAGAAATATTCAAAATGTCAGCCCAAAAGGTGGCCGCTTGGAAGAGGTGTTTGCTTATGAGAGGTGCTCACCTACAAGAGGTCCCAACTAAATTTTGGTATTTTGGAAAAGTGGTCGCTGATGAGAGTTGGTCGCTTACGAGAGGTGGTCACACAGGGAAGTTTGACTGTACTAATCCAGGAGAGCATAGCAAAAATTCCCAGTCACTTCACACTGTGGAATTTGATGCCCCCCCCCCCCCCCACACACACACACACACACCCCAATAAGTGCCCTGTTCGCAATAAGTGCCTACTTTCCAATTAAATGCCTCGTTTCTGAATAAGGGCCCCTATACTGAAAGTATGTTAACTTTCCAAATGTCCCTTTTCTGATAAGTGCTCCAGGAGGTTCATGGCACTGAACCTACACTATATCCATTGACAGAAATGACTTCTCTGAAGCTGTACTGTTACTATTGGTACTGTTTTAGTTTCTTTTATGGGTTAGTGGTTTGACACACTCAGATGTTAATGTTGAAAAGAAATAAGGGCCCAGTGTTCCCAGTAAGTGCCCTGTCTCCCATAAGTATCTTCCCTTGAGCTGTTAGTTGAAATACATGTAAGTACCCTGAGGGATGAATTGAATCATTACATTACTTTGCACACACCAGGTAAAACACTTTTAATTCCCTATTGTCAATTGCACGCTTATTTTAGTGAGAACAGGAGCTATCTTGTACATTATGTATCTTTCATTTGTTTTTATAGGATCAGATCAGACCATAATGAAGATAACACAACAAAAATTCTTCAAGAATGGAGTCAGAATGTAAAACATTTGTATCACAGAGTCTTATTAAATGTGTCTAATACACCCAGCCATTATGACGATGCAGGCGGCCCAGGTGTATGGTCAGAGAATAGATATCGACACATTATGTACCTTCGACAAAGGGCTCTGGACAGTGCACGGAAACAGTGGGCAGATTACATATTTGTATGTTTATGCAAGTCTTTCCCTGTTATATATAACTGAACACTGGTGTATGAAATTGTTCAGAAAATAGCTGTTTAAGTCCCATAAAAGGAAATCGTTGGGGACCATACTCAGGTGTCTGATGGGCAGATTCATTTGCTTATGAGAGATGAAAGAATATTTTACTATAATTTTGTTGGTATTAGGGACCATGCATGACTGTACACTGATAGGAAAGGTGTCCACCTAAGGAAGGTGTCTCTTTAATGAAAGAATTGCCAATAGAATCTCATAAATCATTTACATCTTTAAAATTATGAGAGACAGTAGCAGCAGTGGAGTGCAGGGGAGGGGTGAAGGTGGGAACTGTGGGCCCTTTTTCTCAGTTTTTCATTGGAGGTAAAATTCTGTTACACTGTAGGTATTTGTTAAATTAAAGATCGTCTGTCCATTGTTTGGATGTAAAAGGTTTTGTATTTCTTGGGGCTCAGTAGATGGTCAGTTTTGCCTCTGCTTCATGGGTATTTTTCCAGGTGGTTCATGTAAATAACACATTCCTGCCTCCTTACCCCCTTCCCGTTATTATGTTAGGAGCAGCTGGGGGGATTTGTGGCATCTACAGTTCCAAAAAGAGAAAGTTACCATTTGTTGATTTATGTGCTTCCTTCTTGTTTCAGTTTGTAGATTGTGACAACTTCTTAGTCAACCCTAACACACTCAGACTTTTGATGGAGGAGAAAACGTGAGCAATTATATGTGGAATAGTAAACTGCTGTCCCCGTTAGGCTGTGAAAACAGAGAGTACATCTGCGAAGGATGTCCCCAACATTTTAAGATTGCCCTGGAAGGCATCTTTCCCAGGCATCTTTGCACTGTTGACCTTTTGTGGTGAATGCATCTGTCTACCTGTAATTTATTACCTGGTGTATTTTCCTCTTTACTGGCCTTTTTTGTTATTGAAGAAGCCCATGATTCTTACATGGGCTTGGGCTAATTTTTGCAGGCTGGGAAACCTAAGAAGTCCTGGCTAAATTTTTCGTGCCTGGTAAGCCAGGCTTGGGTTGCAGAGATGGACATGAAAGCCTGGCCTTAGCTGGGCTTGCAGATATCATCAAGTTTCCTATTTGATAATTATTGTAACATATAAAGTCAGCAAGTGGAAAGGTATTCTCCACATGCAGATCACGAGGAAAACTGCACGAATGCTGGTGAATTGCCATTCAAGGCTCAGTAAAATTTCTTGAACTGGTTAGCGAAATTACACAGTCTGATGATCGCGAAATTTTTTTGACGTCCTGAAAAATCGGCGAAACATCACCCTTTGTTTAAGCGAAATTTTGCTTGAAGCGCTGCGACTTTACGCTCAAAATTTCAAGCAAAAGTTCGCTTGAAATTTTGTAAGAACAAAAACGAAATTGCGCATTTTGCTTGCATTACTTTTGCACATTACTGTAAGATGGATGATGTAGGTTAAGGGTCCTGACAAATTAGGGGGGGGGGGGGGAGGTAGGTAACCTCGCAATGGACTAAAGTCATGAGCAGTGGGAAGTAGTTCAAACTCCTAGTTCCTTCATACCTTAGAAATCTGAGCTAAGGGAAGTGATGGCTGTGTGGACTGTTTTCACCCTTGGAGTTACGTGTGTTTTTTTGTCTCATTCTAAGGACTGTTATTGCTCCATTAATTGAAGTGTTTGGTGGGAAGGCTGCTTACTCCAATTTCTGGGGCGGAATGGATGAAGAGGCAAGTGTTATATATCCATGCTTAAAACAGTCACTGTGATAAAAAGTCAAAATTATGAAGACCTGTCAAATATCCATTCAAACATTTTAAAGTTTTGTAAGAGGTTACAGCACCACTTTAGCTTGAATAGCCTTTTCATCAACTTTAATCACCGTAAAAAGACCCTAACCTCAAACACAAAACTTTCCTTCCTTTTTGTGGGGAGGGGTGGGGGATGTTTGTGCTACCACTCTTGGAGACTGGGTCATAGTTGAACCTGGAATCTTGTCAGAATAAATGTCAAAATAATTTGTTCTTTTTTTACAGGGTGGGGGGGGGGAGGGTGGGCATGGGGACTGTTCAGACCAGTTAGAATCCTTTCTGAAATCCATTTCAAGGGGTCCGCACCCATTACAATCCTAGATCAATTTGAAAACCATGATCACAATAAAGGCTTTCATTTGGCACAAATGATACAGGCCAGAGTATGGTTTGATAGGCCCCAGAAATTACCTAAGGCAACGAAAATAGCATTTGATTACCGGTAACTTAACTTCCAGAATCCTTCTTCTTTAAAAATGCAATTTTGATTTCTTGTTAGATTTATATTTGAAAAAATTACAAGTGTATAGTGACTGAATTTGAATAACCATTTCATCCGAGATTGTGTAAGCATGGGTGTGACATCAGGTAATTTTAATTTGTTTTGCTTTATTTTGTAGAAGAACAAATGCCCAGCATGTGCTTACATAGCCTGATGCAAGCAATCAAAGGAGTTTGGAAGAAGCGTGGGTTGACCTAAACTTTTTTCATCCTTCCAAACTTCATCTTGTGCTTGCGTCAGTTTATGTACAGTGTAAGCACATAGACCATTTTCTGTTTCTTACAGTTATGTCTTTGTTTTTGTATGACACTCTAGGGATACTATGCAAGATCTGACAACTACTTTCCCATCCTTCAACGAGAGCAAAAGGGTTGTTTTGAGGTACCCATGATCCACTCCACTCTTCTGATAGACTTGCGGAAGACAATAAGTGATAAGCTGAGGTATAATCCACCTCTAGCAAGTTATGCAGGAGAAGAGGATGATATTCTTGTGTTTGCACATTCAGCAAGGGCAGCTGGTAAGTAGATTCTTTGGCAATAAAAGGTTGCACAATCCATTTCTATCCTTTAAATCATGTACCCTGCATGCACACAGTGAATAGCTTATTAGACTTTCATTTAGAAAATTGGAGGGGCCAGCTGAGCCAGTGGTCTAAGTATTTTGTTCCTTCCCTACACACATTCTCTCTCTACCCAAGTGCATAAATGGCAACAACAAAAAAAATGATTTGGTAACCCTGGGTTGGATTACTGTCCAATCTAGGAGGGAGTATTGATACCCCTAGTTGCTTTGTGTTATGAAAACTGTTAAGCATGAGCTGCACAGGACTTCACCTGTGCACTTTGTCTGAATGCTTATCAGCTGAGCATACATCATGTCTCCACAATCTGATGTGCAATGAATTTATTCATAGGAATAAAGCTGAACCTGCTGAATAAAGAAATATATGGCTACATGCTTAATCCTACTGAAGCCAATCAAACCTTAGAAGATGTGAAGATATCCTTTACCCATGTAAAACTGGAGTGGTTTGGTAAGTTTTTAGCTCAGGGGGGAATACTCCATGTTTTTGATGAGGATGTGCAAGGCTAAATTTTTATAGACCCAGAAAAAGTCCCTTTAGGCTACAATTAGACCTAAAAAACGTCCTGCAGCCTAAAGCTTGTTGTCACCCAAAACAGTCCCTGTTTTCTCAGCATAAGAAATAATGCTAGGGTATGCCTTTTATTAACCCTAACAATACCCAATAAAAATCCATGTACAGCCTCCTTGTCTCTAGCATACACAACTGTACTATTAAAGTTCCCCTATTAAAGTTCCCAGTTTCCAGTAAGTAGTGCTGGTTTTCACGTGACGTCATAAAATTCTAAAATCATAAATCGCGAGGTCTTCAGATTTTATATCCCTACCACGTTGAAGATGACTTAAAAATATATCTTTTCACAAGTTTTCAGCGTGGTAGCATCTTTCGTTTTGAAAATACAGAATATTAAATTTCTGGCTTTTCACCCTACGTGACATCAACACAGCGTCCGTGACAAAGCTTTCTCCTTCGCAAAAAAGGGCTCTCCTTGTGAGTTTTAGCAGTTTGGACAGTTAAAGCATTAGGAGAGAAATTAATGTGGTTGTATAGCTGTTCACGAGAGAAAAGTAGTCGTTGGAAGAGCAGAAGTGAATTCCAGATGTTTTCATTGATTTCCGGCGGCCATGTTTGTGCCCCTCCGAGGGACACCAACATGGCGTTTCCATACTGAGCTCTACAAATTTCAGTCAAACGTTTCAGCAAATAACTCAACAACGGAATACCATGCATATCTGAGACTTGGTGAAGTTGTTTAGTTGTGTATCCTTTATAATGTTACCAATTCTTGGCTTCTTTCATCAACTGGTTTTGATTTTAATATTTTATGGCGTGACAGTGAAAACCAAGAATACTCTGCCTTAAGTCACCCTCTCAAAAACACTTTTGAATTGTAATTTCTTTTGTTTCTTTTTCTTTCTTTTAGTTGATCATCCAGAAGAACTGATGCCTATAAGTTCACATATTTCTGTGAAATATACCTCTCCTGGAAAACTGGGCTTTGACGAGGTACTTTAGGTATCGTGAATTATTTACCTGGTATAGTTCTTATGTAAACATTTATTACACAGACTTTTCTTTAATGATGCAATATGTCAAGTTGCCCTGATAGTCTTTTTGTGATGCAGATAAGAAGAATAAAGGATAATCCAAGTAATTGCATTATGTCAGAAATATAGATGACAAATTACAAAACTAATAAAACGAAGTTATATAATGGTAGAGGCCATACCATCATCAGACTAAAAATAATGTTCAGGGAGCTGATGTTAATGAGTATAAATTACAATTACACTTCTCTCTTCATCCAGTATTTAAGAATATTTTTATACAGTTAGTCCGCCATAACACCTTGGTATTGGACTAATGATCAAAACTGAAATTTTCTTCTGTACAGAGCAGCCTACTGTATCATATCAAGTGCTTTGCCTTTTCTCTTGAGTATACTCTTTTGTTTTTTTTTTTTTTTTTTTTTTCATTTGTTGTAATTTATGCTACATGTAGTTAACATTAACTGATTTACCGTATGTAATCTTTAGCATGATGATATGTGTAGCTTGTACCAAAATATATTAACTTTTTTTTCTTAATTTTGTATCTGTTGTCTGTATTTCTGACACGATGTAATTACTGGGAATATCTTATTCTTTATGTGCTCTAACAGCCAGTGGATACACTCCTGTAGTAAGCATGCTCAGACATACCCCTTCTACATAACCAATCAGATGACAAGTTTGTTCAATACTTTTCTATCAGATATATCTCATCAACCTCAAAAGACGGCCTCTGCGTCGAAAAAGGATGCTTGCATCCCTCAAAGAGCTGGGAATAAGCGTCAAGTTGTTTGATGCAGTTGATGGCAAGTAAGTTTAATTTTTACACACAAGGGGGTTAGTTTCTAAAGAAACTGTGGTGCTGCGTCGGTGGGGACGTGAAACACACAATTTTGGATCTATCAACTCAGTTGATAGATACAAAATTTTGTGTTTTAATTTTTACACATATTTGCACAAAAACAAATTAAAATCGACGCTGATAAAATCAAATGACGTTTTGGTGTTGTCATGATGCCATTTTATTGAACTTGAAAATGGTGTCATGACAACACCGTTATGTCATTCAGTTTTATCAGTGTTAATTTTTACTCGTTTTTGTATGACGAAACCTTTCCTTGTAAAGATTTGCAAAAGATCTGTCTTTTATGATCTGACGACAAACTCAAATTCCAGTTTAATCTCTACCACATTTATCAGGCGTTATGAGCTGATCTCAGCTGGCTACAATCATGCATTTCAGATGAACATTACTTTGGCATTATAATTATTCTGATGTTTGTGCAAACAACCGACCAAGATTATTGGTTCACATGTAGCCGCTGTATGCAGAGACCTTAACATCCAATAGACAATATGCTGTCAGCATACGTTGTAAAATGTGACGTGCTTTCTCCCCTTGCAAAGAAATTTGATTTACATGAACAAGTTGCTGCACACCTGGTCGTGCTCTGTTAAAGCCTCTTCTATTCTTCGATTTCTCACACAAGTTATAATATTTGCTCCTTTTGCAGATCATTAACAGATGAGCAAGTTAGAGAAATGGGAATAAAGATGTTGCCGGGTTACAATGATCCCTATGGGAAAAGGTGAAGAATTGTGTCTTGCTGTTCAGCCCAGTGGGGGGGAGAGGGGAGGGGGACAGGGGGGGGACAGGGGGGTGGGAACCTGGGAGAAGGGGGGAGGTGAGGGGGAGAAGGGAAAAGTGGGGCGTGAAGCGGGACTTTTGTGTGGAAGGAAGTGTGAGAAATAGGAAAAAACGTGCAGCATCACATAATATCTCATACTAGAAAAAGTTCACAGCATCAAGTACTGGGAAGTTTTACACCCCTGCCCCCCCCCCCCCCCCTCCCTTCCCCTCTGTTCGGTCAGGATCAAACGAGAATGAAAGTTGATGAGAGTGAACAGTGGTTCAAACACTAACCCCCGACTGCCCCTTAAGAAGCCATCATCAAGCAATATTGAAACCTCCAACTCTTCCGTGACCACGGCTCACTGATTTTGCGCATTCTGTTTGACTTTCCAGCATTCTATTTCGATCTCGTCTTTTCACTGGCCCTCGCTTTAAAAAAAATCGGAAACGGTGAACTTAATATTGAATACTGTTCTTCTTTTACTTCAGGCCTCTGACAATGGGAGAAATTGGATGCTTCCTAAGTCATTACCTTATCTGGGAGGAAGTAAGAACTTGTAGTCATTCTTTTCTCTTAACTTTACTTTTCTAGCTTTTTCCCTTTCCATTTTTTCGTTTTTCATCTTTACTATTTCGTTGTTGTTTTTTTTTTTTTCATTTTTAATGGAACATCATTCTTTGAATCTTCAAATAGTTATTAATCAGCGTACACACAATTGTAGTCTACAACCATCTTCAATCCTCCCACCCCTCCCCCATCTCAACCTTGAGTTTCACACGATTCTACGCTCCTGTCAGCGTTTTCAAAATGGTTTCGCACTGATCTGAATTTCAGTATTCGTCTATCAATTCACAGCCTTCCCAGCTAGTCTTGACGAAATTTGTAGTAATTTTGATCTTAAAATTCTCAGATGATTAACAACGGCTTAAGTCAAGTGCTAGTGTTAGAAGATGACGTGCGTTTTGAACCAGACTTTCGGAATCGGCTTCAAGAATTATTGAGGGAAGCAACGGCTCTTTCAAGCAAATACCACTGGGAGCTTATGTGAGTATACCGTAGTTTGTGTGTTTTAATGTACCATGAAAATAGGTTGTCGCCAATAAATTAAGGAAAAAGATGAGAGAGTCCGTTCCCCTTCACGCCCTGTTCCACAGGTGATCTGCCTTTTTTTTTTGTAATTTGTTTATTTATTTATTTATTTATTTATTTTTGCAACAACACGTTACGGTACTTAGAATACATTACTTACAGTAACTTACAATACACGTTACAGTACCTACAATAAATTACTTCAGTACAAGAACTTATTTACAATACGCTACTTACAGTATGTAGTTTACAATGACCTTTTTTTATTGAAACTAGCATTTAACAAGACACTTTGAGTATTCACACAGATACATTGAAATTAAATACAAAACAAATAATTGTTAATTAAAAGTGAAGAAGACCAACTAGATATAACAAGGTTATTTTCTACTGGGTGTTCATAACAGCTACCAACTTTTCCCATTTTTAAAAATGAGTAGTGAGTTTATTCCTCTCCCTCGCAATATAGAGTTCGATGTTTTTATGATCTGTCTTAAGGTTTTTTGGATCAGCTACAGCCAGCAAGTATTAATTTTTTTAGTCATTCAAATGGAAACTTTATGGATTGAACGTGACCAGCTGCCCTCGGTCGAAACATGACCACAGATCGTACTCAAGAAATAACTGAAAAATCCAAGTCTGTACACAGCAGTAAAATGGGCTGTAAGGTTGTTTGCTTCATCATACTGGTCTGAATAGTGTAACGTATATGCATACCAATGTGTTGCTTTGTTGAACAGATATATAGGACGCAAGCGATTTCACAGTAAAGGCATGCAAATGGTACCGGGAGCCGAGGTCTTGGCCTGGGCCGACTACACCTATTGGACGCTAGGATATGCGATAACCCTCAGTGGCGCACGCAAGCTGTTGTCTGCCAAACCGCTGGAAAAAATGATCGCAGTGGATGAGTTCCTCCCGATCATGTTCAACAAACATACAAAGTAAGTTCCCTTGACTACACTGGTTGAAGTGTTCAGTGAGAGAGCATTAAGCCTTTTTGTTCCAATAAACGCTAATCTGGCATTTTAAAAGTCAGTCTGGGTTTCTGTCTCTCGTTTAAAAGCATTTCCATTGCTAATTTTAAGTTACTTTTTGAAACTCCTGAAAATCAAACTGTAGGTCACGTAGAATTTTCAGTCATCCCCGTCACTAGACATTAAAACTGAATTCAATTATGCCCTTTGGTAACTCTTGCTGTAAATCACCATGCCCAGGTTAACTGCTTCAGTAAAGTGAGGTACAAGTCAAATGCAAAAGCAATCTACTCCTTGATATCGGGATATCTTAGAAAGTCCTGCTCCTAAACTTTCTACCTCTCTGCTCTACTCTCTACCCGCCCCCACCCCCTAGGGGAATAGAAGGGTGAAGGGTAGGGTAGGTAGGGTAGGGTCAGGAAGGGTAGGGTAGGGTAGGGTGAGGAACGAGTCTGTCATTACTTGAAATCCTTTATTTTTTAGCTCTAAAAGGAACCCTTGGCAATAAAAATTAAATTCCTTTAACATTTAGTACTTGTGGCTTCGTTAACTAGCTTTAACTCTGTTGACCTAACCTGTTTTTCATCGTCCTGAATTATTTATTTCATCTCCCATCTTGCACTGTTATTTTGCCGTTCTTACTGCCATCTGTAGAACTACCAGTTACCTATGATAAACGATTAGACTTTTTTTACCATAAAATTCCGAAACCAGTGAACAACAACAAAACCGTCAGATGCAAAATGCCTTTTTTAATATATATTTTTAGACTAAGTATTTTGGAGAATAAGTTTGAAAGTTATCCCCCAATATCTATAAACAAGTTTCTTGTCACATAACATCTTTAGTTTGTCTGAGGGTTTCTCTGACTATTTTCCCATTCTCTCTTATGCAGTGCAGAGTGGAGTAGTCACTTCTATCCCAGGAATCTTGTTGCCATGACAGCAGAGCCGTTACTACTGTACCCCACGCATTACGTGGGTGATAAGGGATATTTCAGCGACACGGAGACAACTGGTCTGATTCCACCGGACCTACAACAAGCTGAGAAGCTCAAAGGGCTTAAAGAAAGAGTTGAGCTTTGACGTCTCCTTGACAGTTTTTGGACTTAGAGTAGTTTGCGGCTGTCAGACGTATAATAAGTTGTTTGCACTGGTTTATGACTGCTGGACTACCTGACTGTTTAATTTAATTTTTTTTTTGTTACTCTTATGCCCTTGACCATCTTAAATACGAGGAAATAGGTATATAAAGGTTTTATTTCGCTCGGAACCATGCATGAATAGGGAGTCTAAAATTTATCTGGATAGCAGAGGTCTGTGTAAACAAAAGGCTCGACTGCAATAAATTCAGGTAGGGATCCATAGTTAATCCAGATTCGTCCGGTACTATGCAAGGAAGCTTTAAACTAATAATGGCTAATGCGTTTTTTCCCGCACTTGGTACCGTTTGCATTGTTTTGCTTAGAACATGATTGGTTCATTGCATTTCAATCAGACACCTAGCTCTGACTTGCGGTATTTCCGCACACATACTGATTACTGTTTCTTTTGATAAGAAGTTGATAGCGGAACTTAAGGGGGTCGAAAGTCTGGCCTCGCCCAGAATGTAATAAGCTTGGTTTGTTTTATTTTCCTATAGTCGCATATAACCGCTCTATAATAAAGTAGAACACATCTTGCAGGATGTTTGAAGGATTTTTTTTATCCCACTTGAGCAGTACTTCACTTGAAAAGGTTTATGTTGTCAGTGGTGACGTTAACAGAGTACTGTAAGAATTAATTTTACGATGCTTTTAAGCTCATTTTTTCATCTCATAGCCGTCCATTCTAACACAAGCGATCTTCAGAGTTTACAACTTCCAAAAGAGATTTATAATGTGAGAATTCAATTGATATATTTTGGTATCTTTTTTATGTAAAGACAATTTTATTTTATCAATAAATATTAAAAGATCGTTGGCTACTATTTTGCTTTGTGTGTTTTCCTGTTATCTTTGAGTCTTACAGTTTTCCTCGACTACCTCAGCTGGGAAGCACACTGTACCCTTTCGTAAACAGTTTTGTAAAGCTCAGAAGACTCCGAAGACTCTGAAGCTCAAAAGACTCTGACTCAGTCTTCAGTTACATTCATTCCCATTTTCTCTTAGAATTTTGTTTCCTGTTTCTGTTTTGGTTTTTCTTAGACCCCCCAGTATTAACGTGCACTAGTTGGGATCTGCATGACAAAAGTAAATTTGGGCAGTGGTCCAGTCTTGTAAGTTTTTCACGATTAGTAGTTCATTTTGCGGAAATAACAAATTGATTACTTTTTTTAACTAAAACCAACAAGGGTAGGGAATAGGCTTCCGAGACCACATATCGCCAAAGCATCCTCAGAAGATCCTAACTAAACTGAGATTACGGTTTTACTGCCAAAGTAAAACGTCATATCCAAGTGATTTAGTTCATCCTATTTTCCACTTCACCTTCAAACTCGATTTTGTTCTCCATCTATTTGTGATTAACCTCACACACCAATTGTTAAGCACCATTATCTTAATGTTATCATTTTTCTTCAATTCCCTGAATTTCCTTACCCCCTCCACTGTTTCTTTGCAAACATGCCCCAAATCACAAAAAATCTAAAAGCGTTCGATCTAAAACCTATTGAGCCACTTCTGGTAAAATGCTGAAACGTTACGTAACAAATATTCCACAAGTGCACGTTGGATATATGTTGTAGTTCAATTTTACCCTTGGTTTAATTTTTATTTTCTTTTGTTTCATATTCATTTGCATATATTAACATTTAAAAGAACAAAGGAAAATAAAAATTGAACCAAGGATAAAATTGAACTACAACATATACAAGTCATCATGAATAACCTCGTATCCAACAAATGCACATGGAATAATTGTTTTATTAGAGCGGTTTTCAATTGAGTGTCGAAAGTAATTCGCGTTTAGCTTTGGTTTTGCTTTACTTCGCTCTGTGAGTGGTTCAAAAATCTTGCGCCACTTTCTCGACCAATCAGAAGTAAAACACACCAATCGCGACTTTGCTCGCACGCGTTTTCCCGCGCTTGGCGCTGGTTACATGTATTTGCTTCGAGTTCTGATTGGTTCATTGGGTAATTTGTGTTTGTTGTGATTGGCTGGTGTAATTACTTTGGTTTTGGTTTTACGACACTCATTTGAAAACCGCTCTAAATTCTCAACTTTGGTAATGGTTGCCGAATGGCAGCGAAAACTTTTGAACGTCGAGGGCACTTGAGATGGTTTGCAATTTCTTTATGAGGCAAAAAGCGCGCTATTGGCTGATAACCTGTGTACGATGAACCAACCAGAAGGCTGGAAATTAAATAACCGAGATTGAGAATTAAATAAGACAAAGACCTATCCTCGGGAAAGAGAAAAGAGTTAACCGATGTCTACTGAGCTCATACCAAACCATTTGTCAAAACATGGTGGAGGGAGGACTCCTGTGCTAGTCATGCAGACACGATCAAAATTACTCTATGAACCCACCTATTGCCATGAATGCCCCTATCAAATCACCCTCCCGGGTGACGCAACAAAGGAGCTGGTGCAAAACTTGTTTTAAGATCTTTTAATAACCACAAGCAACTGTTTTAGTACAGGATCCGCGATTAAAACTTTCACCTGAATATAACTAGCCAGTCAAACACTCGGCAAAGAACTGTGACGATAGCCTTCGAAAAAAAAAAAACTACTAAGGCACTTACAGAGTACTGAATAATTGAACATAAGGACAAATGTACTTAGGATTGCAAGTCTCTGGCTTTTACTGACCGTGGCGGATTTCCAGGCGAGGTTCACTCACCCACCCATTTTGTACGGTGAAATAAGCCCCTAACGCATGCTAACGTGTTATATGAGTATAACAATGGTAACATAATAACAGTAATGGCCTTTATTTCGTGGCGGTAAAAATACGTTCAGCTGGGCTGCTTTTTAAGTAGCCGTGAGTAAAATTGAGTGCAAAAGTAAAAAGCAAAAAACCTGCTAAATCTACATCTTATCCTTGTACAGATCACTACTGAGCCTGAACTGACCCTGCATCGCAGTCCACGTTCCTGTAAGAGGAACCTGAGCATGAGCAGTCGTTCCAGCAGCGTCGCCATAACCACCACCCTCTGCAGCGACGGGTACAGTGAGAGACTACGCCCCAAGCATTAGCCATATCCTTTCCGCTCAGGCCACCGACGGAGCACGTTGCCAACTCAAACAGGGCGGAACAGGCAGGTGATTGCTGGTTACGCCACGGGCACAATTCGCCGGACAGACAGAACCGCTTTGCACCACCGTAGCAGTAAATTTCCAAGCTGTCTCCGCTGGTGCTGGAACCGTAATCATTCATACATCTATCGTGAATCGTTTGTATGAGCCCCTGGCCTGAACAAGGAATCTTGTTTGGCTGGAAGGAAGAGGGTGCATTAGCAAGTAATCCACCGATGTTGGACAGTTCTAACGTTAGGAGCTTCAGTGAGGTACCGTCATAGAGGCCTGATGCCAAATGTGCGGCAACCAGTGCTGCCCCTGCATCATCAAGAACTCCAGGTGGAGGTAGAAGACTGCTGATGACAGAGGTTGCCATGTTGTTGACCTTGCCTGGGACTTGCCTTTCAAAGTCGTCATAAATGTTTTCAGCAATATTTTCCAAAATGCGGTCGACGATAAAGCCAACAAGAAAACCTCCAGGTCCGAACAAGGCGCCGCCGATTACCATGCCTATATTCGATGAAACGTCAATGCCCCCAATGTCAGATTTGAAGTTCGCCATATTGAGATGAGTCAGCGCCATGCTGTATTGGAGGTCAGCGCCTTGTGGCTTAAGGGTGAGGGTTATCTCTAACTTGGGGGAGAAGCTCAGGGAAACGTGGTCATCCTTGCGCACATTAATAAAGCACCAGAACCAGATGCATGCTTTTGCACGGAAGTAGACATGGGCTCGCGATGCGACCACGTCATTGCACTGTTGGTTAAGAGAGAAATCGACCTCAAGCTTGATTCTGTAACCGTCCTGGAGCACTGAGGTTACGGGTGGCACGATTGCTGTGAGATGGACATCTGGCAGGGTGCTCAGCATAATTTCCAAGTTAGATAGGCGGAATTCGTACCTGACACCCCAGGAGGATCCACTTTTGGAGAGGACTTGAGGGACCTTGATGAAGGGGCCACCCTTCCAAAAATTTTTTAGGCTCTGTCCAAATGCCCCACCTAGTATCAAGTCCGAAGATGGGTTTCGTCGACGCCTTACTCCATGGTGTTTTGTTGAGTGCTTCTGGAGAAAGATATCGGACTGGTTAGACTTGTGGAACTGCGTCATGTTAATAGCGCTTGTGGGCAGCTCGATCACCTCAAGGAACATTCCACTTAAAATGATAGTGGCATGCGTGGAGTTGCTCTTATTTACTGCAACCTGCTGAACTTCTCCAGTGTAGTCTCGAGCGACGAGGTGCTTCGTGTAAAGTGCCACTGCCAGGCGAGCTGGGTCGAGGACATCTGTTTCGTTGGTGAAGATTGTCCCATCTTCGTCCACCTCAAAACTGAAAGAGGCATCGGCCATCATACATTCTTCCTCAGTGATGTGGTCCTGCATCACCATCGTGCAGCCAAGCTGTTCGAAGTCGCAGCGTAGCACTGATTCGTTTAGCTGAACTTGGTCCACGCACAGCAGCTGGTACTCAATAACTGCTTTCTGTGGCCCTTCTGTGGTGTTGCCCTTGACAATCATCCGGCCAACGTGAAAACCGGCTAGCGATTTAACATCAACTTCTTTGATGTCACTATTCGGAAAAACGCTCGGAGACACCCTGCTCCTTAGTGTAAGCCTAATAAAGACCGCCACACCCACAGCTGCGAGGAAAAAAATAACAGCGGCGGTGACTATGACAAATTTAACTCTCTTAGACATGAATCCTTTGCTCCTCCTTTTTTCAGCACAGTCCTCTTCCATATTTGTTTCTTGTTCTGTGTCACGCAATTCTGCAAATAATGCAAAAAAAAATGATGGAGGGTCGTACATGTTTTTTAGCCTTAGGGTGAATCTTCTGGAATCAAAATGATTTTGCACGGAAGACAAGCTTCGATTTTCTTCATATTTCTTCATACTTCACCAACCGGTCAATAATGTATGATTAACGGTTACTCTTTGTATCAGGGGTGACCATATCCAAGACAGCATGACACCTTCGTTTTTAAAGATGTCGACCACCTCACATACTAGTCACACACTTAACAATGAGACCTTTTAAGATTTGAACTATTCAAACTTAAGGCGACGTTACCAAGTAAATCTAATACATAGATTTAGCCAAGCCTTAGAGCGGAGCCCAAATTTTTTCTTTTTATTGCTGGAACTCATTTGTTTTTTTAAGGACTGTGCCTCCTAATACAGATGTATTTTTTGCAAAGGTTTTAACTATGGGGAAAGAGTAGATCTTATCTAGGATTATTGGAATCCAAAACGAAAAATGTGGGTAACCACGCATTTTTCAGAAATAATCTAGCAACCATAATTCTAAAAAAGCGTTAAAATACAAACAATGTAAGACAATTTTCAAAATTTAAGCTCAATTATCTCCGATACCCCCAATTTTCTTTTTGGATTCTGATAGCCCTTGCTAAGATCTGCTTTTTCCACATAGTCATAAACAGCGCAAAAATGTTGTTGTATTAGTGGGCAAATTCCTTAAGAAACCAGAAATCACTACTTTTGATTCCAAAGATGTGTGCTTTGCTCTTTCGACCTAAATTTCCTATTTCTTAACATAAAAAGTCATGATATGAATTTCCCTAAAACTTTGTCGTCCTTTAGTTCAATCGATATTTTAAATGATCCCCAAATTTTAAGTCCATTGAAACAATTTAAGGCAGAAAATCATTGACTTGAAGTCACGAAAAGTTACCATTCACATTTTCAGCGCGCACAGCCTATGTTTTGTTTGTTTCTTGTTTCTTTCATTTTGCATGTCTCTTGTTAGGGTCTTCATACCCGTGTGAATTTAAGGTGGCTCATCTTAATTTTTCCGAGGCACACCATCCCGACTTTGACGGCTAATATTTTTCTGTCTGAACTCGGTGAGGCAAGCTGCTTAACACATTTACTAGAAACTGACTCGACTTGTCATAAGAGTAGGTTTGATTGACATCAGCGGTACCATAGCAACGAAACGATGACGCGTTGATTTTTGTATATCAGCAATTTTTTCGACATCTAGACCTAAACTTTTGAAACGACCTATTGTCTCTTATAGTCTAGGTGTAGATCGTCAAGACTGCAAAGTTTGAAAAAAATTCTATGGGAGCATTTTCGAAAAAAACGGGTTGAATCTTTTTCAGTAAATAAATACAGGTTTACGTTAGTTTCTATTGTTTCAGGGCAATTAACATGAGGCTTTCATTGTCATTGTACTAAAAACAGAATTTTCACTAATCTTTCGGCACCAGCTAAGCGTAGCAAGAAGGGATGGCAAACTTGTTGATTCCAATGCACACAGATATTTAGAATATAGACAAAAGAGAATGCATCGGTATTAAGAAGGCTACGCAAATTCATACTGCAAGACATTATGATTCGACTTTACAAGGCTTACATTCTGCCCCATCTGGAGTACTGTGGACCGTTGTTAATTGTTATTGGGAAATGTCAAGCCAAGAGAGTGGAAGATACTAATTATTACATATCAAGGACAGTCTTAGGACTATCCAAATCGATATCTTATGACCAAATCCTGAATTACACAAAAACAATTCCATTATATAAACGTAGACATTATCAGTCGTTGGTATTAGTTTATAAGGCATTGAACAACTTGGGGCAATCATATATCAGAGAGTTTTTTAAGTTAACGACTGTTGAATATAATCTTAGAGGTATAGGAACTAAATTAGTTTTACCAAATTTTAATTCAAAATAGGTACACAATTCCTTCTCTTATATTGTTGCCAACCTGTGGAACTCTTTGCCTGTAAAAATAAGGGAGGTTGAAGGAATCGACGAGTTTAAAAAAGCCGTCCGAGATTATATGTTCTAATATTCTTAGATGTATGATTTATTTATATATTTAATTTTTTTCTATATCTACATATATATCATTTTTAAGGGTTTAAACACTTTTGGGAGGGGTAGTTAGTTCGCTATTAAGAGTCATTGTATTATAGCTTTCTTGTTTGTTTGTATACATGTATAGTATATAGCTTATTGTACACGCACACATTTTAACGAGTTTTTTAACCTGCGATCAGGCCAAATTTTAGCATCGCTCTTATATTCTCTTACGTGGGTCGCTCGCTAAAATAGGGCCTGATACAATCTCTCACAGGAGTTCGTGTCGGTGGCCAAATTTTGGCCGCGGGAATCTCGCAATATGATTGGCCCTTTAACAATAGAGCTGTCAACGGAAGTAAATTGTCTACGAGACTTGCTCACAATTTTCAATCCGACCGCCATGGCCAAGGAACAAGTCTGCCGAGGTAAACGTGTCGCTCAAAGATATTCTCGTCGTTCTAGGAGAATTGTCATCATTTCTTTCTCTCCTGAGAATGGCGTCCGGTTTGACGCAAGCTGCCTCTCACTCGGAGCAGAGAAGTACAGCAACAGTGAAGTATGTATCCCGTTTTATCGCATCGTGTCTCCAAATTTTCATTTGAAGGCTTTCAGCTAGTCAGGCTAGTATTGAAAATATAAGCAGAGTAGTGGTTGTTTCCGCGTTTTACGAAACAAAACGAACAGCAAGTATCTTTCGCCAAGAGTGATCAACAAGTCAACCGATAATTCCGTAAACTTAACGATAAGCTGATGTTTAGTGAGAGCCGCACTCAGCGAGATGCTGTATTTATTTTTACCTAAGTAATAAAGACTTTCAGTTTATTCATTCAGTGTTAATAATGTCGTTTTAATGATCTCTGACAGTGATATCAAAGGATCTGACTAGGTTTATAATAAGTGTTGTTCGTTTTAAAATTCGCTGCTGTTTAGAGATGAAATTCGCTGGTAATCTCAAATATTTATCACTTCTGTAACTAAATTTTCATTCAGTTTCAGCTCAGACAGAGTAACTATGTACAATACCGGAGCGCGTACCTTCAAGTTGTAAATTTGAACGCTAGTGCCAAGATTTATCGTAGCCTGTGATTTTCTTATTTTTGCCGACATTTGAGAACTTTTTGCGAATACCATTACATACACATATGGGAAATTTGCATACCGAGGAGCGTGCAAGCAAAACAAATTTTGATTGGTCGTTTTGTTGAATGTCAATCAATCAAAAAAGTGGGCGGCAGACGTTCCGTAGAAGAATTGTATCAGGCTCTATTTTTCGTTTCGCCCTTCCCGCCGGAATGTTTCACCGAGCGAAACGAAAATAGAGCCTGATCGCAGGTTACGAGTTTTTGTAAGCTCCTCAGTGTTACGTGGATAAATAAACTATTGTATTGTATTGTATTGTATTGTAACCGGCTGTCAACAAATGATGAAGCAATAAAAATTTTGGAGACGAGTACAAAAGACTCCTATACTTTTATTTGTATTTCGCGCCCTTAAAATGATTCAATGCGCGTGAAATTACCGGTATGGTGCAATAGATGATAGACTTGAGATCACAAGATTTAAAGGAAAATTTATGGGTTTACCTCGGTGTAAGAACCTGACAAGATTTTCTTTGTTTGTTAGCTTTTGTTTTGCTGTACGGTATTGTTTAAAATGTTTTGTTTCCTTTGTTTTACGTCACCCGTGAGTTTCACAGGTTCTTACACCGAGTAAAGCCAAATTTATCGACAAACTTCCGTAACAAAGACGTTACTTCTCTATGTAAATTGAGCATATTTAAGACATTACTTCTGATTACATCATTTGAAATCTAGTGAAGCAAGTCGCATAAAACCTCAGGAAAAGTAGCTGTATGCTACAGCTATGACATATGGTAAAAACATTGTTTCAAACTTTCAGGAAAACACTGGTAGTGATGAAACGATAGAAAATAACATAAATCTGTAATTTTGTACTGAAAAGTATTCAACCCGATTTTTTTCGAAAACGCTCTTCGAATTTTTTAAACTCTACAGTCTCGGAGATCTACACCTAGACTATAAGAGACAATAGGTCGTTTTAAAAGTTTAGGTTTAGATGGCGAGAAAATTGCTGATATACAAAAATCATGACGTTATCGTTTCGTTGCTATGGTAACACCGATGTCAATCAAACCTACTCTTTTGACAAATTAATTCAGTCTCTAGAAAATGTGTGAGTCTGCTTGCGTCACCGAGCTCAGACGGTGAAGTACTGGCCGTTCAAAGTTGGGTTGGTGTGCCTCGGAAAAATCAAGATGAGCCACCTTAAATGCTACCATGAGTTTCCGACAACGCTTGATTGCCCTCAGAGACTTGAACTCATTTGTTGTGGGAACGGTGAGATTTAGTGTGTTTAGAGATAAACATAACTGGGAATGTTATAATGTGTCTGTCTTTTGTGTAAAAACCTAAATAAAAAATTACTTTAATCTAACCAATTTCAACAAGTTGGACATGAAGGGCATGAATTTGCGTTACCGCGTTACGGTCAGAGGTAAACATTAGCATATTTGGCTCAAGTCTCCGAGGGCGATCAGGCGTTGTCGGAAGATCATGGTCCATTTGAATACACACAAGTATGAAAAGTCTCTAAGGCGGTTAAACATTGACATGAAGGCAGGAAATGTTACCTTTCATATTTTCAGAGCACACAACCTATTTTTTCTTTGTTTGCTGGTTCCTTGTGTTATGCATGTCCAAATTGTATTTGGAGATCATTCAAAACATTAATTGAACTGAAGGACGGCAAAGTTTTAGAGAAATTCATGGACTGGTTTTTTCATTATGACCTTTTATGACATAAGACATAACAAATTGAGGTCGAAAGAGCAAAGTACACATCCTGTTTAAGATCATATGATTCGAAATCATATGAAGCAATTTCTGTTAATTTTTTACAAATGCGTGTCAGGGTAGACCTGAAAGCTAAAAGCTAATTTCCCGCAAGTCCGGTAGACATGTTTAAAGCTAAACACTTTAGCTGCAAATTTCTCAAATTTCTCTTAAACTCTATGCACACCAAAGGCAGCTATATGAAGTGCAAGTACCTTGAACCACTCTGAATAAAAACCTCCATAATTAAAGAAATTCGACGATATGTGAAAACAACACACACGTCATTGCGTTGCTATGGTAAACCCGATTGCAATAAGCCCCATTTCAGCTGAGACTTAAATCTCTTAAATCTCCTGCTAGAAAAATTGTGGCAGTTGCTTGCCCTGTTCAATCTGTTTCTTATGGTGTGTGATTCGTGTTCAAACGTGGACGGTATTACCAGTAAGAAATCCAATCGAACAACCTTAAATAGAGGGGCGTGCGCCATTCTTGCTATGGTAACCACAGTTGCTAGGGAAATTAAGGAAAAAGTATATTGAAAAGATGGTGTAGTATAAAGAAAAGCGATAAAGTTGTCTTTTGTGTGAAATGTTGGCAAGAAGAATGTGGGAGGTAAATAAGCGTCTAAGAATTAGGCCACATGTTTAACGAGGAACTTTGTACTACTTCAGCATTTCAAACCTGACGGCAATGACGCTTATGAGCATGCAATAAGGATTTGATTTGTGACAGCAGAAACCCATGACTTTGAGCAATGTTCTTACTACGAGATTTTAACGCAATCTAAAATAACTAAAAGGGCAGTAACTGCTTTGTTTCACGATCAGGGTAAACCGTATATATTTTCCAACTAATCAACTTTAGGAATAGCACCTTTTTTTTAGAAATAGCACCTGCACTGATGCTCACGAGAATCTTCATTAAGAAGGAGGTGGGTTATCCGAGGAAGAAGAAGAAGAAGAAATGCTAACATCGATGAAGAGAATCTAAGTGAGAGAAATTCTTGTTACTTTAGTTCAGGTCGACACATGTACACTTACCTCAAACGTGGGCAATGGATAATGTTCCGAAGGACTCCGGATTTGACTGGTGAAGCAATGATGCGACAAACACATTTATATGCTACAAGCTCCCACGTTTCATCCTTTGTCTAATTTAGGGAAAAGTCCCTTTGCGGAAGTGTCATGCTGACGAAAGCATTTTTGGACAGGCATTGTCTTTTGAAACTTGAATCAATTTGTCGCAGGCAAGTGAAAGAACTTTTACGCTTAAGAAATTACCTTGGCCATTTGCATGGTGGATGAACAAAGTGAAACAGGACATGCTAGAGCTACTAAGGAATTTTTAACACTCCTTAAATTTCGTAAAATAAATTATGTTGACATAGCATATTTTCCTTCCTAATCCTAGAAATGCACGCTAATTTTAACTTATGACATAAAATTTCCAAAAAATTCCCAAAATTCTGCCATTGTAAAATTTACAAAGGGTCTCAGAATTTCCATATAGTTCTGTCAGCAAGGGAAAAGTCCCCAAGACACACTGACAAACCGCAACGACTGCACGATCAAGGAGCTATTCGGTCTGGCAGCTTGCAGGCTTTGTCGCATAACGCTTTCACAATACATCCACGGTTAAAATGAACTGCCAGAGGGTCGCTCTAGGTTAAAGAAGTCATGAAGTTCCTTAATTATTGTCATAACCGATGGTACTGCAGAAAACACTGATTATGGACGGCCTTATATGCGTGCATAATTTACATACTGATAACAAATAGGAAGACGGGAAGTTATCTCTTGGTGGAAGATACATTTTGCGAAAGTGAAAGAGTGGACGGGAGTATTCCCATTTAATTGGTTGGTTTTTGTGGCAAGTCATCCACCGTAATATGCTTTCGCTTTCATTGAATATGAAAAATCAATTACCTTGACAAACCGCCGATCAACTGGCATAGCCGCAATGACAGAAGTAATCGAAAGAGATCAATAGGCGCACTAATTAAGCAAACACTAATCAATAATAGCTAAACACTAATCAAAATTAGTAATGAGCAAATTAGACCTTAATTGTCACCGATGATGCTTTTGGGTTTTAATAAAGCAGTGTTGCGTGTGTGTTATCGTCAAATCCATCGGCACAAGTGAACTTGGTCTTGCATGAGTTTTGCGCGTCGTAATCACGAAACGCTTTGTTCGAACTTTGTGCGAAGAACTTAGCAACCAAAATCTTCCAATTCTTTCAGCACATGAAGTTTGTATACCGATATTAATAAATTGATGGCTCATTCACCGAGAAAAGAACTTAAAAATTTAGTTTTTCTACGAAATGATGACTGACTTTAATGTTAAGAAAGCCTTGCAAGTTTTTCAGCAGAGTTGCTTTCCGCGTTTTGGACAACATGGTTGTTTACCATTTACAACAACTTTCCGGAAATTCCGGTTGGAAAGTAAATGGTACATGACTTTTCGGGTCGTTCCAGCGGAAAATTTCCGGGAGCAACGGGACGTCTGAAAAGGTAGTCCTGTTTTTCCGGACGGAATGTTCCAAACGGAAATTCGTGTACCATTTGTTCAAACCTAATCTTTGATACCAGTTTCAGGCTCTCGCGGCCATTTTCTGTCCCAACAACAATTCATTAACGGGAAGGAAAACGACACTTTTAAAATGACTTCACAATCTTTGAAACTTCTTGGCGATTATTCCGACTCGTTTAACCTGTCTAATGCGGTCGAATTATCCAGGCGCTGAATTTGTAAGGACGGCGTATCAGTTCAGGAAGAACTTATTTAAAAAATTAATTAGAAAATAGCGGTGTCCCCAATTAACGCCCTGTCTTTTACAGGTCCTAGGCCACTTGACACGCGAATAAAGTTATTACTGTTATATTATTATTATCATAAAAATGAAAATTCACCGTCGTGTGTTTGCGTTCTACACAAAATGTTGAAAATGGTCATTTCACGTTGTAGTTGTGCACAGAACGGCAAAGAAATATACCAAAAATAACGCACGTGCAGAGTCGTTGTTTTGTTAATCAAAGCTTTTGTTTTGCGACCTTCTCTCTAGCCGTCGCCGTCGTGCAAATTTTTTTGGTAAATGGCAGGGATTTCTGCAAATGGTAAACGCCAGTCCCGAACGGAATTTTCCCAATACGGAAATTTGCTTACCATTTGCCCACTGAAACCGACCCAAACGGTAAACCGACCGGTTTGCCCGTGTAAATGGTTATCAAGCCATGTTTGTTTACCATTTACATGGGCAAACCCGTCGGTTTACCGTTTGGGTCGGTTTGGGCAAATGGTAAGCAAATTAAGCTCTTCCTGAACTGATACGCCGTCCTTACAAATTCAGCTCCTGGATAATTCGACTGCATTAGACAGGTTAACCGAGTCGGAATAATCGCCAAGACGTTTCAAAGATTGTGAAGTCATTTTAAAAGCGACGTTTTCCTTCCCGTTAAGCTCCCTAATTAATTGTTGTTAGGACAGAAAATGGCCGCGAGAGCCTGAAACTGGTATCAAAGATTAGGTTTGAACAAATGGTACACGAATTTCCGTTTGGAACATTCCGTCCGCAAAAACAGGACTACCTTTTCAGACGTTCCGCTGCTGCCGGAAATTTTCCACTGGAACGACCCGAAAAGTCGTGTACGATTTACCTTGCAACCGGAATTTCCGGAAAGTTGTTGTAAATGGTAAACAACCATTTGTCTGGTGGCAAACACGTCCGAAATTACAGTGTTTGTATAAGGTATGGGAATGCAACAACAAATAATTTAATAAATAATGATATCTGAAAAATTAATGAGCTGGAAACTACTATGCTAGAACACAAAGGATTTCAATCACCAACTGTGAGATATTTACCTAAGGGATGGACCTTTTTATTTTGAGGAAGGGAGGGGGGTGGGGAACGGGGTTGGGACAATGCGAAAAGAAATTTTCTGCACAGCTTTTGCAGAAGAAATAAAAATCGCGCAGAAAAAATTGCCCAACCCCCCACCCCCTGAAAAATATAATGGTCCATCCCTGAGGCAGCCTCTTACCCAGCGGTTCCCTTCCCTCTTACTCCATTTCACGCAAAATGTCGTGACATCGCCGAAAGGCGTTCATTCCGTGGCGTCACGAAAATTCGCATCAAGACGAGTGACGGGGAATAGAAGGTAGCAAGGGTAAACAATCGGTTGCCTGCAGACTAGTACCCAGGCGTCCTCCTCCGTACTAGGCTGGGTCGCCTTACATTATCATTTGGTTATTTGGAAGTACTAAAAACGTCACTAAGTGCCACTGACAACCTTTACACGCATACTGTATGTATTTGTGAACATATCTCACATACCCATACATACAGTGGAACCTCGATTTAACGAACCTCTATCTAACGAAGACCCTAATATAACCAACCATATTCTTCAGCCCAGTAATAGCAAAATGTATGGAAAAGAACCTCGATATAACGAACCAATTTTACAGTCCCTTGGCACTTCGTTAAATCGAGTTCCGCTGTAAACATATTTGACAAGTAACAACAACAATAAATTACATTATATTAGTATTGTTGTTATCATTATTATTATTAATTATTAACTATACCGTAAAATCAAGGAAGTAAATATTCTTTTACACAAGGGCATAAGGAACCAAGAGGACTACAGAGCTGAGCATAGACAACACCTGGTGCGCTTTATTTTACCTCGCTATCACACAGAACTGTCAAACGTTGACCTTGCCAAGGGTCGCTTGGGTGCATCCAAAAATGGACAAAACTTCCAAATATGTATTTCACCAAATAAAGACACTGGTTTGCATACATGTGAATTGCCATTGACATGTCTGTCCTTCGACAAGTTTCTTGAAGGTGTGTTAAATGGGCAGTCTCATCAATTTTTAGTATCACTGTGAAAAGCCAGAAGACACATTTTTATCTATGGAAGCCTAAAAATAATGGTTCAGTAGTATTAAAATGGGTATTCCAGTACATAGAAACTATAATAAGTGTGTCTGGATAGGGATTGCCAGGATGGAAATGGCGTCCGACTTGAAAACTTCTGCCAGAATTTTTCAAGTTACTGCCCTTGTGTCTCAGATAAAATCTCTAAAAACTAATTTTGACTTGTTTTTGTTTTGAAAATTTCATTTAATATTGTCCCCTTGGTGGTATAAAAGCAATTCATGTGTGAGCAAGGTACTTGGATATAAATTAATCAAAATTGTGACAAAGAAGATAGGAAAATCGCCATGAGACTGCCCCTTTAAAGTAAACTTGAAGGTATTTCTCACTTTCTTGTCACAACAGAAATGGAGGGTGATGATGCCCCCATCCTAGTCTCGGTTAATGCAATTGTACTGGGGTAAATTGTAGTTTGGCAAAGTTCAACTTGTAAATACAAGAATTTAATAAAAGTATTTTCTACACTGGAACTCACACGTGTGGCATGAGTCAGATACAAGAGTAAATTACAGTTGAAGCCTTACAATTTAAGGTTGTCGGATCAACTCAAGCTTACGCGACAAGACCGAAGGGTAGTGTGGGTAGTTGCAAATCAGACTTAGTTTAACGGTTGTCAGAAGTTGGTCGGGAACTTTGAATTTCTTTGTACAAGTAATACATTGGCACCATCCAATATTATTGTCAGGGGCAATCCTGATTTAGCTTTCCATTTTCAGTTGTTAGTTCTTGGCACGAAGTGCAAAAATTCATGTTTTGCATACATGTGAATTGCCATTGACATGTCTGTCCTTCGACAAGTTTCTTGAAGGTGTGTTAAATGGGCAGTCTCATCAATTTTTAGTATCACTGTGAAAAGCCAGAAGACACATTTTTATCTATGGAAGCCTAAAAATAATGGTTCAGTAGTATTAAAATGGGTATTCCAGTACATAGAAACTATAATAAGTGTGAAACTATAATAAGTGTGAAACTGTAATAAGTGTGATTTTACAGTATGATGCTGTTTTTCCTACTTCTAATTCACATACCATGCACGTACTCCACGTGTATCCACGTATTTTAAATTTGCATCCCGTTTTAACCCGGTGATGAGTGGGATTAAAAATTATGTTTTAAACGAAAACTGTATCTGAAAATAATTCTTTTAGGTTATTTGTTTAATTTGTATGCTTTAAAAACTCTTTCATACACTTTGCTATTGTATGGCAAGCAAGGTACTACTGATTTTGGTGAACTTAGGCATTAAAATCCCATTTTACCATGCGGTCTTGTCGCGTACGCTTAAACTTTCATCTGACAAGGTTAATTGAAATAGCTGTATATTTTAACAGGATAACCCTTCAGTGCAGGAGCACTGTTATTAATGGTATCCTGTAACATAAAACTCTAACAGAAAAAACCAATATTTGAAATCTAAAACCTAAAAACTAGAATCTAAAGTCTAATCTAAGGACTAAAGTCTAATTATAAACATTAAATAAAATAAAATTAATGAGGATAAAAAATTCTTCAACACATAAAATGTTCGTTAAGCTGTTTCCCATCATACTGACAGTTTTAGTCCACAAGGCAC
Source organism: Siderastrea siderea (assembly GCA_964030785.1). NCBI lineage: Eukaryota > Metazoa > Cnidaria > Anthozoa > Scleractinia > Rhizangiidae > Siderastrea > Siderastrea siderea. The sequence continues at coordinate 63,723,705 of OZ034966.1, read as the reverse complement.
GATCAGTTCCACGTTACATCCAAGTCATGTACAGAATTGGGCACAGACAACTATGTCTATAACATCATCGATGTTAATTTCACACATGTCAGCGCTGCCATGGGCGATCATCCTTCCCCCTGCCCCCATCACTAGCTCCCCGCCATTTTTTTAGACTGTCCATTTGATCACTTGCTCTCACTTCTGACCTATTCCCAAATTGCACCTTGCACTTTACCACTCAACAAGTGCAAATAAAGGATAGTTGCTTATTTTTCTTTTTTAATTTTTACCATAAAGATAATAAATACACAAAAATGTAATAGTAAGTTGGCAAGGGCGGAAGGGGTTCCAACAAGGGAGAGACGTTGTGTGTGTAATGGCAGTGGTAATGATAATTGTCATACATTATTTTTATACATGCACGACACAGTTTCCATATGAACAAGTTTAAATTCGCTTCTTTCATACGAGGGGTGTAATTGGATGTCAGGATGCGAAAGGGCCGCTACAGTGTATGTATGCAGAGTGGTTGTACTGAATAAAGGAGGCAAAACTGCTGCTAGGTCAGAGGGGATGGCTTGTTAAGACATTTTCTTTGAATTCTTGAAAACTACCCTCTTCAATTGACAGTCGCATGTGAGAGAAAAACTGACAGTATTCGTGTAAATTGTGCCTGAAAAACAAGGAGAGAAAACAGAGTTAGCCAACGTGAAGTATAACAGAGAAAACGATCATTTGAGTGCAATTACCATGCAAAAAATAAATAAAATAAAATCTCTGAAAAGTGAAGGTTCATGCGGGCCACAGGCTCCCAACTTTATACAGGTTAAGCCCAGGCCACAGGATACCCATACAGCCAGAGCTTAGCACAAACCAACTTGTGTAGGAGTATTACAAACAGTTCTCCCCCACAGACAGCCCACTCAGCTGGAGTTTAGTATGAACCAACCTCATGTAGGAGTGTTACTCCCTCTGGAAGTGGAGTGGTATTCCCCGTGGAAGGGATGTTGGTCCATAGGAACGTTTGCCCAGGCATTATTTGTTAGCTTTTCATGAACTTTATTGCCAAAGGAAACACATGGCTGTCTTCTGAATCATTACCTTCACATTTAGAGTTTGATGTGCTAACCACTAAGAGCACCTTGCCTAACAAAATAATCCAAAATACCATCACTTACATCATGAGAAGAACTGTAGCTAGCATCTCCTTGGTGACAAGTAGGTGATGAACATACGCCCGCGTATGGTTTGTACAGCAGTAACATGTACAGCCACTTACTACTGGAGTGAAATCAGTGCTATACCTGAGTGAGGAGAAAAATACGACAGGGTACATCAGGAAAGGTTGTAAGTTACTTTGATGTTTACATGATTGGCATGAAAACACTTGTCTTTTCTGTAACTAAAATCAGATAACCATAGCTCAAGCCAACATTTACCTCAGCCACTTTTCACAGGTGGTAATCAAGCTTTAAGCAAGAAAAAACAGTTGTTTTTCTATGAGAGCAAAAACCCCTGTGTGATGCATTGCCTTGTACCGTAAATCAAAAGCCAACAGTTCTAAATTTCAGAGTGGTCAAGATAAAAGGACATGAACAACTTGGCTTCAGTGATAAAGTTACAATTTCTCACCAATTATTGTAAATGGAAGGGTGGACAAAATTTTAACATAGGCAACTGCCTCTGGAGATAGCCCAGAAATTAAAAAAAAATCTGTTGGAATACATTGTGATGCATTTGACTTTCAACCAGAATTTCCAGATTTTTCATGCAGATGGTGAACATACAGGGTTTCTAAACTAAAGAAAAAAACTCAAGGGCAGAAAGAAAAATCTCAACTCACTGACCCCCAGGTCAGTGAGAAGTCTGACCGCTTGACCATTAAAACTTTATGATTGTGAAAATAACAACATTTCCCTACCTAATTTATAATTTCATACGTGCATATGTTTATATTTCTTTGCTTTTGTCACCTTTTGCAATTTTGCATTCCCATATCAACGTAATAACGTGGACAAAATTATGCCAACATGAATACTGCCCCTTTAAATTAAAACCCCCTGAAGCAAAAACAAGCCTACCTTGAATGATTAAGATTTATTTCATACAGTGTTCCTTTATCTGTTTCCATGTTATTTGATGAGGGTTCATTCTTAAAACTATTATCTAAGTGTCTCTGATCTTGCTCTTTTGTCTCTTGAGTAGGGGGTGAATATGTAAGTTCTGGCTTGAATCTTTTTCTGCTCCATTTTATATCCAAAGCACATCCACGGTCAGCTGCTTGACATGGATAGGTTAATGAAGTTAAGGCACACATATTGACATATCTAGCCTACACATAGCCATACCCACCCCCTGCGGAGAGGAGGAGGCGGGGGGAGGGTACGGGTACGGATAGGCTATGACATCTCTTGTAAGAGAGCAAAGCATAGTAGCTGGATAGCATACTGGGGTGTACTATTGTTTTGGTGTGGCATCTAACTGGACTTCTAAGCTCATTCCTAAATTTAGATTGCAGTATAACAAACAGAGAAAGGTGGTACTTTTTTGAAAGGATATGAGGAATCAAACAGGTCAATTCCACACTCAACAGCTGCAACTACCTCCTCTGAAAAAAGAACACAATGCAAAGATGTCAATGATAATCCTCTTTGCATTTGATTACATCAGTGCACGGTGTATAGCACACCAAACAAACATAGTACACTCAAACAGGAACAAGTCTCCACAGAGTTAATCAAAGTTAAAATCCTTACTGTCATTTAACCTGAAACACTTGTAGGTTCTCAGCAACCCTCATGATGTACTCTTGGAGTTTTAAGCTGCTGGAATTTTCCTCGGAATTAATGAGTTTACACTCATGCTCTCACTTGGTCAGTTCCCAGTGGTTTCATTTATAGGTGGCTGCGAGCAGTATACAGGTGTCTATTTGAACTTGAGAAGCCACCTATTTTGTCTTGATTTTTACTCAAACGCTTATTATTAGAATTGTCTGAGACTGCCACCTCCTTTGGCTCTCTCTGACATGTACGCACAGTACATGTCCGAGAGAGCCAAAAGTAATTCAATACACTCTCAAAGAGTGTGAATTTCCGTAATTTATTAATTTTGTTGTTGTTGTTTGCTTCAGATTGTACTCTCACCAGGAGTTCCTATGCCATGGACTAAGCAAGGCTTTTCATCAGGTAGTGCCTCCTAGTAAAATATAAACGACAAAAACAACTTCACACCACTGATTAAAGCACCAACTGTTTATGTACTTCGACATTGCTGATCCTAGCAGTATGTGGGACGCATGTCACCACAAACTCAGTAAATATGACCTAGCTCACCACGATTCTCCCAGTAGCTCAGTGGTTTGAGCGTCCGGACCGGTGTTACGGAACGTCATGGGTTCAATTCCAGTCGGGGACTCAGACTTTTTCTTTGTCCCACGCTCGCGACATGCTGAATATTCCATCTTTTCTTGTTTATGTCTTGTTTAGCAAATCTACATGTGCCAGTGTAATGCTAAGTGTAGTAGGACTGTGAATCCACAACACCAGAACATACATGTACAGCAGGAGCTTTTTGATACCAATTGGGAATTACACATAGGTTAACACTCCTCAGTCTTCATATGGAATAACACTCTTCTACAGTGTACACATGTAGTACCAAATATTTCACAACCTGAGAAAATACTAATAGACTAGCATCTCATTGATACATGCAGGGCAGACAGATGGTGGGCGGCAACATGCAATTCCTCATTATGCTAAAGAAGCTGGAGTTACATGTAACCCATTCTTTCATCCACCCTCTCCCCACCCCCCTCCCCAAAAAACAGAGACGGTCTTAGATGTAATTGTGAAAAAACTAATGATGAAAATGAACAAAATCACACCTCAGTACTACACCACATTTTTTTTTCAGACTTACACTCAAATGAAGAAAACCGTGAACACTGAAAATATTTCTGGAATGTCTTGTGTTTTGTCCAATCACATGCGAGACCTTGTAACCGCAGAAAACAAATGGGTTTCTCAGTCACGGAATCGAGTTGGTTCTCCATTTGTTTTGAAAGACCTTCATCTTGCCTTACAAGGATTTAAATTGTTATTTCTTTTTATCTGAGAGCCACATACGCTACGGGAGCGAAAAATGTGTGAGTGGTCTTTGGCTTGTTGTGGCTGCATTGTAGCAACGACCGTGGACTGTCAAAAGCGGCGTTCGTTATTCTTCAACAGCCTGGTGTACCGTTGCTAAATTTGAAAATATGTCATTTTCAAAATGTGCAACTACACGTTATATGATGCAAGCCCGGCTCGAAGGCACGGATGATTCGGCCTAAATAAATCGAGTCAGCTATGCTGTCAATGGGCGAATTTGGAGAGAGAACATTGCAGTTTCTACTTCAAGGTGAAATAACTGCTGCTTGAGTTGATTTTATTTGAAATGTCGGAAACACTGAACGTTGCGTCGGTTTGTTGAAAAATTTTATTCTGCAAAAGCGCTCAAGCCTATTTTCGCTTGCATAGTGCGTGGGGCTCTCAGATAGAATGGAATAGCACTTCCAATTTCTGTAAGATAAACTGGTGAAGATTAAACCTTGTCGTCTTTCGAAGCAACTTGATTCCGTGACTGAGAACCCATTTGTTTTTGGCGGTTACAAGGTCTCGCATGTGATTGGTCAAAACACACATTCCAGGAATATTTTCAGTGTTCACGGTTTTCTTAATTTGAGTGTAACTTTAAGCACCTCCCCAGAAACTGCTAAGGTTTGTTACATGAAATTCAATTATTTGCACAGTTAATTAAAGAAAATTGTAGATAATTTGCTGTTTCTAGAACTGAGGAAATTATGCTGGTTTTTGAGAAGAAAGGAAAACTAAAGAACCTAGAGAAAAAGCCTTGGAACAAGAATGAGAAACAACAAAAAACTCATCTCACAAATGAAATTGAGTCAGGGATTAAAACCTAGGCCACATTAGTGAGAGGGGAGAGCTCTGACTACCGTATCATCTCACTCACTGTCTCTGCTACCCCTGGGAAAACTACTTGTCTACTACCAATTATTGGACATGTACATGTACATGTATGAAAAAATTCAAAATTCATACTGACCACTGTTTTTTTCAGCAGATTATTCCAGTTGCAGGTACTAGAACTAAATCCTTCCAAAACAAACCCTGGGAACACAAAACATATTAGCAACAGTATTATGGGCAACACTTTTCATAAGCTGAATTAATCACTAAAGGAAATGTGGGAAGTGCTTCGACGGTAACTGATTGTAAAAGAAAACATGAATATTGCAGGGATGATTATTAAGATTACAAACATTTGTTGTTGTCACAGAGAGAGTTCATGCCCGGTGCTGCAATGTCTTGCAACTTTTGCACATTGGCTACATAAAAAGATAGATACATGTAGGGTTAAAACTTGGCGGTCGCATGGTCACCAGTGGTAATTTAAAATTGTCCAGGGCCACTAAAAGTTGAGCTTTGATCGCCCAAAGGGCAACTACAATTTGAGAAAAACAAAAAGAATAACAAAATAAAATGTTCTTTCCTTGGAGTATCTTTCTTTTTTTCCCTTTCTTTCCTCAATTTTAAGTTTATGAATTGTAGTCAAAGTTTAGTTCTAAAAGTGCAAAATTCAAAGCCGTTCCTGATCGAGATTTTAGATCGCTGTGTTTTGTAGATGCCATTTTGATTTTATTGACACGTGACTTCAGACTTACACAGGGTTCTATGCAGTATGTTTTCAAGCATGAGTCTCAGCAATGCTCAATGTGATAGACACATTTTTCAGTGCACAAAGAAAAAATTGTGTTCATTAAAACGATTCAGATACATTGGTGTATATGAAGAATTAATCCACTTCTGGGGGCATAAGTTAAAAGCCAGGAAGCATTGAATTATTCAAGTAAAAATGGTTTAGAAATTTTTTTTTGTCCTAGTAGAGGAAATTTGAGGGCCACTTTATTTTGGCCTGGGCCACTAAGAATTCATGGATACTGACCCGAGTGGCGACCAAGCACTAAAGATAATTTTTAGCCCTGTGTTTCAGAATGCAAATGAGGGCTAACAGTCACATTCTCAAAAGTTTAAGATTTTCGACATAGTCCTTCCTGATGAGATAACAATTCAGCTACCCTGCTTCTCTCACCTGCAACAGGTCTCTGCGATGTTTCTTTAGCTGACCGTATTCTTTCTTTCTCTGAATTTGATCCTTCAATTACTCCAAATAAATTACAAGAAGCCAAACCCTGTATACGAAAACCAAATTAGTGCTACATTTTGTTTTAAATGTCACCTTAAGTTAATGACACCAGTTCATGGGTACACATATTACATGGTAGCTTACAAGAAAATAGTTTCTTCTGATAGTTGTAATATAGGCCTATCCAAAAAAGCTAAATCAATAAAGACGCGGATTTTCTTGAGTTTCCTTCAGCATATTTGTTCAAAGTTTCCACACCTCCAGATACACTGTACAGAGAAAGCACCTAATCCTTCACACATTTTTTCAAAATAACTTTGCATCTCAGTCAGACATGTTGTGTGGTAACAACTTTATATATTTGTTCTTTTTTTTTCTTCAGATGAAACCATTTTCACAAGTTTGCAAAGTGAAAAATATTATGTTTGAATATGCTTGCACTCACAACACTGTATTTAGGATTGGATTATAAGAAATCATATCTCCTGTGGACAACTATCATTTCTATTTTTTGGCTGAAGATGCTTGCTTGCACTCATTTCCTGGATATTTTCCATTCCACCAGTTAACCTACCTTACTCTCCCTTTCTTCAATGCACTTATCAAGAAACTTTAATGTCCGATCAACACATTTACGAATTCTCTTGTCAGTCTGCCTGGAAGCAGGAATTGTATCACAGAGACATTCAGCTATATTGGGCTTGAATGCTTCAAGCACTGCTATGAACTGATCCACATCTATCTGAAAATTAAAACCCGCATATTCTGTTAGTCAAACACTCATCATAATCATCTAAAAATTAGAATTTCAGAATAGCAAATGATGGAACCAAGTCACACAGAAAAAAGTCTATATGTGAAAAAAAGAGTACATTTCTGATGTTTTGACGATCTTGTCTTGGCTTGGGAATAGACAGATGGATCCATATGAATCCATAGTGATCATGATCATTTACAGTAGATTAAGAAATTGCTATTCAAGGAAGTACTGTAGCAAAAAATGTTTGACATACGTGTAGTGGGTAGTAAGTAGTCACTTTCTGCACAAGTGTATCTACATGTAAAAAGAAAGGTCTCTGTTAAGAAGGTGAGAGGTTCAGTAGTACATCATGGTACAACAAAATCATTATGCAAGAGTAGAGAACTAGGCCTGTCTTTTGTAGACAAGGATTACAGATTCTTTTAGTTTGAAGAAAAATCTGCTTCCATTCAGTCACAGGATTTTTATTTGAAAAGTTTCAGTAGATGTACTACACCATGCATAGTACCTTTGGCCGTGAACTACATTACACATTATGCCTTTTCTTGGACAAGTATTGTACAAAGTATGCTTTTTTGGCTATGTATTACAAAATTGCACATATTACCTTTTTCCGGCCACCTGGGGTCCACACAGACACAGAATTTTCCTCATTGTACCCTTCACGTATCTCTTTTATGGGATCTTGTATTGATAAGTATGAAATAAAGTCCTAAGATTCAAATATAGAATAGAAAAAATTATAACGACGACAACGACTCAAGCAGTAAATAATGACGTTTGTATGAACCTGTGGACAGATCCTTAAACGAATAACTTTAAAATTATGATTACAAAACAGTACTTTTTTGCACATGTGCTGGTTTCATATATCATAAAATGAAAGTTTTTTCTAAGGGGAAAATTAAACGGAAGGGTTCACGATTTAGGACAGGCTCATGAATCTAAAATTATGTTGTTTTTTCACCTGTGCACACTGTAGCGAGTACACAAGCAATATTATTTCATAGCATTGTTAAAGAACCAATCAGAAGTGAGTTGATTGCTCTAGTGTGAAATTTTCTTGCCAAAGTTTCGTGTTTAATGATTTCTTGGCTATCTGCACCCGCACCTGGCAGCCATCTGACTAAAGCATGAGCAAATGGTGGTAAATTCATCAACCATGGAATAAAACCTTTGGGTCAGCAATAAATTCAACGTTGGCAGTGTTGGTGCAATCCACTAATAATTCCTGCGAATTTAGTCCTCCATCGTTCCACTTGGGGTTACTATAGTATGTGATCGCTGGGATACATGTGAGTGGGATTATTAACCAATAGAATTACTAATAAATCAGAAAAAAGTAATTTAATTAATGCACATGCACTGAGCTGTGAACCTGTCCCTTTGATAGGAATACTTCCTTGTCAGGTTTTCAGTGAGATATAGATGCTAATTGCCACTTCAACACCTTCAACCAGATCACATTAATCTGGTCATCAACAAGGCACAAAAAATTGGTATTGTTAAAGGGGACCTTGTATTAATTAGGTTGGACTAGTTCATTCATTCACTCAAAAAAAAAAAGAAAAAAGAAATATGCCTGAATAGACAAAAAAGCAAAAGGAAAATGAAAGGAGCTATGTGTTAAAAAGAAGAATAGTAAATGAAATGATGCTAAACCAATTCAAACTACTAAAGGTGTACTGAACTTAAAATAACAGGAAACTTTTGCATTTATTTTGTGGCCATACAGCAGGGTTAAATTACAACAGTAATTTTAAATGGTTACTCAGGCCTAACCTTAATGGCCCAGCCAGATTACACCCTTTCTTCCTTTATCTGAAGAGGGGGAGAGGGAGAATGAGCACCTTATCACAGGTTAGGCTACTTGTACGTTCAACTGAATGTTAATTTATGAAGGAAGCATGTTTTTCAGAGGATCAGAGATGGACCAGATCACAATAACAGTGATGATCCTGACGCAAACACTTTGTACTGTAGTGTTCTCGTTAGAGCGTGTGAAACAATTTACCGGTACCAATGTGCCGAATGTATTGTGGAATTTGAATCAGCTTGGGTTCATGAATAAGTAAATAGTAGACAAGCAAGTGTGATAAGAATAAAGGTTGTTGTAGAGGTGATCAAGAACCAGTTCATGTTGAGTAAGACCTGTTCACACTTGAACCAATTTACGAGAATAGAACCATTGTATGCCAAACTCACTTTCTACATGCATCTCAGTGCATCAGTTAATACAAACATGTAGGCAGGCACTCTATTTACTCCTTAAATATAGCATATTGTAGCTGATGTAGTGTAGTTAGTGTCCCTGGGAGAGTAAAGTAGTGAGAACGGTCTTCTACCAGCTAGTACAGCTTCTTCTCCTGGTACCACACAAGTAATTATTATCAATTAGGGAAAATAAGTTAATTTAACTTGATATTTCCCTTCCAATTCGCAATTGTCTCTTCCCAGATCCTCTAAATATCCGTATATTTGCTCTGTTGCTAATCTGTAAGTTACTCTTCCAATACTCCCTTTGACATCTACTGAAATGGGCTGTATCAGCTTTAAAATATAAAGCTACTAATTCAATTAGGTATTTACAGTGTACCAGTACAAAGTGTAATACATAATGTGCACAATTAAACCTACATCTTATTTTACAATTTGTACACAATACGCAAATATATGTGACATTTGAAAAATTATTGTGTAAAAATTGTAAGCAAGTTAGATTATGTCCAGTTTTGTAAGTAGCGTGAATTGTTTGTTTAATAAAGAACTTGTATTTAAAAAATACTCCAGGGCTGTTGTGTAAATATAAGGGAAAGATCATGTGCAAAATATGCCAGTGTATTACACTGTACAATCCCAGTTCAATCTTTTTTTCTCTGAAAAAGTTTAAGTATCAACTTACATTGTAAGTAGCTAATAAAAGAACAAACTGAAAAAATTCAGGCTTGAATGGGACGTGAAGCCCATGACCTCTGTGTTACTGGTACAGCGCACTAACTAATTGCAATATACATTTGCACGATAGTGTCATTTGACTACAACTGCCAGAATCCTTCAGTTCACGTTGTTGTTTTCTGTAGCAGATTAGGTCCTTTGTTTGTTACAGTGAAACCCATAAAACCATGAACGCCTAAAACTATTTCTGGAATGTTTATTGTTCTGCGACCAATCAGATTCGAGATGTAACCGCAACAAACCGCAAGAGTAATTAGCTGAAAGGTTTCGATCACGAAACGAGTTGGTGGCTTTTGCGTCCACGATAAATTCTCAGTTTCACCGCCGATTAACAAACACTCTGAATTTGTTATTTTTTTCTATTTCAGAGTTTATGCATAAGCAAAGAATAACTATAAGCGATATTTTACTGAAAACAGATAAATAATCGAACAGACACGGCTAGACAGCGCTTCTGGGAGCAGAATAATTGTATTCAGTTTTTCATTTTTTTAAAAAAACGGCCTCTCCGGTGTTGTCAGTTATAATCATTTGTAGGTTTCAGCCTTTTCCCTGTTTGACCAAAACAGTTTACTAAATAAACTTTGCAAAAGTTTCCCTTTACCCTACTTTGGTGCAGAGAACAGTGCATCAAGCTCATTCACGGCAAAACTCTTCCGTCCAAGATGTCAAGCAAGCCGTTAGCCGAACATTTTACGTTATGGACATGAAACAACGAGCTGTATTTTTCTTCCACGATTCTCAACTTTTTTATACCTTTTGGAAATATTGAAGTTGTTATTCTTTTCTATTTCAGATAGCTTCTGTATGAGCGAAGGATAGACGGCACAAGTGAACAAATGTCCAGTTCTAGTAGAAGCGATTCGCGCGTTTAGTATATTTTAAAAAAGATACGTTTCCTTCGGTGTTTGCATAAACATCCCATGTTTTGCCTCAAAACGTGCATGTTTTTGGCCGTCATTTGATGTCTTCGATTCCGTCGGTCCAAAGTAACACAACTACCGAACTGAGACCTAAATAGCCAATCAAAAGCGAGTGTAATTTTTCAAAATTTTTGCAACGGTACGCAAATTGCACGCATGTACGTTTGTATCTGCAACGGCAGGCGTGTTTGTGTTTGCTGTGAAAACTCGGGTCTAACAGAAACTACAGTAATTATTGCTCTACTGCAATAATCGGCGGTGAAACTGAGAATTTATTGTGGACGCAAAAGCCACCGACTCGTTTCGTGATCGAAACCTCTCCGCTAATTACTCTTGCGGTTTGTTGCGGTTACGTCTTGAATCTGATTGGTCGCAGAACAATAAACATTCCAGAAATAATTTTAGGTGTTCATGGTTTTATGGGTTTCACTGTAAACCTCACTGGGATTACAAACTTTTAAAAAGAAAGGGGAAACGATATGAATTCTGGTAGTTGTAGTCAAATGTTGTCATCATGCAAATGTCCTATTGAGCTATCAAGTCCACCGGGAGCTGGTCATTACTTTGCAAATTTGAAATGATCCCACAGATGGTGAAACAAATGATAATGAATACAGTGTATAAGAAATCAACATATATGTGTGAACTGCTGATAAAATAGGAACAATGATGATCCTCTCAGTTAAAAAATCAACTTGTGCAAGGGTCATCATCATTTCCTATTTCATCTGCAGTTCCCATACATGATAATTTGATATCTGCACTGTGATCGTTTTTTTTTCTCAACTTACGTGTAGTTATTTTTACCTCAAGACCTAAGAATTGCTTTATTCCATGACAACTGGAGTGGTTTATTGTCTCAGTTCCTGGTTGATCAATTCTGCAAAAATCAGAGGTAATGACAACTGGTTATTCTGCCTCAACCCTTTAGCTCACCTAGTGAATCCTTGGCTCAAACACTAACTTGCACTAACTTAGCTCATGGTCAAGTAAATGTGTTTCTACACAAGTCTGTATAGGATAACCTACACGGTATGATCATTGAAACAAAACATTTTCGCTAAAACGCTACTAGGTGCCGTTTGTACTTCACCATCTGACAGAATTTTGAATTCAATTCTGTGTTCTCTCCCGTCTAAACGAGGGAATATTAAAACTCACGTGGTTTGAAGGGTTAAATGAACCATCGATGGTAGATTTCCAATCGACTGCAAGACATCTGTGGTGAGATGAGGAACTGCACCGCCACGAGTGTACAGTGAACAGCCAGGAGTCTGTATTTCTCGATTTTCTATTTTCAGAGCTCCCCTGCGGCATCTTCCAAGCTTTTTACGGACTGTAAAGTTCATTTTATTACTCTCACGTGCGTTTTTCGAATTGTGTTTGGGCAAATAGTACGTCAAGTAACCGTAGCATTCTGTATCGTTTGACGCGGACGGAAGATTAACTGGTTGTTGACAGGTATAGAGAAACAGTGTAAAATAGGAAACTATTTAATTATCGATACACTGGCAAAAAAATTCCCCCAAGAATTGATCTTTTTATCAATTAGAAACGAACAAAACAAGTTAATATTTTAACCAAAAGCTAGAGACATTATAATACAATTACTCAAAGTAAATTGACGCGGCTTGCCGCTGGCCAAATATGTAACTTTGTTTTATTTAAGTACAATAAATTTACAACTTAAATACAGCGACCGGCCGCGTGGCCTAATGGATAAGGCGTTCGACTTCGGATCGAAAGATTGCGGGTTCGACTCCCGTCGTGGTCGTTTTTTTTAAATTTTCTTTTCCCTTTCCTTAGAATACCTTTCAGAATAAAATAGTTTTCGAAGGTTTCAAGAATATTTGACATGAGAAAAATCAATGAGGACTTAAGCGGTAAGTTCAGTTCAACCTCCAAAATACCCAGGAAGCAGTGCATTCTCGAGGATTCCATAGCAACTAAGTGATTATTCGAACAAATCGACATTTTCGTGAGCAGTCGTGTAGATTCGGTGTTGTTCGTGTGATGTTTGGTATTCGTAAGAGAGTAACTTCGTTGTGTCTTCGGGCCTGTTCGGAGATGTTTTCGTTATTTTTATGTGGCGATGTATCAGATAACTGGGGGCATGATAGATTCCTACTGACTTGTGTCGTTTATACTCAAGTTTTGTTGTGTTTGGTGAGCCAGAAAAATAAATAACCGCTCCACGGACCGGAAAATCTCGTGGTTGTTGATACTTTTTTTCACTTGTTTTTCAGTAAGTGTTTTAATCGACAAATATTTTTTTCTGCAAGGAGAGTTTTGTATTTTATTTCATGAATAAGTTTCTTTTCGTTAATCAACAGTTTGATCCCATTGTATCAACAACAACAACAACAAGTTTATTCAGTATTACCATTTCTGTACATGGTGTTACCGATTGAAATACAATAAACAATTATATGAGTTAAGAATAGTGAAAAAGGAAATATAAATATAATTGAATGGTATATAGAGGATATTACACGGCGGCGCGAAGATATGAATTTTATTTTCGAGTAGTAAAAACAATATTTTACGAACGAGCGCAGAGTAAGAGCGAGAAATGACGCCATCAATATCCTCACTAGTGAGGATATGGAAAATACGCCACTCGAGTCCCGGATGTAGTTTCGTATGAACTTTTATACGAGTGGTCTATTTTCCACTAAAACACTCTTGTCTATATAATAAAATTAAATATTATTATGTTTCTTTCGTCTTGCAAATGCTTGAAAAATGAAAGTAGCAGTTAGCCCGCTGATATATATAAATCAGCTCAGTATTGTTAAAAAGAAAACATACTTTATCATGGTTATTGTAATTTGTGAATAACTTATTTCGTTCATTGATTTTAATGAAAAGAATCTTTCTCAAATCATCATATAAGTTACAGTGAAATAATACGTGTATTTCATTTTCAACTGAATTTAGACTGCAGTGATCGCAAATTCTAAGATCTTCAGGAGTTTTGAGGATTGTAAATCTTCCACTTTCGATTCTTAAGTTATGATTTCCTATCCTAAATTTGGAGGCGATACGTTTATGTTCAGGATTCTTAAGGTGATTCCATTCAATTGCATTGCGCATCCTTTCTGCGCATCATTTATTGCGTGATTAGCGCGCGCACGAGCGCGCGCGCGTTCGGAACTTGATAGGTTTTCTATGGAAGCTGAGCTGTTCAGAGAAATAAATGGTCGTTTTCTCCCAAACGAACTCGGTGACCCCACTTTTTTATTCCATTTATTTAAGGAAAATACGACTCTACATAATATATTCAAATTTGAAGAATTTTTCATTATTCAATTTTGAAATATTCCGGTTGATTCACTGTTACGGTCAGATTTTAGGCGTTTCATTGGAACCGTGGAGACGCTCGATTTGCCTATTATTTCAAATTAGTTTCACTGTTATGGCAATTTTAAGACGTTTTACTGTAACATTGTACTTCTATCATAAGAATAATGCTTATACTTCATTGCCAGTTATAACTTTGTTGAAGTAATGGGTGTCTCTCGTACAAGGATAGGTTTTTTTAATATTGCTGTCTAAAGATAGCAAACTACCTATATACTACAGCCCCGTAGCGTGAAATCAGGCACGGTGACCCCCTCTTTTTATTTTGTTTTTTTAATGTACTAGGCGTAATTAGTAACTCTGCAAAGTTTCAACAAATTCTCATTACAACTTCTTTTTCGATGGAATCACCTTAACATGATTAATGAATTCAGAGTACTTTGTTTCATTTTTAAAAATGGAGTACAATTTTAGTTTTTTATTTGTACTTATCAAATTGAGTTGGTGGTTGTTTAAGATGTATTAAGTTGTGCACATAAAAGATTTATTTTATTTATCAAACCTGATTTGTTTTCTTGGGCCATTTTATCCGATATGTTTAAGCAAAGTTTAGCGATGCTGTCAGGAGGTTGATTTTCAAGGTGAGAATATTCATTGTAATTTGTAAGGTGAGAGATAATCTACCAAGTTCATTTCTCGATGCAACATTTGGTGAACGTTTGTTTAAACCTAAACACATCTTACAAAAATGTATATGTGTTTTCTCAATGAGGTCTTTTTCCCAGCTACTATAATCACATTTATCATAGATTCCCCAAACTCCGGAGCAATAAGTTAAAATTGGAGAAAAAAGTGTATTGAACAGTTTGTTGATGATGCAAATTGGTAATTTTAGAAAATCAAGATAACGACGAGTCGTAAAAAAGGACCTCTTTGTTTTTTCTTTTAAATTTTCTTTATGATTCGTGAAATTTCCATTGGCAGAAAAATTCACACCAAGATAGGTACAATTACTGACAATTTCAATATGTTCATTGCTAACCGTAAAGTCGTATTTATCGGTTGTTGACTTTCTACTCTTCTCTCTGAAATACAATAACTTTTGTTTTAGTTGGATTTATCTTAAAAAGCCACTCCTGACAGTATTTTGCTAGTCTGTCAATCGTTGCAAACCTTCTGCAGAATGAGATATCAAAAGTAAATCATCGGCATAAAGAAGACAGTTTAAGTGAGAACCGTCTGGCAGTAAGATAGGTTGTTTAGAATGTAAGGTAATTCGTTTAAATAAAGGTTAAAAAGTAGCGGGGAAAGAATACAGCCTTGTCCAACACCTTTATCATAATTAAAAAATTCTGATCGATTATAATTGTCTTTCACAAAACATTTTGAATGGGAATACATGTTAGAAATTATTTTATAAAAGGTGCCACCCATGTTATATTTTAACAATTTAGGTTAATTATTGACTATGGTAACGTTGCGTAACTCTACGTATCGTGTTCGCGTCTCCTTGTGCTCAATCTGTTGTTCTAGTCGCGTGCGATCTTACTGTTAGTTTCGTTTTCGTATTGTTTCTCGCCTTTTTTTTCCCTTCAACTTTCGTCGCCATCCGCCGTTATTTCCAATGTCTCTTAGCCCTCGTGTCACTCGCGGCAGTCTTCGCCATCTAAGTCCCGACTTTGACTGGAATTTATTAGAGCAACAATCGTCGCACTTTACCGCGACAGAAGACCATGCACTGTCAACTGCCGATTCTAAAGGCAAAGGAAAAAAAGGACAAGAAAGAAAAGAAGAAAAAAGAAGGAGCTATTCCTAAACCTCGGCCGTCAGATTCCACATCTGCCTTTTGCAATTTCCATCGGATTTGCCATCTCCCGAGTACGATCAAGCGGGAACGCCCCCAAGCACGGGAGACGAAATAATTCGACTTCAGCTCGTCAAAGATAATCACGACCGCGAAATTCGCAAATTGGAATTGCGCCTCCAATTGGCTCAACTGGAAAACAAAACAGTCAGCTTGCCTCCTGGTTCAACGGAAACCTCGGCCAGTAAATCCCTCGGAGACATGAAGGCTCCCCAGAAGATAGTTAACCCGCAGCAATGGCCACATATCTTCGCACCAGGTGAGCCTAAGCTTTATGTCGATCTCTCGCTCGCCGAATTTTGCGCTGGTTACCTAGTAATAATTACGCAGCTAGCAGATAAGCCTCTTCGAGAACCCATTATTGCTCATTTTCACGAGTTAATGATTCTCGCGTCAACGTATCAGTGGTCAGCGGTCAGATCCTACCACTACAAGGTTATACGGTCCATCGAGCTAGGCCTAGTGCAATGGGGGGACAGTTTTGAACATTTTAAGCAGTCCTTCTTCCTACCTACCTGTCTTCTCACCGAAGCTCACCACAAGGCCACCAAACCCGCTACCAAAGCACCAACCCCTACCGCGGGATATCGGTCTTCCATCGCACGCCACCAAATTTGTGACGCGTGGAGCTGGTATGACGACTGTTCAATATCCGATTACTCAAAATCGCACATCTGTGTCGTGTGTAAGCGCTCGGATCACCAGGCGCTAAGCTGCCCTAAACGGAAGTTTCCTCTCTGGCTGCCTTCTCTACTTCCACAAGCCGGACTTCTGATTACCCTTCACATTCTCCCCCCCCCCCCCCCCCCCGCTCCTGCCTCCACTTCCACTGGCTCTTGTCCTCCTAATCCTGTACAGCGACTTCCTGTTAAAACTTCTCTAACCTCGCATCTTATTACTCTCCACGCTCAGCTGCAAACAGCATCTGGTCCCAACGCCTTCACTTTACGTCTCCCGGTACCCTCTCAACTCAATATTCCCTCATGGCGGAGTCGCTTAGCAACCTACCCAGACACGGAACGTTGTGACTTTCTCGAATTCGGCTGGCCAGTGGGTTACTCTAGCGACTAAACTCCTATTTCCTCCGCGAAAAATCATGGCTCCGCACTTTCCCGACCTGACGTTATCGATGCTTACCTCGCCCGTGAATGCGAACTCGGTGCAACTTGTGGACCTTTCTCGTCAAATCCGCTCTCGAACGCTCTCACGACTTCCCCCCCCCCCCCCCCCCCTTCAAATCGCCTACAGTCGCACTGGTAAACCACGTGTTGTAGTCGACCTCAGTTTCCCTCGGGAATATTCGGTCAACTCTGGAATTCCAACCGCCACTTATCTGGGCGACGACTTCAAACTACGTCTACCCGGGGTCGACGCTCTGTTGGACATCATTCGCCTCAAAGGACGCCATTGTCACTTGTTTAAAATGGATCTTAGCCGAGCTTATAGACAACTACGTATTGACCCGCGAGACTATCATCTTCTTGGTTTCCGCCATCGCAACTCTTTGTATTTCGACATCGCACCTCCTTTCGGTCTTCGCTTGTCCGCCATGATGTGCCAACGCTCTACTAACGCCGTCAGCTTCATGTTCCGCGAATTAGGCTTCCACTGTACGAATTACATCGACGACTTCGGCGGCGCTGAAATTCCAGAAAAGTCAGACGCTACTTTCCATGCCTTGGGCTCCCTCTTGGCTGATTTGGGCCTAGATACCTCGCCCGACAAAGCGTCCCCTCCAGCCACAGCGATGGTTTTTCTCGGGGTCTTGGTCAACACCGACGACATGACAGTCTCTGTTCCACCCGAACGCCTCCACGAACTTTTTAACCGTTGCTCGTCGCTCCTATCGGTCGATCAAGTCTCTCGCGCCGAATTGCAGTCTCTCATTGGAGTAATGTCTTACGTCACGGCATGCGTCCGTCCCGCACGGGTGTTTATGTCCACGCTCTTAAACACTCTACGCGGCCACAAGTCACCTACTGTCTGTTCCCTCTCGCACGATAATAAAGCTGATCTGCGATGGTGGTGCTATTTTTTACCATTTTACAATGGCGTCTCTATCATTAAGACTTCTACGTGGAGGAATGATCCTCTGTATCTCTCCACCGACGCATGCGGCACTGGCGCTGGCGGTTTCTTCGCTGGGCAATATTTTCACACGCCCTTCCCGCACTTCGTTCTTCATCAATTCGGTCACGACATCAATACCCTGGAATTGCTTACCATTATGGCTGCTCTCAAGCTCTGGGCTACTTTCCTTCGAGGCCAGCGTCTGGTTTTACGGTGCGACAACGAAAACAGCGTACTTGCGCTAAACTCAGGCCGCTCGCGCTCCCCTGGAATGCAACGTTGTTTGCGTGAAATCTGGTTTCTTTCCGCAGCCTGGGATTTCGAAGTTATCGCCACCCACATACCTGGCGTCACAAACACCATCGCCGATCACCTTAGCCGTTGGCATTTGTCTCCAACACAGCAGAGATTTTCTGAGTTAACGTCGAGGCTAACCACAACTCACGTCTACTGTCCACCTGAGTTATTTGCCTTCCAAATCAGCTACTAACATCCTGTTTTCTGCCTTTCCTTCACAGGACCGCCCTCCGAGAGAGCTCATATTTTTCATTTTTCGCCTTCACGCGCCCTCCACGATCTTGTGGCCTCGATTCAAGCCAACGCCTATGCTCCAGGAACATGGCGTAATCTACGTTCTCAATGGAAGTCCTTTCTTCACTTCTGCGAACAATTCACCTTCGCTCCCCTACCAGCTTCACCCCAGACACTGTCGGCGTACGCTTCCTTTTTGTCATGCAAAACGTCCTCCTCCAACTACGTTATGAACCATTTGAACGCTGCTCGCCTTTTTCATCTGTACAAGGGTTTTTCTACGGAGTCATTTAACTGTTTCACCTTGAGTCTCACCAAGAAAGGACTAAAGCGTACAATGGGTTCCTCACCACGCCAGAAACATCCTATCACGCCAGACATATTAGTTTCCATGCGTCGCTCTCTCGATTTGACCACACCGTCTCACGCCGCTCTTTGGACCTTGTTTACCACAGCGTTCTTTTCCTTTCTGCGTTAGTCAAATCTGGTCGCGGCTTCAGCCTCTTCGTTCAACTCTGATCAACACTTGGCTCGGCATGACATCAAATTCACCGACTCTGGCGCCTTATTACGTATCAAGTGGTCCAAAACACGTCAGTTCAACGAAGGAGTTCACATCATCCCACTTCCAAGCATTCCAAACTCGCCACTTTGCCCTGTGTCAGCTATTCGTCATTATTTCACCTTGGTCCCCGCACCTTCTGTTGCGCCGTTTTTCTGTTTTCCGACAGATCGACGTCCAGGTTTCACTCCACTCACTGCTAATTATTTCACTTCCTCTCTCAAGCGACTTATTGTTAGCCTTGGTTTGGATCCGGCCAACTACTCCCCACATAGTTTCAGGCGAGGTGGAGCCACCTACGCTTATCAGGCAGGCGTTTCAGAACATTTAATCAAGCTTCACGGAGATTGGCGTTCGGATGCATACCAGGTTTATTTATCTCTGCCCCTGTCAACTCGTGCACAGGTGGCTGACATTATGGCTGCGGGCCTTTTTACAAACGCTTAAAGTCTTCTTTTTAACAATTTAGCCGCTAAACTCGTCCATTTACAATTACTACCATTATTATTTTTTTTCCAATTTTTCTCTTTCTAATTGACACGTTTGGGCCAATTCATCTCAATAATTTTGGGGACAATCACTTGAGCTTGTAAATTAATAAATGTTTGTTTCAGCCCAAACGTGTCCTATCTGAGTCACTTATAATAAGGTCGATCATTATAAGTTTTGATTACAATCAAATAGGTTAATTATTGACTATGGTCATGTTGCGTAACTCTACGTATCGTGTTCGCGTCTCCTTGTGCTCAATCTGTTGTTCTAGTCGCGTGCGATCTTACTGTTAGTTTCGTTTCCCTCCCTCCCTCCCGAAGGGGACAATCACTTGAGCTTGTAAATTAATAAATGTTTGTTTCAGCCCAAACGTGTCCTATCTGAGTCACTTATAATAACGTCGATAATTCTAAGTTTTGATTGCAATCAAATGTATAGTAAACCTTGATGCCAAATTGAGTCAAATGCCTTTTAAAGTCAACAAAACAAGTATAAAGTTTACCCTCTGGGGGAATGAGTAACATATTGGTCTATTAAAGTTCTTAAACTGAAGATATGGTCAGACGTACGATGTCCAGGCGAAAAGCCAATTTGGGAGCGATGTAGTATTTTATGACTGTTTGAAAAATTTAGTAATCTTGTATTTAAGATAGAACAGAAGAGCCTTCCGAGACAACTACTAATGCAAATACCTCTGTAATTTGAAGGGTCATCTTTGTTTTCTGATTTATGCAAGCAGTTATTATTCCATTACTCCATGACGTAGGAAATATTCCAGATTTTAAAATTAGATTAAAAAGCTTTTCAAGTGAGTATTTTATGAATTCTGAGCTAGTTTTTATCATTTCATTGCGTATTCTATCAAGACCAGCGGCCTTCTTGTTTTTAAGTTTTGTAATTATTTTGTCGATCTCTTCAATTGATATTGGATTATCTAATTCCGACTGGAAATGGTTGCTATTCTCTAAACGCTTTTTATCTTCTAGTACGTTTATGTACTAGGATCAGGCGCTGAATGTAGCCTTTTAAATTAGCAGTATAGTAAAATGGGGGTTGTGTAACCGGTTTCTGTGTCGGTGGCACAGGCACAGGCGGTGGCACAGGCGGTGGCACAGGCGGCGGCACAGGCGGCGGCAGGCGTGTTTGCTTCACCACAGCTTCACCACAACCTTTTTTCGACCAAAAACGACAGCCAAGACCATACTTTACGGTTCCTGTGTTGGCCCGCCTTTTTCCCGCTTTCGCGCCGCCCACTTGTATGTTTCCTCTTTGTTTAGGGGGAGGCAGTACCAGCGCGGATGTGTCACGGAAAACATTTCGTATTGAAGTCACGTCAGCAATAGAATATAAGTATTTTCCAGTTGAAGAAATATTTGCAGAGGTATATACCAAGATGGCAGCCGTACAAAAAACGTTTCAGGATACTTGGCCAACAGAGGAAGATTTCAGCCAATACAGTGAAGTTATGGGATGGCGTGATCTTGAAAAAGGATTATACAAGATCCTTGGTTACAGGGAAACACGAAACAACTGTGGTATCGCTCTCATATTACAATTGAGAACAAAAAACAGTGAAAACGTATTTGAAGTCTGGGCACCTCAAAGATTAGGAGATAAAATTTTAGAGGAACATTATGATTTCGTGTTCAACGAGGGTCTAGCGAAATCAACTAAAACAGAGTACTTTTATTTTAAATTCTCACTGTTATGAGTCCCTGGCGATCTAATTAAATATTCAAAACGAGAACATTTGGTGTGTGACCTCTGAGTGTCGCATAAATAATTTTCTATTATAAACCCATTTGAAGATTTGTATGCACTGGTCTATTCACCAAGATGGCAACCATCAATTTTGAAACCATTCGAAAACTACCTCCAGAGCTTCGGGAGAAATATCTTGCCAAAAAAAATTAGGCAACGAACGGCTCTGGGTTGGAAAGAAGTACACGAGGAGTTTTCAAAACAACCTTTCTGTCATAATAGGCAGCAACTTGTGCGTTTAATAATGTGCTTAGAGTGTAGTCACTGCCGTTGGGGAAGGGCTTTGTTACCCCTGTTTTAACCAAGGAATCGAACATAAACTGTTCTACACTCCCCCGATCGAGAATATAACTTTAGTATAAATATGCTATGATACTTTCGACTGGCACAGCGCATATAACTACTGGGCACTTCACAACACATTCCGAAAGGCGACGGAAATTCCGAAGGGTCTCGGAAATTCCGAAAGGTAATGTTTAATTCCGAAAGGTTCTGATTTTTGTTTATTTTTTTTTTCTCGCACCTTTCGGAATTTCCTAGACCCTTGGGAATTTTCGTTACCTTTCGGAATGTCTCCCCACTAAAAAAAACTCAGTTTTGTCATTTCTATTTATTCACTCTGCCCCTAAATGTGATGTCATCTTCTATTTATTCACTCTGCCCCTCGAAATTAAAACAATACCCTGCTTGATCTTACATTCCACATACAGAAAATAAAGGGGTTTTCCCTTTTGTTACGAATTGAACTGACCCAGCGCCTAAATATAGTTTCAAGTGGTTTTTTTTATATGAATGTCAGCTTATTTGAAAAAAAAAACCCCTTGTCACTTGACGTGAGGTCAGTACATTTCGCAACAACGAAAGTTCTTGAACATTCTATTCGAACATAAGAAAGCAAAGGTTATTTCATAACTCAGAGAAAAATCAAAGCGACATGACTGTGCTATTTCTTAAGATTTACTTGATTGTCGCCGAACTTTCTTCGCCGCCCCTGCTGAATGATGTGAGAAGAATAACATACGAGTTTGTTCAGGCGATTGAAGAGGCGCAGGAAAATAAAACGAGCTTCGATTAACCCCCTGGTCTTGTCAAAGACTATCGATCGTTCGAAGGGCTTCGAACACAAATCTAAGCAACGGTATCACTCTGGCATCTTAGGTGGGGTAAAAAAGCGACTGCGGCTTTAAACTGAACGTAAATTAAGTGACATTGAAACTCCGACTCATTTTTGCCCGAAACGTTACGATTGTTGTTGAAACGCATGCCGTGTTCGAGAGGACCTGGGACTCCGGGAAAAGTGGAAGGGGATCATGTATGTAGGCTCGTATCCTCTATTGGGGCAGGATGGCTAGGGGATTTTCTGGTTTTTATCTAAAATGCCTGTAACAGAGAGCCACTGTCATGGGTGCAGCCTTTTTAATGTCAACTCTTTTCTATTTTTTTTGGTATTAAAATTGAAAATGTTAGAGTGGACCCATCGTACCTTTAGCTCTGTTAAGCGGCTCGCGTTTAGATAAAAAATCTTCAAACTCTGCCGCAAACAGAGCATTTGCCTCGCTTTCGTTGGTGATGTTGCGGGCAGGTGGGATTAACCTGTAGCTGTAAGCTGTCGGAATACGTCTCAACCGTTCCTCGCGCTCGTTTTCATCACGCAACCCTGTAAGGATACATGTTTGTCAGAAATGAAAATATTACATGTATTCTGTTTAGATTTTCAGATGGCAAAGTTACCTTAATTGGTATCTAGTACAAGTAACAGATTTGTATTTTATAGTTCACCTAAAGACATTTCAGAGAGCAACATTTTAGATGGTCACTTTTCAATATTATTGTTCTAATGCAATGATTCATAGAAAATGGTGACTGAATGTTGCTTACCTTGCACCAACAAACCACTGGTGTCACTGTACTCTTCTATGATTCTTTTTATGTATAGTTGCACGACAGATGATTTCTGGGACCACCCACCGAGTCGTTTCAGCTGTTCCACATGTGGATCCTCGAATCTCCCTCCATTCTCCAATGCGGTTGTAAGCACAAAACGTGTTGCAAACCCCTGAAATGTTGCAATTTTTAGGTACAATTTAATAAGTAATCCCTTGCATAATTTTTGTAATGAAAAGGAAGAAATGGTTGCTTACAACTATAATGGTTTCATTTCTTCCCAATACAATCAACTTTTCACTGTAGTAATATTAAGATCCATAATAACTGAAATTTGTTCACTTACAGATCTGTATGACCCGTGGGAGATGTCCTTGACGTTGAATCCAGCGTCAAGGATGCTTTTGCGCATAAGCACAGCCATCTGCTGAGTTGTCAACTCTTTGTTCTGCAAGTATGAAACATTTCTATCTTAATGACTGTGGACATGAAATTTGAAAATGTCGATTTTAACAATGCCAGCATAAATTCATGGAGGGGGAGATGGGACAGGGTGTTTGATTTGGCATTAAGTAATAATTGTTTCGGCATCCATCCAGTCTCAGTAATACAAAAAAATATTTGACAATACTTCCACATGATCAAAGAGCGGTTTGAAATTTTGACAGACAATAATTCAATAAATGACTGCAAATCCCAAGTTTATATTATGTGCATATGGTCACCACATCCTATTTGTGTTAGGGGAAGTCGGTTGAAATCCCCCTTTAAGGGCAATTAAATGTTCTGATTTCCAATTTTAATTTTAACTGAAGTAGCAGAAAGTCTGATACTTACCATCAAGGTTTGTGTGGAGCAGTCCACTTGACACAGCAGGGGCCATGATTTTGATTCTTCTTTTATGGTAAATTTGTGTTCGGCCCAGGCCACTGATGGTGTTTCAACAAATACTCCCCTTCTAGCAAGGTGGAGGAAACCCAACGTCACTGGGTAGTACGGGCTTCCTGCTTTCAGGGGAGTGAAGGTGAATTCTCGCCTAGGGGAAAAAGATGTGACAATATCATTGTTAGTTTTAGCTGATGTAATACTTTGGGGAACTTTTATACAGACCTTCAGTGACATACAGTAGATAATGGTAAAGAATCATTTTTGATACACAAGAAATACAGTACAGCAAAGTACTTTTCATAACCACCAAATGATAAAACACAATGCCGTGTCCTCAGCTGTAATAATTAAATCTCTAAGTTAAATGATTTTTTGGGAAGTGAGTCTAATTTTTAATAAGGCAATTTAATGGTGACAAATTCAGGAGGGGAGGGGGTTACTTGTCTGCATCCATGTAGACTGTACATATAAGTAGACGGGTAAAGTTATAAGAAGGACAATGATAGTATTGGGCTCATTGCTGTGATTCTTATGGCACCACAACTGGTGCCGACTGATGTCTTTCTCCTTGTTCTCATTCAGGTTCTGGGATGATGATAATCTGGTAGCATCTGATACTAAATCACAAGTAGATGTAAGCTAATTTGTTTATCTTTTTTTTACTGTTTTTATTTGTAGTGGACTTTTATATGACACTTACTTATGTGTGCGGTTGGCAGCATCGTTTTTCTCATGGGTAAATACAACTTTCATTGTTACCCCCAGTTAGTCATCTCCGCTGTTGATTAAAATTTTGAAATTTTGGTTAGTTGAAATTTAAAAAAAAAAGCCTTTTTGATGTTCTTCATGTATTTCCCCTCCAATTTGTGCCCACTGGATATTCTTTCTATTGGTAGTGGCATGATGATTGAGGGGATTTTCTTAATAATCGCAATGTAAACCTCTAGAAATTTTGAAATTGTACTTGTTCATTTAAATTTCATAATATAAATCTACCAACCTAAACTGTACATCGCCCACTTTTAATACAACTGGCTCGGGGTAAGATTCCAATCCCATGTCAGACCTTATGTTGTTGATTTCACTGCTGACAGTTCTTTGGGCGATTGAGTTTGGTCTTGCCCCACAGTGCGCCGATATGCTGTGAATGAAAGAAACTGTGGAAAAACAATTATTACAATTTCCGTACCCAAATTGTGAATTAGCCAATCAGAAGCCTTGTTTACTGTCATGATTTTCTACGATATCAAGTCACTGACCTGATATCCTACGATATCATGGACAGTTTGTGAAACTCGCATTTTTTTGAGACTTTAGAGGCGAAAATTACAACAGAAATACAACGAAACGTAAAACTATTACATTTGTTAAACGAGAAAGTAATTTGTTTAACGGTAAGAGAGGGAAAAAAATACAATTTGGCGCCAAAATTGGAAGCGGCTACACTGGCGGGCGCTCGCGTGAACTTCACGGACAGCGCTGAAACTTTTTTGGTTTCAAAATGGAGCCGGATTTTCCAAATTTCTTTCTTAACTTGGACTTCCAAGATTCAGAAAATAAAACTCCAAACAAAAGAATTAAATAAAATGGCAGATGAGGAGTTAGAGAAGAGTATTGACGACCAGAAAAGTGTAAATACGTGTCGCTCTACAACGCCTGACTGATCACGGTAACTGAAAAAAAAAACACGTCGAGTCTTAGGACGAATTTGAGTACGGTAAATACCTAATCGCACCTTTTTTGGTACGTTTCGGCAGCATATCAAGCTCGTTTGGTCTCACCATGGGTATTTTGGCTCGACTGCGTCTCGCCAAAATACGAACCATGGCTCGACCAAACTCGCCTGATATGCCTCCGAAGCGTACCAAAAAGGTACGATTAGGTATAAGAATCCAGAACACACAATCTTTACATTTAACATAATTTCCTTTTTTGACTATTTAATGCTTGGTATTAATTTTATATTCGGCATGGTTTGTTTTCTTTTTAATGGGTAACACTAAGGAAAATCCTAGAGCCAATTTCGTTGACAGTCAAATTTTATCGATTGCTTTGATCTGCTGTCCTCTTAAAGCAAGTCTATTATTAACTACTTTTCATGCTCACATAAACAGTATTTCCTATTTGACGATTATTGACTCGAATAGTTGATCTTATCCAGATATTAAATCTTCGATAAATATTTTACACTACTCAAGTCATTAACGTTATCATTCTCGAGAGTCAACTGAGACATTGCAGAAAACTCACGTTGGAGAGATGCCTCCGTTTCAACGCCAACAGTATCTATAAAGTGTTCCACGCCCTGTTGGAACAGCGGCTTTTTCGGCAGAAGTTCTTCCTGTCCAATTTCTTTACGGAGGAATTTCATTAATGTCCCTCCCAGCTCGGGATAGATCTGACCAGGGCTTTGTTTGTTGTTCGAAAGGTGCTAGGTGTTTAAAGGCGAAAAATCAAGGTTAGGTGTATGTGACTTCTAATCAATTATTATGCAGTTTTAATAGCATTCCACAAATGGACAACAAGCAGTGCGATCTTGTCTGTAACGTATGTATTAAAACAAAATTTGTGCAAATTTCTATTGTAAAAATTTTCATACATTTCGATGTGCAAAACATTTTCTTATACTCACCCACATGCATAATCCGCGAAAAATGTTGTTAATAATCCGAGTGTACGAGAATCCAGCCTCTGCCAGGGCAACACAGAAGGCGTTGATGTCAAGGTCCTTTAGTGGCAGCTCTATTGCTTTTGCTGGATACGCGTTCTTGTGCCACACCAGGTACAACTGCCTGGCATCTGATATGCTCTTAATCTGAAAGCAAAAGTCAGAGAAAAGGAGTATGCTTATAAAAGAAGTGGAGATTTTTCCATTTTATTTTTCAGTTGGTATGGAAAATTGGGTGGGAAATGGGACTGGAAAAGCTCCTCAAAATTCCTCTTTGGACACTAGCCTCCCCTCCCCCCTTTTAACGGGTTGCCTTGACACCTAGACGCTTGTTACTAGGTCTGATAATGGAAATAAATATTTCGATTTTCTGGGCCAAAAAGCTATCTATAGATCAGTTATAATTGCACAGTTTGTTTGTTTGTTTATTCCTTTATCTATTTACTTATTTTTTTTATGTGCCTTTTCATGCAGGCTGTATTGAAAGAACTGATATGACAGAGAATCTGCATTAAAATGATTGCCCTCGACAGCATTTCTTGAAGACCAAGAAAATTTTCGGCTTGATTTAAGGGACAATAATTTACTTCATACCTCGTAAACGACGAAGTTTATGTGCGTAATCTTTTCCTTAAGTTAAAGATTTCATATATTAAAGCTCTTTTTTAATATGTCTACAAATGTCTTCTAGGGGTCCAAAATTTTCCGGTGTCAAGAAAGCCGCACGAGGATAAAACTGGATGACGGTCATGGCTACCCCGAATTAAAGTCTCAAAAAAAATTAAATAAAATGAACTGTCTTTGTTGTGTGTTTTTTTTTTTGGTAATTTTTAATTCTGGGTTCAATTAATTCATTCCAGTTTTCAAACACAGTATGGGAAGAGATTTGACACAAACATTTCTTACCGTTCCGGGGGCCAATGTCTCTAGATAGAGTCGCTTTCGAGGTGTCTTTCGCTATTTCCAATATTTTCTCCAAACGTAGATACGAGGGCGGATGTCTGCAAATTAACGTGCCGGAAAATGTCGTCTTCCGGTGCCAATTCTGTAACGGAAATGGTCTTGCATGTTACTTCTTTTAATTGGTTTGGTTACTTGCCCAAACTTGCCCGCCCGGCAAAGCGCGGGAAGAGTATTCATCACTTCCACCGTACAAGGCTACCTTCAGCTCCTCTATTTGATAGGCGAATGTCGGTTGAAAGACCTCTGTTGCGAACTGCAATTTTGGCAGATCCTGCTTTCCTTTATCATTCTTGATAAATAGCTCTTTACGACGAGTTAATATGTTATTCAAGCTTTCAGATTGATGTGTGTAACACCGCTCCGGCTTCCCTTCATTGTCCAGTGGGAGACACGCTTTGGAACGGGCTTTTCCGGTCATGTTTTTGGCCATGACGTCAAAGTTCTTGTTAAGGTGCTGCCAAAATTGAGACTGGTAGTCATCATCTTTCTTTAAAAGTTCTCTCTCCTTCTTATTCAAGTCATCTTTTATAGAGTGTAGTCTTGCTCTTAGTTCTCTCTTGCCCCACGCATCTAGGATGCCTTCATTCTTTTCTTTTTTGCCGAACACACAGTCTATAAAAAACGATTGTTCTTTTTTTGTTTGATCCCGACAGTGTTCAGCTTGTCGATACAATTTCTTTGGAAGTGCGCAAAGCAACGAACGCCTCTGGAATTTACCCAGCCCTCTTTTAGACTTTCGTGTAACGCAACTTCGCCGTCTGTAACAAATCCCTTTGCGTTTAGCGCGAGACCTTTAGTGGCAGACGTGACCTCGTCGACAATGTTCTTGTAGGTTTTCTTTGATTTAGAGTGGTGTAAGGCTGTAGGGCCAATGAAAATAGGTGGAACTTGGGTTCTTTTAGACTTTAGAAACAAATGCCTGTAGCAGAAAGGGGTTATTTCATACTTCCCAAAGGAAAATGTGGGGTCGACGCTACATGGATGAGACATTAGTTCACTCCTACAAAATCGATCGAGATCTTTGCACATTTGACCTGTGCCAGGGATCCATAGGTCCTCCGGAAAATCGTGATGAGAGAGAACTATTTTTTCGTCGGTTTCTTTGGCATACTTCAACAATTCGGCAACTGGGTCTGTCGACGTTTTTTGTTGGTGACTTAAGTGGTATATCTGTTGCCTGCTTCGTGGTAATTTTGCAATGTTCTCTGCTTTAGACGGTCCACCAGCCTCCTTCCGTACGCTTTCATTAACAGTTCGCGAGGGTTCTTTTGCAACACGCTCCTTCATTGTTTTCAATAGGCTTTTCTCGCAAGGGAAAAATGGTTTACTTTGAACGGACGAGCCATGGCTTTGAACCTCAAATTCAACAGTATCTTCGCCTGTAGTAATATGATACTGGAGAAGACAAGTATTGTTAACTATGTCTCCGTTTTTATCGAGAAGCAAAAAATTTGAGCTGCACAGCCCCGCGTGATTTTTTTTGGAGTTGAACTTGAGATGGTATCGGTCATTTTGCTGAATTTCCTGGCATGTCTTTGCAATGACCGTGCAAGTTTCTACCTTTAAGGAAGCATCCTTCTGGATTTCGACTGTCCATGTGCACGTTCTCAGAATGCGTGGGTAAGTTCCATTCCTATCGTTCTCTATATCTTCCTAGTCTTTGATTTGGTGGTATCCATAAGAAACGTTTTGTTTGCTCTTACCGTCAGGGGTACTTTTGAGCACTTCAATTTTCCGTCAATGTTACAATCAGCCAGAATTTCCATAGCTTCCAACGGTGTGATCCGCTCCTTTTTGCCTTCTTAAAATATCAGCGTTCTCACGTCGCCGTTATAATATTTGGTCGGTTTGCTGTATTTCTGTAAAAGTAAGATTTAATGATAACATTGGTTTGATGCTAAACGTAAGAACGATTCACAATTACCTTTGCTGTCAATCAGTTTCACCCAATCTTTCTTATTGATTTGTGTGGCAAATCGAAGTAACGGGGCTTTTATTAATTATGTAAAATCACTTGGAGTGCCTTCCAAATATTACCCAACCCCCCTTCCTTGGTAGGCAAAAATGTCACTCCCCTGTATATTACCCTGTTTTTTTAAAGTCATTTTTTGCCTATAATTTGCTGTACCCCCCCTTCCCCTTTGAGCTTCCCAAAGTAACGTAACCCCCCTACAATCTTGCCAGCCCCTCCCCCCCCCCCCCCCCATGCACTAGTAATAAATAAAAGCCCCCTAACGCTAGTAAAATTCGTCAAGGAAACGTTTACTCAACAAAATTATAATCCATTCTGATTGGACGAAATCAGTACAATTAGGATCGGGGTACCTATCACTTCCTTAGACTGCCTAAGTCTTGGGGTCGACTTCGGGTCATCTGCGAATATGTTACGATAGTTTTCCTATGCCGCAACAGCATTTCTATGAAAACGGCGAGAATAATCATGAATTGAACGTGTGTAAATTAAGTCCAGCTTGGACTAACATTGGACACGCCACTCCTTGCCTCAATGCGCTTTGACGAAATTATGACATGCAGGTTATGACTGTCGTCCTCTAGTAGTGTCGTCCTCTAATTATAGTAGTCTACACTCAAGAAAATTACTCGCTTTTGATTGGACCAGAGCAGTACAATTAATCTCAAATTCAAACACCATTGAGGACGAAATGATGTCTCCCAAAAATTATTCGGACACTTCTAAAGTTCCGAAGTTGTCCAAAGTTGACCCGAAGTCTTCTTAAGATTTCCGAAGTTGAGATACGAAGGTTTCCGAAATTTTCCGAAGTTGACCCGAAGTCTTCCGAAGATTTCTGAAGTTGACCCTAAGTCTTCCGAAATTTCCGAAGTTGAACCGAAGTCTTCCAACGATCTTTTGAAGACTTCCGAAAACGGGCAGAGGATTTCTAAAGCTTGCCCCTGGAAAACGGTCTCTGAGGTTTTGGTATAGAAACGCTTTAAATTTTTGAATATACTATAAATAAAAAATCTCACGACCTTCTTGTACAATTCGTGATTAACGGGTACTAGTGACGTTGTGAAAGTTCTCACAATTTTGAGAATTTTCAAAACATCACTCGTACCTATTAATCACGAATTGTACGAGAAAGTCGAACGATTTCCTATACCAAACGTTCCCATCCCCACCCAAAAAAGGAAGTACTGAGCTTCTAATTAAAATTGTACTAACCTCCCTGGGAATTCAATTTGAGAACTTTCCACAATACACAGTACAACTATCAAAATTTATCATACCACACTTTCGGGGGCGCAAGACTTTTTCCGTTATTTCTATTCCCCGTACTTTTAATCTAATGGGTAGAATTTAGTCACTTACCTGTTTGACAGGGGAGTCAGGAATTACCACTACTGCATTCTCATCTTTCTCCTCTGATTTGACTGGAGGGTCATCTATTACGACTTCGTCGTGTTTTACAGGAGGTGACTAAAACAAAATGGCAGTCTATAAGTTAGTTCTTAAGGTATATTAAAAGGAAAGGTCAATAAATTGAAGGTAAGTTTAAGCTCAGCGGTTTAAAATAAAGAACGATCTCTTCAAATAAATTGGTCAGTTGATCTTACCTTTTTAGAACTATAATTCTTGGGTTTTTTTAACTTTTTTCGTGGTAGCTGCACAGAAGGCTTGTCCTACAAGGAAAAGTGGTGAAAATGACAAAAAAGCAATTTTTTCCAAGAAAATTCATTAGGCATTATCCACGTGGAAGCATAAATTCAACAATGTAACATTGTACCGTAGCCTACCTCATCGGACGACGTTCCTCTAGAGGTTTCTTTATACGGGGAAAAAGAAGGACGGTAAAGAAAATTGTCCTCTACATCTGACATCGATTTGCGTGATCGTGAAGGAGGATAAGTATGTTTGTGATCGTTGAGAAGCTAGTATTTTAAATTGATGCAAACAGAATTGGGCGCCGGGTTTATAAAAACAAGGGCACATGGAAAAAAGAAATTATAACGTGCACTTGCGCAACCTCCGTTTGCCATTTACCAGCAACAAGAAAATTGAAATACTTGAGCACAAGACTCGTCTTCGGTCCACGAGTAAAAAATCTTGGTCTTCCGCTGAGGGCTCTGTACTCCGTGTTGGTGACGTATTTGTCACGGTTGCATCTTGTTTTTCCTGCCGGTGCGAGGTGGGGCCATCGGTAGTAGTTGAACTGAAAATGTGAAAGGATAAAGTCAACCTTTTTAGAAAAAATCCTGTAAATTACAATGATTTCCACTGATTTGGCACACAAAAAATCATTGGTTACGTTCGTCACGTTTGTTGACCAAACTTAAATTTGTTGGTGTGTACATGTAGTCTAAAGATGTTCAGATCTTCTCTAGAGATCTTCGGCAATGAAGTTCGAAGATGCTCGGAAAATGATTGCAAACGTTTGTATGATCTTCGAAATTTCTTTGGAAATCTACTGACCTCTCCAGAAAATGGTAGGAAATCTTCGGAACAATCATTATAATTTCTTAGTCAATTGAAAAAAGAATCAACTAACCAAACAAACAAATTAGAAACGCCACATCGGCATGTAATCATGGATTACAATTTGGCCTTACCAGCCACTGGTACTCCCTGCAGTCAACAAACGGCGCCACGCTTCCCTGTCCTGAGCAATGTCAGCATATCATGGTTTCCTCAATTGGAGAACAGTTTAAAACCAGACAAGAATTATCTTGGCTTGCATGCTCAAGGTTTGGCTTTTCCAATCAGTCCCGCTGACAAAGAACAGAACACCTCTAGACCTCTGCAGGGCATTTTAAGCCTCTGGCAGGAAAATAATTTTCGCCAAAACCACTTTGTAATGCGTTGCGTGTAGGTTCGTCAACGGGCGAAAAAGTTTAAAAAACAGCCAAGAGTAAATTATCTTGCTTGCAAGCTCAGGGTTTGGCTTTTCCAATCCCCGGTTTCAATCAGTGCCGCTGACAAAGAACAGAACACCCCTAGACCTCTGGCAGGGCATTTTAAGCTTCTGGCAGGAAAGTAGTTTTCGCGAAAACCATTTCGTAATGGGTGAGCGCGTAGTTTCGTCAATGCACGAAAAAGTTTAAAAACAAACAAGAGTAAATTATCTTGCTTGCATGCTCAGAGTTTTCATTTTCCAATCAGTGCCGCTGCCAAACAACAGAACGCCTCTAGACCTCTGCAATGCCCTGGCATTTTAAGCTTCTGGCAGGAAAATAATTTCCGCGAAAACCATTTTGCAAATGCGTTGCACGTTTCAATACGTTGCGCGTGGGTTCATCATTACGCGAAAAAGTTTGAATAAAGATAAGAACAAATTAAAGAATAAACTTACCACGACTCTTCCACGAATCAAGCTGTATGATCTGTAGCTACACAAGATGCTCCGCACAAGATACTCCGACAAGACGACAGCAACTGAAGATGACACAGAATGGCGGCTCGGACAGCTTGTGAGTATGTCAACCTCGTGCTCTCCACGGGAGATTAAAGACTGGAAGGAGGTGAGTATGTCAACCTCGTGCTCTCCACAGGAGATTGAAGAGTGGAAGGAGGG
The DNA here is from genome assembly GCA_964030785.1 of Siderastrea siderea. Classification (NCBI taxonomy): domain Eukaryota; kingdom Metazoa; phylum Cnidaria; class Anthozoa; order Scleractinia; family Rhizangiidae; genus Siderastrea; species Siderastrea siderea. The sequence continues at coordinate 63,690,361 of OZ034966.1, read as the reverse complement.
AGGGAGGGAGGCCTCCCATGTGAAAGGGGTTTTTAAACTCCACCCCCACAGGCACAGGCTCCTGTTAAATTTAATCCAGCTACACTGTATTCACCACAACGATAAGCCGTTTATAGTATGCGAAACGACGTAGGATCCACTTGAGATTTGCAAAAAAGGCAATTTCCGAAGAAGATCCGAACATGGCTCGACGATTTCCGGGGACATGATTTATTCAATATTTGAGTCTATTTCTCTCCCCCCCCCCCCCCCCCGCTCGAAAAAGGCAAGTTTTTTAGGGCGGGTGGAAGGAAAAAGGAGAGAGTACTGGGGCGAGGGGGAGTACAGTACAGTTGTCAGTTTGTCAACCTCGGGCTCTCCACGGGAGATTAAAGAGCGGAGGGTGGTACATATTTTAAAACTCCACCGCTTCCCCTCAGAAAAAGACAATTTTGGGGGCAATTGACAAAAAGAAGAAAGAGTACAAAAAGACTTAAACTTTTTATTATACACATGAAAAATTACAAGAATGGCCTCCCTCCCTCAGAAAAAGGCGATTTTTCCCGGGGGGTACTGGGGAGAGGAGTACCCCCTAAAAAAACATGTAAAAAAATTGGGGGGTCTTTGTTTTCATGTTTTGGGGTCTTAGGGGTCTTAGGAGTCTTAGGGTCTTTGGGGGTTTTTGTTTTCAAGACACCCATATCTTCCTCTCTTTAGTCCCCAACGCGACGAATTTTTCACATTTAAATCTTGTTTTTTTTTTAAACTCGGATAACTGTTGTTTCATAACTCTATATTTTTCCTCCTTTAAGTATTTAGCTCTCGTTATTGCCATGTAATTTATTATTTTCATAACCTCCTGTCATTAGTGCAAACTATTAAAGAGTGAATAAACCTAAGTCCTACCGTAAAAAACCTAAGATAATTGAATGTTTCATTTGTTCGTTTTGTCTTTTTGTTAAACATGAGTGATTGGTAGTATCAGTCATTATGTACAGTGGTCATTCTGCGCATGCATGTTCATTAAACAGTTCCCTTGTGACAGCCATCTTGTGTTGTGCACGTCTTTTCTCCCGCTCCAAAACATAACATTTCTGGCGACGAGTCCTTTCAACTATGACAAGCTTAGGAAAGATTGAGGAATTTAATCCGAAGACTACAAATATCAACCACTACTTGGAACGCCTCGAGCAATATTTCGTTGCAAACGAAGTCGAAGCTGATTGATTTAGGTCGCATCGACGTCGTGCCATATTGATTTCAGTCATCGGCGGAAGAACATACCACGTTCTTGCAGACCAGTGTTCACCGGCGTCTCCCTCTTCGAAAACTTACGCTGAATTGACGGCCATTTTAAAGAATCAATTCGCCCCGAAGAAACTGGTAATCTCTGAATGTTACCGTTTTCATACCTTCCTACAAGCGGAAAACACGGGCGTTTCTGAATTCGCAGCTCAACTTCAGCGCCTCGCCAGCACATGCAGCTTCGGTACTCACTTGAACGAAGCCCTGCGAGACAGATTTGTGTGTGGTCTTCGCAGTACAAGCATTCAGAAAAGGCTGTTGACAGAAGATGTAAATTTCAAAAAAGCCCTCCAGTCCAGATTGCTCAGGGTCTTGCGGCCTGTAATGAATAAAATTGCTTATGTCAGATTGTCAAGAAGGCTGTTATGTCCGAATTGCGAAAAAATCAGAACTCTACCTCCTTTTCTCCGAGTTTTAGGGATTTTGCTTTTAAACGCGCGGTTGGGGACTGGCACTAGCTATGCACGTGTAATGTCGATTTTTAAAATTCAGATGTTCACGCTCATACATTTCACCAATCTAGTGGTACAAAACGCTGCGAAACAGGGTATGACGAAATACCATCCGCAAAAATCCCTTAGCAGCTATGCCAGATCTGTAGTTAAGAGTCTCCCCACTTAAGCTGTTAATCCTCGAACAGAGGCCTTTCCTATTTGATGTCACTTTTTTGTTTAAGGCATTCAATGGTTATATGGATGTGGATTCCTCTCAATTTTTTGATTTTTATTGTCAAGAGGACGGATACTCACTTTGACACTAGATCATTAAAAAGGAGATATGCCAGGACAGACATACGCAAAAACAATCTCTTTCATAGGATAGTGGACAGATGGGACATTTTTCTTTTTGAGGCCCGCAGGTTCAAACATTGCACCACATACAAACATTATGCAATCAAAATAAAAAATCGATTAATCGAAAACCAGTCACGACAATTTATTTTCCATACATTACCGAAACCTTTAAAATCGTTATCACTATCGTATTTTGGTACTTATCTGTTTAAAAAAAACTATCAGCGTAAATTGAACACATACCTAAACAATCACTGCACTTCATCCATCTAAAAATACCGCATATGTTACCACACAACTCGTCAGACAATACAACCACAACACAAAACAAAAGGTTATTTCTCTTCAATATTGCGGGAAAATATTAAATATCACTCACCGTGAACACGCTAAGGACGCTAAGGGCCTGGCTAAACTAGGAAACATTGTTGTGGAAACATTGCTGCAGACTCAAATGTTTCCCAGTCTAGCCGCCCGAGAAACATGCGTTGCGGAAACAAATTCTACGTCTTGAAAGCAAGGAAATGTTTCTGAATCAAGTCAAGAACATTTTTGCTTCACGGACGCAAAATTTGCTTCCGAAACGTATATTTCCTAGTTTACCCACCCAAGGAAACATGTTTTCTAGTTCCCAGTGCCACTCCTCAACCCTGTTTCCTAGCAACAGCACGAGAACAGTCTGGGACATGGTAAACAATACTAGTGCAAAAATTTTCTGGCAAATTTAAATGGCGTCACAAGTTCAGAGGCGAGAACTAGCCGCTTCATGCGCGAATAAAGCTTGTTTGGACGATGAAGACAAAGGTCCCGATAGGGAATGACTGAAAAGGAGAGCGGAAAGAGGGAGTTAGCGAGTATCACCTCAGAATTAGCGGCTGAAGATTCCCCTCGATAATAAGCCCAAGAATTACCAAAAGCGCCACAAAAATGCTGTCCCCAATATCAGCACTAGAACGACTGGCCATTGCCCTCAGATTCTTAGCGACGGGAGAGACGTTTCGTTAGCTGGGGATCCAGTTTCAAGTTTGTAGAATTGCAATTTCATACATTGTGTTGGAAGAGTGCGAGGCCATATTTGCTGAGTTTGGAGATTCTTGTCTGCCCTTTCCTTCTAAAGCAGAAGAGTGGAAGGCAACTAAAAACAAAATTGGCGAAAGGCGAAAATTGCATTGCGTCATAAAGGGTTGTGGTCAGCGCTCGCCCTTTTTATAACTACAAGGGCAGTCACTCAATCGTTCTCGTGGTTCTGACTGAACCAACGGAATGTAACACCTTTGTCACACCTGCCCACTTTAAAACAAGACACCAAAGCAGAATGGCCCCTTTTTTGCCAAGTTGACTGCTCAACACAGACCATGACGGTTAGTAACTTTGTGTAAACTCTGGCTCTGCCTGTGTAAGACACCAGCATACCAAAAATGTCAATATGTTTGCCAAAGTATTTAAATATTGCTATATAGCTGAATGTGAGAAATAATCTGTTGCAGGAGTTATCTTTATAACACAACAATTTGCATATGTATAAATAACTTAAGTGTTACTGTTATACTGCAGAGCAGGCAACTGAACAACAAACAGCTGGCAATTCTGATCCAAACAGCATACAAGCTGCAGGGCTGAATGATGAAGACCTGTCACACAGGTTATATAGATCAGTAAGCCTCCAAAATATAACTCAACTTTTTTTGGATCTGCTTGTAAGAATTCTGTAATTTTCGAGCGTAACAAATTATTTTATCAGTCGCCTAATCTTACAGTAATTCATGTATACTTTTTTCAGTTCTCACGGTTATAGGCATTATTACAAGGATAAAGTCTTAAAACATCAGTTGGAGGATTCTGTGTCCTTCTATTAATCACTGGAGCAATAGGTGGTATTGAAAAGTCTTCGGGCAAGGAAATATACACCTAAATATTGCCACCACCTCAAGACAAAGTGCCCAGCCAAAGCGATTCTTATGTGGCAAGGAAATCAGTGATAATTGTGCTTTGAACATCTTGTCCCTAGGGCCTAATGCTACGCTACTACTTTTCGGCTCCAGGAAGTTATCATGATGCCTGAAAAGATACCGAGTCTTTCAAGAAACACCATCACCCTTAGGGTACCTTCTCAAGATGAAAATAGGGAAAAATTGGAAACTCTTACGAATGAGTGCAACTCTTTTATGAGCATCTATCAATGGGAGCGGTAATACGTTTCAGGGACTGGGCATGATGTGTACGGAGAAAGACGTGACCCACGAAGCTCCGCACTGCTGAACGTAATTTTGGTATTAAGGTCAATTAATTTGATGGAAAAAGCGAAAAGAAAAGAAAGACCTTCGAGCGAAAACAAAAACCAAAGTTCTGCGCCTGCTGATAAGGCCATCCCCATAAAATGTTTTGTTTCCCATCGCCTTCCCTCCCGGGAAAGTGGGTCAGTCAGTCAGTCAAAAAGAAAAAAAGAGAAAGAGTTTACCGAGGGAGCCTGAGTCAGAGAATGGATGCTAAGCAAGAAGGCCTGGTTATACGTGCACTTTTGCTTGATAATGTTTTCCTAATCCCTTCCTTAGTATTCCGTGGGACAGAATGGTCGCTATTGTATGTACATTGCGGTCCTATAATGTAGTGCGCATGAGCAAGAACAGCATGTGTGTGTGTACGAGGACGCCATCTTGAATAAACAGGTGTGTTGTGTTACACGAGCCATGTGCTTTGCTGCCTGAAGACGCAATATTTTGGCAACGAGAATGACAGAACTCACACCTACACCACCCTTTGACCCATTTAAACAGGCCGGCAACATTGCTTCTTGATGGACGAGATGGAAAGCACAGCTAGAATATTACATCGATGTACGTGGTGTAACAGTTGACAGTCACAAACGCGCCTTGTTGCTTCACCTCACCGGGCCAGATGTTCAAGACATCTTTGCTACGCTTCAGGACACTGGTACTGCCTACAAGGATGCTATTACCACACTAGACACGTATTGCTCTCCGCAAAAGAATTTTCAGTTCGAACGGCACACTTTTCGCCAGACTCACCAAGCACCAAACGAACCGATAAATCAGTACATTATGTGTTTACGCTGTCTGGGCAAAAACTGTGAGTTTGACAAATATTCCCTTGATGAAGCCATCAAAGATCAGTTAATTGAACACTGTTGCTTTGCTACAATTCGCAGACACCTCCTCCGCGAGAAATCCTCCGCAAACCTAAGCTCCTTACTGGAAATTGCTTGTTCGATGGAATCAGCAAACTTTCAAGCCGCCAAGATAGAAAGTACCTTGTCCCACGACCACTCAGAAAACGCCCGGCACATAACCGATTCATGTCAGCGAGGCAGACGAGCAGGTGAATTTTATCTATGACAGCCAACGGAAATGTACTCACTGTGGCAATGTCGCTGACCACAGGCCAAGAACTCCCAAGTGTCCTGCCTTACACAAGACTTGCTCCCAGTGTGGAACCCGGCATCATTTTGGCAAAGTTTGTATGAAGAAAATCCCAACACCAGGTCGTCCACAAGAGCAAAAGACTGCACACACAAAGGTAAAGTGTGTATATGATTATAATGATGATGACGGTTGTGCATTCCAAGTCAGCCCCACCCAAGCAAAGGTAGACATCACAGCCACAACTAACGGAAAAGTCTTGCCCAATTATCTGTAAAAACTGTATGAGTTAAGTTTTCTTAGTTTTTTTTTTTCTTTTTGTGGCAACAACTGATGAGTGGCCGTTTCGGTTCCATCTGCACACCAGCTGTTTTTTTTTTTTGGAACTTTTGGCAGTTGTGAGTCTTACCCTCAGGAGTAGTAACAATAAGTTTCACTCTAAATAATGTAATTCAAATCCGGTTTTTTGATCAACACTATTTTTGCAAATTAGATACTGAGGGTAACACTAGTTTGAGGAACCTCTTGCCAACTGCTGCACAAGATTGACATCTACTAGAAGATGCAGCTCGAACACCAGAGCAGCCAGCTAGAGAAATGACATCTTACCTGTCGTCAAATCAAACACTTGCTGCAGACGTTCTATGGGTGTTAAATGTTGTTTTATCTCACTATAGTTACAAGAGGTTATGAGGACATTTCCCAAGTCTTTCAACGAATGTTTCCAGAAAGTGAAATCGCCCAAACGGGGAGAAAAAATGCGCCTACCTGGCATGTTTTGGAATTGCGCCATTTCTTCAGCAGCGTCTTCTTGATGAAGTGAAAATAACTGAGGATTTTGTTTTGCTATTTGATGAATCACACAACAAGGTCACTCAGACTAACGAAATGGATGTAGATTATACACATCAGAATTTGGGATAACAAGACTGCATGTGTACAAACGAGATACTTCACCTCCTTGTTCATGGGACATGCAACTGCCGATGCCATGCTGATTAAGATGACAGAATGCCTTAACAGTAATAACATTGACAAATCCAAGATACTGCAAATACCAATGGATGGCCCTAGTGTGAACTGGAAGTTTCATGAATTAATGCAAAAGCAGATTTCTGAAGCTGATGAAAATACATCAACCTTAGACAATGTTGGTTCCTGTGGGCTTCATGTTGTGCATAATGCCTTCAAGACTGATGCAAAGGCATCTGAGTTGAACGTAGAAGAGGTGCTTTCCTCTTTGTATTGGCTATTTGTGGACTCACCAGCACGGAGACAAGATTTTATGGAAATACCGGGTAGTTATGTTTTTCCTTTAAAGTTTTGCAAACACAGATGGCTTGAGAACATGCCTCAGGAAGGGCTCGGGAAATTTGGAGCAAAGTCATTCTGTGTGTTCAGAAAGTGCAAACTGACAAGAAATACCATGAGCCAACCTCAAAATCTTACAGGATTGTAAGAGATGCTGTTCAAGATCCACTCATTCCAGCAAAGATGGCCGCTTTTGAATCAGTCTCAAGTCAGCTTCAACCCTTTCTGGTGCTTTTCCAAAGTGACAACCCACTTCTACCATTCATGGTTAGCACTTTGCAAAAGATAATTGAAGGGCTGATGAAGAGATTTATTAAGTCTGATGTACTCCACAAAGCAACATCAGCAGTAAAACTTCTTCAGGTGGACCTCTCAGATAAGAAGAATTACCTTGAGGTGAAGAGGGTAGACACTGGATTTGTTGCTGACAACAAGCTGAAGAAATTACAGGCAGACAAACAAGCTAGTGATCGCCAGGTAAGGCTATTCACCAAACTGTGTTTTGCTTTTATTGTTAGAAATCAGCATACTAACTACTGGAAAACTTTGAAAAGTTGGGAGCTGGGAAAAATACTCAAAATATTTTGTGTCTCCTCTCCAGGCAACTATGATGGACCAAAAGGAAGGGGCTTGTGGAGAGCACTTGGCCTTAGGCGGAACGTGAAGCCCAGTGTCGTGACTCTCTGAATCTCAATTCTCTCCCATTGTCCTTTCCAGCTTTTTAGCAGGTCCAGGCCACTGAAATCTATGGAATCAATTCGTAATACCCAAGGGACTAAACTTTCTATTGATAGCAGGCATTTAGCTCAAGTTTACTAAAGTAGGCTAGGTTGTAAGAGTAAGTGTCAACTTGTTTATGATTGTGTCGTGTAGAAATCATGGTCAACTCCTCACTCTTCACTTACCGGTTTTTTCAGGTTTACCAGTTCAGAAGTGAATTTCAGTCCTTCCTTAGCACAGTCGTCAGCAAACTGGTTGAGAAGACCCCTATAGTCTACGCTATGGCACGAAATCCGATGTATCTGGACCCCTTGTGTAAGACAAAGAGGCATGCTGCACAAAGTTCAAAGTGGTGCTGAAGAAGTTGGTTGAATGCAACAGACTGAGCATGCGTAATTGTGACTCTTGAGTTTTGCAGTACTCCAAGTTTGTGGATAGAGCTGTTGATGCTGAAAGATCAGCCTTTGATGAATTCAACTTTAAAGTGGACGTTTTTCTGGAGAAGCATATCGGCTCTGTGAGTTCACTTTCTAAGCTCTGGGATCTGCTGAGAGTGTGGAGAGAGGCTTTTCGATAAACCGCCAAGTGATGATTGAGAACATGAAAGAACAGACTTTCATTGGCCAGCGTACAATTCATGACCACATTCTGAGTATTGGAGGGTTAATTCAGGTGGTAGTTAGCAGAGAACTTCTTGCAGCAGCTAGCAGGGCGAGACAACGGTATGTTGCCTATCTTGAAGAGCAGAAACAAGAGAAGCACAAAGAAGCTCAAAGCAAGAAGCGGAAAGCAATTCTTGAGGACAAAGCAGAGTTAGAGAAGAAGAAAAAGCGCCTTACAACTGAGATTTCTACGGAAGCTTCAAAGGGACATTGAACTTTATGAAAAATGGAAATTTTTTTTTAAAAAATGGAAGTTGAAGTTGTGAAAATGGAAGTTTGTTTTTGAAAAATGGAAGTTGAAGTTGTGAAAATGGAAGTTTGTTTTTTTGAAAAATGGAAGTTTGTTTTTTGAAAAATGGAAGTTGAAGTTGTAAAAATGGAAGTTTGTTTTTTGAAAAATGGAAGTTGAAGTTGTAAAAATGGAAGTTTGTTTTTTGAAAAATGGAAGTTGAAGTTGTAAAAATGGTAGTTTGTTTTTTGAAAAATGGAAGTTGAAGTTGTAAAAATGGAAGTTTGTTTTTTGAAAAATGGAAGTTGAAGTTGTAAAAATGGAAGTTTGTTTTTTTGAAAAATGGAAGTTGAAGTTGTAAAAATGGAAGTTTGTTTTTTTGAAAAATGGAAGTTGAAGTTGTAAAAATGGAAGTTGAAGTTGTAAAAATGGAAGTTTGTTTTTGAAAAATGGAAGTTGAAGTTGTAAAAATGGAAGTTTGTTTTTTGAAAAATGGAAGTTTGTTTTTTGAAAAATGGAAGTTGAAGTTGTAAAAATGGAAGTTTGGTTTTTGAAAAATGGAAGTTGAAGTTGTAAAAATGGAAGTTTGTTTTTTGAAAAATGGAAGTTGAAGTTGTGAAAATGGAAGTTTGTTTTTTTGGAAAATGGAAGTTCGTTTTTTGAATATTGTTTCCAGTCCCTTGCCAAGCGCACATGTTCACGATGGCGGATGTCACTGCTGACGGCGTCAACGATGTGGAATCTTCTTGCAAACAAGTAAGCTGTTGATGCTCCTTTTGTCTTTTGAAAGCAAGAGAGAAGACAGTTGATTTGTCGAATGGCGTGTTATTCTTTACAGGTGGCTGATTTCATCTGTAAACATATGGGCAACCAAACTGCCGAGCGCTTTCGGAAGGAGAAGGTAAGTGTAACCTTAGTTGTCTGCCGAATATAAGCTTGAAGCGAACGGGTATTCTTTACCGGTTGTGATGTAAATAATCAAAAAACCTTGAACTGTATTGTTTTAACTACTGAAAAATGGGCCGAATCACGAAACCTAAAAGAAAATGGATTGTTTGTGTGATGTAAAGACCGTACTCCCTGATGCAACGGTGCAAATATGTTATCAAGGTCGTGTTTCTTCCACCTTTATTGTACCATTGTAATCTCAGTTAGCTGTCAAGAACAAAAGAATACCACGCCGTACTCTTGAAAACTGCGTGTAAAAGTCCAGGTACAATTTTGCTACAGCTTGTATTGTTTAACCAACCGCTCTCTGAAATCTGTTTTGTGGAAGAAGTACAGGCCGCCTTGACGCGATAAGAGTGCGTGACATTTGTTACTCTCGTGGAGTTGCCTGGCAATTATTGTTTAATAAATTTCAGCTCTTCTTAGGAACGTGAATGTGAAGGTTGTACATGTACTATGTAAATCCCAAAATTGTTGACACTTTCATGAAACTTTGAAAGAATAGAAGACAAACTATTTGCGAGAAAATGCCAAATGGCACTTTCACTGTATGTTTGTTTACATTTCCTAAAATCTGACTTGTCAGGTAGTTTTGAATATATTTTATTAGAATTTCACGAGTAGTGATATCCACATTTAAATTTCTTATTATAGACATCGAAGGATACAAACAAAATGCACAGGCTCTAATCCTGAGTTGATATAAAACCTAATTGCCCTATAGCAAATAGTGCTGACTGGCATTATTATTTTGTAAACAGTGGAAGTGACAAAGCAACACATAAGACGTGATAGGAATCGGTTTGGTTAGAGATTGATAACATCTAAAGTCATATCCTAAAATGAAAAAAAACGACGGTGAATTTACTCACTTGTCACTCATGTTCCACTGCTGCATCCACAGGAATTATTACTCATATTTCAAAACAAATTCCTTTGGAAATCCGAGCAAGCCTGGATTTCACTTGCATATTTAATCCTATATTTGGTAAAAGAAGAATTTTTGATATTGTACAAAATTATATCATTCTTTCTGTGGAAAGAATGCTAGTCAGCAGTTTGATAATTAGTAAGTAGGTAAGAAGGTTCTTTATTCTGAGTTGTTAATTACTAACAGAGTTGATTATATATTGGAAGGCAGGTGAAATACACATGTAACATGTCCCTGCTTAGATATGTACAAGAAGCTAGGCTAATGACAACCTTATTCCCAGGGTCTTTCATCTCACCTGCACCACCCCCTGGGGGGGGGGGGGGGTTAACTCCCTCATATGGCCTATACAGGGACCTTCCTGCTGGACAGGGTATGGTTTTTTGCCTCTCTGTCCCAAGCTTCATGGTGGTCAAACACAAAAAACAAGGTCACTTCTAGTTTTTCAGAACCTTGAAGTTTGAATCAGTTCAGGCTTTTACGAGCTCGAAGTTCGTATGAAAATGATACACAAAATGTCCCGATAAACAAAATTTCATGCTGATTAAACTTGTGGATGCCCGTTACTTCATTGTGAACACATGCTCAAAGTAAAAAGCTTAAGTTTTCAGAAATGGTGTTAAGTTTTGTGGTTAAAGTGAAACTGTCGACATTTGTCTGTGTTTTCTTTTGCAAAATTATGGCGGGAACTATGCATGTGTCATGCATTTGACCGCTGTGAAGTCCCAAGGAGGGTATATAATTTTATGGAAGGCTCTCCTAAGCAAGGTTCAATTGCATGATTGTCATCGTTAAATATGGTTAAAACTCTTGAGTTTTGCAGTACTCCAAGTTTGTGGATAGAGCTGTTGATGCTGAAAGATCAGCCTTTGATGAATTCAACTTTAAAGTGGACGTTTTTCTGGAGAAGCATATCGGCTCTGTGAGTTCACTTTCTAAGCTCTGGGATCTGCTGAGAGTGTGGAGAGAGGCTTTTCGATAAACTGCCAAGTGATGATTGAGAACATGAAAGAACAGACTTTCATTGGCCAGCGTACAATTCATGACCACATTCTGAGTATTGGAGGGTTAATTCAGGTGGTAGTTAGCAGAGAACTTCTTGCAGCAGCTAGCAGGGCGAGACAACGGTATGTTGCCTATCTTGAAGAGCAGAAACAAGAGAAGCACAAAGAAGCTCAAAGCAAGAAGCGGAAAGCAATTCTTGAGGACAAAGCAGAGTTAGAGAAGAAGAAAAAGCGCCTTACAACTGAGATTTCTACGGAAGCTTCAAAGGGACATTGAACTTTATGAAAAATGGAAATTTTTTTTTAAAAAATGGAAGTTGAAGTTGTGAAAATGGAAGTTTGTTTTTTGAAAAATGGAAGTTGAAGTTGTGAAAATGGAAGTTTGTTTTTTTGAAAAATGGAAGTTTGTTTTTTGAAAAATGGAAGTTGAAGTTGTAAAAATGGTAGTCTGTTTTTTGAAAAATGGAAGTTGAACTTGTAAAAATGGAAGTTTGTTTTTGGAAAAATGGAAGTTGAAGTTGTAAAAATGGAAGTTTGTTTTTTGAAAAATGGAAGTTGAAGTTGTAAAAATGGTAGTTTGTTTTTTGAAAAATGAAGTTGAAGTTGTAAAAATGGAAGTTTGTTTTTTGAAAAATGGAAGTTGAAGTTGTAAAAATGGAAGTTTGGTTTTTTGAAAAATGGAAGTTGAAGTTGTAAAAATGGAAGTTTGTTTTTTTGAAAAATGGAAGTTGAAGTTGTAAAATTGAAGTTTGTTTTTTGAAAAATGGAAGTTGAAGTTGTAAAAATGGAAGTTTGTTTTTGAAAAATGGAAGTTGAAGTTGTAAAAATGGAAGTTTGTTTTTTGAAAAATGGAAGTTTGTTTTTTGAAAAATGGAAGTTGAAGTTGTAAAAATGGAAGTTTGGTTTTTGAAAAATGGAAGTTGAAGTTGTAAAAATGGAAGTTTGTTTTTTGAAAAATGGAAGTTGAAGTTGTAAAATTGGAAGTTTGTTTTTTGAAAAATGGAAGTTGAAGTTGTGAAAATGGAAGTTTGTTTTTTTGGAAAATGGAAGTTCGTTTTTTGAATATTGTTTCCAGTCCCTTGCCAAGCGCACATGTTCACGATGGCGGATGTCACTGCTGACGGCGTCAACGATGTGGAATCTTCTTGCAAACAAGTAAGCTGTTGATGCTCCTTTTGTCTTTTGAAAGCAAGAGAGAAGACAGTTGATTTGTCGAATGTCGTGTTATTCTTTACAGGTGGCTGATTTCATCTGTAAACATATGGGCAACCAAACTGCCGAGCGCTTTCGGAAGGAGAAGGTAAGTGTAACCTTAGTTGTCTGCCGAATATAAGCTTGAAGCGAACGGGTATTCTTTACCGGTTGTGATGTAAATAATCAAAAAACCTTGAACTGTATTGTTTTAACTACTGAAAAATGGGCCGAATCACGAAACCTAAAAGAAAATGGATTGTTTGTGTGATGTAAAGACCGTACTCCCTGATGCAACGGTGCAAATATGTTATCAAGGTCGTGTTTCTTCCACCTTTATTGTACCATTGTAATCTCAGTTAGCTGTCAAGAACAAAAGAATACCACGCCGTACTCTTGAAAACTGCGTGTAAAAGTCCAGGTACAATTTTGCTTCAGCTTGTATTGTTTAACCAACCGCTCTCTGAAATCTGTTTTGTGGAAGAAGTACAGGCCGCCTTGACGCGATAAGAGTGCGTGACATTTGTTACTCTCGTGGAGTTGCCTGGCAATTATTGTTTAATAAATTTCAGCTCTTCTTAGGAACGTGAATGTGAAGGTTGTACATGTACTATGTAAATCCCAAAATTGTTGACACTTTCATGAAACTTTGAAAGAATAGAAGACAAACTATTTGCGAGAAAATGCCAAATGGCACTTTCACTGTATGTTTGTTTACATTTCCTAAAATCTGACTTGTCAGGTAGTTTTGAATATATTTTATTAGAATTTCACGAGTAGTGATATCCACATTTAAATTTCTTATTATAGACATCGAAGGATACAAACAAAATGCACAGGCTCTAATCCTGAGTTGATATAAAACCTAATTGCCCTATAGCAAATAGTGCTGACTGGCATTATTATTTTGTAAACAGTGGAAGTGACAAAGCAACACATAAGACGTGATAGGAATCGGTTTGGTTAGAGATTGATAACATCTAAAGTCATATCCTAAAATGAAAAAAAACGACGGTGAATTTACTCACTTGTCACTCATGTTCCACTGCTGCATCCACAGGAATTATTACTCATATTTCAAAACAAATTCCTTTGGAAATCCGAGCAAGCCTGGATTTCACTTGCATATTTAATCCATATTTGGTAAAAGAAGAATTTTTGATATTGTACAAAATTATATCATTCTTTCTGTGGAAAGAATGCTAGTCAGCAGTTTGATAATTAGTAAGTAGGTAAGAAGGTTCTTTATTCTGAGTTGTTAATTACTAACAGAGTTGATTATATATTGGAAGGCAGGTGAAATACACATGTAACATGTCCCTGCTTAGATATGTACAAGAAGCTAGGCTAATGACAACCTTATTCCCAGGGTCTTTCATCTCACCTGCACCACCCCCTGGGGGGGGGGGGGGTTAACTCCCTCATATGGCCTATACAGGGACCTTCCTGCTGGACAGGGTATGGTTTTTTGCCTCTCTGTCCCAAGCTTCATGGTGGTCAAACACAAAAAACAAGGTCACTTCTAGTTTTTCAGAACCTTGAAGTTTGAATCAGTTCAGGCTTTTACGAGCTCGAAGTTCGTATGAAAATGATACACAAAATGTCCCGATAAACAAAATTTCATGCTGATTAAACTTGTGGATGCCCGTTACTTCATTGTGAACACATGCTCAAAGTAAAAAGCTTAAGTTTTCAGAAATGGTGTTAAGTTTTGTGGTTAAAGTGAAACTGTCGACATTTGTCTGTGTTTTCTTTTGCAAAATTATGGCGGGAACTATGCATGTGTCATGCATTTGACCGCTGTGAAGTCCCAAGGAGGATATATAATTTTATGGAAGGCTCTCCTAAGCAAGGTTCAATTGCATGATTGTCATCGTTAAATATGGTTAGATCAGAGAGATCTGCTGGCCTTTAAAACATGTTGTGCAAGGAAGAGTTTATTTTGTAATTTTTCCTTCCTAGAATAAAGGGTGTTGTCATAAACAGGGTTTGTATTTTAGGGCTTTTTTTGTCCATAACAGGATCAGAGCTGCACACCCCCAGCAGCACCCTTTCACCCTCTACTTCCAGAATGGGAAACTCTCCACATGCTTTCCAGACCAAAAGAAAAATCCAGGTCAATTTCCCCAGCATTCTCTGGCAAAGATCAAATTAATCATGCCCCCAAAGACCTCCTTGTATGTGGACTTAAGGTGTTTAATACTTATTGCTTTGCTGGTACAATTATAGCTATTATTACTATTAGTTATTATTATTATTGTTATTACTATTATTATTATTATTATTATTATTATTATTATTATTATTATTATTATGAATAGGGTACTTGCATTGAAAGTAATGGGAAGGCCAAGAGGGGTACTCCTCGAAATTTGAGGTGAGGGTGTGCTGCTTAGTTTGCCAAACCCCATTTTTTTTTTTTTACAAAAATGTGCTATGCTGTGAGATTAGGCTTCTAAAATTGAAACCAATTTTCACGCTCTGAAACCAAAACGATGAATATCTATGCCCATTTTCAGTCCAAAATGGGACAAAAGCCATAACCTTTGGGGGGGCCCTTATTTTTGTAGCTTATATTCCTATGT
Source organism: Siderastrea siderea (assembly GCA_964030785.1). Classification (NCBI taxonomy): domain Eukaryota; kingdom Metazoa; phylum Cnidaria; class Anthozoa; order Scleractinia; family Rhizangiidae; genus Siderastrea; species Siderastrea siderea. Next base: position 63,675,325 of record OZ034966.1, on the reverse strand, counting down.
TTCAGACTTCCACTCCCCTCTTTTTGGTTGTTAAGGTTCAAATGAAAGCCTAATATACATTCCTCAAGTGCGACTGTCGCAAATATTAAAATTTCCAAAATTATGGGATGTAATTAAAGTTTTGGGTGGGGCATGACAGAAAATGCCCCTTTTCAAAAGTGCTTCTTATTGCATTTCGGGGATGATTTATTGGCACTTTTGGAAACTCCACACAAACTCTCCCAAGTTCATCTCTGTTCTAAGAAATACATCCCATCACAGATACCAGATTAAAAGATAAGAGGGAGAATGAGCTCTGTAACTCTATTGAACAAAGCAAGAAGGTTGTATGTTACAGTTTAAAGAAGAAGAAACTCGGATTTTCCCCCTTTTAGCCTCCTCGGACCCACTTTTGTTTCAATTTGTAGAATATATTTTCAACTGCCAGGTGCTCAGTCTCGATTTTTCGGGGAAATGTCACTTAAAGGTCATATCCTACGGTGCGTCAACAAGTATTCCCTCCTTTTTCAATTATTCCCTGATTAAAGATTGAGACTATAATAAAGTTATTTGATTTGATTTGATTTGATTTGATTTGATATTTTCTGTCTGCGAAATATTGATTTTGAAGGGGCCATTCCTTTTTCTTAGGTTGATAAGTCTGCGGTTCTACTGATGTCTGATGAGCAGCTTTCTTCCATGGGTGTCTGTACCATTGGAGAACGCCTACGACTGAGAGCATTTTGTTCGCCTGGAGCGTCAACATCAAAGTCCTTAGGCCTCTCTAAGACTTCTGATAGGCAAGAAAAGGTAGAAAAAATTCAAGAGATTCTCAACCGAAACAAGCGAGGAAAGAGAAGTAGTGATAGTGTTAGTTCGACTGGTTGTCCATCAAAAGTACGCCAAAAGGTCACATTAAAGTTCGACTTTGGATGGAAACATTACGTTGATGGAAAGTACAAACTGAAAAGAAGCGATCGAGGTGGGGGAAAACGCCGCATCGATGTTTCCAAGACTGCGAGTTATGACGAGTGTCTTCAAATTGCGAAAAAGTTGTTCTTCCCGAAAGGCTTAAGTGACGAAGGCCACGAAGATGATATGTATTTCCTCCTTGCCGACAACAATTCAAGTGACATAGAGAATTTGGAAGACGGTTCCGAAATAATACCATTTTCTCCAGAGAAATACAAAGAAGTCACAGGCTTCACACTACCAGGTGTGTATTTATTGTCAAGAACAAAACGTTCCGTTGACGACGACAGTTCCGATGTCTTCGAGGGTGACCAGCAAGATCAAGCGTCAGCCCTGATTGGGAGCAGTGCAAGCAGAAGTGCTTTCTTCGCCGAGCTCGAGCGTCAGGTATCTGAATCAGCGACGACAGACGGTGCGAAGGAGGCAAGCAGAGTGGAACGTATCCAAGAGGAAATAACAAAGGCAGAAAAAGAAGCAGAGGCTTTGGAAATGCTTAGAAAGGCACGAGAGCTAAGGGTTCCACCAGAGCCTGATAGTGCACATTCTCGGGTGGTTCTTTCAGTGCGCCATCTACATTTAGGTGTTTTAACACGTGCATTTTTCACGACAAATACTATATCAGCAGTGTACGATTGGGTAGGTTCTTTAAGTAAAACACCCAAACACTTCATTTTGTCCAAAGTTCCCACGGTACCCATATACCCAGATGAAAGCGTCACCGTCGCTGATAAAGAAGTCCTAACCATGACTGAAGAGGAGTCCGCCATACCTGTGTCGAGGGATGAAACCGAAATTACCTTCTACAGTGGAGAAAGTGATAGCGAAACAAACAAAACCTTACCCTTCTCTGAAGCAACCATTATGGAAGTTGGTGACAAACCTCCAGAGGTTCTGTTAGAAGACGACGATGGAGTAGAGGGAACAACTGAAGATGAGGATACTTTACAAGGCTTTAAAACGCTAGAGGAACGGAGGAAAGCACATGCGCAAAAGTCTGAACTGTTGAAAGAGGAGCTTATCACTGTCAGTCGTCATAACGTCCTCAAGGAACTGTTGGCCATCTACCAAGACCCGCAGATTTCCCAAAAGAAACTGGTAGCATTTCTCGATGAAGACTCTGGAAGCGGTGATGGGGTTCTTCGGGAGATATACTCTATCTTCTGGAGTAATTTTGTGACCCAAAACTGTGAAGGAAGTTCTCAATTTGCAATTTCGGTCACTCCAGCCATGCAACCCCAAGATTACGTCTTTGTCGGACGAATTCTGACTCACAGCTATATTCAGTGTGGCAGCTTTCCAGTTCAGCTTGCTCGAGCGTCACTGCATCAGGCCATCTTTGATTCTGTCAGCGATGAGATCCTTTTGGATTCCTTTTTGATGCTTCTTCCCGTCAAAGAACGTGACAGCGTTCTTTCTGGCCTAAATGGCACAGGACGTTTCCCCTTAGAGGAAATCCTTGATATTCTTGATGACTTTAAAGAATCAACAATGCCAACCCCGGAGAACTTTCGTTCATTGCTGATCAAAGTAGCGAAATCCGAGCTCGTTACAAAGCCGTACTTGCCTCTTCTTAAGCTGAGAGCAGGAATGGGTGAGTTTTGGAATGGCCTTCGACGAGAGGAGTTAGACGCAATTTACCACATGTGCAACCCAACTCCACAGAGAGTTGTTCGTTACTTGAAGGCAGTTGCTAATGATGCTCAAGAGCAAAGAGTTGTCCGGTGGTTGAAACGATACACAAGGAATTTGGATGACAAAATGGCGGTACGTTTTGTACGCTTCTGCACTGCTTCGGACGTACTTATTCCTGGGAGAAACATCTTGGTCCGCTTCCAAACTATGACGGAGAATGCCATCAGCCCGAAAGCACGTACATGCTTTCTCACTTTGACAGTGGCAAGAAATTACCGATCGTACAACCAACTTAGGGGATAACTTCGACTTTTTTCTGCGCGATCCCTCTCTGTGGGATTTGTCAGACTGAACGCACTGTCCGAAGGAACGTTCTTAACCTCTGTTGAAGAGCATTACTGAAAAGTACTAAGGCAGGTACATTCCGTGACTGTAACTTACATTCACGCCCCTTTGTGTTAAAGTATGTATTTTCTAGTTCTATAGAGACAAATGAACTATGATGACGATGTTCGTTTAAGGGTAGAAGTTCCCAAAAAGTCAACTGTACCATAACACGTTGAGTTAACTGAAAAGTTGTTTTGGTATATAAGAACTCGTGACCTTTGCGGGCTTCCCATTAAAACAGGAACTCGACTTCAATACCATGGTAGCGATTGTGGTCGACAACCATAATTACATCAACAACCAACAGACCGTTAAAAAGAAAATGGGATCGATCCGCGAATCAAAAAACACGAACGTCACATTTTGACTTTGTTGAGTTACACGTAGTTGTTTCCGCGACAGTTTTGAAACGTTCGTTATGGTTATTTCTTCATCTGCGAAGTTCACATGTTTTAGAAAGGTCTAGCAATACTGCATACTGTGAAGGTTTGCTTCACGTTTTGGTTGGTGGTTTGTATCGTTTACTTCTTGTAGAGACAGGAGAGAGGCAATGATGTTCATTTTAACTAATAGTTAATTTTCAGATCAAGTTTTAATACCTGACTGTGAAAGGTGTTTCTCAGGAATATTAAGGACTGGATCTGCACATATCTGGTTCAGAAAGTAAGCGGGGTGGTCTATCTTGGAAAGAAAACATGTGATAGTATAAGACTTGGCCATGGCCTTTTTCCTGTTATTTTTTGCCATTGAAGTTTCCATGGCAACAGATTGCGTGACCAATTAAGGTTTTACTTCCGTTATGTCATTTAGGGCTTTTGCACACTAGAAGAAAAAACGTCTACCTGGTTTTTTCATTCCTTTTCTACCATACTGAGGTACTTTTCAAACGTAACTGGAAAGGTGGTCTCTTTATCCTGACCACATCACCAGGACACGCCTTCAAGTCAATAGCATTTCGTGTGTAGAACTTAATTCAAGAAAAACTATTTAAAAAAAGACGTCGTATTGTAAGATAGGTTTGCAAAAGTTCTCGTGCATCTCGCCTGAAGAATAATATCCAAATTCGATACCTTAACCAGTCACGTGATCTATTGTGACAACCAACTATTGACAAAATGAGCATTCGTAACATGTAAAATCGTATTTCTTAAGCTCGTATCAATAGGTTGCATACATACTGAGATAGGCCACCCCCTTTATTTTTAAACTAACATCAAGGTGACTGTGTAGAGGCTATGAGAAAGTGCCAAAACACGTTAGTTATGATAAGAGATGGTGTAGCCTGTTTGTTTGGTTTCAATTGAAACGATTTTCTCACTCTAGTAGTATCGAAGTCACGCGCTAGAATGTAAGGAGAAATATTGAACTGATTGTGTCTACTGCGTAATTACCATGAATAAGGACGCATTAACTTTAGCTGTGTCAATATAGTTGTTGTTAATTTGAATCTTCTGACTGTCTTGTTTGATGCACCCTTTTCCCTTTCCCCTTTCGCTAGGTAAACACTGGTGTATCGTGGTCTGCAGTCTATCTTATGAACGGTGCTTATACGAGAGTCATCAGCTTAGAAACGGGACTTTTTAAAATTGAGATGTGCTTGCAAAAACAAAAGAACTCTTAGTTCTTAGGGCCAGTAAGGTAAATTTACAGTACATCGAACAAAAATTGTTTATTTCTTTTATAACAAAACGAGACATGATTCAGGAAATACCCTGCATGATGCAAAACTCATGCAATGTTCATTTTCCCACCCGTGGGGAAGTTAAGGTGGTGGTTCCTTGCAGAAGTTTTCATTTGCTGTCTCCACGTCGTCTAGAACTACTTCAGTCTTATAGTCTTGACTGTCTAAAAAGAGAAGAGACAAGAGTCACCCTTGGTTGTTGAACTTGCTCAACCCAGCTAAGCGTTGTAATATCGCACCTTCGATTTTTGAATAATTTTAGAAGTAAATCCCTAGAGCGGTTTCAAATTTAGTGTCGCAAAAGGACACTCATCGCAATCACCCTGGCCAATCGTACCGGACTCAGAATATAACGAGCCAATCGTGTTCTAAACATTCACACCTAAACTGGTTAAGGAGGTGACGCGAGACTTTTGTTTATGTTTTTCACAATGTTCATGATGTTTCAACCAAAGTAAAACAGAACCAGAGCAAAAGCAAACTTGCTTTCGACACTCAACGAAAACCCTTTCGCTCACATCAGTTTTAGGGAGTTTATAGAGATGGATATGAGCTGAAAAAAACGTCGATTTTACCTGTCACCTCCGGAAGGAAGAACAACACATCTGGCTTCCCTGCGGGCGTATCCTGATTCGGATATGGTCTAATTTTATGTGTATTCCAGTGACGTGCTACTCTGTACAATTCTTTCTGTAGTATTGCGTTGTAACAGAACTGAAGACAAGCCCCGAAATCAGAAATCATCCGTTGATCCAGAAAAAACAAAAGAAAAATTAAATGGATTCATCTGGTCTTTAAAGAAGTGGATGATTACACATCCCTTTAAAAAATGGACCCACTAGGCTCAAATTGTCAATGTTGTTTAAGTTGTAGGTTATAAATATTTTTCTTAGATCCCCTTTGGGCAAGGAGGAAACGGAAAGGACGCTGTGTGTACTCACATTTGTAGAGGGTCCTGATCATTGAAAATGCCAACGTCTCGCAAATCCTGCAAAATACGGAAAGTTTGAGAGCATATAAACATCCTTTAATTTCTGAAAGGAACGGTGCAAATTTCATTTTCGCGGTCAATTTGAGCATTTCTTTTTTATACTAGTGTAACGTTTTAGTCACATCCATTAGCAGATTGGGTGGCGGCTTTGATTTGCACCATAATGTATTACTTTCTGTTATAGGATATTGAACTAAGCAAACCTTGAAGTAGTTTATCCACCAGACTGTGTTAGACTTTTTCAGAAACGACCTCCAAGCCTCTATTCTCTAGAAACAAAATACGATCTGCCACAACCCTTAGGGACTATGTCGGAGCCCATAACATGAGGATCAGAAAAGCAACCTCCCGTGATCACTCAGACGAGTTTACCTGGTTTGCTGACGATTTTCCATAAAGAAAACTCTTGTCCCCTGAAAAGTCATCATCAGCCTCGGAGCGAAAAAACCTTTGTAGCCCAGCAACAACTGTATTTTCTGTTCCACAGTCCGCCCTTACGATGCGGGGAGCCCCTGGGTTAAAGATAAGTTCAGTTTTGGGATCAATATGTGGCGTACTGACAGGGTATGAAGGAAATACACCCCACACGTACACGGTACCTCCAATTTGATGAACACAGTCAACGTAATACTTTGCAATCGTAGCTGGATCGTTGTTCGTACAGGTGACCTCCAACCACAGTATGCGACGGGAGTATCTGTGGAAAGCGATCAGATTCCTGAGTGTCAGTAAAAATGTTCTGAATAAATTAAAGCACTCATCTTTATTACAAGTAAACGGAAAAGCAACGACAAAATAACAAACGCTAGCTGTTGAAATGTGAAGGCGGTGAAATTATCCGTTAGGGAAGCTTTTACACCAAGGCTAAAAATACAAGAGGAGGATAAGAGGGAGAAAATACAAAAGGTTAAACGAGTTAGCTGTTTTAATCAAAGAATTCTCTTTTTTTTTTACTTTTTAACCCTTTAGATTTATGTCCCTCTCTATGAAAAGAAGACTTAATCAGCCACCAAAATACGTACCCATCAATAGCACCGTGTACACAAAATCCATATGGTTTTAGTTTATCATATCCATCTATGTGCCATATGTAATTGGGTCCCTGTGAGAAAATTAACGAATGTTATCGACTGCGTCAGAAAGCATTAACAGTCAATGCCAACGCAATATTTTCCAACCAAAAAATGTGGACACAATAGTCGCCGTAAGGGGAATTAAAATATGGTAAGGCTCGACCGTTACTATTCTTTAATTTGGTCTTCTTGTCATCACAATTAGCATGATTGTCCAATTCACCTGCTGATCAGTTGAAGTGTCCAGGAAATTTTTTATTTTGGTAGCACGTCAACTGTTAAATATAGCCATCTGTCTGGGTATGTAACTGTTGAACAAATTTCAGAATAGGTTCATGCTGAGGAGAAGAGATTTCACATAAATTAAGCTATTTTTGCTAGCCAGGTTTCTGCCGGTTAGATATCCTGGTACCTGGAATGTTCTTTTTTCTCCTCAAACACAAATGGGCCGTGAAGCGGCCACAACGTGCCAGGAATCTGAGCGGTTTTGTCCACTCCTTTTAAATTATGAATTTTCAGCTTCTGAAGAGTTGACTGTAATTATACGACTCCAGAAACGTTTTGCCTACCTTACATCGGTATCGTCGTCTTTGCAATCTGCCCTTTCTTCTATTTAATACTCCTTCGGGATCTAGGACACCTAATACAATTCTTGTGGTTTCCCTGAAAGGCGATAGGCTCGATGCTGTAACAGTATTCTTTGTAACCATAATTGAATTTAATTTAACAAGTTTTCCTTTCTTTTTCCTATGCTTGTGTCCTATATTTTATGGTTCGTTATTCATACGTAATAATTTAAGCACTGCTGTTTCAAAAAAAGGAATCACAAAATGTTAAACATTTTGAGTTCATTACCTGCTAACCACGAGCCTGTAATCGTCCCTTAATCTCTGATGCATTTGTCTGTAGCCGATACAGCTTCCACTTCCCGCTAATTCCTCCTGTTGGTCATCGGGAGTTAGGTTAGAGAAAACGATAAAGAGTCCGCAAGCTCTTCACGACATTAATGCAACTACTTCAGCATCACTAACAAGTGCCACTTACTTCTACTGCATCGATGACTGCTGTAATGTCACTTCTCTGTCGTCGTCTCCGTAATCCCTTCAGTCTAATAATGCGCTTGACTTGACGAATGCTGGCAAACGAAACGTTCCCTTAGAAGATATTACTTATTGCAATACACGACTTGCATTCAAACGTAAACAAGTAAAGAACAGAAAAAGATGTGATAAACAACTGCCTCTTTTAAAACTGTATAATAAGAAAGGCCCACCTGATTGTTATTCCGTGTACAAGGCAAAGGAAAGCCACTATTTCTGGGTACGTGTATCCAAGGTTGAAATAACCTTTAATGAGATCGTTTCCTGATGACGTTAAGGAAATTTTTGGTACGTAGATACGTCCGGTGATTAAAACAATTGTAATCTTCCAGTTATGACCATTTTGCTCACGTGGGCGGTATGTTATGCATCGATGATGGTTCGCCACACTTAATTCCTATTTTCACGAGACCTTAATAATCAGCGACACAAAAAGCTGAGTTCTCAACTATACTTTTGTTACTGGCCCCTTACCTAATTTCCTGATTTGCTCAGTTCTCGCCAGGTTGCCTTAGTGTCGATTTATGTCTGAGATATTTAACGTATTAGAAAACCACGCCAACTGAAGATACAAATAACTCTTACTTCGCTTCAGACTCGCCGCATTGCCTCTTCAAAGGATACGAGAGGTTGTTTGAAAGTTAGTGCTCACGGAAGGAGTGTACGGTGGTAGGACACCTTCGGAAAAGGCAATTATACTGAGTAAAAGTACAAGGAAAGCAAACAAGAGTTTGGAATCCATTTTGAGCATCATAACGATCTATGAGACCGTATTGGTTCATGGGATAGGTCAAACAAACTTCCATTTTTACAACTTCAACTTCCATTTTTCAAAAAACAAACTTCCATTTTTCAAAAAACAAACTTCCATTTTTACAACTTCAACTTCCACTTTTCAAAAAACAAACTACCATTTTTACAACTTCAACTTCCATTTTTCAAAAACCAAACTTCCATTTTTCAAAAAAACAAACTTCCATTTTTACAACTTCAACTTCCATTTTTCAAAAAACAAACTACCATTTTTACAACTTCAACTTCCATTTTTCAAAAAACAAACTTCCATTTTCACAACTTCAACTTCCATTTTCTAAAAAAAAATTTCCATTTTTCATAAAGTTCAATGTCCCTTTGAAGCTTCCGTAGATTTCAGCTCTTCAATATGATGCAGACAACCTTGCAACAGAAGCAGAAGGGTAAGCTTCTTCTTCTCACCAAGCCCAATGCAATGAGAAGATCTGCAAAAGACAAGAAAAAGGCTTTGGAAAAAGTTGAAGATGAGCTGAGAGAGCTGTCAAAGAAGAGTGCTAGTTTAAATTGAACATCATTCCCGAAGTGGACTCGGAAAAAATAATAGTATGACTGTCGTTAAGAAAAGAAAACAGCTTGGCGCCAGTTTTACCACTTGAGAAGAAATGCTTTCTTTGTCTATTGAACTGAAAATACCCTAAAACAAGGATGGTTTTGAAAATTTAAGGTCATGGAAAACTGGAAAAGGTCATGGAATTTGAAGAACTCAAAAGGGTACGAACCCTGCCATGGTGAAGGTTCCGAATTGGTCCAGGGGGAAATGACGTCATCTCAGAAGGGAAAAAAACCAGACATGACGTCTTACTGGAAGTGAAAGAAATCATTATAGCAACCACAGATTTTTGAGAAAAACAACACATTTTTAATGGCAAAACAATCCTATCACACGGAGTGGGAGCATGTGCCTGGATCCAAGTGGTTTTTCAGGCGTCCCAAAACAAAAATCCTTGTGAACGTTTTTTTAAGGGATCGACGGAAATGACGTCATTCTTCTTCTAGATGGCAGCTTGGTAACTGTAGGGGTAGGTTTGCAACGTGGCAGGATTGATGACTCTTGCCGTAGACCAACTGGTAACACTTGTAGTTGGGATAGGTGTACAGGTCGTAAGTGCGGGCGGGTCGTAGGTGTGGGCGTCACGCACAATCTGATGGGTTTTGATCACTTGGGTTTGGGGTGGGTCCTTTGGAGGGTGTTGGATTTCGTGGAGGACGTTTTGGTACCTGATGTCATAATTCAGTTGGGTTTTGCCTTTAGGGTGGAGACGGAAGCACGCAATTTGCATTCCACTTTGCCCTCTGTGGTATTGTACCCATAATTCTTGGGCCTCCCGACACGAATTCCACGATGTAATCGTCCCCATCCAATTCGTTGGTGAACTCTTTGAGGTAGTCTCTCTGAGGTACCTCGAGGTAAATGACCAAGTCGATTTCGTAGTAGAGCATGTGTTCACTCAGGAGTTCCTCCAGGATTTTGTAGAGATGGAGACGTGCCCAGCAGGTGGTGAAACATGCCACACACAGGGATGTGTTCTTGTTGATGTTAAAAGTGGACTTCCACGGCATGGTCATTGATGAAGGGACGTTTGACCTCCATGGTGCCGCTGTCTGCTTAATGAGCTTGAATATTTCAGGGTGCTGATGTCTGGGTTTCAGTTGGCATGGTTTTCCACTCCCCTGTGGGGCATTGTGGACTTGTGTGATGAAATGTTCGAGGAGAGCATCCACCCTTGGTCCACCTTGTCGCCATTCTCTTGTATGTAACCCGCCCACTGAAATTAATGGAGAGGTGATTCGAACCAGGGTAAAGTAGAGGCAGTCCTTGTCGTGGAGTTTGGGGGTGGTGGTCAGTTAGCACTCGATCCATGGTGCATCGCAACCCATCTTGGAGAGCTCAGACGAGATTGGGGCTGTCCACAAAATTCCCCGTTTGCTGCAACCGCGTGGTGAATGACATTCATAGACCCCCATCTTGGCACTATGTGATCCACATAGGGTTGAAAGTCGAACTCAAAAGTGACAACGGGTGTTGCAGGATTGAGCCCTCTGCCACTCTGTTGGAGGAGTCGAGTTTGTACCGCACACTGACATTCAAAGGCATCCATAACCTCATCGCATAACACACCTTCTTCACTTTCATCCATCACTTCATGCCCTAACAAAGACAAGACTTCCTCACGCAATAAACCGCCAGGACCTGGTTCTTCTACTTCTCTTGATTGCACGATGGTGGCCGGAAGTGAACCAATTGAAAAAAAGAGAAGCAAGGTGTGCTCTTTTTATAACTGTATCAGGTCACGTGACGTGGAGTTGGGAACAATCCTTGGTCTCTTTGTTTTTTCCCCAAGTACTCATGGGGAATAAACTCCGACTGGAGTTTATTCTTTTGTAACAACAACAACAACAACCATAACATGTCATAATAATAATTTTGGCTTGCATGATTTTTTTGCACAACGTGTTCCTTCATGGTTTTCTTGCCAGGTAGACGATTGATGGCTTGGATCATCTTGGTATCAGCTTTCCACTTGTCTTGAAAATTCTGGGTATGACTGTAATCAATGTCATGTTGTTTGGCAATCTTGTCCAACTGGTTGATGCCAGGATCCCCACGCCTTAACCGTTTGGCCAACTTGGTGCCAGGACCCATGTACTGATAGCCAGGCCAATGCAATTCGCCAAACTTGGCCAAAAATTTTGGAAGGTCCACTCCTCATCCTCTTCTCCGTTTCCTAGGGCGGGCTTTTTCTTAGGACAAGTCTTTGTGGTTTAGTCACTAAGGTATTCCATGCAACGTTTTACCTTTTTGCCTTGAGCCCAATCTTCCCACCCAAGCAAGGGTTTCAACTGTTCCACATTTCGAACGCCTTTGCCTAGACTTGCAGCTAACATTTCTTCCAAAGTTGTGCATCTTTCTCGAATGGCTTCCAAACGAGCGGCAAGATCACTGTCACCGCGACTGGTTAGAGGTGTACTGGTCGATGCTTTGCCCTTCCTGATGGGGACCTTACTGGTGGACGCTTTGGCTTTCTTGACAGGTCCACTGCTTTTCAGTCCTGGAGTGATTTGAGGTTTAGGGGTGGATGGACTCCCTTTTATCATGCATTTCAACCATTGTTCCACAGGGCCCATGACCAGATACCCTTCATCTTCCTCTCCAGCACCAGCCGTGGGAGCACCCACCCCCACACCACCAGGAAACTGACCTATTTGTTTCATCAGTTTAGTTAACTCTTGACTCAGAGGTTTGGTTTTAATGTTGACCAGTGCAGCCGGTTGTTGTGGATCCACCAATAAGAGATGTTTTTTGGCTGCCAAAGTGGCAACTTTGTTCAGCTGTGCATTTTCGGTCCACTTCCCCTTGTAATATTGAATGAGTTGGTCCAAATCCTTTTAATGAATCATGCAGAGTTCTTCCATTGATCCGTACATGAGGAACAGAGTTTCTCTTGCTCAGAGGAGCGGCACACCACACAACATTGACTCAGTAACCATTAAACATGTTGTTGGTACCACCTCTCATATTTATGCTTCCAATAGCGGCAGTGATGTTCCCATACCTCTTGCTCCCGACTGGCTTCTTGCAAAACGGACACCCACATTTGGAGCGTTAACGTGGACGATGAAGGAGACACTGAAATAACAACCTGTTGAGTCCTTTCCATAACTCATTGCCTTTTTGCGAGAGAAGCCACAGACGTTGTTTCTCACCGAGTGTTTTCATTTGCCCAGGTTTCATAACACACCTTTATAGCGGAGCCTGCGGGCAAAGCCCGCCAGCGGAGCTCCATTGCTAAGGAAATTTGGTAATCTATCGATCCGAAAAATGTTGGTTGTGACGTCAGCGTACGTCCGTCCATCCGTCCGTCCGACCGTCCGTACAGACTCTGGGGGAGGGGGAGGGAAGTCCCAAGGCAACCCGACCGGGAGTGGAGAATGCCACCTTTTCTTGGCGGGAAATCGCGCGGTGCTTTTGGGCAACCGGCGTTTTTCTTGGCGGGAAATCGCATGACCATCGTCGCTTTTGAGGTTTCTTTAAAAAGCTTAAGTTTATTTAGCAAAACGATTGTTCGACGGTACTGTAGTTTTAAACTTGAGAAAGAAACATTTAATACCTATAATGGAAAGAAAAAGTTCAAAAGAATACTGGTAGTAGGCGAAAACTTCAAGTTACAAAAGCTGCCTTCAAAGGACCTCATCGCTTTGTTTTCTTCACGGCGGAGAGCTTGCCTTGTTCTGAAACACAGCCGAGTAAGTGAAGTTTTTAAAGGGTTTAAGGTGCATGATTTTGAGTATTTATTACGGTCAAAGAAATTACATTTTGAAATTGAATTTATGTCATTAGAAATGTGTCATTTACTTTTGACTTCAAAAAATTATTAGAAAACAAGCTCAGATTTGTGACAGATGTAGTCTTAGAATATTTTGCCATGCTGGAAGTGTAATGCGAATTGCATTTAAGTATAAACTTACGGGTTTTCGAATAAACTTTTTCAAAAATGATTTCTCTGTTTATTATTTTGTGTTTGTTTATTCATAACAGTAGGTCAAAGCAGAGTCGCAAGGCAACTGCACAAGCATCACTTACGGCGAATAATTGCTTTCAATTTTAACTGTCGGATCGGTTTGTGCAATTGTCGATTTTCTTGTCCTAGAACTTTTCAATAGTAAGCGAAGCAGTTGTCGGTTTAAGGCTATTTTATCCGAAAAGCTTCCGAAAAACAAGTTGTTTTGCGTTCCTCAAAGCGCCTAACTTTACATAGGCTTACTTCGCATCCGCAAAACTTATGCCATAATTAAAAGCGTGTTTGGTGTTTGCTCGTTTTCAATCTTGATGGTATAAATTTTGACCAGACTAATAGGGGCAGTTCATGTTATTTGTTAACTGAACATCCGAACGCGATGAAGATAACCCATTTACTTCAGAATAAGTTTTATTTTGTTGTTGTACATGAGCGCCGTTTCAAGTTCATTCAAGCCAACAGCCAATAATCCAAGGAGATTTGACAAGCCTTGACAGTTAATGACAGGATATGGAAACATTTAAAAAACCAAGCAAGACTGCTCCCGAGTAAAATATGTGTTCAGTTTGATGCCCGAAAAAAAATTAAGCTGTGCTCAGCCTCTAGAATGACCTTTCGAGCTTGGTTTTACAGAACAGATCCTCAAAATCTTGGAGGACAATTCGGAACACTTTCGGGCTTTTTGAGAAACACTTTTCGAAAGGGAACGAGCCAAAGAAAGCCCCGAAATATATTTCAGAGCGAAAAGTTTCAGGACTATTTTTGAGAAAAGAGCACCAGTTTATTCCTTGGAGGCTCCGCTTTTAGGCATGGCTAAATCTATATATTACACGGTGGAAGTTGAACCATGACTGGTGGGGTGATTGGGATGTTGTTTTGTAAGAGGTTTAACACCATTTTACTCAAGGCATTGACTTGATATGCATTGGCATGTTGTAACAGTTCTTGACGTTTGAAACAATTGGCTTCCCGTAACACGGACTGTAGAAACGGCAAATGACGGTAGACGTTTCATACTTCCCACGGCTTGCGTCAAAAATTGGAATGAGCACCTCCCACACCTAGGGCTCCCATTCTTTTATAGTCTTTACTCTTGCCTAGTTTGTACCCAAATTTTGCGGTTCCCTTTAGAATGGACCAAAGGCCTCTTCCTACATGTCCACAACCCCGACTTTGTCGGCCTTGGGTACATCGTCGTCGTCATCATTGGATGCAACACCCTCCTTTTTTGCCGTAACCCTTGTCCACTATACAACTGCTGTACCCTTTGGTACCTCCTCGTCTTTTATACTCTTGTGGCAAAGCTACGAAACAGGTCCCTTTACAAGACCCACGAACACGTACAGAAGTACGTAGAAAATGTATGGATGTCTTGTGTGGAAGGTTGGGCCAAGGCTTTTTGAAAGCAACAAGTGTTCAATACTAAGAATGGAGTGGAGGCACAAAATAAGTATTTTAAGTACAATTATCTTCCGAGATCTGTGGATAAATCGTATTTGGCATTGCTGTTCTGTTGGTGGAATGGTTCATACCGGATCCATACCAGCATTATCTCGACACCAATTTCAAGCTGAGCAGTCGATACAGAAAGTTTAAAGACAATATACGTTCTTATCTTCAAAACCGGCCAGCTCATTTTATTAAACACTGTATGAGCAGCAAGTTTCGTGCTGAGGGGTTTCGCGACAGTGATGTTAATTGTGTGGATATAGCGAGGGGAGAATTCTAGGTCACAAGCTCGGGTGATGTGAAGATCGAGTACACGTACAACTAAAAGCCTCAAGTTGCTCCTGTAAGGCCAGGCTCAAGACCCACTTTTCATGCAAGCATTTTTTCGAGGGCTTCAACACGTATGAGGAGTGGGATTTTTCTCGCCCACCACACTCCTACCTTAACAATGTGTTCATTACACTCGACAACATTGACTTTGAGGGTCAGAGGTCAATACAAAGTAAGCATTTGCACACAGTAAAAGCACGATAAATGTAGATGAAGCAAACACCCAAGAAGATGACTCCTCCTCTCAGGATATTGATATCCCAGATAGCCTAGACGACTGCAACGATGGAATTTTTGTCGGAATTAATAGGTTTACACTCATGCTCTCACTTGGTCAGTTCCCAGTGGTTTCATTTGTAGGTGGCTGCGAGCAGTATATAGGCGTCTATTTGAACTTGAGAAGCCACCTATTTTGTCTTGATTTTTACTCAAACACTTATTATTAGAATTGTCTGAGACTGCCACCTCCTTTGGCTGTCTCTGACATGTACGCACAGTACTTCAAAAGTAATTCAATACACTCTCAAAGAGTGTGAATTTCCGTAATTTTGTTGTTGTTGTTTGCCTCAGGTTGTACTCTCACCAGGAGTTCCTATGCCATGGACTAAGCAAGGCTTTTCATCAGGTAGTGCCTCCTAGTAAAATATAAACAACAAAAACAACTTCACACCACTGATTAAAGCACCAACTGTTTATGTACTTTGACATTGCTGATCCTAGCAGTATGCGGGACGCATGTCACCACGAACTCAGTAAATATGACCCAGCTCACCACAAGTCTCCCAGTAGCTCAGTGGTTAGAGCGTCTGACCGGTGTTACGGAAGGTCATGGGTTCAATTCCCATCAGGGACTCAGACTTTTTCTTTGTCCCACGCTCGCGACATGCTGAATATTCCATCTTTTCTTGTTTATGTCTTGTTTAGCAAATCTACATGTGCCAGTGTAATGCTAAGTGTAGTAGGACTGTGAATCCACAACACCAGAACATACATGTACAGCAGGCGTTCTTTGTTGCCAGTTGTTGAAATATTTATTTCCATTATCAGACCTAGTAACAAGCGTCTAGGTGTCAAGGTAACCCGTTAAAAGGGGGGGGGGGAGGGGAGGCTGCTGTCTAAAGAGGAATTTTGAGGAGCTTTTCCAGTCCCATTTCCCACCCAATTTTCCATACCAACTGAAAAATAAAATGGAAAAATCTCCACTTCTTTTATAAGCATACTCCTTTTCTCTGACTATTGCTTTCAGATTAAGAGCATATCAGATGCCGGGCAGTTGTACCTGGTGTGGCACAAGAACGCGTATCCAGCAAAAGCAATAGAGCTGCCACTAAAGGACCTTGACATCAACGCCTTCTGTGTTGCCCTGGCAGAGGCTGGATTCTCGTACACTCGGATTATTAACAACATTTTTTGCGGATTATGCATGTGGGTGAGTATAAGAAAATGTTTTGCACATCGAACTGTATGAAAATTTTTACAATAGAAATTTGCACAAATTTTGTTTTAATACATACGTTACGGACAAGATCGCACTGCTTGTTGTTGATTTGTGGAATGCTATTAAAACTGCATAATAATTGATTAGAGGTCACATACACCTAACCTTGATTTTTCGCCTTTAAACACCTAGCACCCTTCAAACAACAAACAGAGCCCTGGTCAGATCTATCCCGAGCTGGGAGGGACATTAATGAAATTCCTCCGTAAAGAAATTGGACAGGAAGAACTTCTGCCGAAAAAGCCGCTGTTCCAACAGGACATGGAACACAATAGATACTGAAATTATGAATATATGAAATTCATATATTTGAACTGCGGAATGAAGAAATAAATGGAAAGAAGATCCTCGCAGTTATTAACGCAACTTGTGCAGTTGCGAAAAGAAAGCCTGAAAAAATCAGGCTTGCCGGGATTCGAACCCTGACCTCTGCGATACCGGTGCAGCGCTCTAACCAATTGAGCTAACAAGCCAACTGGGAGCTGGTCATTAAATTGGTTCGTAATATACCCGGGAAAGATGAAGATGAAATTATGAATATATGAAATTCATATATTTGAACTGCGGAATGAAGAAATAAATGTAAAGAAGATCCTTGCAGTTATTAACGCAACTTGTGCAGTTGCGAAAAGAAAGCCTGAAAAAATCAGGCTTGCCGGGATTCGAACCCTGACCTCTGCGATACCGGTGCAGCGCTCTAACCAATTGAGCTAACAAGCCAACTGGGAGCTGGTCATTAAATTGGTTCGTAATATACCCGGGAAAGATGAAGATGAAATTATGAATATATGAAATTCATATATTTAAACTGCGGAATGAAGAAATAAATGTAAAGAAGATCCTCGCAGTTATTAACGCAACTTGTGCAGTTGCGAAAAGAAAGCCTGAAAAAATCAGGCTTGCCGGGATTCGAACCCTGACCTCTGCGATACCGGTGCAGCGCTCTAACCAATTGAGCTAACAAGCCAACTGGGAGCTGGTCATTAAATTGGTTCGTAATATACCCGGGAAAGATGATACTGTTGGCATTGAAACGGAGGCATCTCTCCAACGTGAGTTTTCTGCAATGTCTCAGTTGACTTTCGAGAATGATTATGTTAATGACTTGAGTAGTGTGAAATATTTATCAAAGATTTACTATCTGGAGAAGATCAACTATTCGAGTCAATAATCGTCAAATAGGATATACTGTTGATGTGAGCATGAAAAGTAGTTAATAATAGACCTGCTTTAAGAGGACAGCAGATCAATTGCCAAAGCAATCGATAAAATTTGACTGTCAACGAAATTGGCTCTAGGATTTTCCTTAGTGTTACCCATTAAAAAGAAAATAAACCATGCCAAATCTAAAATTAACAACAAGCATTAAATAGTCAAAAAAGGAAATTATGTTAAATGTAAAGAATGTGTGTTCTGGATTCTTGTAATAATTGTTTTTCCACAGTTTCTTTCATTCATAGCATATCGGCCCACTGTGGGGCAAGACCGAACTCAATCGCCCAAAGAACTGTCAGCAGTGAAATCAACAACATAAGGTCTGACATGGGATTGGAAACTTACCCCGAGCCAGTTGGATTAAAAGTGGGCGATGTACAATTTAGGTTGGTAGATTTATATTATGAAATTTAAATGAACAAGTAAAATTTCAAAATTTCTAGAGGTTTACATTGCGATTCTTAATTATTAAGAAAAACCCCTCAATCATCATGCCACTACCAATAGAAAGAATATCCAGTGGGCACAAATTGGAGGGGAAATACATGTAGAACATCAAAAAGGCTTTTTTTTAATATAAATTTTAACTAACCAAAATTTCCAAATTTTAATCAACAGCGGAGATGACCAACTGGGGGTAACCATGAAAGTTGTATTTACCCATGAGAAAAACGATGCTGCCAACTGCACACATAAGTAAGTGTCATATGAAACTCCACTACAAATAAAAACAGTAAAAAAAAGATAAACAAATTAGCTTACATCTACTTGTGATTTAGTATCAGATGCTACCAGGTTATCATCATCCCAGAACCTGAATGAGAACAAGGAGAAAGACATCAGTCGGCACCAGTTGTGGTGCCATAAGAATCACAGCAATGAGCCCAATACTATCATTGTCCTTCTTATAACTTTACCCGTCTACTTATATGTACAGTCTACATGGATGCAGACAAGTAACCCCCTCCCCTCCTGAATTTGTCACCATTAAATTGCCTTATTAAAAATTAGACTCACTTCCCAAAAGATCATTTAACTTAGAGATTTAATTATTACAGTTGAGGACATGGCATTGTGTCTTATCATTTGGTGGTTATGAAAAGTACTTTGCTGTACTGCATTTCTTGTGTATCAAAAATGATTCTTTACCATTATCTACTGTATATCATTGAAGCTCTGTCTAAAAGTTCCCAGCTAAAACTAACAATGATATTGTCACATCTTTTTCCCCTAGGCGAGAATTCACCTTCACTCCCCTGAAAGCAGGAAGCCCGTACTGCCCAGTGACGTTGGGTTTCCTCCACCTTGCTAGAAGGGGAGTATTTGTTGAAACACCATCAGTGGCCTGGGCGGAACACAAATTTACCGTAAAAGAAGAATCAAAATCATGGCCCCTGCCATGTCAAGTGGACTGCTCCACACAAACCTTAACGGTAAGTATCAGACTTTCTGCTACCTCAATTAAAATTAAAATTGGAAATCAGAACATTTAATTGCCCTTAAAGGGGGATTTCGACCCACTTCCCCTGACACAGGTAGGATGTGGTGACCATATGCACATAACATAAACTTGGGATTTGCAGTTATTTATTGAATTATTGTCTGTCAAAATTTCAAAACCAGTCTGAGACTGAATGGATGTCAAAACAATTATTACTTAATGCCAAATCAAACACCCTGTCCTATCTCCCCCTCCATGAATTTATGCTGGCATTGTTAAAATCGACATTTTCAAATTTCTTGTCCATAGTCATTAAGATAGAAATGTTTCATACTTGCAGAACAGACAGTTGACAACTCCATATGATGCGCGTTTTAGGATCGTTGTTTTGCAATTTTTCGCTTACTACGCGTAATACCGTAACAAGGATTGACATTATTTTCCCTCCGGAAGAATGTGGTTAAGAGATCTGTAAATCCAGTTAGTTCTCCTGCAGTTTCTGTGTCGAAGTGTTACGATCGTTTGCAAAGCATTGCACCTTAAAAAAGAATAGGTAAGGATTTGTTGCACTTTCATAGCGTAACACCGGAGTTAATAGCCAGAAATAGCATAACAGATTTGTAACAGAGTAATAATAGCTGGAAATAGCATAACAGATTCGTAACAGAGTAATATCGTAACAACATAATAACGAACTAAGCGAAGGATACAAGACAAGCGAAGGATTTGTTAAATAGTCGTACCGTAACAGTGTAATGATGAAATAAGCGAAGGATTTGTTAAATATCTGTACCGTAACAGCGTAATAACGTAATAAGCGGAAGATTTACATATTCGAACCGTGACAACGTAATAACGAAATAAGGGAAGGATTATCGCAGCCCTCCACCATCGCAACCACGGCCAGTACGAGAACCCCAGTACCCGCAACACAGAGAACCAGAAAACAGCCCGCCAAAACAAGACCCTGGGAAGCGAGGACAAAAAAGAAAATACACAGATACAAAAACTGTGGAGGCTAAAATAGCCAAAACGGAACAATGCATTGATAAGCTTGAGAAACATTTAACAAATCGGACTTGTTCGAAATCTTTGCAATATACGGCGAAACCAAACATTACGCCAGATACCACCTTCAATAGAGAAATAAGGGGTATCAAACAGCAAGCTGAACAAAGCTTAGTTGATGCCCTTACTCGCTTCCACAAACAAAGACTCGAGAGCCAAAAACGGAGGGCTAACAATGTACCCTCAGTTAGCAAGCAAAAAAATGTAAATAGGCATCCTCTCATCCAAACGCCTTCGGCGAACATTGTAAAAAACAGCAATGTAGAAATAGCCGACCTACGACAGGAAGTCTCTGACTTAAAAGAGACTGTTTGTAAATTAGTAAATAAACTTGATGGACGTTATAACAGTGTGTTCTCTGACTCCACAAACGCTGCGTATCACAACAGCGAATACATTCGTGCCACCCACCTGGCGTCAAATATGGTTTCATTAAAGGCGAAGCAATAAGATTGCTCAGAACAAACTCTTCGAAAAAAACGTTTGAAGAGAGCCTTGTGAAATTCAAACAACGCCTCAAAGCACGTGGCTATCCCGAAAACACCATAGAAAGGTCTCTGTCAGAGGTCAACTTTGCCTCTAGACAATCGGCACTCACACAAAAGAAAAAAAGTCACGAGAGGATTCTGCCTTTTGTAACCACATACCACCCGGCTGTTAAAAATGTTAAACAAATACTGATGGAACAATGGAGCCTGATACAAGATCAGCCTTTGCTGAAAACAATCTTTAAAAATCCTCCGATTATCTCTTTCAAAAAGGGTAAATCCCTTAAAGACATACTTGTTAGAGCAAAACTATAATTTGAAGGTGCTAATGCGACGCGACCACAATATGCACAAAGGGAGTCCGTGCAGGCCTGTCATTTATTTTATTTCAGTTTGCTATCAACCTCAGAAAAGCAGACAAAGGAACTACAACAGTCATCATGAATAAGCAAGCAAAAATAAATGAGGCTCAAGTGCAACTCGACAACAGAGAGCACTATAAACCTCTTAAAGCACCGATAGTTAAAAACACGCATGATAAGGTCAATGAGATAATTGACCAAATGCATCGGGGCAAACCCATTGATGACATGACCAAAAACTGGCTTCTCCAAACTCCCAATCTGCCTAGAATACCAATATTCTATACGCTTACAAAAATCCACAAACCTGAATACCGGTCAGAAGACCAATAATCTCAGGTTGCGACGGCCCTACTGAGAGAATATCATCATTTGTGGATACACTGCTCCAGCCTATCGCACAAACACAAAAGTCCTACATCAGGGACACAACCGATTTTATGAATTTTATAGAAAAAACAAAGATAGGCAAAGATACTATTTTAGTATCAATGGACGTATCTAGCTTGTACACAAATATACCACAAGAGGAAGGAACGACTATAGTATGTGAAGCATACGAAAAGTTCCACAACTATAACACACCGATTCCAACACACCACCTTAGGGAGATGCTTGGCTTAATCTTAAAAGAAAATTCGTTTCAATTCAATGAGGAAAACTATCTTCAAACACATGGAACGGCTATGGGAACAAAAATGGCAGTATCATTTGCCAATATATTCATGGCTGAAATTGAAACAAAAATAATTCTACAAAGCGATACCAAGCCAAGAGAATGGAAACGTTACATTGATGACGTTTTCTCCCTTTGGGACAATGATAAAAAAGACGTGGATCGGTTTATTGAACAAGCTAACAAATTCCACCCTACCATTAAATTCACGGCCGAGATATCAGAGAACGAAATTACATTCCTAGACACCACAGTGTTTAAAGGGGAAAGATTCAAACAAGATTCCATCCTGGACATCAAAACACACTTCAAGCCGACCGAGACTTTTCAATTTACACACTTTGCTTCGTGCCACCCATCTGGCATCAAATATGGTTTCATTAAAGGCGAAGCAACAAGATTGCTCAGAACAAACTCTTCGAAAAAAACGTTTGAAGAGAGCCTTGTGAAATTCAAACAACGCCTCAAAGCACGCGGTTATCCCGAAAACACCATAGAAAGGTCTCTGTCAGAGGTCAACTTTGCCTCTAGACAATCGGCACTCACACAAAAGAAAAAAGTTACGAGAGGATTCTGCCTTTTGTAACCACATACCACCCGGCTGTTAAAAATGTTAAACAAATACTGATGGAACAATGGAGCCTGATACAAGATCAGCCTTTGCTGAAAACAATCTTTAAAAATCCTCCGATTATCTCTTTCAAAAAGGGCAAATCCCTTAAAGACATACTTGTTAGAGCAAAACTATAATTTGAAGGTGCTAATGCGACGCGACCACAATATGCACATAGGGAGTCCGTGCAGGCCTGTCATTTATTTTATTTCAACTCAGCAGATGGCTGTCCTTATGCGCAAAAGCATCTTTGACGCTGGTTTCAAAGTCAAGGACGTCTCCCACAGGTCATACAGATCTGTAAGTGAAAAAAATTCCAATTATTGTGGATCTTAATATTACTACAATGAAACGTTGATTGTATTGGTTGTAAGCAACCATTTCTTCTTTTCATTACAAAAATTATGCAAGGGATTACTTATTAAATTGTACCTAAAAATTGCAACATTTCAGGGGTTTGCAACACGTTTTGTGTTTACAACTGCATTGGAGAATGGAGGGAGATTCGAGGATGCACATGTGGAACAGCTGAAACGACTTGGTGGGTGGTCCCAGAAATCATCTGTCTTGCAACTATACATAAAAAGAATCATAGAAGAGTACAGTGACACCAGTGGTTTGTCGGTGCAAGGTAAGCAACATGCAGTCACCATTTTCTATCCATCATTGCATTAGAACAATAATATTGAAAAGTTACCTTCTAAAATGTTGCTCTCTGAAATGTCTGTAGGTGAACTATAAAATACAAATCTGTTACTTGTACTAGATACCAATTTAGGTAATTTTGCCATCTGAAAATCTAAACAGAATACATGTAATATTTTGATTTCTGACAAACATGTATCCTTACAGGGTTGCGTGATGAAAATGAGCGCGAGGAACGGTTGCGACGTATTCCGACAGCTTACAGCTACAGGTTAATTCCACCTGCCTGCAACATCACCAACGAAAGCGAGGCAAAGGCTCTGTTTGCGGCAGAGTTTGAAGATTTTTATCTAAACACGTGCTGCTTAACAGAGCTAAAGGTATGATGGGTCCACTCTATTATTTTCAATTTTAATACCAAAAAAAAAAATAGAAAAGAGTTGACACTAAAAAGGCTGCACCCATGACATGGCTCTCTGTTACAGGCATTTTAGATAAAAACCAGAAAGTCCCCTAGCCATCCTACCCCACTATAGGATACGAGCCTACATACACCTTTGACATGTTACATTTAGCTGTGATTCTTCATTACAACCTCTCTCACCTTTCTCCCAGTGACAATTGGATTCCCCAATAGCATCGCAAATCTGAAACAAGAAACAGGTCCACTCAAATATACCATGTCTGGGGTTACAGCCAAGAAACAAAGGACAAAATTAGGCTAGACCACTGATCATTACAACTTTGACAACAGCAAGGCTCGAGTTACTATATTTTTTCCTTGTGTCCATGTCTTTGTGTACATGTATCAATTAACCCTTTCAATCCCTGAGTCAGTTGTGGAGACATTTAAGGTGATTCTAACTTTTGAGTCTATGGCTGAAATCCTATGGTGTGACATTTAAATCAAACCTCTTCAGCAGTACATTCACATGGTATTTTATATATTTAAGTATGTTAACACAAAATGAAATGCGGGATTTGTCTTAAATTTTGATTTTATGCACTCCTGGTAGTAAAAGGGTTAATGCACTTACAGATAATAACAATGACATGAACAACATTGCTTTTTTCACAGAGGAACAGCCGTGTAATGCAAAAAAAGGAAACAAGGTCGGCTACGAAGCTACCAACCTCGTGAGGTATTGCTTCGATAAGGCGGGGTGTTCTGCAGTTACTCCCTTTCCGTGAGCAAGTGTGCTGCTTCATTCGCAATAGCATTTTCTTGGTTGAGTTCTCACTATGAAAATTCCAAGACAACCTCTGGACATCTTTGTGAGCTGAAGCAAACACTTGTTGACTTTGTTTAGAGCATTTAATCGTGGAAATTTTTTTCCAGAGAGTTAAAATTTATGGAGAACACTGCTAAAACTGCCTCGCTTTTCAAAATGGCCGCCAAACAAAAAATGAAAGAAAATCTGCAGTGCAATTCCAAATATGGTCATTTACGTATATCGCAGGATATCTGTCATGTCCTGTCATGTACGGATGACAGATATTTGAGGGTTTCCTTACCATATATGGGCATAGTGACAATTTGTTGAATAATGACGGCTAGTTGCATTGTATTGGTGGCTAGCTTTGCGACTTCGCCCAATATGGAGAATATATTTTCTATCATTCAGCTGTAATTATAATGCAATTGCCATCTCAAAATTGCAATTAGTTTTTCGTTTTTTCTCAAGTCTGAGAAGGGCGCGAGAGTAAATGCTAAGCAAGTTGCTGTCATTGTAGGTAAACGTTTTTCGAGTGAACTTAATCTGATTTTATGAAACGCATAGCGTGTCAGCCTCCGACACAGACATTCTTTTCGCTTGTCACGCAATCTCTCCTCCCCATTGGAGAGAAAAAATTACGTGTCAAGCAAAAAGAATGTCTGCATCGGAGGCCAATCGCGTGTCTTGTTAGTACTTTTTTCTGTGGAATATATCATTTTTTTCTCTTTGTTTGAAGATGTTATTTTTCCTTCATAGGAATAAGAAAATGATATGGATATAAAATACTCTCGAAGAAGGTCAAATATTATTTCAATAGGTAAGATGCAATCATCGAGTACACACTTTGCGTTAGTCGTCATTGTTATGTACATAATATAATAATATAAATAACCCACTACTTTCAACAGCACATGCTCAAAACATAAGCAATCCTTGTTCTGGTAGACTATTGCTCATGACGCCACCTCTTTTGTGCGACGTTTTCATTTTTGTTGTGGACACATTTCAGGTGTCTGTTGACGTGGCCACCGACGTTTGTTTCATAGTCGCATTTGGGACATTTAAATCGCTTTGGCAGGTGGCAGCGATTTATATGTGCACGCAGACAGTTCAGTGTTGAGAATGCCTTTCCGTCACCTGTGGAAGATTGAAGAAGGTAGTAGTACTGTACGCTCATCGGGCAAATTTTGGCAAGTTAATTTGCATACACACCCCGTCTTGGGTTGGCTTCTGATATGGTGGAGAAGGGTTGAAAAGTCGGCCATGTTGAAAAAAGTTGGCCGTGTTGGGGTCTGAAATGAGTGTGCTCATGCTGTGCACGTGATTGCTGTCAAATAAGGGCATTGGGAAGGGAAATCCAGCAAAATTTGGGGGATTAATTTGCACACACACCCCCGTGAGCCTCGTTGTGATGCGAGGGGGAAAATGACGCCATAGGAATCACCATGGTAACCAGGTGGCGCTTGGGTCCGAGTGGTCAGCGGTGTTCCATGACAGAAAAGTTCAAAGTCCAACTGGCAGAGTGTGGTTTTACAAGCAACTCAAAATGCTCTTCATGCGTTGAATCGCTTCCTTTTTGGTGTGACCAAGATGGAAGCGTGTTTTTTCTGTTGGTTCATTTGAGTCTTTGAGTTCTCCCCAGAACCCAGCTGTTGATCCAAAAGTATCGTAAACGACACCATACCAAAAGCCTCTGTCTTTCCATAGGTTCTTTACTTGCTCCACAAAATGGGCGTCTTCTTTCCACATTTCGGGATGTTTGACTTCAAGTACTATGATGGGCCGTCCGCAGCGAGGACAAGAGATGGCGTGACGCACCTTTTTCCATTGGTTGACACATTAGGCATGACATGGTCGATGACAGCATTCCAATACGGATTGACTTGTCACGGGTTCCAGACAAACCGTGCACCCCACTTTTTCTTGATCTGTCATGAAGATTCTTGCTTGCTTGCTTGGAGTGAAGAATGAGATGGGAAGGGTTGATGGTGTTCTTTTATAGAAAAAAAGAGTCGTGACAAAGCCTCGAGGACCAATCCCCCAACAGAAGTCATGCGACAAGGCGCGAGGACCGCTCCTATTGCCCCTGTGTTATGACACCCATGATGCTTTGGGAGGAGTGAAGGAAGGGTGGGGGTACCCCCCTCCCCCCTCCCTAATTTTCCCATCATGCTTAGCGCATGTCTGGGTATAAAACCCTGGAGATGCCACAGGGCTTCACTCCTAGCTTTGAGTCTGTTAGTCTTAACTTATGTCGGTTGGTTTAAAAAGAAAATGGCGGAAAGATCGTTGGGGTGTTTGTCCAGCTATGTGAATGTGAAAGGTGAAGAGGCAGTGAGGAGAAGAGTGCGGCCGGAGAGAACACATGTGCAGAGAGTGGCAATGAGGATGGTGGAGAGGAGAGAGGAAACGTGGACACCAATGGACAGGAAACGCGCCTCGGCGTTTATTCAAATGTATTTGCTGGCTTTAGTAGACCGAGAGAACGCATATCGTCACCCTGGTGAGGAGAAAGGGGCAACCAAACTACTGAAGCAACCCCTCATCAACCGCATCATCCCATTCATCTACAGGAATCGTGTGTGGACCTTAGACAAAAGCCAATGGCCCATCACTTTAGAAAACTTTAAGGAACTTGACCATCACCTAGCCACCAATCTTCCTCAAGTGCATGCGGGGCACCAATGGCAGATGACTGTTTATTTTTACAAGGAGATCGAACGGGAAAGGGACAAGCGGAGACGGATTGAGGAGTTAGAAAGAGAGGCCGGGGAGGCATACCGATGCGCGATGACAAGTTGAACTTTTAAATGTGAGTCAAGAAAGACAATATTTTGTAAGTGAATTTTTTATTTTAATTAAACAAGTGATGATTTATTTTACAACCAACTCAGTGTCTTTATCTTGCCACGCATCATTGGCGTTTTGCAAGCATTCTTTTCTTTGTTGTTTTTTCGTGTCACTATAATTGGCTTGTCTTAAAGTTTGACTCAAATGTAACGTGGATTTCATTTCTCGGTAAAGTGTTTGAAAACAGGAACGTCTCTTTGATGTATCCTCTTCGGACCTCAACGGTTGGTTTTGAATCCAATGCACTTCCCCTTTCATAATGGGATAATAAACTTGAGTTTCTTCACAAAAATGAACACGCTTCATCCTTTTTTTTCTTTACAAATGAAAGTTTTCCAGTTCCACTCTTAATTGTTCAATGTTCTCGGGTAGACAGAACGTGCAGTTGAATAAGGCTTGAATTTCTTCTCGGGTTTTGTTGTCCAGATCTCCGGAACCAACCACAGCACTGCTTTGATGAAGGGTGGGACCTTTGCCTTGTATACCCCAGGGTAAAAACTTACTCCCAGCTACCAGAGTGGCCGAATCCTCGTTGGTGTAGTAGTGATGTTCAGACTGGTACCAAGTTTGACTGGGAATATCAAACAGGTAGACTTCTTTGCCTTTATCCAAAGCCAATTGCACGGTCCACCCGGTAGCTCCTTTCACTCGTTTGGCATCTTTTTCCAACATGCCAAAAGCAAAGATGGTATGAGCCTTTTTAGCAATTTGGTAATTACGTTGCAGCAATTGAAGCATGTAGAAATGGGTAGGAACATGTTTACACAGTTTATGAGCAGCCTGATAAATATGAGGATGGGCTAGGACTAAGACTTCTACCGCGGAAGGGCTGATGTATTGGGCTCGGGGATGATTGGGGGGGACAATCACTTCCACCTGCATACCAAAATGTTTGGCCATTTCTTCTGCCAAGGCATCGGTGCCTTCAGCCCCACCTGTGTACAACACATGCCCATTACCAATGTTGAGTTGCATCTCTTCCTCTAGGTCTTGGGCTCCAATCATGTCGATGTCTGGGTCTGGGGACATTCGTCGGGAAAAATGTAGCCGGTATCGGGTCCAACGATTTCAAGAATCTCTGCCTTGTTTAAACCTAAAGCCAAACTCAAATCAATAAGATGATGATATCGGCATGGTGTAAAAGTAAAGCCAGCAGCGAGACCTCGATTGAGACGTTCGAGCAGATAATCGTCGTCCGAGGCAAAGTCTTGACGCTTGAGATCTTTGTAGTAGTCCATCAGACTGAATGAAGAAAAGGGGAAGGAGGGACCTTCTTAAATAGGGAAAAGGGGAAGGGAAGAGGACCAATGGGAAAAACAATAGATCTTATATGGGCATCAGGTGATGAAAAAATGAACCAATGACCACCCAAGAAGAACCTGACCTATCAGAGGGACTTTGCCCTTATATGGTCATCACGTGATGAAAAAATGAACCAATGAGACAAAGGGTTCAAGGGTATAAAAGTTGTGTGCTGTGAGTGAAAAAAGTCACATTTCCAAAAACAGGATGTCCACTTCATGGGAATATGGTGATGTCTCTCCAGCTCGTTATCCAAATCCTGATCGGAAGAGAAAATCTACCAAAAGCCCTCACCCTACCGGGAAGAAGAAGAAGGAGGAGAAGGAGAAGAATGTAATTCAAAATATGACACCCGTAGGATTGGAGGCATTTAAGAAAAATGAGGCTGTCTACTTGGGTGAGATGTCTAGTGACCATGATTCCCCATCGGTAGAGGTTGTGCAAGAAGGGATGTCTTACCCCCAACTTAATGAGCCTAATGAAACCCAAACCGCCGTGGAAGAGTTGATGAACGAATTGAATGACATGGTGGACCAAGCCACCCAAACTCCTCCCCCTCAATTCACATGGACACCGACAGGTATACCCCGGTGACTAAAAGGCCAAAAGGGGCGGAAAAATACTCTGACGAGGTAGTTGTAATAGAGCCTGGTGCTTCAAACCAGGGCACTTCTCATCCTGCGTTAGAGGATGACGAAGACGATGAACTTTGCCATAGCGTTTGCTGGCAAGCAAGTGAACAGTTATCAGCATTCTTAGGCACATTACACAAGCCATTGTCTTCCTTTGAGAGAAAAGCAATTACTAAAAAGTATCCTTGTCCAGATGTTGAGTGTGTTTACACTCCCACTTTGGATAACTATCTCCCAGCACTCTTGCCTGGCGTAAAAACTGTCGACAATTTTTGCAGGATCATGTGTTAGACACCATGGGCCCAGTAGCCATGTTATTTGAGCATATTTACTGCTTCCTTGCTGAAACTAAACCAGGTGAAAACGTAATCCTCAGTTATGAGCAGATGAAGCAGCTTGGAGCAGTCACTTCAAATGCTTTACGTTTACTGGGCAATGCCTCTGCACTTTGTCAAAGGAGGGACGCAAAGCTGTCCGTAACAAAATCAATTCAAAGGGAACTCTATCATCTCTTTCCTCCGAAGAGTTAACGCAGGCTGGCAAAAATCTGTCTGGGGTGGAATTTGAAGCCAGGATCAAGACCAGGTCAGAGACAGCAAAGAGCTTACTTTCAGCTGCCTCTCGAGGGCAGAATTCATGACCTACTCCGCTTTTTCAAGGCCATGCCACCCCCTTCAGGAGACGAGGAAACCGCTGGGGTGGTGCAAGTTAAAGGTTTCAGAATGCCAGCAACTTCAGCCAGTTTCGGTGTTCATTCAGAGGCCGAGGCAGGGGTGCCAGAGGGGCCCTGCAGTAAATCCCTCCAGCCACCCAGTAGAGAAGCCTTCTCACTTACCACCAGGTATGATGTTACATTTAAATCCTTTAGCAGTAAATCACCTCCCCCTAGCGGGACGCCTGAAACATTGCATTTCAAACTGGGCTGTTATAAGCAAAGACCCTTGAGTCTTGAAAACTGTTCGGGGGTTCCGTCTGGACCTCGTGACTACCCAACACCAATTATCTGTCCCTCTGACAGTTCCTCACAGAAAGGAGAATATGGCTCTTATAGACCTGAAAATACAACAAATGCTAGAGAAAGAAGCCATCCATGTGGTCCCCCCAGGAGAGATACATCAAGGGCTTGTGAGTTCAATTTTTCTAGTCCCCAAAAAAGGCAGTGGCCAGAGGCCTGTAGTGAACCTCCGCACTCTCAATCAGTTCATCCCTTACGAACATTTCAAAATGGAGGGGATTCATATGTTGAAGGATCTTGTAAGAAAAGATAGACCTGAAGGATGCCTATTTCACGGTGCCAGTGTGGAAGAACCACCAAAAGTTTCTAAGGTTTGTTTGGAAAGAAACAATGTACAAGTTTGCCTGCCTACCATTCAGCCTCTCAAGTGCTCCAAGAGTCTTCACAAAACTAATAAAACATAACTCACGTACTCCCTCGGGACAAAATCAGGAAAGTAAGAAAGGAATGTCAGTCCTTACTGGACTCGCCACAAGTAACAGTGAGACCACTAGCCGAGTTACTGGGCCATCTTACTTTTACCATTCAAGCTGTCTTTTCAAGGCCCCTCCACTTCCGCCACTTGCAAAACGAGAAAAACAGGGCTTTAGCACATTCTCAAACCTACGACTCCTCTACTGCCCTTTCCCCTCAGACGAAAGAGGAGTTGGTTTGGTGGAGGGACAACCTGGAAGCATGGAATGGAAAAGCTCTCGTCTTGGGTTCTCCAGACTTAGTAATCGAGAGAGGTATCTCCCGACAGGGTCGGGGAGCGTTTTGCAACGGAGTGTCCACAGGGGGTCAGTGGTCTCAAGGGGAAACTCTTTTGCACATAAATTGTCTCGAGCTTCTAGCTGGCGCCTTTGCTGTCAAGGCCTTTGTGAAAGGAAAAGTTCAAATGCCACCCATCACATAAACAAGATGGGGAGCACGAAATCCCGTTCTGGCACGTCTGGCATTAGATCTGTGGTGGTGGTGCCTTCATCACAATATCCTCATCGAGGTTCAGTGTTTACCAGGGTACTAAATATCCGAGCAGACCAAGAATCTCGAGTATTTTTAGACCAACACGACTGGAAACTGGACCCCTTGTTGTTTGCAGAACGAAATCAGCCCTGGGGCTCCTTGGAGGTAGACCTGTTTGCCACTCGGCTCTCAACTCAACTTCCTCAGTTTTACAGTTGAAGGCCAGACCCTCATTCAGAGGCAGTGGATGCATTTTCCCAGGACTGGAGTAAAGTGAGGGGATATGGATTCCCTCCCTTCGCTCTAGTACGCTGCTGTCTCAGACAGTTACTAGAGTGGAATACGCTCACCTTGTTCCAGTCGCACCAGTTTGGCAGTCACGACCATGGTACCCTCTGCTTCTCGAGTTGTGTGTAGCACCTCCCATTTTGTTCCCTCACTACTAGGGCTTGCTGACACGACAGGGGGAAGTTCACCTCCTGTTGAATCTTCAATTAAAAGGTTGGCTACTATCCGCCAATCATATTCAGAAGCAGGCATTTCACAACCAGCTCAAATCTTACCAGTTGCAGCCTGGACGGATTGAACATCCAAAGCCTATGCATCTGCTTAGCGAAAATGGGATAGCTGGTGTCGAGAACGGAAACTTAATTCAGTTCAAGATCCTGTAGAGTCCATCTCAGAGTTCCTCACTTCTGAGTTTATCCTTGGGAGAGCTTATAGGACTCTAAATGCTTAGCGGTCTGCCATTTCTAGCACTCACCCCAAAATTGATTCAATTAGGGTTGGGGAACACCCCTTAGTGGTCCAACTGTTAAAGGGAGCATACAATCTTAGACTGCCTTTACCTTGATATTCTAGTACCTGGGATTTCAATCTTGTTGTTTCATTTATTGATGGTTTAGGAGTCAATGAGTCTCTCTCTCTCTTAAGGATTTATCCCAGAAGCTTGGTTTTCCTCTGGCCTTTACTGTGATGGAAAGGGTATCTGAAGTGGTTTCTCATGACCTTAGGTACAGACACTATATGCCTGAAGGAGTGACTTTTGCACTCCCAGATTTAACAAAGAAATAGCGAGGAGGCCAGGATCTAAAAACTTCATTTCACGCCAGGTTTGAGGAAAATCCAAACCTCTGTGTGCTTAAGTGTCTTAAAGAATATGAACACCGCACTTAAGAATTCCGTCCCTTGGACCCATCGAAACCTAACAAGCTTTTGTTATCATACATTCGCCCCCACAAGCCCATTTCAGGTGCTTCCCTCAGTAGGTGGCTGAAGGATGTAATCTCTCGGGCAGGTAATAATAAAAGTATTTTTAAAGCTCACTCAGTAAGAGGAGCATCTGCATCAGCTGCCTATGAAAGGGGTGTTTCTCTGCAGGATATTTTGGACCTTGCTGATTGGTCAACTGATTCCACGTTGAGGCACAACTCTAGCATTACAAAGACATTGCTGAGTGTGCAAAATGTATCAATCCAGTGAACATGACCCACTTTAAAATCACACTGTTATATGAGGCGACTGTTCTGAAGTGTAATCACAGATTTTGCTGGGGCCGCTTGCGGACTGCAGTATAAGATGAATTATACAAAGATAAAGGAGACGAAAATAACAATGTCCCTCCCGCCTCTCCCTCTTCTGAGGACGTGTGCTTTTGGGTCATGTTCATGCCGGGTGTTTCTTATGTTTGATACATTGTCTTCTTCTTCTGCTTGCAGGTTCTGCTGTACCAGGATAAACTTTGCTATCGTTGTGTTTTCATGATTTACAAGCTTGTTTACCTTTCCTGCAGTACACTTGTGTTCACTCAATAAAATGGAGGATTGGAGTGGTGCAGCACAAGGACTTATGGGTGTTTGAATTATGTTAATTTTATTGAAGTTTGCTTTTAATGCGCTGTATTTCAGAGCGAAACAGAGTTGGCTACACATTGTTATATCGTCTCCTTTATCTCCGCATAATCCATCTTATACTGCAGGCCGCTAGCAGCCCTAGCATAATCTGTGATTCCATACCTGGATACCTCTTGTCCTTCAAAGCTGCTCCAATCTGCACGTTCCAATGACAATCGTAGAAAGTCAAAGGCAAAGGAATACAAAGACAAACCCCATGTGATATTAGGCAGGGGGATCAAGTGCTGTTGCTTCAGAGGCGTACAAACGAGTTCACCACGAAATTTGATCCTAAACCTTTCACAAGTAAGTAGCTCGTCCTACTACTCCAAGCAAGGTGGGTTTTTACCATTTGCTCAATTCCCTTCATGGAAAGAAGAGTATGGGCAAGGTGTGCGGCAGCAAACCGTTAGAAACATGACTACCAAGGATTCTGCTGGAACATTACTGTTGAACTGTTATGAAAGCAAAGAAGTAGATCCAAAGCCAGTAGACTTTGCAGAACTTGCGTGGGGGGAACAAGAAATTATTGCTAACCAAAAAGTAGCTCCCAACCAGTACAGTGTCTCAGAGGTCCTCGTTTTTGAAGGTACTTTTGTTCGTGTCAAACACTGTCGCCAGCTTTGCATGCAGCTGTCACCTTTCTATCCAGCCAGACTTGACGAGAATCTGTATGCTACAGAGAAAGCTAAAGCAAAAGTTACCTATTTTGCACAAGACCCTCTACTTCCCTTTCAATTTGTGGAAACAACCGATAGGGACAGTACTGTTAGCATTGTTATGAAGCCCACGAAAGAAGATGACACAGTTGTTCTCGGTGATGATGCCTACTGCCTACTAATAGATGCACTAGACATACCAGGACTGCTAGTGAGTTACTAGAAGAGAAAACCGAACAGGGTGATGACATACAATCAGAAGATGACGCTCTATCGGTTACCATGAGATCAGGAAGACGATCAGCCTGAAACAGAAACAGCTCAGACTTTGTCTTCTACACCCACTAGCACTGAAACCAAAAGTAACCCCTGTTGTTGTTGCTTCCTTAAACAAGAGTGGTTGTCGCTACAGGTTTTCAAATTACTTTTGTTTAAATTGCTTAACAACTAATCAATACGATTTAAATGACAAGTTGTTGGTTTAAATCGAGTCTGTGGTGGAAAAAACTAAAATTTATAAGTAACACTTACAATCTAGCCTTTAACAATGTGGAGGACAGTACTTTGAGCTGGAATTCTACCTAAGGAAGCTAAGAACCTGAAGATTCAAACGCCTGGCTGTATACAGGACTGGAATCTTTCCAAATGTCACCACTATTCCAGTGGCGGTATCAGAACTGATGTAGCATCAATCTCTGAGGTATGCTGTTTCTAGTTGTCGAAGAAAAACATGACTTAATTCTCTCTCTTCTCATTTAATATCATTTGTTCAGACGTTTTATTCAAACCAAGGCACTTCCGGGATAACAGTCTTGGCACTTTTAGGGATAAGGGATAAATGCTCTCAAATTTACAGGATAAGGGGTAAACGCTTTCACATTAACAGGGATAAGTGATAAGTAGACCCCCCTAACAGGGCCTCGTTATTTTCCACGTGGTTGGCGCTGTAGATTATGTATTTATTTCATTTGCGTCTCGTGCGCCTGCTTACCAAGATTGTAAATCATTTTACACATCTACTGAGCTGTGAAATGTGCTAGTAATTGTTATGAAGTGATTCTTTCAGCGAGTTATCCGACTGATTATCATGACTGTGTAGAATGTTATGCCCTGTGAACAATGTGTTTGCCTGTTATGTTTTCTGATTGATTATTATGATTGTGATAATGTTTTGGCCATTGGGGCATGTTATTTGCCTGTTGTTGTCAGGGAATGATTGTTTCAGTGCTATGACTGATTGCTGATCATAACTGTAAGAATGTGATGGCCAGTGAGGCATGTGTTTGCCTGTTATTGTTTGATTGATGATCATGACTGTAAAGAATGTTTTGGGCAGGGAAGCAGGTAACTTACCTGTTATTGTCATGAAGTCATTCTTTCAGAGAGTTTTTCTGATTGATGATCATGATTGTGAGAATGTTCTGGCCAGTGAAGCATGCCTGTACACGAATCAAAGTGGATGATTTTCATACTTTACAGGGTAAGTATAAAAACTGTTTTCATCCTCTGCAGCTTATTTCAATTGCACGCATATAATTTGTAGCGATAGCAACATGAAGTAAGGCACGTATAAGCCCTGACTACATGACAGGAACTGTTTGGTTCTAAAATTGCAGGAAACCTCCAACAATCATCCAAGCCCAGGGCAACAATATCCTAAGCTCGGGAAAACTCTGATTAAATATGTCAGAAAGGAAGTGGGAGATCAAGAGATCCTCCCTAAAAGACCAATGTTCCAACAGGAAATGGAGCATACACTTGATACCATTGGCATAGAAACTTCGACTACCCTACAACATGAGTTGAGTTCCAGAATAACCCGTTTAACAACAAAAATGGATATGTCCATTCCTTGTCTGTTTCCACATTTTGCAATGTATTTGGTCAGCTGTAAAAGTAAATCTCCCCCAGTAAGGTTTCCAGCCACTTGTTAAATGCCCCTCATTTGCATCACAAATTGGTCCAGTAAACAATTGTGCACAGACAATCAATTTAAGCAACAAATAAACATTAGAGTGCGTATTTGTTAGCGGTCGCGCAATTTGGTTTTCATGCTAGGCAAGTGTGAACACCATCAAAATATATATACATACATAAATGCAGTCTGAGATTCGAATGCCCAAAGCAATCCACGTACATAATTATTACCTTGTAATAGGCTCTGAAATACAATTACTGACATATTTTCTTGCAGTCACCTTCTTACACAGCTGAGCATGTCGGCTTTCCATGGTGCCAGGTCTAATTCCTTAGTGAGACTACCAATTAGAGCTGAAGTCGGGCAACTCCATGGAGAAATTGGTTTAAACCCCTACCCAGAATGATCACCAACAAT
The DNA here is from genome assembly GCA_964030785.1 of Siderastrea siderea. Taxonomy (NCBI): domain Eukaryota; kingdom Metazoa; phylum Cnidaria; class Anthozoa; order Scleractinia; family Rhizangiidae; genus Siderastrea; species Siderastrea siderea. Next base: position 63,639,548 of record OZ034966.1, on the reverse strand, counting down.
AATGGTAATTAATAATGATTTTACATGTCGGATGTTAGAATGAGTCAATATGTCCTCAAATACACCAGCTACATCTCTAAACATAGGCACGCATAGCGTGCGTGAGCTATTTTGTAGCTGTCAATGAGAGGTATGGAAACGGTTATTGATTGAACGTGCATGTACCAACATACACTATTGTGATGTTGTTTATTTGAGTAGCGTTGAGCATTCAAAAAGTATTGGTTTTTAGACAGAGTTAACCTTATAAGTGGAGCTGTGTCCGATATTGTGCAACCTCGTTCCCAGGGCTTTTTACAGATTTGAGGGTAATCAAAGATCAATGTTTGAGTTTATGTTAGTGGTTTCGAATTCGTATACGTCATTGATCAATAAATGGTACGCTAATGCGTACAAGTGTGGCTTCAAATTACGACAAAACAAGAAGAAAGTGAGATAAAATCCGTAGAATATCTGACAACAGTGTGAATATGGGAAAAACAACATAATACAAAACAGTCCTTTCTGAAGCTCATTTTTAGATGTTTCGCGGAAGGTCAATGGATTGAAATTTAATTTTGTGGCTTTCTATTATAAAGGTTATTTTTCCATGGACAAATATATTGGATCTTGTAGGAAGCGTAACTTGTCACAAAAATTAATTCTGTAATGATTGAACCAGAAGAGAATGCCGATCTTGAGAGTCACCTACGTCTTCTTCTTGCGTGACACCACGCTTCACAAACGTGGCAACTCCCGTATCGAGACAAATATAGAAATAAGCTCTGTTTTATTTTCCAGATTATTTCACACGGACTTACATTCAATAATACACAACATAATCATGTGCAGGGAACTGCTCGTGAGGCAACCCTATAAATTCAAGCTGAGGACCCCTGGCAGCAAGTCGCTGTTCAATCATGTTTCTTTCGTTTGTGTAATTAAAATAAATTTAACTCCTAATGGCACTGGGCATGTGGCCTGGTGGACGAGGCATTTGAAACATTTTAAGAAGATGATAGAAATAGTTAGTCTATTCCCTAATGCTGTTTATTTTCCTTATTTTCCTTCCTTCTTTTGGTGTTTTGTATATTGTGCATAGTAAAAAGAAATGACAAATTATTTTCACTGCCTCTTCTGAGCATTCTCAGACTATCTTGTTCGAAAGGAATTAACCACACAATTTTTCACCAGAATTCATATATCTCTACTTCTTTTAGCTGACGAGTATTACAGATGCTTGTAGCATATACATCACGTGGTACAAGCCTGTAAATCCCGAGAAAGAGGTGGAGCTGCCTCTTCAAGAGATGGATATAACGATCTTTTGTGTCTTCCTGGCAAAAGGAAGATTTTCTTGCACCATAAGCGTCCAGTGAAATACCTGCAAACTAGCTTTCAAGGTAAGTGTATGTCCACTTTACATAAGGCCTATGTTTATGTCTTTGTTTAAAACAACATATTCCGTGAACTGTGTACATGGGAAAGTAAATCATTGTGTTAACTCTTGTAATCTACCCACTGATAGGTATTGCTTGCATGCATTTCCATATTCTTTCCCGGGGAGGGGGGCACAATTATGTATTTCCTCACAAAAGTGCCCGAGATGCTTATCTGGCATACAGTTGCCTAAAGTTGGACAGTTCTCCTCACTGGAAGTCTAGCAGGGATGAATATCATGCCCTCCTTATCTTTCTAATATCTTGTTCTTTATTGCCACAATAGGTAGCTGCAAAGCACACAGAGGGGCAAAGTTCCTCTTTGACTTAGGCCCCCTAATTAAGTAATGATTCTCACAAGACGTAGGCATCTGAAATCCAAAGCTGTCAACAGCTAATCCATTAATTGAATTATATTCTTGGCCTTTGATTGGCTGAAAAGTCAAAATTGGCGTAAAAATGACTTTGAAATTAATTTTTGTTCTATTTTTGGCGATAAACTAGGTCCCAGCATCATTTTCATTGTATATACCGAGTTTCGTTACCATGGGATATGGGGAACTGGCTCTAATCGAGAAGAATTGTTTTCCCATATTGGCCACCATATTGGATCGAGACATCACCGTGAAGTTCTCACCTTGACATCGGTATTTTTCGCTTAAATTTCAATATCTTTTTTGAGTTTAAAACTAAAAGAAGCTGAATAGACATGTCTTATTTAATTTTTGGAATGTAAAACGTAATTTAAAAGTGAAGAATGCCTCCAAACGCTTTGTGTTGTGTCCGCAACATAACACGTGGGGACATTCCGACATCACCGATCTGAGGGTTGCTGCAGAATTTGAGGCGAAGTTTTGTGGTATAAACAAGGATGGCTGGCGCAAAGGTCGCAAGAGAAAGATCTGCACGTCTTGTAGAAGCCGTATCCAGTTGGAAACTAAATACGATAAGCTGCAGGTAAGGTTAAACCTTGTAATGTTCTTTTGCTCATATATTCCAAAATAATGCAGTAATTTACCACACCATGACTTCTTCTTTATTCATCGTTTTCATTATGTGAAAAGTTTTTTTTTTGGGCAAGACGTTAATTTGCCAACTTTTGTTGCTCAAAACCAGAAAACAGTTTCTGATGCCTTACAAGGTGAAGACACAGCTGAACATTTCCAGTTTCATGATCCTTTGCCAGTGGTACATGATGCCTCAACCCAAACTGACCACAGCAGACATATGGTTGCCATGCCCCCTCCATCCACACAGCCTGTTACAAACCAAACGACAGAAGCTGGTCCACTGCCACCCATTCGCCCATATCAGTGTTATGGGCGAAGGAAAAGAACTGACATGAGAGCAGAGATAATTGAACGTTTTCATGAGATGTTGGACATGTATGTACACGGTGATGGTATTGCACTCAATGACCTGGTTGACGACCTGCTGCAGTCCAAAAAATGGTGAAGCACTTTTGGAGAGTCTGGGAAGAAGGAGGATGATAGGATGACCAGTGCATTTGTCTTCACTCGTAAAGGAGTACCAAGAATGTAAAAGTAAAGAAACTAAAAGTGTTATTAGAAAGCAATCCAAAAAGTTTCAACGGCCAATCAAAATTTCTGGAACGAAGTCCAGCAGCCAGATTTCTTTTCAAGGAAATACCCCTCAATCCCTCAAGACAAGAGCTGACGCTGCTAATAGCTTGGGAACACTAACCACCTATTCAGCAGAGAGAAGGCGGCTGTTATCAATAGTAGCAGCAGACTATCCTCAGACATTTCTTACAGAAATTTTCAAGTGTTTGAAAAGCACAGTGACTGCTGCACGTGTACACCGTATTTTGTTTGGTAGAGGAGGTGTGCCACCTGAGTCCTTGAAATTTAGCCGTCAGTGTGTGTCACAGGACACTTTGGATCAATTGTCGGGGTTCCTGTTGCGTGATGAGATATCACGCCCTTCATCTTGCAGGAGTGTTGTGAGTGATGGAGAAGAAACCCCAGTAAGCTATTGGCAAAGTTCAATTAAGGAGGTAATTCAGCAGTACATGTTGGAATTCCCTGGAGGGGTGAAAAGGAGCTACATCTATGCCCACATTCCAAAGAATTTTCGCAGTAACACAATGCTGGCTGGTCTGTGCAATTTATGCGAAGATTATGGATATGCAAACTTCTTAAGTTTAAAGGAACTTATCCAACAAGTAGCAGCTGATTCTCCACAGTATGAGTTAAGTGGCACTGAGAAGAATATCACCACTCTTCAAAGATACCTCAAGACGAAATTTTCACGAGGTATTTTCATGTTTATCATACATGTATTGCATACTCTTAGGTGACAGTCATGTAAAGTTGTTTCTGCTGAATGTCTTTTGTCTCTTGCAAATGCTCCAACTTTGAACAGTTGGCGCATTTCAGACTATTTTCCATTTTGTTTAGTATAACGAGTAGTAGTAAAAACAATGTGTACTGATTGTGATTCAACCGTTACTCTGACAAGTATCAAAACATCATAGACTAATATTATTGTTGCATTTGTTGTTGTCATTTCCTAGTGAAAACTGAACCTTGTACATAATGAGTGGTGATAACAAAATTTGGGGGATGATTACATACCTTGCTTAGTGGCATTATACCAAGAATCACCCATTTGGGGAATTTTTTTAGTTTCCGTAACGAAAATAGTTAAGAGCATTTTTCAATCGAGTGTCATAAAACCAAAACCATGGTAACCACTCTGGCCAATTACAAAGGACACAGACAATCCAGTGAACCAATCAAAACTTGAAGCAAATACACTAAGCTGGCATGAAGTGCAGGAAAATGTGCTTGAGCGAATCACAACTGGTTTTGGTTTTACTTCTGATTGGCTGAGAAAGTGGCGCAAGTTTATTGAGCCAATCACTAAGCATAATAACGCAAAAACAAAACAACCCTGAATTACTTCCAACAGTCAAGTGAAAACCACTCTACTGCAGTGTTTACTATGGCAGGTTTATTATTATTTTCTTACAATTTTCTCTTGTCTCAAATCAAGGCACAGAATCATTGCAGCTGTCTGGAATTGTGCATGAGTCATGCCTTTGGCACCTGCACCCAAAACCATGATGACTGGTCAGTTGAATTTGGCGTGTATTATGATATCCATCCCCTTGTGTCTGCTGTAATTGCCACTACCCCGGCAGAGAAACAGACAGCCTATTCACAGCAGTTTGAAGAAATCACAAGTACTTTCTGGGCCTATGTTGGGCACATTTTAAGGACAAAACACCAAGGCGATTACTACAGGTAGGAAATAAATGCTTTGTTATCAGTCGAGGGAAGGGTAGTGGGCAGTTTGTTTTGTATCTTGTAGATGCCTCTCTAACAACCAGTGAGGCACATTGCTTACCGAATTCACTTACTGGGCCGGGGCATCCTCTTTATTGCTCGTCACCTTCCAATTCATTGAAGTTTAATTGCCTGTGACAATTTTTTTGTTCAATTAAGTAATAGGCTAAAAATAATCAGATGCTCTTCTTGTAGGCTTCCTTTTAAACAAAGGATCCAACTTCATATAATGTTTTGTTTACTCTTCAGGCTTCAGTGTTAGCATACGTGTACTTATAGCTGTTCAATGGTTTGAAACTTTCTTACAAAGATTTTTATTTTTGTGACAAGTCGAAATCCTGTTTTGTTTTTTAAGGTTTGTATTGAAAAATCTTAAACCTGGGGAAGCTGTTGTCATAATGGATTATAAAATGAAACTGGAACTGTGTATGCGTGCCCGTGAGATCCAACGGGATTGGTATGGGAAGCGTGGAATTTCCCTGCATGGATTCTATGTCATAGCACAAGTTGCTGTTGGTGAAAGAAGGATTGATGTGCTGGACCTTTGGTGTGATGACACCAAGCAAGATGCTTGGTTCACCCAATCTGCCCTTGACGTTGGCTTTGCTTGGATGGAAAAAGTGTTTCCAAATTTTCAAGTTTACTTCTTTTCTGGTAAGTGAATGGACTCAAAATCTTATTGTTCCTTGTTTGGAAGGTTACTTACTTCTTGGACTACACACGTTATTGCTTTCTTTCTGTGAAACTCTCATACATTAAATAATTTCTAGCTTTCTTTTTGGCTGTTTTGTCTTTTAACCCTCAGCCAAAAAATGACGACATTTTTCATCAACTAAATACTTGTAAACCACGGTAGTGATTTTTTTCAAATTGGCATTTCAAAAAATTACCATTGCAATTTTTTTTACAGATAATGGTCCTCATTACCATAACTCCACTGTCCTCACATATCTAGCTGAGGTGAATGCTGTGTTTGGAATAGAGTTGGTTGAATACAACAACTTTGAAGCTGGTGAGGGAAAGATGGTCCTTGATACTCATTTTGCTCATGTGTCCCATAAGTTAGTGCACTGGGTCCGTGTTGGAAATGATTTGGAGTCTGGGGAACAGTTAGCGGATCTATTGGAGGTAAGGGATGACATGGCCTTGACAGAAATATTAATCTCATTAAGGAAATAGTTGATGCACCTGAGTTCAAGATGAATGAAGTGCATACAGAAAGACAATGAGTAGCCACACTTTTTGAGAGTTCTTAAAACTGCCCAGGTGCTTATATAATATGCAATGCATAAGGAACAAGTTGACCACTGACATTATTAAATGCTTAAGAAATTGTGCACACTCAAACTCATGATGTAAGCATTGTGCATTAGAACTCCATAAAGCATGCACGGGACTTGCAGTAGGGCTCATGCTTTTTGGAGATCTCAAGAACATAAGCTGTCCAATTGTAACATCCATGATTCCTTGAACATGGTATGAATAATTATGTGATTTGATGTATTCCTGGAGATGCTTGTGGGTGTTTATGCCTGATTTTTCCTGTAAACAAGTTCATGAACACTGTATTGTATTGTTGATATCTTTGTGTTTTGACCTAATCCAGTCTTTTTGGTTATAAGACATTGGATGTGTTTTAGTTTAAATTTATCTTTGGTCTAACATTGTACAAACCAGTTTTATTTTGATCATAGTAATCTGAAACAAAAGGAAACTTGATAGAAATTATACTAGTTTTAAAATTTTAAACCAAAGATAAACAAAAACCACAACATATGAATGACCAATTTTCACCTACAAACCCAAAGTTGAAACTTGTTTATTGAAAAAGAAAAATACTTTGAATGTTCTGTTTATTTCAGACAATGAAGGATGTCAGGTGCAGAAAACTGGTCATTGACAGATTAAAGGCTCCTGGAAAACTAGGCACCTTTAAAGACATCTCTCTGTTTGGGAATTTCAAGTTTCCAAATGATGGACCATATCAGGGTGGGATAACAGCAAAGTCTATTGCTGGTTACGGAAAAGTGGTCAGTAAAACCAAAACATAGATGCAAGCCATCTCCCTTAGAAGTGTGCCAATTGCAGGGTCTACAGGTGCTACAACATCACATGACGTATGGCGACCTTCTGATGAAACTGTGGATGGACAGCAGGAAGGAGATGACACATACTCTGTTCAGTTCATCCAGCTCACCTCAGATGCCTCTGGAAATGAAAGCCTTACACCTATTGACAGTAGCACCAGGGTTCACGCAGATGACAGACCATCGTCTGGGTTTGCCCTAAAACAAGGAGGGGCTAAAAGAGTGACCTTCTCCGAAGAGCAAAAGGACATCATGATTCTCTTCTACGAGAAACAGAGGACATCTCAAATTAGAGCAAATCCCGCTGGTGTCATTGAAGCGATGAAAGAAGCTGGTATTACTCCGTTGAAGGAATCGCAAATAAAGAGCTGGTCGAGTACTTATCATCGCAAACAAAAGCAGTTGGCAGAGGACATGATGGAAGAAGCGAGACTTCTACGGTCACAACACGAAGGTATTTAGGAATGATTTGCTGTTTTAGGTGTTTTGATGTGAGGTCCATTTAGCTACATATGGCCAACTTGTTTCCTAAAGGTAATTATTTATCAATCATGACACAACAAGGAATACACAAAATTGGTTTGCTGTGGTAACTAATTTTTTCATAGACTAGACTCTGATCTATTTAGCTTTTGTCTTTGTGTACACCAGGCAGCAGCTTTAAATATAACGTATTATAATAGTAACTTACAGGTGGCATTTTGGTTTGTTTGAAAGGGGGAAAAGATGCCACAAACTATCAACTCTACAGGCCCAGTTGAGAGGGAGGATAGGAGGGAGGAATCAAATTGTCCAGCAGGCTCTAGCCAGACAGGAGCAGCAGCTGGCAGTTCTCAGCATGCTACCTACCAATTCAGCACACACATCTGTTTCAGTTCCTGATGTACCAAATGCCACACCATCCACTCCAAGTCCATTGTCAACTGGAGTAAGACCAACAGGACTAATAAAGGGCAGTCCCTCTTCATATGTAGCCGGTGTTGTGGAATGGACTTTCACAGAATCACAGTCAACTATCCAGGGAAGGACAGGCAATAATCCTTGTGCCTTCATTGCCTTACTCATGGGGAAACAATGGATGGAGGGGCACTTGCTTTGGCCAACAGGGGACATTCTAGCTGAGTCATGGAGGAAATCATTATTTGAAGCAATGATCAAAGGAAACAAAATACACGATGACTTGTTTGATCGTCAAGCAGTTGATCTTTATGTTGAAGATGCGATTGCTTTAGCAGATAATGAATGTGGGGTGCAGGGTGTTGGACAGCAAACGGACATCTTTGGTGTCAATCCAGTTCATCAGTTGGCTAATGCATTGATTCAAGAGGCCCAGAATAACGCATCAAAATCATGCTGTCTTTTAACACCATGCTTTTAGTAGTGAACTGTGATAGCTCTGCAATGATCATCGATTCGCATAGTCATGGCAATGATGGAGCTATCATAGCGTGCAGTCAAGCAGGCTGTATACATCTGCTAGCTCAATGTCTGGATGCTATGATGAACGATATCTGGCAAAAACCTCTTGCTGTTGCAACCATTACAAAGATTGTTTATTTTTAAGAACATAATTACTTATGGTACTGTTGATGGGATTATTATGTTTCCATCGAATCATTTCTCCTTTGGAGAATTTCATTCTTATTGACACGTTTGTTGAAGCACTGATACTATGAAGAAAAAAGTATGTATTGGGCACTATCGAGGCCTAGAAGGTATAATGGGTTTTTCCAGAAAATATCCATACCCATACCACGGGCGGCATCTCGGAATTCGGAAGGGGAGGGGGGGGTTATGTCGACTGGAATTCCGAGGACATGGGGGGGTTCATTGGACTGGAATTCCGAAGGCATGGGGGGATTTTCAGGAGTAACTTCCAGTTTGGTGTAGTTAAGTCTCTTCAAGAAAAACTCGCCAAAAACGACTTATCTAAGGACGATGATTCACTCGTAAACACGAGACACGTTCAACTCAATCAACGTGCCGGAGACACATTTCAATGGTCATGGTCAATAAAAAGTTTATGCTAACGTGACGGCTGAAAGCTGTTCACTTGCCATCGGTCACAAAAGCGATCGTAGGCTTTTCTTCGATTGTTTTGCTTGAATACAATACTGTAGATCCCAGCAAAGGGTTTTCAGCCCCTATATTAAAGTAGATATCATCGAGACACGTGAAATTGTTGCGTTACATACAATGCGAGGTTCATTTAAAAGGTCAGATTTCACGCGTTATGCAAATTTGATGCGCTTGTGATCAGACAACATTCACTATTTTGTACAAATTCTTTTAAAGTTGTCATTGACTTTGAATTTCAATGTGAGTTTCATTTACTATTTTAATTTCAATCGAAGGATAAAGTGCGGGGAACAAGTTTGATTTGTTCTCGCGCAATTTATTTGAGGCCGCAGTACAGTATGCAAATTGCGTTCACTGTGAACTAAAAATAATTGCAGGAAAAAAGCTTCCTATTTTACTCTAATTCTTTTCCTAACATCATAACCTTCAATTTTTAGAATAGGTTGCATTCAACAGTTTCGCTTTTGACGGCAGGTTTGAGTCTGGCAAACGCAATTATGAATTTCCAATTTCAATTCTGAAAATTTTAGCTTTGTTGTTAAAATTTTACGTCGCATTTGGCACGCAAATTATTCACGGCAACCCTCGACACCCAAAATTATAGACACACGTTTAAACATTGGACCAAGCACTGGAATGACTTTAAAGCCGTTTGAGTTTTCTAATGTTTAACGGATTATCGGTAGGGTACGTTTTGCCGTGGAAGGTTACAATGAAAAATATCACTCAGTCGGCCGCTGTTTGTCATCGCGCAACGTTAATTGTTTGCTGTCCTGAATGTATGTTTTCTTTCTTTCGGAGGGAGCGAAAGGATTAATTTCCGTTTAATAAAGGTGTTTGGAATATAGAGAGGGCTTTTCAAATCAGTTGGAAGAAAAAAACGGCAATCCCGAAGGGGGGTTTGAATGATTACGGAATTCCGAAGGCATGGGGGGGGTAGAACGGCTTGGAATTCCGAGGGTAAGGGGGGGTTGAGCATTTTGGAATTTCCTAAGGCAAGGGGGGTCTAGATGAAGATGCCGCCCGTGGTAGGGTATGGATATTTTCTGGAATCACCCAATCCGTGGATTCATTCCATTCATTTTATCATTGAATGAATGAATGCAAAAGCCAAAGATGAATTATCTCAACCTACGAATAATTTGCAGTCAAGTCTGGTTTTGACCCAAAATGATCAAACTCTAAGCTCAATAAGGAAAATGGTCATAACAAGTGTACTCGACGAGAATCAACCTTGTGTAGGGGTGGGGGGGGGGGGCTCCACAAGATTTCCTGGCTGATTAGTCAAATGGACAAAATTTGTTGGCCTCAAAATTCCAGTTGTGACTTTCATATAAGGTGTGCATGAAGCTTGCATAATTGCTGGAGAAATGGCACAAGGTTTGAATCTTTTTCTTAGTTTATGCTCCTAATAGAGTGGGGGCTATACAAACAAGGCAACATCTTAAAGGGTGGAGAAGGGGGTACATGAAGAGACCACCTGCCTTTTGCTGAGTGTTGGGTCCTGTCTAAGTAGAATAGTTTTGGCCATTTCCCTATATGAATTATTTTCCTTATCAACACCATAAGTAGTGAAAAGGCCAGAAAATTATTTTCAGATATGCTTAATCTATTGGCCCAGTATTCTTTAAAGTTTACAATTTAAAAAAGTTTCTTTAACCGTCGAATTTTTTTAAACATTGCAATCAGGCAAGGTGACTAAGACAAATATTTATGCATTGGTGCTGACATTCGATAACAAACGAACTCAGGAAAACATCTTGATAGGCAAAACTGATAGTAATCCATAGCAAACAGCATCAGACCCTGGCAATTCCTACATGTAGCTCCGTCAATTATCAATACAGTATTATCAGCAATACTGATCGTCGATTATCATGATAGAATAACCTCATGCCAACTTCTCTTATGGGACATTGTCACCCCCAATGGAGAGTCTGTTCCGGGTTCAGTGTTGCAGTTCAAAAGACCCTGGTACAGCACATCAGAGAGCTAGTTAAAACATTGGAATATCCAATATTTTTGGAACATATGATTTTTGACTACCTAGAAGAGTGAGAAGGCCCTGGGACAAAGTTCACCCTGTACCCCTTTGATATACTGTGAAAGTTTTATTGATCAGTGACATAAATAACCAGGCATAGTCAATCGACAGAAATCAATATCGGGAATCAATCGATACAATCGATGTTAGGTAATCGATTACAATCAAACTCACAGAAAAACAAATAATATCGATTGAGAAATAAAAGAACGCAAATTTATGGCAATCTTGGATGGACCATCAGATATTCGAAGGGAGATGGGTAATTTGTCGAGGGAAGAAACTTTTCAGCCTCTGGCTGTGTATGACTTTATATGAAGCCATTTTTTTCTTGTACAGGATTTTTTTTTCGCTTATTGTCCCCTCCCCTACCACCACACCTGCCCCCCCCCCCCCCACGACTGTAGTGGAATTATGGGATTCAAATAGTCACGTGACACAAGAGCACGAGGAGCGAGAGTGGAAGGAATCGAAGTTGGGGATCGAGATTGTCAGTCTTGTCAGCGTTTACCTTGTTTACAGTTTACAGTTATAAAGTTGTGTTAGTTCATTCCGCTGTGGTCACTCTTTATTCCCCCGCAAATCCGTCTACAAGTGGTGGAGAACCCAAAATTTCGTCGGACTCATCATGCCAGCTACAATTGAAGAATTGCAAGGCATCGTGGCTGGACTTGTCAGCGTTGTGAAAGACTTAACAACAAATGTAACTCAAGTAAACCAAACAGTCGGCAACATGGCCGAGGCCGTTCCAGCACCAGTTCAACACGAAAATACACAAGGTCTTCGTATGCCTTCCATCCAGCTTCCTTCGTTTCGTCGAGATAGTGTGGTACAAGACGATATCTCGGAATTTCTCGAGCGGTTCAATCAACAAACCTCACATCTTCCCGCCGGAACACGTTTCTCCCTTCTTGAACAACAGTGTGTTGGCGACTGGCCGAGATCTGTGTTGTCAATAGCTAAAACCACAGAGGGCTACGCAGATAAAGCGGTAGAAGACCAACTTAACATTTGCATCGAACGATTACGTGCAGAATTCGGTGAATCGAAAGAAGACAAGTGCCGCCGATTAACAGCCGAGTTAAGCGCCATTCAACAAGAGCATGGCGAGTCAGTGGAACAGTTTGCGTTCAAATACAAGAAACTACTGCATCAATTGGAGAAACTTGGCGAAAAGATTGCGAAGGATTGTCCTACCTTTGTTATATCACAGTTTATTTCTAAAGTCAAGCCTAGTATTGCTCAGCAGCTCGTTGTGAAAGCATCAGAATTTGAAACACTCGATAAGACAGTCGAAGCGGCTCGTCGTGTTGAGTTGTCATTTCAAACTTCACCCACCGCCTCGAAACCAAATCAGTCGCTCGATGAATGGAAAGTTACACCACCGAATGCGTTTGTTTCCTCGACCTCGGTGAAGTCTCAATATCAGCACTCCCAACGACAGCAGAGGGCTTGTTACACTTGCGGAGAAACTACTCATCTGTCAAGGTACTGTCCAAAATACCGCAAAGACACTCCAAAACAACCGGAGATATGCAGAAATTACAATCGATTTCCCAAATCTAATTGCGAGGAAGACGGCAACAAATGCTCTTATGGCCGACAACACAAGTGCCAACGCTGTAACAAGTGGGGCTGTAAAGCTATCAAACGCTCGGAAAATCGCCCATCAAGCACATCTCGCAGCACTGTTCCATCTGATGAGGTAAATTCTCTTAGACAGCAACTCGTAGTCTTATCTACTCGTCTGGAAAAATACGAAGCTCAGTGTACGGAGAAATCCTCGACTTCCATTCCTGCAGGGTCTGAAAACCAAACATCACCCTCCGCTTCACGACCACCACCTCCAGCTTCATTTGATCAGCCATCGACATCTACTCCATTATTTGGATTACCTGCCGTTACCATCCCAGCACATTCAGGAAAGCCACAAACTCAGTTATGTCAGCGTAATATCTTGTGGACCTCTGTTACATCTGCAGGTGAACCACTGCCCTTGCCATTGGATAGTTGCTGTTCTGTATCCCTTGTGAGCAAAGTACATGCTGATTGTGTTGCATCCAATCGACCTGACCTCAAGTATTGTGCCCTTGAAGAACCCATTTCTGTTACCTCTGCCGATTCAAAGTCTGATCTTAAAGCAGTTGCCACTATGCAAATCCCCATCACATGGGAAAACCAAACAGAAACTGTCTTTACTATGCTCGTAGTTCCAGGTCTCGTATGGCCAATGCTCTTTGGAGAGAACCACCTTCATGCGACTCAAGCATTGGTTGATCATTATGCTCCGTCCATCACCTTTCGCCATCCGAGTATGCAGTTTCGGGTCCAGTGCTCTCTTGACAATCCACTTCAAGGCTTCGCAAACATCTCTGTACCCAATAGCTCCTCATCATGTGAAAGTGGATCAACAGCGCAGAAGCCTCATGTTAGTATTACATGCCTTCTTACCGGAGCACCGCCACTGGGTGTTAACAAGCATTCACAATCCCTTCACCGTGGCCTTAATTTTGTTACAGTCTGTGTCACCCTTTCTGCAGCTTTAATGGGATACCAAGTAATCCGTCAACCACTTTGGATTGAGGGTAAAGACATTCAACCAGGCGTCAAGGTTCTCAGTGGTCCCTTTGATCTCAGCCAAATTTCAAGTAATGTGACACCTGAAACAGCACGCCCTAGCAGTGATCCATGCTACAATGCTCAGCTCATAGACCTTGCTGAAACACCAGAATCAGTTCTAACAGAAGAAACTCCTGACATGCACATCACATACTGCACAACACTGGCAGTGGAATCTAAGTTGAAGAAGACAAGTATCCCTGAGAATGTCATTCTAGGAAATGTTAGAGACATGACAAAGGATGATGATGCTGTTCCTGAAGAAGCAGCTGACACTACTGCAAAACAACTTGCAGATGGATGGCTTACTTGGGCAAATACTCAGCAGCCACCTCCTTCATTGCAAACTCCAAAGGACACTGAACATAAACATTGTGACTTAGACTTTTGTGCTCCAAAGCAATGGCAACTTTCAGTCCAAGTGAAAGAAATGGAAGATTCTGGTCTCAACTCATCCACATTGTCTCCTTTCTGTGATGCGCTACCAGAATTTGACTGTCAAGGTCCTGAGTTTCCTCCAGCAGAGGAGCTAACCTGTGACCCTCACTCATCTGCTTACAGTGTTGCTATATCTCATGCCTTGGATTTAGATGGCCCAGAGTATTTTAATGTTGATGAAGATATCATGAAGAGGACTCAAAGAGAATATTATGATAAATCATCCAGGGAACTTAACATTGCAGAAGGAAAGCAAGTTTATGTTAGAAGACCACCTCCAAGTTCACAACCAAAAGGATCAGCCACACGGTTCATTCGTCGATTTGATGGTCCTTACACTGTTATTGGACATGTCCATGGTCGCCAGGATCTATTGCGACTTCGACACAAATTCACTCAGGATGAGATTAAAACAGTAAACATTGAAAAGATTATTGTTGTGCCAGATGAACTTTCAGAAGAAGTAGATTATGATCTCAGAAATAATGAAGAACCACCATCTAACACAGAGACAGTTACCCCTCCTGAATTACCCACTCTAAAGAGTGCAGCGATTGACCCTGATTTGGCAAAGTTAGCATTTGCTTTTGGACATTATTTGAACAGTCTACCAGGTGCAAAGGCATATGCATCAGAAGCCTGCAAAGTGGTGTACCAGCAGATTCCAGATGCCCAGGAAATTTTGAAACGTTGCGGAAAACTTAAAGGACTGATTTCAAAGTGCCCTTATCTATCCATGTCTGGAGGCTCACATGGAGGAACTTACTTGTTAAAACTTGACAAAGACATGTTTGCAACTTTAGTTTCGGAAAACTAAAATCCCTTTTAAGAAGGGGTGGACTCATGTGGATTATAGACTGTTAAGATTTTCTTGTTAACTTCGTTTCAAATTTATTCACTATGTACATTGTTAGCTTTTGTCGTAAGTTACTCCCTTTAAGAAGGTGTGGACTGTAGTGGAATTATGGGATTCAAATAGTCACGTGACACAAGAGCACGAGGAGCGAGAGTGGAAGGAATCGAAGTTGGGGGATCGAGATTGTCAGTCTTGTCAGCGTTTACCTTGTTTACAGTTTACAGTTATAAAGTTGTGTTAGTTCATTCCGCTGTGGTCACTCTTTATTCCCCCGCAAATCCGTCTACACGACGACCCTCTTCCAAAATATAATGGTCCATCCCTTGGAAGAAAGTTCTGCTCTAGGTTGACATTTTACCCTTCCCCCTCTTTCTCCAGAGTAGTTGCTTGTTTGAATTTGAAACAATATAACAATAAACTTCACTTTTATTTATTACTTTGTTTCTGTTGTAGTTTACATATAAAACTGAACAACCCAAACAAGTATAAAGACGTGGAAATTCATGCAAGTCAAACAATGAGATGAGATTCACCACATGTTTACAGGTTGTATCCGTTTAGAAACAAAGCAATGACTGCTCGGATTTGATTGTAGCTCAGTTGGGTATTGTCTCTGATTTCCCTTAAGGTTACACTGCTCCTACACAGGAATTCAAAAGCTCTTTCTATGGATTCCGCACTGACATTCATCTCAGTGACCAAGCGCTCGTTTATCTCCTTTCCAGCCACCCCGTCAGCAATCATGTCGATTACATAAATTTGCGTCGTTGCCTCTGCCACACCAGCTGTTCTCGCTATTCTGTCAAAGGTCTCACCATCCAGCCATCTGGTAAATGCACTTCCCTTCTTAGGGAAGGTTGTTATTTTCCCCTACATTCTGCGCACCTCGCTGACCTGTTTGAGAGCAGAGTAAAAAATTTATTCCCGAGAAAGGCGGACTTTCTCAAATTAGGCTATATAAAGGGCACTGAACAAACAACGTGCAAAATGTTTTTGCAAACACCTCAATCGTAAAAACTATAAGGGCCGCGTTAAGACCGGCTTACCGAAATATTTCTTCCACGTTTGATCTCCCTTTGCAATTCATCTTGGCTCAGATTAACCCTTTTTCTGTTGGCAAAGATTCATGGAGGAACATTTCAGTGAATGTGAATGGGAGCTACACTGGCCTACACTTTTGCAAGTCAAGGCAATTACACTCACCTTTGCTCCATTTCAAAACACAGAGAAGGTAAAAGGCATAAAACTGTGTGAGCACGTGAACCAAAATCAGTTCCCAAAATTGAAGAAAACAAAAGACAGTGTTTTGGAAGTCGGTATGCATCTTTTCGATTTTAGACTGTGATTTTCACACATGAAAGAAAGGAAACAAAGAAGGAACTGTTTTTTGAAAGAGTCGCTGCCAAAAATTGTAGGTGCGAAAATCTTGCGCCGAACACAACGCCGACGTAAGTCTGATCTGCTACATGCGAAAATGGAAATCTCTTCAGTCATCTTGGTTTCTGTGTTTAGATTTCTAAACCTGACTGACTTAGCTAGGGCCGTGGCAACTTGTTTTGAGTGGTGGAGTGTAATCAAGAGGTATCGCCTAATGGAATGGGACTGGGAGGAGTTGGATCTTTTGGGAACAGGAAGTTCTACTGTTTCATTCCACTAAGAGCATTTGCAGCGTTTACAAGTCTCAATATAGCTTCCACACAGCTGACAAATTGCCATTTCCAGCAATTGATGGAATCTTCGACCGGCCTACAACACCTGGACATTTCAAACTGCCCAGCGCTGGAACAAATCGCCATTTTCAAAGCCAAAGAAACCTAGGAGAACTGGTGAATATCGCGATTTCGGGGAATACGCAATTCACTATTCTTGCCATCGCATGCTTGTGCTCCTGTCCTGAACTTGTGACGATAGAAGCACATGGACTCGAGTTCAGCGCAGAAGAACTAATATTCTTATCAAAAACGTTCTACTCAATTAGAAGCGGCGATTTATGTCTTGAAATGGAGGAAAACTGCAATGCTTTGGAGGTCGTGAACGAATTTGAACGTGAAATCTTTCATTAAGAACTTTTATTGACATTTTTTTCAAGAACATTTGTCAGGTGATGGCAAACAAACTGTGGCTTTTGCTGTCTTTTCTTTTTATGGCTACATATTTAGTTTATTTACCAGTATGTTTCAGTTTTATGGTCAGAAAGAACTGTTGACACGCGCGCTTGTTGACAGATCAATGACGAAGAACAATGAAAGCGGCTACTTGCACAGTGTCGCATTACTCTAATTGCTATTGTGATCGAACATTGATTGAAAAAGTTGTCTTCCCCATATTGTAAGGCCTTATCCTTTGACATATTTGTAGTTTTTAACATTTCCAATCGATAGATATAGTTCAAACGATCGAAAATGCCATTGTTGTGTATAATTCACGTATTGAAATTCAAATTTTGCGCTTCAATTGTGATTAGCCAATCACTGTTAGGGATTTTTATTTAATTAAAGGATTAACACTATGAAGCCAAACGGTTGTTTTTGGATCCGGCCTGTTGATTTTTGCCTACTTCTTGTGAGAATCATTACTTAATGGTGGGCTATCAGATGAGAAAATACATGTACAAATGCATGATTTTCATACTTGCCAGGTGAAGTAAATATGTTATTCTCCAGCCCGGAGGTCTGTATAGGGCAGCTTCAGGCCATACGAGGGGACAGTTTTTCCCTATACAGACTGACGTCAGTCAGTGAATGACGTGACCAGGGCTCGAGACTAATTTTTCAGCTTAGTAGCCTAGTGGCTAGTGAGAGGTTTGATTTCACTAGCCAAAATAAATTTTCACTAGCCAGACGTTTTCTCATAATCTTGTATTGTGTTCAATATGTGTAATTTTCAGCCATATTAAATACTGTAAACATGCCTCTCTGTAATCTCAAGAGTGAAGAACTTGAATGTTGACTGTTCTTTCCAACAGTTAAAGATCCTCCAAGCGGAATATAAAGTACTATGTGCCTTCAGGGCAAATTCCCTGGCGCGATGTAGTTCACGCCTCTCTTTCCATTTCGGTCAAATCATGACAAATAACTCGAACAGTTAACCTTCTTTGAGCATGTACATCGCAAGCAGAAACGTTGGGAAGACAAGACTGACATCGTACAAACGTTGTAAGGTACGGAGAAACGTCAAAAAGACAAGACTGATACAGCACTCAACTGACGTACGGAAAAACGTCTACAAGAGAAGACTAGTAAATGAGCAGAAAAAAACTAATAAGGTTCGAACTTACTAAGGTACGGAGAAACGTTGAGAAGTCAAATCAAACACGTTGGTTGCAAATGCACTACAGTAGGGAGAAAAGCTGCCAACGTACCAAGATACAGAGACTAATAAAATACGCAACTACTAACTTACGGAGAAACGTTATTGAACAAAACTAATTCTGTAAGAACGTGTGTGACGTACGAAAGAACACCGGATGGACAAACTGAACTATTACAGTGGGACAATAAATTACGGAGAAACGTAAATGAGACAACTAAAATCGCACTGACGTACGGATAAACGTTGAGAAGACAAGACTAATACCGTATGAAGATACTAACGTACAGGTGGTACAGAGAAACGCTAAGCAGTGTTGACTTATCTTACGAATGTACTAACACACTGAAAACCTGAACACACTGGAAGAGCAGAACGATGTCGTGCGAACGTGCTAACGTACAAAGAAACGTTGGGAAGGCTTAAGACTAATAAATCAACGAACCTACCTACGTAGGGAAGACGTTACGTAGTGAGAAACCCTGGAAAGAGAAACTATTTTACGAACGCAGCAATTAATGGCAAAAAGTCGATAACAGAAGACTAAAGAATTGTGTGAACCTGCTAATGTGTAGGCAAATATCATATAGACGCACTAATGGACCTTTCAAGGAAACGTATGGTGAAACGTTCTGAAGACGGCTAATTTCGTTCGAACGTAGAAATGATAGAGAAGACGTTGCCATCTGAGACAAGAATTAGTAGGGAAAAACGTTGAGAGGACAAAACAAGTATCATACAAACATTATGTCCTTCTACGGAATAAGTTTAAGTTACTTTCTGCTCACTCAATTTGCTTCTGGGATCCGATCATCAGAAGCAATATTTAGTTTGGTTTCCATTCTGTGCTTTAGTGCTTTGAAATTTCTACAAGCCAAAATGGCTAGTGAAAGCGCAGAACTTACTAGCCAAAATGGGATTTCTACTAGTCTGTGACTAGTTGGCTACCGTTAGTCTCGAGCCCTGAACATGTCTATTTTTTTCTGCTTTTTTTAAGGTGGAACAAGGCCTGAACGAGGCGAATTGGTTTTGAGGCTCCTTCCCCTCCCATAGTCCTTGTTTTCAGTCATTCTTTTGTTAGGAGGCTTCGCAATGACCTTCGGTCAAATTTTGATCCACAGGCAGACATGATGTTTAACCTCTTAGGTGATGCCGTCGTTCACTTGTATGGCGTCAGCAGGCAGACGGTGCGAGAAAACCTTGGTGTTGTTTCTTTGATTTCTCCTATAATTGTCATTCTCGAGATGGGCACAAACGACCTGTCTGGCCTTCAGCCAGAGGCTATAGGGTCGGATATTGAGGAGCTGGTTTGTTTGTTGTTACAGTCGTATTTTGTTCGAGTAATTGGTGTGTGCGAGGTCATACCTCGTGTTAAGGCACTGTTTTTAACAATGATGCACTGGTGATCAACCAGGTTTTGGATCCTATTCCAAATGTTTTCTGCTGGAATCATTGGGGCTTTACAAATCCTTCGGTTGACCTGTATTCACATGACGGAGTCGATGTCAATTTGTTTGGACAGCACTGTTTGTATCACAGCTATCAGCCACCATGTTGAAAGCTTTACGTATGCTTCCTTCCTTCCCACCATTGCTGTAAGAATTCTTGCTTTACTTCAGTTTGTTTGTTATGCTGCATGTTCGATGTAGTTATCATTTTTTATGTTACTTGGTTAAATTCTAATACATATTGATTTATTTTCCCTGGTGGGCTTGTTTTGTTCCTCGTTATTTTAACAACGTTCTGTTCTTTCATTTACTCATTATAGGGCATGTTCCTTAGTGTAATTTTTTGAGACACGTTGCTCAGTATTTTGATGTGAGGCAAGTTCCCCAGTTTACTTGTTATAAGGGCATGTTCCTCAATTTTAATTTGAGGAGGTTATTCTTATGAGTCATTTTCTCCTGTTTCATTGTTGGGAGGCATGTCCTTCAGTTTATAATTTTATGAGCCATTTTCCCCAGTTTTACTGTTCTGAAGCATGTGCTCGGTTTATATTTTTATAAGACATGTGCCTCAGTTTTATTGTTGTGAGGCATGTTCATCAGTTTATATTTCTATACTCAGTTACTCAGTTTATATTTCTATGAAACGTGTTCCTTAGTTTTATTGTTGTGAAGCATGTTCCTTGTGTCATGTTTTTGTTTCGAGGTATACACGGGACTCGGTGCTGCGGCAACTATGTGTTAGCCATGCTTGTCCAGCCTCATAGCCTGAGGTTTTGTTTCTTGGGAGGTTTAGTGTTTACCATTTGTTTGGAGGCTTTGCTCCTCCCGTTTATTATTGCCTAAGGAATGGTTCCTTAGGGTGGTGCATGTTTATTGTTGTCTGAGGCTTTGTTCCTTGGGAAATTACACTGTTTGCCAAGGCTTTGTCCCTCACATTCGGTTTTTCCAGAGGGTTTGTCCCTCGTGGCATGTTTTGGTTGCGAATTATTTCTTGTTCTGAGTCACAGACAGGACATGCTGCTGTGGCAACTATTTGTTTGCCATGCTTGTCCTGCTTTGTTTTTCTACTTTACTGCATGTGTATATGGTATTTGTTATATTTCATCATCAGTCCGGGTATCTGCTTTGGTTTGTGTTCAGTTTCAGATGCCTCCAAGATGGTCCAATCGTAACAAATGGCCTACGTTGCAGGCTGTTGAGGCCTTAGCCTCAACACGTTAGAGACAATGCAGGGGGGCGAGTTCCTAAAATGAGCCAGTTGCTGCCGCCACCAAACAGTCCCCATACAGAGGTCTCAACCCTTTTATTTGATCTGCCAAATCAAGTTTTATCAGATATAGTGGTCCGAGTTACTGCTGAGGTGACATGACAGGTCCAGCCCCCCTTGGCCTCAGTTCAGGCACAATCATCATGACAGGTTACACCACAGCGGAGGTCCCAGGTCCCAGCACAGCAAGTAGAGCTGGCACAGCCCTCCCATGATGTTCAGCCAACAAGGGAGGTCCCAGTAGTTGATGCTGATTTCCAAGCTCAAGCTGCCATCCGCCCAGCTCTCCAAACATCCCATGGAGCCCAGGCAGGTGAGGTTTTACTGTCTGATTTACAGCGCCCCAAAGACATATTTTCATCGCTCAATTTACCAGTGGATGCACGTGTTACAGACAAAACAAAAACAAAAATTTGGAACCAGGAGTTCGTAGACTTTGGGTCACTTATGGTCAAACGAACCTTGCGTGGACAATATCAACTCACCATTCAGAACTTGGGTGAGGGTGTTTGGAGCCTGTTAACAAAGCCAAGAGGATTAATTCTATTGACACTTGGCTTCAGGCCTTTTATGTCTTTATTGGAATTTACGCCACCAAATATCCTCAGGAGGCCCGTGGGTTAATAAAATATGAGGCCACTCGAAACTGGAGATTTTGAGACGATGATTTTTGGTGTCTTAGGCAAATGCAAGCCAACCAACTGAGAACTGTTGCGGTCCAGTTTGCAGATTTCATCCATACCTACATATATTCACGCATGGAAACTTTTTCATCATTTCTTTCGTTCAGTTTTAATACAATTTGGTTTCCTTCCTATTTCATCACCAGTCTTGGCCCTGTTTATAGCTTACTTGTTAAATGTTCAATATGCACCATCCACTGTCACCACTTATGTTTCTACAACGAGTTAGTCATAAGCTCCTGGGTTTTGCAGATCCTTCTAAAGTCTTTTATGTTCCTCAAATGTTCTAAGGGAGTATGGTAAGGTGGGTCTCCGCCTAGATAGCCGTTTTCCCATTACTCAACCAATTTCAGATAAGCTTATATCAGTTGTCCCGCATCTGCAGGGCTCCTACTATCAAATTAGACAGTTCCTGGCTATGTGTTCTTTGCCTTTTTTGCCTTTCTAAGGATCGGTGAGATAACATCGGTTTCTAAGTGTGGTTCTGCTCCCCCACTTCAACTTTATCAGCTTACCAAGTTGCTCAATGAAGCTAGGGAATTAATCGGTTTTAAGGCAACATTTGGGTTTTTAAACATAATTACAACTTGCAGCCATTCTCCATTGAGATTCATCCTCAGCCTCATTCTTGCCTGATTGATTCGTTAGTGGACTACCTGGCTTTCATGACAGTGGGTGGGTAACCGTTCATCTTAGAAAGACAAGTGAACCCACGATTTCAAGGGAACGGCCACCTCAAGTTCCAACGTTGGAGGCAAGTAAGAATTTTCCAGAGCAGTTGCTTGAGAAATCCCACGAGCAAACCCATCAACAAGCCTGTCAGCAGTCCCACAAGCGATCCCACGAGCAACCTCCTGAGCAGCCACAGAAGCTGTCCCACAAGCAGTCCCATGAGCCACCTTCCCAAGTTGAGGTTCTGCTGAGAAGATCTGAGCACATTTGCCAGATGCCAGCACACCTCAGAGACTATGTTTTAACTCAAGGACTGTGAACTGAGAGACACTTGATTTTAACAGCTCTACAAGTTAACATCCATGCTACACGCGTATTTATTTTTCTCATTAGTTTATTTTGTTTTAACCTTAGTTTTTCACGTGCTGTGTATATTTAGTTCATTAGGGTTAGGTTTATTGTCTTATTGTTAAGTATTTCGCAGTGGCCTAGCTGGAATGCAATGAATATTCTGATAGGTTTAAAAGTGAGCATCACTTTTCATCTTGTCGTTGTACATTAAAGAAGTACAGTTTTATATCTTGTTGTTTCGATCTCTTCGCCATTATTTCACAAACAATCGTTAAACATTTCATGGGAGAGTTTCATTATGAAGGTTTAATTTGGGTTATCCTTGATTCAGGCAACTGCTCGGACAGTCGGAAGAAATGGGGGCTGTTCCCCCGGATCATTTGAAACTTTCTCAAAGGAGTGGGGAGGAATTATAAAAGTGACGTTTTTACTGCTGAGTTCTCTTGACGTAGTAGTCCTCTCTACGTGTTGAGATTTTAAGTTATCACATAACTCAACATGTTTGTCAAATAAACCAAAGCTTTATTTAAGGATGTTCGCGTGAAAACTTCTACAACACAGATTTTTTTAATACTCTGGCTACAGTCAGATAATGAGTTACCTATGTCAGAAATGCAAAAAATGGGGGTCACCAACTTCATTTTCGAAATAGAACGCGTGAAAAACTGCCCCAATTTTGATTCATCGGTCCTCGTAACTTGACATGGCCTCAGTGCTTTGTTAGTTAAAAAATAGTAAAGATTATTCGCTGTTGACCCACTTTCTTAGTCAAATATTATTTACTTGGGTCTGTCAAGTAAATAATTCGAACCAGTGTCATCCTTTTAGTTAAACTCAACCTCTAAGATGGACGTTCGTGAACTCCATGCAGCTACAATAATAGCAGAATTCGATTTTGGGAGGGCAGAAAAGTTGAAACAAATCAAACTCCCAAAAATTCTGAACCTTACTGCCGGGGCCATTGCTGCCCCATTGACAAGGCTTTTTAACAATTGCATTTGCAGTGGACAGTGGCCAAGCTGTTGCAAGATGGGAGTATGGACCCCAGTCTTTAAAAAGGACGACAGGGCTAACAAATTTAACTACAGGCCCATAACAGTTTTAAACTCAGTAGCTAAAGTGTTCGAATCTCTGCTCAGTAAGCAGATCAGTGATAACATTGACTCACAGATGTACAGCAAAATGTCAGCCTACAGAAAAATGCATAGCTGCGAGACTACCCTTATACGTGTAACGGAGGACTGGAAAAAGGCCGTGGACAACACGGAATGCGTGGCAGTCTTGTCTACGGACATGAGCAAAGCTTTTGACTCTCTACATCATGCTCTCATGATAAAGAAACTTGAGGCGTACGGGTCCTCTCATGTATCTTTAGAGCTTATGTGCTCCTACTTTCAAGAAAGAAAAAATCGAGTCAATAAATTGTGTCACGAGCTCATGGAAAGACCAGTCAAGGGGCTGTCCTCAAGGCTCATCTTTTGGACCGCTACTTTGGATCCTGTTCCAAAATGACTTATCTCTTAACGTGCATACCAGCAATTTGTTCATGTACGCTGATGACCACCAGATATATTTCAATGGAACAAGTATCGAGACTGTAGCTTCCTCCCTCAAGAAAGAAACAGAAAACGTATCACAATGGTATAAGGATAACCTTCTCCAAGCTAATCCGGACAAATACAAAATCTTAGTCATAGCGCCTCAATGGGGTGACAACAACGCAATGGACACGTGTACCCTGAAAATCGATGATCAACAAATCAGACCAACGAAGAATCTGAAGATACTTGGAATTAATATGGATGACGAGCTCTCTTTCAGCGATCATATCAGCGACCTATGTAAGAAAGCCAGCCAAAAAGTGGGTGTGTTAGCAAGACTCAGAAACCTCATCTCATGTGAGACCAAGCTCCACTTATATCTAACTGCAATACTACCGAATCTAACATATTGCCAGACAGTTTGGCACTTCTGCAAAGTGTCCGACAGGCATAAACTCGATAGGGTACAAAAGAACGCGCGCTAAGAGTTATTTTTATCTCCAAGACAGATACTTACGATGTTCTTCTAAGCCGTGCAAAACTACCCTCCCTTTACAACAGACGGCTTCAGGACATCGCGATCTTAATGTTCAAAGTAAAAAATGGCCTTGCACCTGACTACAATATGGAACTTTTCAGAAACTTGCACAAAGGTTATTCTCTCAGAAACGCTGACTTCTATCTGCCTCGGTTCTCTTCAGTTCGTTATGGAAAACACTCCATCAGATATCTCAGCCCTTACCTCTGGTCCAGATTGAGCGCTGTTGACGGAACGAGACTGACTATTGGAAATTTTAGAAACAGCATAAGAGACAAAGACCTCACCGCCCTAATCGGCGACGCGTGTTCTTATTGTGCCATATGTGCTACTTGAGATCCGACAATTTATTTATGTATCTACTTATCACTTCTTTTATTTTTATCTTTTTAACTGTTCCTTAGTTAAGTATAATGTATTTGTGAGTTTAGAAACCGTTTTTTAAACGACCTATTCCTATTCTTATTCATTCCTCCCAATTTTAATATAGTAAAATGTTGTAATTTTTAAATGTATATTGTAAATTTTAATTTATTTTAAGTAGTAGAGTGTCCCCAGTTAGCTGTCACAAGCTAAATACCCACCCTGACACTTTAATAAAGTTATTCATTCATTCATTCAGTCATTCATCTCCACAATTCTTCAACAGAGCACGCGCTCAATGCATGATGTGGCATGACATCATGAAGTGAATTGCCTGCGCAGTAAGGATGCACAGAAACAATTAGTGCGAATGTCCTTAAACAATATCTGGCACTACAGTTATTAATGTTTGACCACAGAACTCTAACCTACCTCTGCAGGAGGGTCAAACAATAGACCTGGAAGACATCCATACATAATTATCTTATAAAAGCAGCATCTACTTGAAAAGAATAAAAATGTTGGAAATCTGGATGTAACGGCACCCGTGTGCCTCGTTTTCATTTCGTAGTATTTCCCTTTTTCCCTTTTTTACCGCATTTACGTCACAATGATTTCCCGCTAGCTACCACGTGACGACTTAAATATCGCAAAACACATGTAAAACCCCATAAGGCTCACAGAAATTCAACGGGAACCACCAGTTATTGCTGCTTAACTCAGAACCTACTAGAGCGTTCGCCCCAACACGTCCTACCATACAGGATCGCTGTAACAGTTAACACAATAAACCTGAGCCTTGTGGAACCTGTGAGTCACTAGTCTTTTTAGTTTCACGGATCTCTCCGCCACCGGAGCTGACTCCGCTACAGTCGAATTTCTGTACAGTTCAAGACCGGCAAGGACAAGCATGCTCAACCGAGCAACAGAAAAGTCCACCCCCTGGAAACAGTTGACCAGTCAACCGAGGACACCAAGTAAGTCCGTTCCTTTTGTTAATCGTAACCAAAAAAAAGCCAAAGGAGAGAAAAAACGAAGAAGAACAGAGAGCACGTGCTCAGGAAAAGGAACAATGATGCACTATTAATCTTCTCGAAGAAACGCGAATTCTCTTTGACGAAGAACATTTAAATAGTTGAAATCCGTCATCAACGAAGCTCAGGAGAAACACTTGCAGACGAGTCGGAAAACAACGTTGGTTATATTTAAGTTAGTTACTGGTAGAAACAGAGTTGTAGAAGAAACAAAGATTGTCTGTGTGTGATTACTTTGTCGAACCTCTTGCCCGAATACCTGCCTACTACACCATGAGCCAATCGCAAAACAGCGAACAAAATACAAAAACCGACGCTCCGCCAGACGAAACTCGCGATACTGGCTTCAGTGAAACTTGGCCGCTAAACACTATCAATATCGCCGAGAATGAAGCAAAAGTCTCAGAAATTCCAGAAAAGGGCGAAGAATCGGAAACATGTTTTCGGACTATGACTGAAAAGGGTTTTGAGTTACGTTCCGCGGTCAAAGAAAAATCGGCAACGGCCGCATTCAAGATTTTTCACACTAGCGTCACTGCATTCCACGCATTCCTGGCCAGCACAAAAGATCTAGATCAAATAAACAGAAAAGTCAAAGATTTAGTTTTGCTCGCCAAAAAAACAGAACTCGAATTGAACAGTTGGTTGGAATTAGTAAAGCACACTCCACAAGCAGAACTTGCAAGCGAGCTACTTTCAAACATGAAAGATTCAATGCAAGGAGTTCAAGGCGCCACGCTTAACAAGGTGATGACACTAGATGAAGAGAAAGGTGAAACCATGTCCGTTCGATCAGGCTCATCACGCAAGTCTTGCAAGTCAAAAATGTCAATTGCGTCTGGTTCATCGCGGCGTTCATCAAAAAAAACTTTGATAGACGTAAAAGCAAAACGTGCCGTGCTCGAACAGAAATTAAAATTCAGCGACGAGATCGAAGAGCAGCAAAAGATTTTCAATAAACTAAAACTCCAAGAAGAGTTAAGTGAAACCTTAGCAGAAGAGGCCGTTTACGAGGAGGCATTGAAATCTGAAGAACGTCCGCTCAAATGCCACAAAATAGAATTGCCCACAGAAACGCCCGAACAGATGTTCGAACGGTTTATGAACCACAAAATAGACGATCCCGCTCATCTAACCGCAACAAACTTGTCACCGCCGGTTATAAACACATCCTGTGTTGACGCACAAGATCCAATTTTCCCAGCCTTATACTCTCCCACTGGCATAATAAACCCGGTAAATCGTCAAGTGAGCGCAAATCAACAACCAGCGGCTTCCACAGCTGATCTCCTTCATACAACCGCCTCAGGAATTCAATCCATTCTTGATTTGGGCACGGAACACCAGGCTAACCTCTACCCTGAAATAAACAACCCAGGGAATCCCCGTGATCACGAAAATTATCCAACAGCTTCTCAGCCTCCCGCTGCTTTCGTTAATGTGGGCACTTCCAAGTACTTGTCACGCCTCCACACAACACATCACGAAAAGCCAGACTATTGTGTCAGCATCACTCGCAGGCACAAGCACCCCACTCCAATCACTTCCCTTAGGAAATGTGAACACAAGCGTAACCTATCAACATCCAGCGTACGCTATCAGCAGCTTGAAACCCGCATATCCGAAAACCCATCAATTAAGCAGAGATGCAACAAGCTTCACTCCTAACAGTTCTCCAGCCACCCAATACCGTGAGATAACCCCAAGTCCTTTCACCCGAAACTTGAACTCTGCTCATCCGAGTACAGATAACGTCTCTCAAATCGCCGAGGCCCTAGCTAAGGTCACCCAGCTTCAACGACTACTGCAAGCCCAGCCAGACGTCTTCACAGGCGACGAGACCGACACAAGATTTCTTATCTGGGAAGCCGCTTTCGATACTCTGATTGATTCCGCACCAATCAGCTCTCAACAGAAACTCTACCTCCTGTACCAGCACCTGGGCGGAAAGGCAAAGAAAGTCGTCGAGCAACTACAGTACATGGTCGCTGCGAGCCCAGAGATTGCCTACAATGAGGCAAGAAAGAAACTCAAATCGCGCTTCGGTCGGCCCGCAATCATAGCTACCGACTTTGAGAACAAACTAGCTAACTGGCCGGAAATTGCGAGCAATGACGCGCAAGCCTTTAGAGAATATCGTGACAAGTCGAAATTGCGAAGACTCAGCTACACAGTCTAAAGATCTTTGAATTTCCTTCTAAGTTGCAAACTTTAGTTAGCTGGTTCTTAACAAAATGGTCTACAAAGGTCCAATCGTTACAACAAGAAAGGGGCAGCGAGGCATTTCCAACTTTCGCCGAATTCGTGGGAGAGGTAACCTTTCACGCAGATCGCATGAACATCCCGCAGATTTACCAGAACTCGCCAAAAGTCCCTGCACAAAGTACACATAGTAAACTTCCACCACCTGATCCTCCGCTTCGTAGGAAAATGCCTTTCTCTATCACCATGGCGTCCAAAACACGCGGTGAAAGCGAGCCTTCACACCCCGCACCAATAAAGCCGGAACATAAATCTAGTGTTTCAAGCCCACCGACAGCAAATAAATTCTGTCTTTTTCACCGAACAAGGACTCACATGCTGAACGAGTGCAACAAGTTTCGAGAACTTCCTTTCGCCGATAGGAAAGACTTTTTTAAGAAAAACAAACTTTGTTTTAAATGTATGAGCGCCGGGAAACACAGCGCCGAAAATTGCGATCAAGGTCCTCCAGACTGCAACATCTGTCACAACAGACACTTAACAGCTCTACACATCGCGCCAATGCCCGAGAGCAAAGCCGAGCTAAGTATCTCTGAACCCAATCAAACCTCTACAGCTTGCAAGCAAGTCTGCGGGGAGGAGGAAACCGGTAGGTCGTGTGCCAGAATCATGCTGGTCACCGCATCGCATCGGTCAAATCCAGCTAAAAAATTAACCACCTACGCAGTGTTGGATGACCAGTCTACTCACGTATTCATTTCCGACCCCCTACTAAACAACCTGGAAGTTGATGCCCCAGAGGTCGATCTACAGGTCAACACGATCGTTGCTTCAAATACCATCAGAACAAGAAAAGTAACTAGGATTTACATTCAAGACGTAGAAAAAGCACACGCACCCATTAAAGTCCCGTTCGCTTACTCAAGAGAGTACATCCCAGCATCACACAAGGACATCGCCACACCCGATGTAGCCAGCCAGTGGAAACACTTGTCCCACATCGCAGACAAAATTCCTCACCGTCCCGACGTCGAAATTGGACTGCTCATCGGTCGAAATGTTCCAGCTGCCTTCCAACCGATAAACGTTATCTCCGGAAACGAGGAGGAGCCCTGGGCCGAGCAATACAAATTTGGCTGGACTATAATCGGATGCGTTTGCAAACATAAGCAGCCAATATCTAACACAGTTTCAGTAAACCGAGTAACAGTAGAAAGAGAAACGCTTCTAGACTGCGAAGAAATGTCTGAAGCTTCCCCCTTCATAATCAAGAACTCGATGTCTTCTAAAGATTTACCTAGTCCTAAACAAGTACGCGAGATGATGGAGCTCGACTACAACGAAATCCACCACAGTCGCAAGATTCGTGGAACAGAACAATCAGAGTCAATAGAGGACAGATGCTTCCGAGAAATATTAACAAGAGACCTGCACAAGAATGCAGGGGGAAATTGGGAAGCGCCATTACCTTTTAAAACCGATGACGTCGTTCTACCCGACAACAAGGGACACTGCTTGAGAAGGCTTCTATCTCTTAACAGGAGACTTCTAAATGACAACAAGCTTAAAGACGACTACCTAGCCTTTATGAAAAAGACCCTTGATAATGGCCATGCCAGTCAAGTTCCTGTAGACCAGCTGCAAACAGCAAAGGGCAAGGCTTGGTATCTTCCCCACTTCCATGTTTATCATCCACGAAAACCAGATCAGATCCGCGTCGTGTTCGACTGCAGCGCCGTCTACGAGAACGAATCACTAAACAAGTACCCGCTTCAAGGGCCAGATCAGCTCAACTCCTTGATCGGCGTATTGACCCGCTTTTGAAAGGAAGAAGTTGCCCTCACCTGCGATATTGAGCAAATGTTTCACAGCTTCTACGTCAACCCCGACAACAGGGACTATCTACGTTTCCTGTGGTTTGCAAACAACGACCTTACAAGTCCAATCGTCGAATATCGAATGAACGTACACCTCTTTGGCGCAGCATCATCACCCGGAGTAGCGAACTTCTGCCTACATCAGACAGCAGAAACTCATAGACAAGAATTCGGAGACAACGCGTCAGACTTCCTACTCAGAGATTTCTACGTAGACGATGGTTTAAAGTCCGTCTCCACAGTAGAGCAAGCCCTTCAGTTAATCAAATGCTCGCAAGCAATGTGCGCAAGCGACAACCTATGACTTCATAAGTTCGCAAGTAACTGCAAGGACGTCTTAGAGGCTCTACCAGTCAATGACCGCGTAAAGGATCTTAAAGGGGTTATGTCATGAGGATTTTGCTATTTTAGGTCAATTCTGAGCTAAAATCATAACCTAGTGCCTTCACTCATACACAAAATACTCCTGTAAAACTATGAGGAAGATATCAAATGAATTTTTTTCAGGGAGAGCTAACCATAATATTTTTTTGGTGATTTTTGAGAACATAGCATCAAAACTTGAAAAAATTGGCCCAATTTTTTCAAGTTTCAATCCACTTCCATCCTTGCCATCGGTAGCAACAGACGACAGGAAACAGTTTCAGTGCCTTAAATAACAAAGCTAGAGCATTATTTTTGGAATTCAATTGATGCAAGACACTTAAGCTTTTTAAAAAGATACTAAAATAGCGTGACATAGCCCCTTTAAGGATCTAGATCTTCGACGAGACACCATGCCTGTTCAAAGATCCCTTGGCACTTACTGGTGTATCGAGTCAGACACATTTGGTTTTCGTATCGAACTCAGAGACAAGCCTACAACCCGCCGTGGGATTCTGTCTACTATCAGCTCAGTTTACGACCCACTTGGAGCAGTATCGCCCGTCATATTAAGAGGCAAACAAATACTACAAGCACTCTGTCGCCAAAACGTCAATTGGGATGACCCAGTACCTGACGATATCCTCCCACAGTGGGAAAAATGGCGAACAGAACTGCCACTTCTGGGGCAACTCATGTTTCCTCACTGTCTTAAGCCCAAGAATTTCGGTGAACCAGTGCGCACTGAAATCCACAGCTTCTCAGATGCAAGCGACAATGGCATCGGTCAAATCTCATATCTTCGTATAGTCAATCACAGAGGCGAAGTTCACGTTAGCTTCCTCTTGGCCAAATCCAGAGTCGCTCCGCTTAAACCAATTTCAATACCTCGCCTTGAGTTGACAGCCGCCGTCATCTCTGTCAATGTAGCTACAATGCTCAAGAGTGAACTTGACATTGAAACCATCCATTGTTATTACTACACTGACTCCGAGATTGTAATTGGATACATCAATAACGACGCACGGCGCTTCCACGTGTACGTTGGTAACCGCGTACAACATATCCGAGACCGCAGTTCTCAAGAAAACTGGTTTCATGTGCCAGGAAAGGAAAATCCTGCCGACGAAGCCTCGCGTGGCCTAACCGCAAAGGAACTACTGGAAAGCATACGTTGGTTTAACGGACCACAGTTCCTATGGCAACAAGACCCACTTCCCCTACAACCACAGCCTGTGTACACATTGCTACCTTCCGATAATGAAGTAAGAAAGGATCAGGCATCCGCACTAGCAACAAAGATCGATAAAGTCAAAGTCAGACAAGTCTCACCTGGATTATTGGAGCCCGATCGCTTCAACCACTTCTCCTCACTTAGTCGCCTCAAAAGATGTATTGTTCGCCTACAGAGAGCAATTGAGAGACTAAGACCGAACAAGCAAATGAACTGGCGTCCAAACGAAGGACCCCCCTTGGTATCAGAGATCTCCCAAGCCGAGAACATTATCCTGAAATCTCTTCAACATCACCACTTTGAATCAGAAATGAAGATCCTCAGTAAGCTTGAAGGTAACGAAGACCAATTTGAAGATCGCCAGAAGGCACGAAAAAGAAACAACACTGTCAAGCTGACCAGTAACCTTCACAAGCTCGACCCATTCCTCGATAAAGATGGCCTACTAAGAGTTGGTGGACGCCTAAAGAGTTCAACCGCTCCATTTGAAATCAAACATCCTTTGATCATGCCTAAAAACAGCCACGTGACTGTTCTCCTCATACGCCAGTTTCATCACGGGAAGCAGCACCATCAAGGCTATGGCATGACACATAACGCTATCCGCCAAGCTGGATACTACATCATTAATGGCCACTCCCTGGTTTCCCACACCATTGCTAAATGCGTCATTTGTCGCAAATTAAGAGGCCGCGTCCAAGACCAAAAGATGTCAGACCTACCTCCTGAACGCCTCACGCCAGCTCCACCGCTCACCTACACTGGAATGGACGTATTTGGCCCCTTCTACATCAAAGAAGGACGAAAAGAGCTGAAACGATGGGGTCTGATATTCACCTGCCTTGCCTCCCGCACTATTCACCTAGAGAGCCTTAACGCCATGACAACAGATTCGTTCCTGAATGCCCTTAGACGCTTCATCAACCGTAGAGGGAAAGTACGCGAGCTGAGATCCGACCAAGGTACAAACTTTGTCGGTGCAAAGAACGAGCTTGCCACTGCACTCAGTGAATTAGACCCAGTTCCTGTTCAGGAATACTAATCATCCCAAGACTGCGACTGGATAGAATTCAACTTCAACGTTCCCCACGCTTCTCACATGGGAGGTGTTTGGGAACGTCAGATACAAACCACAAGATCAGTCCTGTCATCGCTGTTGCTTGATCACAGCACCCAGCTTGACGACGAAGCACTTCGTACCCTCATGACCGAAACCGAGAGTATCGTCAACTGCCGTCCCCTTACAGTAGAGAACCTGACAGATCCACTAGTGTCAGAACCTTTGACTCCTAACCATCTGCTCACCCTTAAAACTCAAGCTGTGCTACCTCCACCTGGCAAATTCGAGTCACCCGACCTGTACTCTCGGAAAAGATGGAGAAGAGTTCAGTACCTGGCTAACCAATTCTGGCTCCACTGGCAAAAGGAGTACTATGCCCTTCTTCAAAAACGCCAGAAATGGACAACACCCAAGAGATCTATGAAGATAGGAGACGTTGTATCAGTTTGCGATGACAATTCCCCAAGAAATCAGTGGCCCTTAGCCTTGGTTACCGAACTGATTAGTATTTAGATTTTCAATACAATTAGGCTTTAGAAACTCTAGAAGTATAGCCCCATTTTTTTAATCGAGATATTTTTAGAATTTGTTATGTCGTTTTGATTTTTTTTAGGTTAATAGGCTTTTCAGTAAATGAAGAAACATTTAGGGAAGCAGTGTAACGGGACCCATGTGCCTCGTTTTCATTCCGTAGAATTTTATGTATTTCCCTTTTTTACCGCATTTACGTCACAATGATTTCCCGCTAGCTACCACGTGACCTTGACTTAAATATCGTGAAACACATGTAAAACCCCATAAGGCTCACAGAAATTCGACGGGAACCACCAGTTATTGCTGCTTAACTCAGAACCTACTAGAGCGTCCCCCCCAACACGTCCTACCATACAGGATCGCTGTAACAGTTAACACAATAAACCTGAGCCTTGTGGAACCTGAGTCACTAGTCTTTTCAGTTTCACGGATCTCTCCGCCACCGGAGCTGACGCCGCTACACTGGACAATAAAGATTTTTTTTGGCCTTAGGTTGCATCTTGGCTTGGCTAGAAAGTCAAAAGTCATTAAGTCTGAAAACACCACTAGTGTGTTCACTTCCTTAAAAAAACTGTTCCAGTATCTATGTTTCACGAAGGAACAAGGAGCTCAAAAATGGCCGAGTACAGTTGTAAACATTAGAGGTCATGCTGTCACAATCCCGTATATTGATCCTTGTGGGGCATGCAATAGTACAATTACAGACGTTGACTCTGCCTCGATTAACCCATATCAAGGACAAAAAGGGACAAGAAATGTGACAGCCTGTCTCAGAGCTGCCCACAATGCTATTTACAAAGTAGGATCTATTTAGCATGAGTAAAGCTTTTTTACATGGTTTGTTGCATTCCATACCAAGAAAATGCTCCATTTTCTGACTTCAAGCATAGCGTATCTACTTGGCCTTCATCTATGCCAAACTTGAGGAGAACGATGAGCTGACTGCCATTGGTAAGATTTCACGTCAGTGGATTGGACAATAATGGTTTATATTGTTTTTAACCCATTGACGTCCGTGCCGGCCTGAGCCGGCCTTGATTTTGCACGTGTTCGCTTTTGGCCCTAGCCTCCCCTAGAAGGGCTTTTTTGGTCCCCTGTTGTCCTGGTTGTCTTTGGGAAGGTTCAACCAATCAGAATCCACCAACTGCGCATATATTTGAAGGCTTGAGGGGGTCCTAGAAGGGAAGACTTCTTGTCACTCTGCAAGAAGATCACATTTCATTCAAAATGGCTGCCGTGCTCTTCACGCATGAATTTTCAAGATGGCAATAGCTCACTCTCGGAAGGAAGGATTACCCTTTGAAGCTTAAAAATCGAAAAAAGAAGTTCTAAGGAACACTCGACAAGTTAAGCGATGGAATTTAGAGCTTTTAGAGTGAAGAAAACATCTTTCAAGGGCAAACTGCCATTTTGTCAAAGCAAAGGACAATCTTCCATCTCCAAAGATTTTTCGAGCTGCAGACTTTCTGGGAAATGTTCTAGCACTTCTATGAGTCTACGGTAGAGTAAATTTCACATTTGATTGTAAATTTGTACCAAAATAGCTTTTTAATTGAGAGATTCTTAGTATTCCTTAAAGTTTTCGTAAAAGTTTTGAAAAACGTGCACAGTTTGCATCTGTAAGTGCTCTTCAAAATAACTTGCACATCGAGCGAAATTACTTGCGCGTAGCTTCCGTTGAAGAAAGAATTGAACGCGTTTGGTTCTCATAAATGAATAAAGGCGTGTATTAATAAATGTATTATTTAGAAGAGCTTACTGTCTCTTCTTCTGTGAATCTTCATTCAGGAAATTTCGAAAAATAGTAATCTGGCCTAAAGTAACAGAAATCCTCTGTTGTGGCTTGATTTCATGCGCGAGACAACATGTCAAAGCTCTTGCGTAAATTTTCAAAAGTTTGACTTTGAGAATGCATTTTTGGCTAATTCTTAATTGACAACTGGTATATTTTATTCAAAAGTTAGAAATTTTAACTATTCTAGATCAAGTGAGTGTTGTTTTTTCGAGCCTATAAATTGTCCTTTCGTACTGCACATGGGGTTGTTTATTAACAACTGCTAATTTAGTGAAGCGATCAAAAAACACGTGGCCGTCAATGGGTTAAGGTTAAACACAACAACAAACAGGAGACTTCTACTGAAAATGGACGAGAAACCAGAGTTACCTTTCACTAAAAATATAAAAACGTGCTCTAGTTGAAACAAACATAAAAATTATAACACTTCAGCTAACTATCTGCAGCCTTTGACGAATAATGGAAAAAGGATGCAGATAGGTAGCTGAAAGCTACCCCCTAACGTTCAAACCATAGTTCAGAAACCATCTCCCACAGACAAACCAAAGGTACAACGCCTTCTTGTTTTGCATGGCACCTTCCCAGGTTTATAACCAATCTGTTCAACATCACAAAACTGTTAACCAAGCTAATGCCAGATAACGTCCATTGGGTCTGGAGTGATGCTTAGCAAGCTGTATTTGAAAGACTGAAAGAAGAGGTCATCTGTACCCCAGTTTTGCATCTCTACAATCTTGACAAGGAAGTTACCTTGTGGTGCTATGTATCACATTCGGAGTTAGCAGTTGCTACACTACACAATGGGCAACCACTCATGTACGCATTCCAGGTGAAACTCACTGTGTGCAGATGAGAAAAGAGCTCCTTAATAAAGTATTTATTCGTAGTAGGTTCAATGCCTATGTGTATGGTCATGAACTGGGCTTACTGGGGCACATGGAGACTGATCACAGATTTCTAGAGTCGATCTTCACAAAGCCTCTGGTCACGACTCTCAAGTGCCTATAAAGAATGTTTTCGACTTTACAGTCTTCAAATGAAGTACGAGAAAGGGAAGCTGTAAGCACTTCACTAAATCAAATGCTTCTATGTAACGTTTGATATGTAATGTATCAAATGAATAGACATTATCATCATCATCGACAGGTCTCAAAAACTGCTGAGCATGCACAAGCTCTTCCCGCCATCAATGTTACAAAATGGCGGATGACAAATAAGGTTTTGCCACGTAGTTTTGCGTCTCGCCAGTCTGCTCGCGGAGAACTTCCCGTTCAAAGCATGGGCCCAGTGAAACGAACAACTCTTCTTGTTTGTCTAGGAGTAAGTTCAGAGAAATCGGTAGTCATTATCCACATGATAATTCCATTTATCTTGCTCCTTTTGGTGAAAATGTTCGCGACTACTCGAAGGAGAAGTAAGCTCAGTTTTTCGTGCTGGTTAAGGTCACCAGTCGCTGGATAAGCCTGAGATTTGGACTACGTTCTCGTCGTTTCTTCCACGAAGAAATATCAAAAATGACTTTATTTTCGTTCGAATGGTCTTGAGAAAATGCTGTACGAAGGTTTATTATCATTATCGAGCAAAGGAAGCTACACCTTATGACGCTGTAGGAGCTGGCGAGCTTAAAATAGGACGCCGAAGAGAAACGTGTGAGTACCTTGATTCGTCCTTTTACTCGTTTTCTCGACACGAAATCAAGCTTACCTTAAAAATCTTACGAGATCACTTGCAAGATTGTTATTTCCAGTAATTTACTTTATATACGACTGTTGTATTAAAGCAGTAATATTGTATCTCTTCGTATTAAGTGCTAAATAAACAGTTTGGTTGTTTTCATAGTTTGAGTTTATTGTACTGTGTTGCAATCGTTCTCGTAGCGCTGCGGCCGACACCAACAAGGCCCGCGAAAATTTCCCGCCATTTAAAGTTGCAGCCGACAGGGGCTTGAAAAACTTTACGTGACTTGAAACAAAACGGGGAAAACCCATCTCAAGTTAACACCATGTTTCACTTTGTGTGTTCATGACAAAAATGTTTTGCGCCAAAGAACAACGGGTGCTCCGAAGCCGGAAAAAACAAGAGTATTTAGACCACTGTTGGGGTAAAGTTTTTTGCGTTCCCAATTTAGGGGAATGCCTTTGTATGCGGCACTACGAACAGTTACACAAAAGTAACACGTTAACTTGTTGCTTCCCACTGAGGTCTGTTAGCGATGTATGTTCAGGGAATCTCATTAAATGCAATCAGCGTCTAATTTCAGTTTTTGAAAGCCTTGTAGAAAACAAGGAAAACTTACGTTTTGATCCACACATCTGTAAAAAGCATCTAGCCCAAGCAGACAAAGAGGAACGAATATTTAACAACGAAAAATATATCTCGCCAAGAAAGGTAAGCAATAACCTTTATTATTGACACTCATTTCAAATTTCATTACATAAAGTTAGGCCTTCAAAATGACACATTTTGACTTGTTAGCGACAATCCTCAAACAACCAAGCAGACTGTGTCAAACTTCCTCCCAACCCACAAGAGTGGAGTGAACTGGAAGCTAAAGTGAAAAAGCTTGTCCAAGAAAACAGTTCGCTGATTGGAGAAATAAAAGGTTGGTACTCTCGCACATTCGAACTGGTTTTCTGGCATGAACTTCAGTGGCTCTAATTAGCGCGATTAAATGCCATATTTAACTGCAAGGGTGAAAACGTTTTTATTGTAGCTCAGGGGTTTAGGGAATATGTATAGGTATAAGTTAAACAGTGGGTTTAGAAATGTAAAAACAGTTTAAAAAACAGTTCTTCCCTATACTGAGGAACCCTTCTGCCTTATTTGCTTATTTAGTTAAGGTATGCGGATACATTGAAATGAGGCACACCCTCTTCCCCATGACCCCCTAAAACGACTGTGTCCCTTGTCAACCCTTGACAGCCCCACACTTTTTTAAAGATACAATGTTTTGACTTCTGTTGCAGCTATGACTCCCACTGCATATGGGGAAAAGCAATCACCCTTTAAAACTTATTACACTAAAATTTAAAGGCAGAACTTAAGTCAGACATAAACGACACCATTTACAGATCTCAAGCAGCAGAACACCGCTCTCAATGAAGAACAATCTAAGAGCCAAAAGAAAATTGAGGAGCTTGCACAAAACAATGCAAAGCTTCTGGAGAAAATACAAGGTAACTAACAGAATTTTTTATTCGAATTTGTCTGAAGTGCTCTTATTCCATCCAAGATGTAAAAATTATAAAATTAAAAAAAGGAGGTGTAAAAAAGGTCAGGCCATTTTCTTTATGGCAGTATTAGCAGCAGCCAAGCAAAACATTAAACATATCTCTGATTTCTTAAGTTTGAATATTGAAACTTAAAGTCAATAATCCACTGCTCTTTCTTAATTGGGCAGCATGTAAAAAACTTATGACAAAACAATTTGAATATTTTCAGGAGAGCCAGAATTCACTAAATCTGTACAACAATTCCACAAAGCATTAAATGCTTACTACAGTAAGGGGGGGAAGCACCTCTACAACCCTGCTGATATGGAAATATTCTGCGAAGAGTACGCTCCTGGTCTGTTCAACAAATTATACAAGAGCATCTTAAAGGACGAGAAAGAAAGTCCTTCCAAGAAACGAAAGGAGCTTCAGAAAGTCAGAGTTGTATCGCTGTTACACAATCTCAGTTTCTTTCATAACCAGGTACAATTTTTATACAAAACTATACTCTAATGTTTTGTACAATAAAATACAAGATTTCACAACATTGCATTGCTTCTTTCCTCACCCCTTAAAATATATATACTTAGCAATTAAATCATGAGTATGTCGTAAAAACACCTTTTCTGAAAGGCAAACTTATACAATGCAACTTTTCCTTGCAACTTAAGTGTTAGACTTTTGTTGTGTGCTGCTCTCATCATTCAAGAATATTATGCATATCACATTATTAACTGACCATTGTCTCTGGGTACAATTGTCAAAGGATTTAAAAGGTGTTTTGAAATCCAAGCACTTTCACTTCAAGCAGGACAATGTGAAACAAATTGTAGCTTGGATTTAAAATCTGGATTTCAATCTTTGTCCAAACTAAATGGTAAAGCAACATTACCCTTAAGAAGGAAAAAGTCACTTGCTCAAGTCACTGCTCAATCACAAATGGCTTATAGCTATCATGTCACTAGAGACAGTAAAGGCATCTTGTTGGCAACAATAAATTTCATGTCTTCTTTTACCCAATTATTAGTGTTTTGTAATTATTAATGGGCCAAAGTGAAAATACTAAAACTGCAGTTTTCAGTGTACAAGAGACAGACTTTGAGATTGGATCCCAACTGTGCAACTGAAATTCCTTTCTTCACATTTTGGTTAGAAAAACTGTCCAATGCAGAAGGCTAATGGCCTTAACCTGAAAATGAAAGGGGCCAGCTACAGTTCGCTGATGTCAGGGATGGTTCTTGGCTTCAGCTGCCACCCTCAAACAGTCCTTAACTATGAGAAGACCTTGGCAACAGCAAACAAGACAGAAGTTCAAAAACAAATAAGGGCAGCCACAGAAGTGAGAACACGTTTCCTTACACTTACATTCCCACTTTAGTCAGTACAACCTGCAAGGTTTTAATTGTGAGCTCTATTTCTAAGCCACTTAGGTTACCTCACAAGGAAAGAGTGGGACTATGTTAGCATTTTAACATTTTTTGCAGAGTTATTTGCTAAACACAACAATATTTGTTGATTGTATTTACTCTGAAATCACTCGCTGTGTATATATTTAAAACGTATTCTGAAACAATACTCAGAATATCAATACCAAATGTAGTATACTATAACTTGTCCTGAATAATAACTACTGCTTCCTAGCAAAATGAGACCAGTGTTAACATTGACACAAAATATGCACAATGTTATGATACCCATTTGCAGAATAAGAAGTTCATGCTATTTATTGAAGATGACATACACTTCATCCACGCAAAGCACCATCCCACAAGTTCCTTGACAAGTACCACATGGCACATGTGTACAGCGATATTAGGCTGACTGTGTTCACACTTGGGTGCCCGAGCACGGTGCCAGAGTACGATTCTTGCTGGGCACTAATTAATGTGAACACACCTTTTTTTCAAGTACCCACGCCAGAATTCTGGCACGGTGCCCGTGCCCGAGTACAAGGTCTCGACCTTGTACTCGGGCACTGTAGTGGGCACTGATTCCTTGTGTGCACACGTTTTTCGTTAGTTCCCTGGCACTTTACCCACAAACCACTGCTTTGCGTACCCACAATTCCTTGCTACGCTCAAGGTTGGTTGAGGTTTCAAAATGGCGGCTGACGGAGCAAAGTGGAGTAAGGACGAAATTAGCGCTCTAATAGATGCCTACAGCGACGCGAAAACATCAGCAGACCCAATGACAACAAACAGAGAGCCTTATAACTCAATTAACGACCTCCTTGAACAAAACAATGACGTCCAACGCTCCACAAAGCAGATCGAGACAAAGGTGAAGAAATTAAAATCAGGTTATAGCAAGTTGAAAGACCGTATGAAAGTATCTGGAGCTGAGCGACCCTATGACTCCAAATCTCTTACAAGTGTGGAGAAAGTCGCTTTTCAGCACTGGGATAAACTTGACCGCATTTTGGGTAGGTTGAGTTATGTCATTGTAAAAATAATTATGCATGTATGATTCTCAAGTCCGAGAGAGGGGAAGGAAAAGTGGCCATGTGAGGCATTTGCAAACTTTAACTCTAGCCTTTGTAAGCCATAATTTTAAGGAAATATAAATCTTTATATAGAGAGAGTACCTGTTTATAACAGACTAGCGTTTAGAAAGATTTAATGGAAGTAAATGTTTATGCAGACTCAAGGGCGTACCTGATGCAGACTTCAAGAGGAAAGAGATCGCTGTCATTATTATCTTCTGTGTTGTAGTTTATTTGGATGAGGTGTCAGTGATATTGATAAAACAGTTCGTTGAATAGATACATGCATTTTAGCCTCATCTGAATTGAAATGATCCCTCAAGCATTTTCTGTGCATCTCTGGAACCTCACGTTAGGACCAGTTCTGCAACAGTCAAATTGAAACTCACAACCTGGGGCAATACTTTTGTTGATGCATGATTTTGGCAAAATGATTGTTTTTATTGGTTATTTTATTATTTTCTTAGACAAGGTAAACCAAAACGTAATATAAGTTTATTAATGTGGGATAATAAAACATACAATTTGTTTTATTTTTGATATAGGTGTTCTTATCATACTGTGGTCACTGTGTGTTGTTATCCAGGTACTCACCCAGTTGAAGACCCACCTGAGGAACATTTAATGGAAAGCTCAGCTGTAGGAGAATGTGATGGAACAGAACCAAATGCATTGAATGAAGCAGAGTCAGGTGCAACAGAAACAAACAAAGAATCAAGCGCAGCAGAGGCAAATACTACTCAGACATCAAAACCACCAAAGAAAAAGAGTGGTAAGGCTGGTAAACCTAAGAAAAAATCGCCTATGTGATGTAGTGGAACAATCCAATGAACAAATGAAACAGATGCAAGATTACATACAGAGTAGTTCAATTACATCAGAGGCACGTTCTAAAGAAGAGAAGAAGACCGAGAATTCTTTCACCAAATGTTGAGTATGATGTCCCAACCTATGATGGGGATGACCCAAATGCTTGTGCAAGGAGCTGGCCCAGGATATCATTCACCAAACCAGGTATATACTTCTCAAAGTGTTCAGCCAAACTACAGCTTTCCACCTAGTGGCATGGGCTACGGTTTCCATACTCCGCCAGCAAGACCATCATCATTAAGCTCAATTACAAGTGAACCAACATCATCTGAAGAAAACGACTATTATAGCTTCTAGAAACTCTTCATACAGGTGCATGTTTTAAGTCAATAACGATGGCTTTGTTGTTATGTTGAGTTGAACCTGTGATAGCTTGTTCTATCCACAACAGCATATTGTGATATTATTAACTTGTTCATTACAATTTCCTCTTGATATTGTATAGTTCAGTTTCTGTTAACTGCTGTTTGTTTATGATGTACACAATTATGTTTCCAGAAAGAAAGTCGGTAGAAACAAAGAGCAATTAGCAATTTCTTATATTAAACTGTTCGTTGCAATTTTGTGTTCTGCGAACATGGTGTGAAATAAAGTGTTCGCAAGGGAATTGCAGGTAAAATAACTTTTATTTATTAAACTCAATCTACATAAAAATACCATACCACCCTAATGGGAGGCATTTAACTAGCTAAGGGGTATGTTTATTTTCTGGAGATACACAATAATATTTTTTAACTGCACAGTAAAAACACAACTGATTTTATAACAAGACTGTTCTTCAAAACAAAACCTATTGGGCATTTATTTATAACTTTTATAACGAATGATGTCTGGAACTGTGTTCAAATGCTCATAAATTAATGTTAACAAGTAGCTATATTGGAATACAGTTGAACTTTTGAATGGGTGTGACTTGTCTTTCCTTTCCGCTTATTGTAATCCGGAAGTTAAAAATATGAAATCAGGCAGGTTATGCTAACATGACTTTTGTGATCAGTTGTACAAATAATGAGCCAAGACATTCCTAATGATATTAGAATTGCCATCTGCATCATCATCATTCAACGGATCAGGCCTAGGTAGGTCACCAATTTCATCCTCTCCCAGCCTGTTCCAGTCTTCAAGGTAGCACTCCTTTCTCTCTTCGCACATGTTGTGCAGGATACAGGCTGATGTAGCATGAAGTACAACCTTGTCGAGGTTGCAATCCAGCGCCTTAAGCAGACATCTCCATCTCCCTTTAAGCCGTCCATATGCTCTCTCGATCTGTATGCGGGCGCGACTGAGTCTATAGTTGAAATGTTCTTTTTCCGGTGTGAGATTGCTGCCTGGATAATTTTTCATTAGATACTTGGAAATAGGGTACGCTGGATCACCGATAAGAAATGGCTCAATGATGTGGTCATCAATAACCTGTGACAAATTTGAATCATCGGGTATCAGTCTTCCCTCTGTTATCATCTTGCCTATCTGAGAGCGACCAAACACCCTCGAATCATGTGCTCGACCAGGCCAGCCAGCAAACACGTCAGTGAAACAGCACTGGCTGTCACAAACACCTTGCAGAATCACAGAATGGAAACTTTTCCTGTTGTAATAGTCAGCGTGGTGGATGAGGGGGGCTTTTATGGGTACATGGGTACCATCAGTGGCTCCCAAACACTGTGGAAAATTCCACTTTCTTTGGAAACCATTTATGATTCTTTGAAAGTCTATACCCCTCTGTAGTTTGCTTATGATGTGCATCTTAGAAGTAACCAGGAGCTTCATAGCTTCGTTAACTCTCATACATGCTGTAGAAGTACCGACTCCAAATTTGTCTCCGATCTCTCTGTAGTCCAATCCTTTTCCTATGCGTTTGAGCAGCATCGCTACAATTGTTCTTACAGGTACAGGATTGCGAAGTCTGGTTACCTGTCGTTGAAGGCCCCGCAAATCATGCGTCAACTGTTCAAACATATCTTTAGAGATACGATAACTTTCCAGCCATTTTCTGTCAGGAAAATGAAGGAATTCGTGTTCCAAAACGTTCTGAATTCGTGGAATTTTCCAAGCTACTCTCCCTCCAACTTCACTGCTGTCAGCAAGGAATACATTCAATCTTGTTGTAATGGCAGCGCAGGTTTCCGTAACAATTCGCGCTAATCGTCGCCTGTTGTCGAAGTCCATGGCGTCTCTTAAGTGTTTCATATATAAACACAGCATTAAAAAAGTAAAAAAGCCATAGAAACTAGTAATCAAGCAGATATATTGAACGCGGAACGCGTGCATGATGCGATTCGAACACTTTAAATGCAGTGAGCACGTGCTGGTTTATTGAATGTGAACATATCTACATATCGGGCACCCAGTGTCTGAACACAGCACCATTTTGTGCCGGTGCCCAGGCACTAGTGCTCGGGCACCAAGTGTGAACGCAGCCTTAGACATACACGACAAAATGCCGGCTGTTCCAGTGGGGGATGATTTCAGCCTAAACCACAGAAATGTGCATGTGACCATGGAAGATGGTACAATCCGACCTTGTAGAGGAGGCATCCATATCCAGCACTTGCTTGGTTTTGTCACAGTGGAAAGTGCACAATATTTCAGCCACAGCTTCCTCCAGCATCTCCCTCAGGAATTCAAAGATTTCAACCTGTCAAATATCGAAAAGAATTTTAAGGAGTTAAGGTAGCATACCTTTTTAGAGATGATGATGATGATGATGATGATAAACTTTATTAATGTGTCAAGGCCACATAGCCTGGGAAAATCCCATACTAATTTGGGGACACAATTAATAGATATTAAAAATATGTAGAAAGAAAATTTATAATACTTAGAGCTATATAAAATATTTATGATAGTCAGATATTAAAAATATTTATAAAGAGAATTTAAAATACTTAAAGCTATATAAAATAATGATGATGAGCAGATATTAAAAATATGTAAAAAGAGAATTAAAAATACTTAAAACTGTATAAAATAATTATGAGGAGCAGAGGGAACAGCCCTTGCAGCCATCATCTATGAGCAGACTAATATCGTATTTGCGTATCTGTTTCCTAAAAATATTTAAAGTTTTAGCTGATCTTATGTCTGGGGATAATTTTCCCCACAGTTTTGGTCCAAGATAACGCAAAGAATGTTTACCATATGTAACCGTATTGAAACTTGGTGTGGAAAAGTCTGACTGTCTTAAAGAGTAAGAGGAATTATGATTATTAAAAATATTACAAATATAAGTAGGACATAGTCTGTTCCTCACTCTGCACATTAAGATGCAAATATCCTGCAAAC
Source organism: Siderastrea siderea (assembly GCA_964030785.1). Lineage (NCBI taxonomy): Eukaryota > Metazoa > Cnidaria > Anthozoa > Scleractinia > Rhizangiidae > Siderastrea > Siderastrea siderea. The sequence goes on along the minus strand of OZ034966.1, from coordinate 63,594,576 downwards.
GCCTGTTCATAAGTGTTGGTAACTCAGCTCTTTTGAGTAATTGCGAATAGCTTGAAATCTTGTCTCTATAAACCGCCCTCAATCCTCTTTCTTGCAGCCTTTCTAGTTTTCGCTCGTCACTAGATCTACAAAAGTGCCAAACTAAATGACAGTACGTAAGGTACGATAAGATTGCTGATTTAAATAGAACTAACTTAGCCTTTGTTGGAATTAAGTTTCTGAGTCTCATGATAACGCCGATCCTTTGCCTTGCCTTCTTACAGATTGAGCTTATATGATCTGTGAAGTTAAGTTTGGAGTCAATTGCAACACCCAGGAGATTGAGACTTTCTACTGATTTGATTTCCTCATTGTTCACACAAATTGCATGTGCCGCGCTGTTATCCTGACTGTAGCCAATGTTCATAGTTTGATATTTTTTGAGGTTTCCAGCAAGAAGATTGTGATCATACCATTTAGTAGCAGTGCGCGCACTGTCCCTTAGCTTGGATGTTACACTGGATTGGTTACAACCAGTATGGTAGATTTGATGATCGTCTGCGTACATCGATAAGTTTGTCGTTACACAGTATGACAGGTCGTTCTGGAAGATGTTCCATAGCAACGGGCCTAGGGCAGAGCCCTGGGGGCAACCACGGCTGACGGTCCTGTGTGAGCTAACGTGATTTCCTAATTTCACACGGTACTTCCGGTTAGACAAATAGCTGTTTAGAAGTTGTACTGTGCTGTCCTGGAAACCATATGCTTTGAGCTTGCTCAGAAGCAATGGCGGATGTAGCGAGTCAAAAGCCTTTGACATGTCGGTCGATAGAATGCTCACAGCCAGTTTATTGTCTCTCGCCTTTCTCCATCCCTCCACTAGGTTAATCAGAGTTGTTTCACAACTGTGTACTTTACGGTAAGCAGACGAGTATTCATACATGTGACTGTCAAAGCCCGCAGTGAGTTGCGTGCCAACTAGCTGCTCAAATACTTTATCCACACATGGTAAAACAGTTATGGGCCGATAGTTTTCTTTAGAATACTTATCCTTTTTGTGAACAGGAGTCCAATCCCCATGCTTCCAGTCACTTGGCCATACACTGTTATGTATGCATGAATTAAAGAGGTCAGTAAGTGGTTGAGATAGTTCTTTAGCTCCGATTTTCATGACTTTTGCCGGGATACCGTCGCAGCCAGTAGCCTTGTTAGTGTTGAGCGACTCTAAAGCAACTAGGACTTGTCCTTGCGTAACAGGTTTCACATTAGGGGTCAGTGACCAGTTCTCACTTTCTTGTTTAATTCTCTGGATACTAGGATGGTCTTTAAAATCGTCCATTGATTTGAGCAGTGCACTGTTTCCACCAATCCCATCCGCTATTGTGGCAAAGTAGTCTACCAGGGCTTCGGCCACTTGTTTTTGATCTTTAACAACGGTTCCATGAACACTTAGCTGAATCTCCGCATTTTTTGAGCAGTCCTTTGCACTTAGAAAAGGCTTAAAAGTTTTGAAAAAGTCTCTTGGTTTAGTCTTGAGGTCTTCCGCCTTTTTTCTCCAATAGTCCTTTATCGCAATCCTTCTCTGCTTTGTCGCTTCATTTCTTGCCTTTCGCCTACGCTCCCAATTTTCTTGTGTTTTGTTTTTCAAGTATTTTGACGTAGCCTTTCGCTTCGCTCTAATTGCGCTCTTCCATTTGGAAGTCATGTAAGGAACGTCTTTGTCCCGCACTCTCATGCTTTTGACAGGTGCTAGTTCATCCAATATGTCATTCATTAGTAAATTCCATGCGTGCCTGATCGTCAACTTCATCAAACAATTGTCCAATGTGCCAGGGGGCCGTCGACAGGTGTTGTTTGAATACATCAGGTTCAAAATTTTTGAAACTTCTGAAAGTAATTACTTTGGGCTTGTTTGAATTTACCCTCTCTTTTAGAACTCCGTAAATTAGAGCATGATCACTTAGAGATGGATAATAGTTTCCAGAGTATTTAAAAAGTTCGGGTTTGTTGCTGAGTAGTACATCAATTAAAGTTTTCGTGACTTTTGTTCCCCGCATTTCCACTCGTGTAGGTTTCGTGATTAAGCATTCGAAACCTTGCTCGTTTTCAAGATCTAGTAACACTTTTCCCTCAGGCTTGTCTGGGCGTAATCTGTCTAGATTCAGGTCGCCAGTTACTACTACAGAGTTGCTTTGGAGACTGGCCCAGTTACAAACGTCACTGAGCTCGTTCTCAAGCAATAATCGGTAATCGCCGCACAAAGCTCTCGGCGGGCGATAAATTCCAAGAATAATAATGTTGCCTGCGTCTGTCTTAACTTCCAGCGCAAGAAGTTCAAGTGTTTTATAATGCTTGCCAGGTTTAAGCCTTTTCTTGGTCAGGGAAGATGATACCAGTGCCATAATACCTCCGCCTCCCTTTTTCCTGTCGTTTCGGTACAGCGCATAGCCAGGAATTGAAAATTGAGCGTCCGGGTAGCTCGCGTCAATCTTGGTTTCACTGATAAAAACTATATGAGAAACAGACTAGAAACACAAACATAGAGTTGGAAAATGTACGTTAAGTAACTTTGGGGTTATGCTCCTAGGTTATTACAAAATGGACAGTGCTGAAATTTCAGTAAGTGTTTACAGAGAGCAAGATTGCTAGTTAACCTTCTACAGGATAGGAATTGTTTAAATGTGGAAACTAGTTGTCCTTTAGATTTCTATGAAACACCTTTAGGGATCTCTGTGAAAGCTATACTGAAACTTTACATCCCACTGATAATCTAAGATAAAAAAAATACCTACAGAGAAAACAAAAAGGGGGATTTCAGGTGCTGTACAACCTCTTTTTAAATGTTCAGGGTCTACTGGTATGCTGAAAGGGAAGAGCTGCAGACCTTGAAAACATCATGGCTTGTCGATGTGTTTGAGCAGCCCTTACACAGCAAACATGACTACATGCAAGCACTAAAACACCTCCTGGCAACCTGTCCTGCATTATCAGAGTACGTGGAACACTACCAATTGGTGCTTGCAGGCGATTTTCCCACGTGGAAATACAATAAGAAGATCATAGCTGAGGTATTAATAACTACAACCACTGTAAAATAAAATTAAAAAACACTAATAAAATAGTAAAACCAAAACAAAAACATCGTTGACATAATTTTTAATGCCACGGAGTACATGATGAGGGCAGATATTCATCTTAAAAAAAAAAGAAACAACAACAACAGGTTTGATCAACCCTCCTACGTCATAATTCAACAAAAGAAGTGACCTAATCTTGCAAGAAAACAATTTCAAACTGACAATAATAAGAATAACAGAGGTTGAAAAATACAGTTTTTCTTGAATTTATTCCAACAGTGGACAGAGGAAAACAAAGTGAAGTCCCCATCCATCATCCCATGGCAAGGACCTTTTCACGTTGTGCTTAATGCAGAAGAGTCTACCGTCCTTCTGTTTTGGCCATTTTTTTCAAAGCTGTACAAGGGATTGTTTGGGCAAAACAAAAGGTTCCCAAAAAAGCCACGAGCAGAAAAAATATCAACGGTCACAACAGCGGCAATTGGTGGCTGGTTAATTGTCAGAGATCTTGTGCTTGTCCTGTTTGGGGAATGCAAGGACCAGCAGTATGTCATGTTATTCCACCTGCTTGATGAAATCTGCTGCCTAAATTTTTTCATGTACTCTGTCATTTTCCGAGGTGGTGAGTTTGACAGGTGGTTACATGTACTGCTTCGAGTTGCCATGCTGTTCATTATTTTCAATCGAAGAAATTACAACAAGGCCACCCTTTGCCAGACGAGTGACCTTTTGTTTCACCTGAGTGATAATGCCGAATTGGCTAATGAATTTCAGTCCCACCTTGAGGTTTTTACAGAAAAGAAGATTGAAATTCTTCACTCAATATTCAGAAGGTAAATAACATCGTGTAATATAATTATATTGTTTTACAAGGGAGAGGCTTACATGTTAAAAAAGTAAACCGAATCATTAATTTACTATTATGTGTTATGCATCTACAAATAACCGGAGCCAGATAGGAGGTTTTTGACATTGCAAAGGTTTTTATTCCTCAAGCTACATGTACAAGGTAAATTAAACATCTATACCAGTCATACATTTGACAGTCAAACACTAAATGCAGTGCAGGGAAGTAATGTTTGTGAAGTGGATCCATACCCCCCCCAACCCACCCCTGCCCTTCTGACCAGACTCTGGGCTCTGGGTGTATGATTCATTGAGTGAGAAAAGCAATAAATTTGACTTAAGGGACAATCAATCAAGAAATTAGATTTTGAAATTCCCCAGTGCCCATACACATGCACCTGAACATACTCAACTTCTTAAATTTACTAACTGGTTTGTTCTAGCACATATTTCTTCAGCCTGCATAAACCATGCTATTTTACACTCACATTTGAGAATTTGTACCAATTATGAACTAGGTGTGTGCCAATGACAGCTCCACCTAAACTTATTAGCCTCACTGCCCACGCCTTGAGTGGCAGGCGTTTCGACACAGATTTCTTCAAGTGGTTTGTCCCTGAATACAAACATGGCAAGGGCCAGAGGGACCTGTCAGAGTTGGCATTGAAGGCAGCAGAGTTCCTTGTAGACCTGTTTGCCAGTGTGTGGTCCACGAATGGGCAAACTCTCAGAGTTCCAAATGGTTCAAGAAGATATCAGGTAAATTTTAATAATTAATTCAAATTTAAATAAAATCGAGTTTATACTTCTGTAAGGTTATCAAAAACGGAGAGGAAAACTACAAGGTGATCTATTCATATGATTACGAATGATTCAAGGGCCACATTCATTTCGAAAAAGAGGAAATTTGCTGCAACTCACCTTTAGATATTTTGCCTTTCCAGCCATATTATTTTCCTGCTCTGGATGCAACGTTAGACCAGCGACGTTTGCCAATGGGGTAGCTTTCCCAGGCAACGAGCCTGATCCTATGGTTTGCTGTGATTTGAACACTTGCCCGGAGCAATGCAGCTTTGAGAAGTACAAGCACCTCAACTGTGGCCATCCATTCCACGAGAAGTGTTTAGATCGTCTACGTCCCGCAAACAGTTCCCACATCCTGTGTCCTGTCTGCCATCCACTTCTTCAAAGAAAAATTGAACAGCTGTCCACCACTATGAATAGGTAAAATTTCATTCGGCCAGCGAACAGCCATAACAATGAGTGCATGTGCTCACAACTCATCTGATTTGATTTAATATATTTTCAGGTATCTCGCCGCTGATGCGAGTGACAGTGACTCCAGAGACAAAAGTGGCAACGATGACGATGACGAACCGGAGGAAAGTTTAAATGAAATGGAAGGAGGCACTGGAGAGGGCGAAGACGACGCCGAATACGAGAGCAAAGTGAAACACATGAGAACTGTCTTTACACGACGGTTCCAAGCTTTGAAAGAAAATAACGCGGCACAGGTTCTGCCAAAGTACAGGAATCAGACGGAGAAGCCAGCGGAACAGCAGGCTGAGGCTCAGGAGGAACCTGTTCAAGCTCAATTTAGGTGCCGAGAACCTGGTTGTGACAAGATTTGTTCTTCTTCGGGCGGGTTGAAGAACCACGCTAGAATACACCAGCGACAAACATCCACTGCCATCTGTTGAGAAATGGTCATCCTTGAGAGCCAAAACATACTGAGTGACATTTTGGTTCACAGAATTGTAAATATTACGTGACTTTCCCCGAAATAAGTCGCATTTCAAGTAGAAACAATGTTCTCTATAAATAAAACCACGGTCCAAACATGTCTACTTCTTCTGTCTATTCGAACTGTTCGCAATTTCAATCCCTGCAATATGTCAGCGGTTTCCTTAGTGCGCAAGCGCTGTTGAAAAGAGTTTTTAACCAATCAGCGGTTTTTGAGACCTGTCATCATCATCATCATTATCATCTTTATCATCATTATCATTATTGAGGAAATGCGACTTCCAAACACACCATGCCATGTATATCTCCTCGATGTGAACAGATATGATTTCATAAAAGAGCTGGGTAATGTAGATCGTCGTTCTTGGTCACAAGTGAGGGAGGCACGTTGGCACCAACTGAAGAATGCAGAAGCAGATTACCCAGTGCAGCAGGAACTCCAGGACGCTACAGTGTAAGGCTGGTCAGAGAACAGAGCCCATTTTGCAAAATATGTGCAACCTTACTTTGATAGGCATGATGAGCTGACCATCCAAGATGAACTGATCTTTAAGGGCCAGTTGCTAGGCATTCCAACAGTTATGAGGAAAGAGCTAATGGAAAAGACCTGTGGAACACACATCAAGGCCTGTACACGGTGAGCAAGGGGCACATTGTACTGGCAGTGCAACACAATGGATCTCATAGAATATGGTTGCAATTACAAATAGGCTTTTTACCGTGGTAAAACTGCTATTTGCCACGGTAAATGGGTCAATCTTGTATGGCCAACATTTTCCATGGAAACTTTATCATGGTGAATCTCCATGGATACATCAAAAAGAAAAGAATCTCCCAAGACATTTACTGAAGTAAATAGCTTGGTTTTGCAAGTAACCCAAGATGAAATGGCCAACTGTGAAGAAAACTTTGAGATAAGCAGATACAAACAGAAAATTTGAGATGAAATACTATGGCCAAAGGGTAACGTTCAAAGCTAATGACACCTGGAATAATGTTTATGATGAAAAGGTGCTTCAAAAACTTAAATGACCCAGCATTCGACAAGGACATGCAATCAGTGCCACCAGAAACTCATAAGGAGTTGAAACGTGCAACTCACGTTTTATGCTCGTGAATATTCATTTTTCAAACTACCATATTTGGAAACCCTTCGCTCCAGTCTATGCAGGAGTTGTGAGCTGAAGATGGCAACATGCTTGGCAAAAGTGGTCGGTAAATTATAAAGTTTAAGTTTCACAACGCTGGGTTTGGTCCAAACCCAGCGTTGTGAAACTTAACTGAACGATTATGAACTTACTGAAAGTATTTTTTCAGCAGGATGCTGCAATTCATTTCACTTCCGTTGAAAATTGAACTTATAAGGTCTTATAAGCGATACAAACGCGCAGTTGATGGAAAACTCAGTCACTAGTTACCATAAAAATCAAGAAACAAGTGTTGCAGCGTTTCTTTGCAAAGCTGAATGGATCGATGAAACTACTCCGAAGTGAACATCCGAGGAATAATTTTTTGAAAATGTCTTCCAAACATTGGCTCTAAAATGTGGTACAGGTTTGACGTTTCCTGACAAATTACTGTATTCACCGTCCAATGTGGATTAAAGCTACAGTATAATTTCAGCATTGAAGATGGAGAGTGGAAACGAACACAAAACATAGTGGTTACAGGTTCAGAGGCCGCGGACGGAATGTGTCAAAACAACAATCAATCAAACATTCAACCTTTTTTGCATTACAATCTCTTTATTTGAACATTTGGAGCTGCTTGAACTCAGAGCAACATCAACTGCAGTGTTATTTTGTTTAGTAAGCTTATAAAGCCGAAAAAATGTCGTCCTTTCTTATTCAGTTAATTATTTAGCTTGATTTTGGTAGCGAACAACCGAAAATGTGTGACATGTGACACTTAACTTAAATATTATCACTGAAACAGTTCTCTTCAATTTTACTGTGTTAAATATTTTTGTATCATGTCTTGATATTTTGGTGTCAAAAGTTTTCCGTGTAAAACCTACCTTTTGTGAACATTTCTTGATAGTGCCACGGTGAAAGAAATCGTAAACACAACACTAGACTAGTTTGGTTTGGTTTCGCAGTCCGATCTACTTCTAACCCCAGCGGTTGGCTTGATGTTGGCAACAAAATTACCAATTTTGTTGCCTGAAAAATTTCCTGCTCGGTCTTCGAAACCAGTATTTCTTTCTGCTTTGTTATTCCAACGTTTGAAAGCTTTGTCGGCTTGTTTTCCCCCTGTTTGTCAGCCATTCTTTGAGCAGGCAGGCGAACTTGGTGTGAAATTACGTCACGTCATTCACGAAATTGATTGGCCAGTTCTCTTTCTCCTCATGTTCCAAATATGGTACTTGAGTAGTTATAGAGTTGGCGGTTCGAGATCAGTTTTTTCAAAACTGATCTTGAACAACGCCAACTCTATAACTACTATCCATCTGATGGAAATAATCATTTGGAAATAATTATTTGGAAATCATTTTATGAAAAGGAGCCGAGCAGGCTCGGGAAGTCGTTGACGAAGTCAACGAGTGAGGCTCCTTTCCAGCTTTAATTGGGTAGAAACTAGTCTCGTAGAGACTACGTCTCGTAGGGCAATTAAAGCAATAAGGTTTCATATACTTGATTCATCATATAGCTCCACATCTTTTTTCATATGCTGGTTCCATATTTTCGCATTGGGGAACAAAAGCGGAGCTTTTGTGAGGCAGTGAATTGATCGCGAAGCGATCAAGAGGGGATGTTTCTTTTTGCGATGCTGGTATTATTTTATGGATAACTATATGTTTCCAGATCTGGCTCCATCGCGGCAATAGACCCCCCGGCATGCTAAGTCTTTGGATGGGGGGTCGTTATTGCAGCGGAACCTCGGTGGGAAGAGCTATTATATTTCGAAGAAATATAATAGCGATGGGTTCCGCTATCTGCTGATATTCTCAGATCTTTTCTTTCTGCCTATGGCGTCATGATTTGATACCTTTTGGCTGGTTTCATATGCTAGATCCATATTTTCGCATTGGGGAACAAAAGCGGAGCTTTTGTGAGGCAGTGAATTGATCGCAAAGCGATCAAGAGGGGATGTTTCTTTTTGCGATGCTGGTATTATTTTATGGAAAACTATATGTTTTTTTTTAATGGCGCCATTTTTTATGCATTGGGGAACAAAAGCGGAGCTTTTGTGAGGCAGTGAATTGATCGCAAAGCGATCAAGAGGGGAAGTTTCTTTTTGCGATGCTGGTTCCATTTGATGAAATCTATTTGGTATTATCTCATGGAAAATATATTTGGCATTATCTCATAGTTGGGAGTACGAGCGCAGTTTGCCATCGGATGAAATGGGACTTTCCCGATGAGTCATCAGATTGTCATGTAATATCAGATGAACTTGTATTTGAAGTAAAGTTTGTCAGTAAAGTTTGTCAGTAAAGTTTGTCAGTAAAGTTTGTCAGTAAAGTTTGTAGTGAACAGAAAAGTAGACTGTGCTTACGGAACTTGTATGGAGACCGACACAGCTGTGGCGTGACGTCATCACTGATAGCTATTGTGTCAATGGGTTTAAATAATATTAAGCCACAAAACGCCACAGCTGTGGCGTGACGTCATTACTAATAGCTATTGTGTCAATGACATGAGACTATCGTATGATCTCGGTCAACCGCAAAACGCCACAGCTGTGGCGTGACGTCATGTTTGTAAAGTATATAAAAATAATATCTTATATAATAGTATAGAATGTATTGTAACTCAGATATTCACGATTACCTGAAAGAATCAGAAGTTGTTTGTCCTTTTTGTGACCAAAAATTGGAAGATTCTAATGAAAAACCGAAATATGATGAATGCTGTGATAATCAGTATATTATTAATGACGATGGGATGTTAGCCTGTCTAAGTTGTGGTATTGTTCAAGGATATAATTATGTGAAAGAATATGTTAATTTTTATGAAAATAGACATAAATTTATTAGAAAATCTGTTTACCATCGAGAGTACCACATCAGCAACATATTACTCGATATTGAAGAAAAATATAACATTAAAATATCAAACTGTCAGAAATGTAAGATCGATAGAGTATTTGTAGAAATAGGAAAGGTTCTTCCCCAAGTGAATGGAAACCGAAAAAGGATGATTAGCATTAATTTTATTATGAAAAGGATATTCAATATGATGGGGATACCTCAGAAACAAATTCCAATTAGTAAATCGAAAAAAACTTTAGCTTTCTGCGATAAATATTGGACAAGTATTATGTCTCTTATTGGTGATAAAATAAAATCTATTGTCGAATAAACAACTTATTATATTTCTTTTCATATTTGTCAGTCAACGGACACATATCAATTATTATATCATCAAGCAATATACCAGTACCAGATATTACCCCAAGAGGAATAGGGTTTAACGTGACACCACCAACTACAGTCCCAGTTACTACCAAAAAAGCAGATCCAATATTACATGCAAGTTCTGCCTTTTTATAATATTTGTAAGTCATTTTGGAAAGCCAGTATTTTTTATGATAGTATTTATACAATGCTTTCAACTCAGATATTTGATCTTCCGTTAATTTTTCTGAAACATGGTTCCAATTGAATATGCTTCTGCGTCTATCCATATATATTATATGGTTACATTTTTTTCTTTTTTGAACGATTTCTTAATACTGATGTATAATTTTCTGATGTTTCGAACTATTTTTTCTATATTCTCAATAATTTCGTTGATTAAAATAGCTGTTCTCATTATATTATAAAGTTAGATTATTCATTATCTTCTTCAGAATCCTCATTATTTCTTTTGGGATAATAATATATTCTAAAAAGCATTCCATGCTCCAATCAGATGGATATCCCGCATTGTGCTATATTATAAATGAAAATTTTTGTGGAAAGTTATCACGCACTTGTTTGATACTCGATACGAAGTATAATTGCGTTGTAACTTTTCCAAATATCATCATTCATATTTATTTCAAAAGCCAAAATCCCAGACGAAGGCATTTGGAAAGAATTTAGGTTTATTGTCTGATACCACCCACTTTTTTTTGAGGTAAAATTTCTTGAAGAGCTTAGAGTTCCAGTAAAAAAATTCCGTAAAGATGTTTTGAGTTTCAAAGATATTTTTTTGTGTCTATGTACAGTGACATGAGAAGAAGAAGAAGTGATTGGACGCGTACAATATATATCAATATTTTTCAAAATCGCTTCACCCGGCAATGACATTATTTCGGCGCCATTTAAAACAAAATTTTTGTTCCCTTTTGTCGAATTTAAAAAACCGTTTATGTGGTGAATGGAAGAGCGTAGTTGGTGCCCGTTTAAAGACAAATCCGTTTCCATTACCATCTTGCCATTTTCAATAACAAAAGCGGTGTCATAGACACTTGGGTCAACATTTGAAATTGTTTCTTTAACACCATAGACAATTAAATGCCCAATTGTTAATAACGATTGCTTACTGACTGTACCGTGCAGATCGAGATATATAAATTGTGGGGGTGAGCTACCCCATCTGTGAAAATGGATAACTGTTTTGGTGTACTTCTCGAATGTTTTGGTTGTTTCATCAGAAATTGAAATCGTTGTTCCTTGAGCTGTTACACTTATCTCATTCATTTCCGGCGGGAACCATTCAACGACCATTGTGTAATACCCCACTGGAAGTTTATATAAGTTAAAACCAAGACGTGAGCGGTACTGGAAGGGTGAGCTTTTTTCAAACAAGAGTTTAAGTTGGTAAGCTTTTTTATTAATTTGATGTGGAGAATTGGGAAAATCGACAATACCCAAAACCTCGATATTGTTTTCACTCGAAGATTCATCAGTGTCTTCCATCAAGTATCTGAAGGCGTCTCGTTTTTGTCCTGAGTTATTGATCTGAGATTCACGAATTTTTTGAGTGACAAGATTTCTCAAATCTTTTATTTCCTCTTGCACAAAATCAACATTAACTGCGGATTTTGAATCTCTGTAATCGGTTTGTAAGTTAATAATTTTATTGTTATTTAAATTCAAGTTTCCAGTCATATTGTTGGTGCCATCAACTTTGAGAAACTTTTTTTGTGTCATGTCATCAATTCTGTTGTTAACAAACTCGACACATGCGGCGTCTCTTTGGTTTGATGGAAGATCAAGATTGATAATTGAATTATTTTTCATATCAATATCAGATCCTTTATCCAGTTTTTTTTCAAGCTGATTTTCGACATACTTTTTATTAACACAATGGTCTGAATTAACTGGATCTTTCACATTTGTGATGAAATTATTGTTCATGTCAATATGTTGCTCCATTCGACCTCCTTCCTTCTTTGACAAGAATATCTCTCTTTGCGATTCATAACTGATAACCTTGTTGAGATTACCATGAACTGGATAATTGTCTTTTGGGACAATGAGTGACCCTGTCATCGTATCACCTGCTTTTAGCATGAATTGAGATGTATCCACACTTGGAATATTGGCTATTTCACTATCTAACTGACTTTTTGTAACCACATCATTATTATTGGTTCCTTGTTTTACATTCACTAATTTTTTATTCTGCATATCATAATCATTATTAGCATCTAATTTAAATCCAATACCAGGTAAACCTCTTGAACCTATCTTACCTAGTCCTTGAGAATCATCATGATTAAGGATACCGTTAGTATAACTCATATAATATTAGTTTAGATTTTTTCGTCGAAATTTCGGGCTACCTTTTTTTTGACCTTATCAACATACAAAAAACTATATGGATCCTTAGTAGCTTTCTGATAATCTGATTTATTTATGTTCAGTTCTCGGCAAATCATCGATTGCTCGTTTATAGAAGGAAAATCAAAAACACCAAAATGTGTACTATTCAGTCTTATTGTTTTATCGGTTCCGTAATAGCTTTGACTCAAATATATACAACAACAATTTTTATTTCTAGAATTGGTGAAGTAGTCTCGTATCCGTTCGTCATTTTTCTTACCTGTATTCAAATAGTCATCAAATATGATTAATTTTTGGTTTTCATCAGACAAATCTGTGAGAGGGATGATGTCATCATTACTTGCTTCTATCACGTCATAACCGACCTCTTTTGATATTGGTTCAAGAGATTTTAACAGATGCTTATATTTGCTTTGTTGGAGATTGCGAGCGTAAAGATATATTTTATCAAAATAGAGAAGCCTATATATCATATCAAGCAAAAGGTTAGTCTTGCCACCACCAGAGGGAGCACAAATAAGCATCCTGAAACATCGGTTTGGCATGAAACTCTTTAATTGAACAAAATCGTTGTTTTCATCATCTTGAATGCCGTAATTTTGTATCTTCATATGATATTATGTTATACAATTTTATCGTATTGCGACACGCTATGCGACACGCTATGCGAGCGTTTTTATATATGATAACCCTAATTTTTCCGAACAAAATACGAAATTTTATGTAAACAAATGATATAATGAGTTTACTCAAATGGAAAGAAATGGCTGAGAAACGATCCGAGCTTGGTAAAAAGATTAACACAGTAAGAGATACAATAAAACAAAAAAAGATATCTGATCAAATGGGTGAAGTCGAGGCAGAGAAACTTTTCAAACCTATAACATCTGAGTTAAAGGAACTTACAGCCCCAAAAGCACCGTTGAGAAGATTGGTAAAGAAAAAGCGACCTGTTCCAGATTATGGAATAGCTATTGATGATGAAGTGCCTGATTATGGATTGGACGATTTGTTTGATCAACCTGTTTTACCTGAAAACGAGAAACAATTGGTTCCAAAACCTCCATCTTATGAAGATGTCCTTGAGGATTTAGCATCAGGTAAAAAACAAATGTATATAGATCCAGAATACATGTATGAACCAGAAGATCTTCCTCCAGAATACGAAGAAGAAGTACCAGATTACGAAATTCTTGAAGAGGATAGAATAAATCAAACTTTAGATCAACTTCAAATACCGAATTATGATGATATTGAATTACAACTTCAACAAGAAGATATGAATGACAAAAAGAGGAAATCTTATCTTACCAAAACCCTTAAAAAGGCTAAAGAGAAATGGCAACAACTTTCTGGATATTCGATGAATATTACTAAAAAATTAAATAGTGGCTCAATCACTGAAGCTGAGGCTCAATATCGAAGAAAAATTATTCAAGATACAAGAAAGGTTCTGACTGATTATATGAATTACCATCAACAAAAACTCCAAAAACTCAAATCTATTAAAGGATCTGGTTTGAAGAAAAAAACAAAAAGAGGTGGACAGGTAATGTTTTTCAATAATCCAACAGAAATGATGAAAAAACTTGAACTGATTATAGGATCAAAGGTTGCCGGTAATAATAGCATAGAGCTAAGAAACACAGGTGTTGCACTTCTCGACATCTTGTTGAGAAATTCAATACTCAATAAGCCACAATACAACAAAATATACAAAAACTATTTTAGTCTAAACTAATCATATAAATGAATAGACAACTTGTATTATCCAGTCATATCGTCAAAGGTATAAGTGGTAATAAACCATCAGATTTCACAATCAAATACAGTAATCCGGTAATACTAGATTCAAACAGACAATATGAAATCGGCCTAGACCGAATCATTTCGATGTCATTCACTTGGTTTAATGTGACAAACGAACTCAATAATCAGAAAATAAGATATTCGGCAGATAGTGGTGCTAATTGGACGGAAATTATATTCAATCCTGGAGTATGGAATTACATTGATTTTGACAATTTAATCAAAGAAAAAACAAAAACAGGAACCTCATCAAACCCTCAATATCCAATCACTCTGGAGTTTAACGATACTGTATTCAGGACAATAATAACACTAGCCCCAAATTACAGATTAGATCTCACTAAAAGTAATTTTAATGATCTTATTGGTTTCAATAAAAAGATTATAACAAGTAGTGTAAATGTTGGAGATTACATTCCTAATCTCTCACAAGACAGAGAAATATTGAATGTTCATTGTGATTTGATAAGTGATAGTCTTGTCGATGGTGAAGAGTCAGATATTATATATAGTTTCAGTACCTCAACTCTCACCCCGAGTTATAGTTTCACACAAGAGCCTCGACGAGTTCAGTACAACCCGTGTAATAAAAATACGATTAATAAAATTCGGATTTATATCACCGACGGTAAACGAAGAATCATAGATCTTAATCATAGTGACACTTCATTCAGTTTGATTTTAAGAGAGAAGAGAGATTAATCTAACTAATAGTTATAGATGGCATCATATGAATATAAACGTGTATATCACCCGAAACTAGGTCGTTTTGTTTATAAGCATAAAGGATCTGGGATTATTGTTGATAACATATTCAAACCAGTTGGAAGGGTTTTAAGTAAAGTTTCAGAAATGGTTTTAAAACCTTTTGCCAAAAAAGCGCTTGAATCTGGTATTTCACATGCTGGAGACAAACTGGGAAAAAAAGCAGCTGAAAAAAAAGGGGAGATCATTATGAGAAAATTACATGGTTCAACTAAACAACCAATGAAACCAACCAAACCTACTAAACCAAAACAAGAAGACTACAACACGATTCTGAATAGACTTATATCTGGTACTGGTTATTAAAAAGTGAATTTTATCTAAACTACTCATATAAATGAGTTTCAGAACAAATGAAAATCTACAACGATATGAATACGTTCGTTTCCATTTGGATAATGTCATTGAGCAACCTGCTAACAATCAAAGCCAGAAAAAGACAGGTTACAGATTCACAATCAACGATAGGTCGACAATGTTCGATTTTTTCAATGGGTATATAGAAGTAACCAAAGAGCTTCAAAAAAGGGCAGATGGTACTGGATATGCTGCAGCAGATCGCATCACAATGATAAACGGATCTCACAGTCTAATCAGACATATGGTTATCAAATCTTCAGGCAAAATCGTGTATGAGAGTGATAATCTACATCGAATAACGAATGTCAAAAATCTTCTTGAATACAGTGATGATTATAGTAGATCCGTTGGAAAGAATTCGTTTTGGTATCTTGATACTGATAATACAACAGCAAATACAAATTCAGGTTTCGAATCCCGCCGCATTTTAACCCAAGCTGCTCAGGATGATGGTAATGGTGGAGCTAGATCGATTAACGATTTGATACCGTTGAACCGATACAGTTTTTTTCAAGAATTAGAAAGAAAAATGTTGCCCCCGATGCAGCTCACAATTGAACTTACACTTAACGAAGACAGTGAATTAATTCACAAAGCAGGAGCGGCTGACGATGGAAGGGTTGTAGTAAAAAGATTGTATCTTTGGCTACCAAGATTGATTCCAAAAGACATTATGTATAGTAATTTTGTTTCAGAGTTTCTCAAGCCAACAACCTGGACATATATGCGAGATCTCTACAATCAGTCAGCAAATACCAGAGCTATTCAGAATATGTTTCAAATCAGTCCAGCTATCGACCACGTTAAACATGTTTTTGTTTATCTCCAACGGACAGATGCACCAAATAATAATGAAGAAGAGAGGAGTCCATATTTGTTTGACACTTTCAAACTGAATGCAGCTAATGCTAACAGCTCTTTATCAAGCTGTAGGCTTGAATATGGGAATAACGTTTTTTACCCAGAGCTCGAATATGATGCAGATTCAAAAATTAGGATATTCAATGATCTTATGAGTTATGCATTTCGTAAAAACGATTATAACAGTGGGAGACAATTGAATATAGCAAATTACACCAGTTTATATGGTCTTATCTATTTCGATTTGTCATATCAGAAAGAGGTAGTGACAAGAGATCCTAAACAGTTGATTCTCCATTATCGTCTCAATGTAGCCCCGGCAGCAAACGTCCGAGCTCATAGCATAGTATTTTACGAGAGTGAGGTTGTTGTTAAGACAGTTGGAAACGAATTGATGATAGTTTAAATAAATAAGTTTTACATCAATGAAAATTTAAATGAATATGTTTTTTAAAATAGAATTTATCTAACATATAATATATGACACAACTATACGAAATTAAAGTTAGTTTATCACCAAACCAGAAAAAGAATCTTAGTAACGCGTATCATAAAAGAGAAACTATCATTTTGAGACTGACAAAGGACTCTCTATCTGGGAATGACACTCTATACGTACCTCAGAATATAGTTAAGCGATTGAATAAAAATAGAAAATTGAGAAAAGGAATGGACATCAAACTAGCCAAAACAAACATTCGAAAGCAAGTTGGTGGATCACTCCTCTCTACAGTTCTGTCGCTTGGAAGAACTTTCGCTCCAACGATTGCCAAGACTATTGGATTGTCAGCTTTGGCAGGTTTAGCATCTGAAGGAGCATCTCAGATTGTTAAGAAGATATCTGGAAGAGGTTTACAAACAGGTGGGTTCCTAATACCACAAAATAAAATCAACCAGTTGATAGCATATAAACATCTTTTGACAACAAAACAAAAGAAGGATATATTAAATGCTCTACAAACAGGCTCTGGTGTTCATATAAAACCGACAAAAGTACAAACAGGTGGGTTCTTAGGGACTCTCCTTGCATCAATTGGAGTCCCTTTAGCTATTGAGGCAATAAAGAAGATGACTGGTAAAGGAGCTCCTCAGATGGGACGACCTAAACAAAGACCACCCAGATCTATACCAGAACAGGATGGTGGTTTGATGACCAACACTTATAGAACACCGCCTTTTTACGGAAATTGGCCAGACGATACAATCGGTATGGGGACTAAAAAAAAAAAAAAATCTCAAAAAAAGGGCGAAGGTCTACTATTAGGCAAGAACTCGCCGTTCAAAAACGTCCCTCTTCTAAATATTCTATTGTAAAACCAAAATTCCATAAAAACATTCCTATGTCAAATTATGATTTAATAAAATGGTGTAAGTATCTGAATATTCCAATTAATGATGTATTGTCAAGAGATGAAAATGTTCCTCACGATCATCAACAAGCATTATTCATTTACAATCTTGAACCGAGTTATATGCCAGGGAGTCATTGGGTGGCTACTTATGTTAAGGATAAAGTCATCAATTACTTTGATAGCTTTGGTTTGCCTCCCTTCCAAGAAATTGTCAATCATGCGAGAAAAAAGAATTTAACATTGCTTCATCAGAACAATCAAATACAAAATTTACTAACGACAACATGCGGTTACTTCTGTTTATACTTTTTAAATGAGATTAATAATGGTAAATCATATTTTGATCTGCTTCAGGTATTTGATATATATGATACAATGAAGAATGAGAGGTTTCTAGAACGGTATTTCAAAAATATGTAATCATATTATATATAATGGTTAAAAGTTATTGTGTACGAGAAAGGAAGCTGACAAATTCAGTACCAGGTTCTGAACATTACGTTAGAACCAAGAATAACAGATTAATGATGAAATCGACATGCATCAGCTGTCATTCAACTAAAACTCAATTTGTGAAACAAAACCAGGGAAACGGGTCAGCCCGTCGAAAGGGGCGGGCTTACTAAATACAGTAGCATCGACTGGTACTGATTTATTGATTCACCACGGTATTCCTTGGTTGGGAAAAAAGGCTGTTGAAATGGGTCGATATTATGGATCAGAAGCCTTGAGAAACCCAAAACTGCAGAAAAAGGCTATCGATTATACTCTGGATAAGTTAAATCCAATGATTCAGAATGTTGGAAGTCAAGCTCTTAATCAATTATCTACTAAAATTAGGCCAAACAAAAAGTATAAAACTGACAGAAAGGATTTGGATGGTGGTAGTTTAGATATACATAAACTAATTGGTAAATTACCAAGACCAAAAGCTGGATGGACTCCTGGAAAGTATAAATACATGGGGGCATATAACCCTCTAGATAAACAGTTAGAGTACGATAAAAACACTGGAGAGGTCACCAAGTGGCACGTACAACCTTACAATGAAGTTGATAGAATATCAGCTCATCATGATATTTGTTATGACATGGGGAAGGACAAAGGTGAATGTGACAAAGTAATGGTCAAGTCATTGGATAAAATACCTTATGGACAGATGCCAAAATGGGGACAAACAGCACGATTTCTAATCAACACAAAACAAAAACTAGGTCTTGGTGTAAAACAAAGGAAGACAAAAAACGGGAAAGGCCGTCGAGTGAAGAAAACTGGCAAGAAAAATTAGCTGATGAGCTTCATAAACCGATAAAACGTAACTTTACTCGGCGGCGGGTAATTGTAAATCATATTGACGAGACATGGTGTTCAGATATCGTTGAGATGCAAAAATTCAGTCGATGGAATGCTGGCTACAGATATCTTCTTATGGTTTTAGATGTATTCTCTAAATATGGTTGGATCGTCCCATTAAAAGATAAAAAGGGTGAAACCGTTATGAATGCTTTTAAAACAATCCTTAAAGAAGGTAGAAAACCGAAATATTTATGGACAGACAAAGGCAAAGAGTATTACAATAAACATGTTAAGGAACTACTTGATAAGAATAAAATAACCTTGTACTCAACTGAGAATGAGGAAAAGTCGTCAGTTTGTGAACGATGGAATCGAACAATCAAGTCCAAGATGTGGAAACAGTTTACTGTTAAAGGTAATACAAAGTATCTTGATATGTTACCAAAATTAGTGAAAGAATACAATAATACAAAACATTCAAGCACGAAGATGACACCAACGGAAGCCAGTAAAAAGAAGAATGAAGGAACTGTCTACTTTAATCTATATGGTGATATGGAAACATCAAAACAGAAACCGAAATTCAAAGTTGGTGATAAGGTTAGAATAAGTAAGTATAAACGGAATGTGTTTGATAAGGGCTATACACCAAATTGGTCTGAGGAAGTTTTCACAGTTGATGAAATCCAATACACTGTTCCTGTCACTTACAAACTGAAGGATCTCAGAGATGAAGACATTCAAGGGAGTTTCTATGAACCCGAATTGCTTAAAGCTACACAAGAGGTATTCAGAATCGATAAAGTCATTCGGAGGGATTATAAAAAGAAGCAAGCTTTGGTTAAGTGGAAGGGGTATAGTGATGAATTCAACAGTTGGATACCATTCAAGGACTTGAAGGATATATAAAATGATTTAAGCAAATATTATCTAACATATATTATATCGATTGATACAGTATATACTGTTTATTTGCTTTTGGTAGCCAAAAATATAATTGTTTCTGGCTATCTTATTTAAACAGAAAATAATATATAGCATTAATAGATACATATGGAAATTTTCACTTATGAAGGAAAAAAACTGAATATTATCAAAAAGGATGATGACATATGGTTCCGTGGTAAAACTGTTGCCGACATTTTGGGATATGAAGATACCAAGAAAGCAATTTTCAAACATGTTGATTCTGAAGATAAATGTTCACTTAAGAGGCTCAAATCCAGGGGGGACGATTCGTCCCCCCTGACTGGGAACACCGGAAACACGATTTTCAAACACGTTGATTCTGAAGATAAATGTTCACTTAAGAGGCTCAAATCCAGGGGTAACGAATCGTTACCTTTAACATGGAACACCGGAAACACTATTTATATAAATGAATCCGGACTATACAGCCTAATATTGAGATCCAAAATGGATAAAGCGAAAGAATTCAAACGTTGGGTAACAAAAAAGGTTTTACCATCAATCAGAAAAACCGGTAAGTATGAATTCAACAACAGGCCATACAAAATGCTGACATTCAATATCAACACAGAATATGATTTACATAAAAAGGTAGTCAACTTTATTAGAAACAATTATCCTAAAGCAATCCTAATCCCAACATTAGGTGAAAACCAAATTAATGGTAACATGAGAATAAAATCATACAACATGGGTTATCAGAAGGGAGCTTGTGATCTATTCATTGGAAATATGCATTTGAAGTACACAGCTTTTGCAATCGAATTTAAAACACCAACTGGTAATGGTAAGCTTTCAGAAGAACAGAAGATGATGCTCCAAGAGTATGAAAACAACAATTACAAAATATTAGTCAGCAACGATTATGATGAAATCATTAAAGAAATCATACTTTATTTCCAGGATGTAAGAATCAAATGTAAATATTGTTACAGAAAATTCAAGTCAATAGAAACAACAAGCAATCATTTAAAATTCATACACAAAAACTTATAAAGAGTAAATTATATAGTATTAATATATGGAAAATCAAAATATAAAGAGAGGTCGAGGTAGACCAAGAATATTCACTGATGATGAGAGAAGACAACGTAAAACAACATACATGCTAAATGTAGAATGGTATTGTGATATATGTAAAACAGGTCGCAATTATACACTAGCTGGAAAAACATGCCATTTAAAAACAAAAAAGCACCAAAATAATAAAGTTCAAAGGATTCATATTATAGATCACTTGAATTGATTCAAACGCATTGGTAATTATTAAAAAAAATAAAATATATAGTAATATTATATGTTGAAATTCATAAAATTAGAACAAAAAATAGCATCGATCAATAATGAAATAGATAAGAAATTTAGATCAGTCACTTGTAAATACTGTCATTCAATGGCGACACATGCATTAATCACTGGAGAGTATTCCAACTATGAAGTAAGTACAATATGCCATAAATGTTCAGATCGTATAAACAAATTAAAAGGCTACCAACTTGATCATATGGGATTTGTTGACTCCTATAAATTAACCATTTAAACGCACCCCAAAACTATTTAAAAATATTTCACTATAGATAAGTACCTATAATGAAGTCACTTAAAAAAAATAATATACTTAGTATTAATATGAACAAAGATAGTTTGAAGAAACTCAGTAAATCGGAACTGATCAAATTGCTTCTGAAGCAATCTAAAGATGTTGAGAGCAATGTGCAGGAAAACATCAAAAGAAGAAGACCAATTCCTACACCTCGTAGGAATGTAAAAGATATGGTCAAGCGGTATGAAGAAAACATTATTCTTCCACCAATGCAGTTCAGGGATAATTACAAACCAATCCCAGCACCAAGAACCGTAATTAAAAGAGTCGACAAAGCTTTAAGCGGTTTTGTAAAATCTTATGAAATTGACCTAAGAAATGACAAAGATCCTCTGGTTCAAATGCAAAATACAAGGAAAGGTAAAGAGCGTCAATTATCTATTTTATTGAATGAAATGAGAGGCTTAAAATATGTTGAAACATTAAAAGTCACTTTCGAAAAAATATCATCTGATGTAATAATTGAAAAGTCAGCATATTTCAATAGCGCAAGTCAAACAATAATCAACCAAGTGGGAATCAGTGAATCATTAAAAATTTCTTCAGAAAACATCATAAACAAAATAGCTCAATGGATATCAGAAGGATCGGGATGGACTGTAAAAGAAATTAATGACCATTACCTAAACATTGCTAAATATGAGCCTATGAAGGGATCCTCATATATCCAACTTCCTGAAGAACTGCGAAACAGTGCTAAAGGTTTAATAAACATGAAAAATAAGGATAATGAATGCTTCCGATGGTGTCATATTAGACATATAAATCCACAAGAAAAATATCCTCAAAGAATAAAAAAGGTTGACAAACAATACATTGAAAAATTAAATTACTCCGGTATTGAATTCCCAGTTTGTATCAAACATTACAACAAAATTGAGAAGCAAAACAGCATCAATATAAATGTATTCGGCTATGAAAACAAACAACCTTACCCCATCTATATTTCAAAAGAAAAGAATGAAGATCATATGGAACTACTTTTAATAACTGTAAATGAGAACAATCATTATGTTCTTATAAAAGATTTCAACAAATTCATGTATAACCAAACAAAACATGAACATAGAAAACACTTTTGTATGCACTGCCTGCAATGTTTTAGTTCTGACAGGGTATTGAGCAATCATAAAGATATTTGCATACAAGTTAATGGCACGCAAGCAATTAAAATGCCAACTAAAGATAACAATATATTAAAATTCAACAACTTTCATAAACAGCAACCTGTGCCATTTGTTATTTATGCTGATTTCGAGGCTATCACAGAGAAAATTCATGGATGTCAACAAGAAGGTAAGAAATCATATACTGAGGCTTACCAAAAACATACCGACTGTGGATATGGATATAAGGTTGTCTGCTGTTATGACGACAAATATACCAAACCAATACAACTATATAGAGGTGAAAATGCTGTTTACAAATTCATGGAAAATATTTTAGAAGAAGTAAAATGGTGTAAAAAAGTAATGAAAAAACATTTTAATAAACCATTGAAAATGAGTAATGAGGATGAGCAGGAATTCAAAAAATCAACGAGATGCCACATCTGTGATAAGAAATATAATGAAGAAGACGTCCGTGTGAGAGATCATTGCCATATTACAGGTGTATTCAGAGGCTCAGCACACCAAGACTGTAATTTGAAACTAAAAATGAAGCCTGAAGAAATAAAAATTCCTGTTATATTCCATAATTTGAGAGGTTATGATAGCCATTTCATAATGCAAAAATTAGGTCAAATAGTCAAAAAGCACACATACAAAAATAATAAAGGAGAGGATAAACAAATGAATATCAATGCTATTCCAAATAACATGGAAAAGTATATGGCTTTTATGCTTGGCAATCATCTTACATTCATCGACAGTTTCCAGTTTATGAGCTCAAGTTTGGATAAATTAGTTAGCAACTTACCAGCAGAAGCTCTAAAGTATACTAGCGAACGGTTTAAAAAAGAAAAATTAAGTCTTATGACCCGTAAGGGAGTTTATCCTTATGATTATATGGATAGTTTCGATAAATTCAACAAAACAGAATTACCAACTAAAGAAGAATTTTACAGCATATTGATTGATGAGCATATTTCAAATGAAGATTATACCCATGCTCAAAATGTTTGGAATACATTTAAATTGCAGACAATGGGTGAATACCATAATTTATATCTCAAGTCTGATATCCTTTTATTAGCTGATGTGTTTGAAAATTTCCGTAGAACATGTATTCAGTATTATAAATTAGACCCATGTCACTATTTTACATCACCTGGTTTGTCTTGGGATGCTATGTTAAAGATGACTAATATTAAATTAGAACTAATGACTGACATCAACATGTTTCAATTCATTGAAAAAGGTATGCGTGGAGGAATTAGTTATATAGCCAATAGATATGGTAAAGCAAACAATAAGTACATGAAAGAATACGATGAGAAGGCGCCCTCAAAGTATATAATGTACTTGGATGCTAATAATTTATATGGTTGGGCTATGAGTCAATATCTTCCCACTGGGGGTTTCAGATGGATGACAGAAAAGCAAATCAGCGAACTAAAAAAATACAAAGAAAATAGTGAAAAGGGGGTAATACTGGAAGTTGATCTGGAATATCCCAAAGAGTTGCACAACCTTCATAATGACTACCCATTGGCTGCCGAGAGTGTTCGTGTAAATAAAAATATGCTGTCTGATTATTGTAAAAAGATAGCTACAAAGTATAATATATCAACAGGACAAGTACATAAACTAATCCCAACATTATCAAATAAAGAAAAATATGTTCTGCACTACAGAAACTTGCAGCTATATCTTGATCTTGGATTAAAATTGAAAAAGATCCATAGAGTATTAGAATTTGATCAGTCACCATGGTTGAAGCAATATATTGATTTCAACACACAAAAACGTACACAAGCAAAAAATGCATTCGAAAAAGACTTCTTCAAGCTAATGAATAACTCAGTGTTTGGTAAAACTATGGAGAACCTAAGAAAGAGAGTCGATGTCAGACTTGTTACTAATGAAAAGAAACTATTGAAGATGGCTTCTAAACCTACTTTTGTATGTAGTAAAATATTCAATGAAAATCTGGTAGCAGTTCACAAGATCAAAGAAGTACTAACTCTTAATCGGCCGGCTTATGTGGGTATGTGTATTCTTGATCTGAGCAAAACATTGATGTATGATTTTCATTATAATTACATAAAACAGAAGTATGGTGACAAAGCCAAGCTACTATTTACCGATACAGACTCATTAACTTATGAAATTCAGACTGAAGATGTTTACCAAGACTTTTGGAATGACAAAGATCGATTTGACAACAGCGACTATCCAGAAAGCTCTCCGTATTTCGATAAGACAAATAAAAAGGTAATTGGCAAATTCAAAGATGAAGCAGCTGGAATTCCAATAACAGAATTCGTCGGTTTGCGATCAAAAATGTATAGCTACATAAAAGACAACAAGAAAGTAGGGAAAACAGCCAAGGGAATCAAGAAGAACATAATAAAGAACAATATCAAACATGAAGTTATAAAAATGTATTAATTAATAACAAACAAATACATCATACCATGAAAACTATTCGAAGCAGCAAACATCAACTTGGAAGTTATGAAATAAACAAAGTGTCACTCAGCTGTTTCGACGATAAACGATATATAGCAAACGATGGAATCAACAGTTTCTCTTACGGACATTATGCAATCTGAAGATGTGACGTCACGCCACAGCTGTGGCGTTTTGTGGTTGACCGAGATCATACGATAGTCTCATGTCATTGACACAATAGCTATTAGTAATGACGTCACGCCACAGCTGTGGCGGTCTCCATACAAGTTCCGTAAGCACAGTCTACTTTTCTGTTCACTACAAACTTTACTGACAAACTTTACTTCAAATACAAGTTCATCTGATATTACATGACAATCTGATGACTCATCGGGAAAGTCCCATTTCATCATAAACTTCCTGTTTTCACCAGACATGTCCAGACTTGTTTCTGAGAAAAACTTCCTGCTTTTCCGAGAAAGACTTCCTGTGGTGTGGAATCACGTGATTGAATAATGCGTTGTATACATAAAATGGAACCAGCATCGCAAAAAGAAACTTCCCCTCTTGATCGCTTCGCGATCAATTCACTGCCTCACAAAAGCTCCGCTTTTGTTCCCCAATGCGATAAATGGGTCACATGATTGAGCCATGTGATAAAAAAAATATATAGTATCCAAAAAGCATGAGATCATGTGATTGAGCCATATGATTAGGCCATGTGGGGGAGAACCAATATGGCTTTTGTGCCCTACGATATCCAATCTCTACGAGATTGAATATCTACCCACAAAAGCCCGCAATGGAGTCTCGCTCATTAAAACTTCGTTTTAATGACTTCCCGAGCCTGCTCGACTCCATCACCATCAAATGATTTCCATCTGATGGAGCCAGCATCGCAAAAAGAAACATCCCCTCTTGATCGCTTCGCAATCAATTCACTGCCTCACAAAAGCTCCGCTTTTGTTCCCCAATGCGATAAATGGGTCACATGATTGAGCCATGTGATAAAAAATATATATAGTATCCAAAAAGCATGAGATCATGTGATTGAGCCATATGATTAGGCCATGTGGGGGAGAACCAATATGGCTTTTGTGCCCTACGATATCCAATCTCTACGAGATTGAATATCTACCCACAAAAGCCCGCAATGGAGTCTCGCTCATTAAAACTTCGTTTTAATGACTTCCCGAGCCTGCTCGACTCCATCACCATCAAATGATTTCCATCTGATGGAGCCAGCATCGCAAAAAGAAACATCCCCTCTTGATCGCTTCGCAATCAATTCACTGCCTCACAAAAGCTCCGCTTTTGTTCCCCAATGCGATAAATGGGTCACATGATTGAGCCATGTGATAAAAAATATATATAGTATCCAAAAAGCATGAGATCATGTGATTGAGCCATATGATTAGGCCATGTGGGGGAGAACCAATATGGCTTTTGTGCCCTACGATATCCAATCTCTACGAGATTGAATATCTACCCACAAAAGCCCGCAATGGAGTCTCGCTCATTAAAACTTCGTTTTAATGACTTCCCGAGCCTGCTCGACTCCATCACCATCAAATGATTTCCATCTGATGGAAGAGTAGTTATAGAGTTGGCGTTGTTCAAGATCCGTTTTGAAAAAACGGATCTCGAACCGCCAACTCTATAACTACTTACTTGCGAAAATGAATAATTACGAGCACCATTCAAAACCTACATATGCGAGTTACACGTTTCAAGTCCTTATGAGTTTCTGGTGCCACTTCATGTCGCTTATGTATTTGACAACGATGATATCTTTGAACTTATAGAAGATGCCCTGCCAGGGTAAATTCTGACAAGCAACGTGGCCCAAAAAGTAGAGACAGCGCATAAAATAAAAACATTATGAGACATCCTTTCTCGACAAAATTCCGACAGTGACGTCAAGGCCGAGAATTAGTGACAAAGAACGGTGCTTTGGCATATTTTGATACTAATTTAAAGACCGTTTCTTTGTGCTTCAAAGACTTCAAGGTCTTCAAAGATCTTCAAGGAACGTAAAAAGCTTCTCATGAGATCTATTGAGTGTCATGGCATTATTTGTGACTGCAGCGCAGTGCAGTGAGTGGTATGTTTTTGCATGTGCTTAGCTGCTGCGCCCGTTTTCTCTTGTAAGCTACCCGCCGTTTTGTTTTGTTCTCATGTGGTCTCACGATTTGTAGAGTTATCGCTGTTCATCAGATCTTTGCTGTCCTTTTAAACGGCCTGAACGGTAAGAACTGTTAAAGAAACATTGTACGGGACATTCTTTCAGTGTATTTTGCGTAATGTTTCAGCTTTAGCGAGTAATCACGTTTTGTCACGCAGATTGTTATCTCGGGAATCAGGATTCAAACTCACAAGTAACGGCATGTGCTTTACCTGACCTGTGAATAAACAAAGTTTGGGACGTTCTGTTATTTTGTTGCAACTCTCTTGTTATGTACGACGGGAGGCCAGCCCCATTATTTATGGCCTTAATTGAACCCCTAACTCTGTAACAAACCCATGGAGGATGAAGATGAAATAATGAACATATGAAAAATATATTGGAACTGTGGAATAAAGATTCAATTGCAGTTGCAAAAACAGAGCCTGAAAAATTCAAGATTGCAAGAGATTGGAACCCATGAGCTGTGATACCAGCGTGGCAAAGGTTTCCAGCTATTGTTCCAAGAATCCCCACGAACTGCAACTGGCAAAGGATAAAGTTAAACCAAATAAGATTGAAGGCTATGATTTGAATTCGTCAATGACAATGAAAGGGTCAGCATCACCTGTTATCTAAGCAATCTCACTGATACCATTATAGACAGATCAGAGCTTGGAAGGTCAAGCAGTGTATGTTCAGGGCGTTGAAAACAATTCTCTGTCCTAAAATTATGGGTGGGATGACAAGCTTCTGTGTAAGAATAAGATTGTTTATCCCATGGAATGTTACAAGTCAGTAAAGATCTACGGTGCATTTCTTACACCTATTTTTATTGCATCTTTAGGAACAGCCAGCAAGGAGATTTAATCTTATATGATGGATTTTTATTTAACCGTAGTCGCCAACGCCAGTGGCCAAGTCACATTAATCTGTCTTTTCCCAATACTCCTCAAAGCGATTGAATAAAGACACTTCTCGTCCTCTTTAGCAAGTTCTGAAAGTTCTACTTCTTTGTGATCTTAAAGTCCACGTGAGGTATAAGACAATTTCCACACAAACCACAAGAAAAAACAATAGGGCAGAGCGGAGCTAAAAATACTAGTCAGAGGCTATAAAACCTATCACAACTACCTTAACTATACCAAAAGCAGCAGTAAGAAAAGCAATATGGGAAAAAATTTTGCTGATTTCATGCAAGCTTACAAAGAAGCCATTATTTTCTCTGATAGATCCCAGGCTCAAGTAAAAGAGAAATGATACTCTTGAAGTTCAAAGTGGTTTGTCCAACAACTGGCCATGGAAGAGAAACCTTTCAGTTTTTCGAGAGCATTGACAAATTCATGAGCTGCTCGGTTATAGTGAAACCCCAATACAAAAATATGTCTGTGCAACAATTAATGGTTGAGCAGATGTTCATGTGGAATCAACCTTGAGTCAAGAGGGAGGGGCGACGTTGAAAAAGAGAATCAAGATGAACCACTAGCAAAGACACAAGCAGCAAGCCATCCCTTTGCCAGCCCAGGCCAGCTAAGGCTGGCCAACTTCAATTTTCTCTGGCTATTCACTGGCCCAGGCGGGCCCAGTCAGCCCAGGCCAGTCCAGGCCAATCATGTGCTGGCTAAGCTGCTCTGTTAGAATAAAGGCAATAATGACTGGCAAATGTCACAGCCAGCCTGAACAGTTTTCTTAAGTAGATGACCTGAGATTTAGTTTTAACACTGAGTCTCAGTTCAATTGGCTGGGGCCAGCCTGGGCCACCCCGTCATTTGTCTGTCTTGGGCTGGCCAGGGCCGGCTTCTCATTAGCATTTTTGAAAAATGCTAATTTCGGGCTGGCCCAGGCTGGCCCAAGCAGGACGCTTTTTTGCATGGGATCAATTGAAGAAGGGTGACAGATGCCAAGGAGGAAGCGTAGTGCAAGAGATGGAGGAGACAAACAGGAAAGTGAAATAAAAAAAAACTCTGATAATATTTTAGTTTTATTGATTTAGAATACCACACAAGGTCAATATTCGCTGTAACGTCACATAGTGGGTAACATGTATTTGTATTATAGAACTTTATAGGCTAAAAAATAAATCATGTACTATGATTTGTAAAACAATGAATTGCTGAAAGCCTAATTTAGAAAAGGACAGGTATAATAAGTTTGGTGTGCCAAGAATTTACCGCAGTAATCTTGTATTTCCGTAGTATAAAGGCACTATTGTAACAGATTTAGAAGAGAATCGAATAGAATTGAAACAGAACACAGTACTAGACAGTGAGATTGTAACATTGTAAAAGAAATTGTGGACGAAATTAAACGCCTTTACTGGAAAGATACAGTCCTTTTCAGTGTGGAACCAGTGTCGGAAAGGATTCCAATACATTTGTTCCTTCGAGCCGGATACTTTTGAATTTTCTGATCAAAACCGAGAAGATCGAGAATGGCAGAATCCGTGAAGTCAAAGAGAAAGTCACAAGGTGGACATAAAGGATATTGCCTACCAGATATTCGAAGAAACGAAAGGACATATCAATACCGGTCAGTCCACAGCTCAACCTAGACTGCGAATCATGCAGCTTAAGGCAATGCTTGAGGAGCAGTTGAATAATCTATGAGAACTAGATGAAGAAATCTTAAGAGACCTGCTTGACCTTGAGGGCGTAACTGACTATGAGATTGCCCAGGAAGTTCGAACTGCTGGGAGCTTGAAAGGAGAAATCAAGGTTGTGATTATGTCCCTGGCCGAACTTCTTGCCCCCAAACGAGACCTTTTAATGAGCCTTTAACAGAGCCTGCCAGGTATTAGTAGAAATACAAGCACGTCGAGCACTAGTCCAACCAGCGCACATGTGAGACTACCATTTAAAAGCTGTACGACCCAATCCAGAGTCACCATCGTGGACTCAAAGCCCTTGACATCGATGCTAGCACATACGAAGGAATCCTTGCACCAGCCATCATTGGCAAATTACTGGAAGCGGTGAGGCTCCAAATCACCCGCAGAAAGGCCCAAATGGATGGAAAATGGAAGATCTACTCAAAGAGCTTCTTAGCGAATTTGAACTTAGAGAAGAACACTGCGCAATTCAGAAAGTGGATAGCAGCCAGTACTCATGAGCGGACAAGGAAATAAAAGGGAGATCAGGAGGACTGAACACTGCTAGCGTTTTGCTGTCCAAAACTAACGATTTTTGTGCTTATTGTAAGGGTGGACATGCCCACCAAGATTGTTTAAATGTGACATCAGTAGACGACAGGAGGCAATTGTTGCATAAGTATGGCAGATGTTTTATTTGTGCGCAAAAGGGCCATATTTCCCATGATCGTAAATCTTAGTTGTAGCATCTGTAACGGGAAATAAGCGTGGAAGCACCAACAGGGGTGCATTTAGTAGCATCCATAATAGTGATTCTGACGACTTGCACCCTTTTTGCTTAATGCTACACTCCAGTATCATTTAGACACCTTCATCAAGGTTGACCTACAATTTATGCGTGTACTGAAAAGAAGTTTTTATGTCATTGACCTCTTATCCAGAAAGGGGACCAACCAGGAAGCCAGGGAATTGTATGACAAAGCGAAGACAAGGCTTGCAATTGGTGGTTTCAAACTAAGGAAGTGGTTGACCAGTGGTTGAGAGCGCATAGTAGAGCAATGCAAATTGCGTGACGAGTCAAATGTAAACAAACCAATTAAGAGCACTGACGAAAGTTACCCTAAGAAAAAGTTGGGGGTGAAAGAAGGAGCGAAAAATGAGAAGGTTCTCGGATTGTCATGAAATGGTGATGAGGATTTGACCATCTTTGAATTGCCCCAACTAGTAAAGAAAGCCGATGGTTTAGGTGTTACGAAACGAAGCATTTTAAAGGTTGTAGCAGGCATGTATGACCCTCTAGGAAAAATTAGTCCCATTCTGTGGTCTTGCTCCAAGAGTTGTGTGTTGGCAAGGTTGAGTGGGATGAAAAGTTAAAGGATGACAAGAAGAAACATTGGATTGGATAGATGGATGATCTACGAAGCGCGAAGGACATCTCGCTACCCAGGTGTGTTTATGAGGTAGGGTCAGATTATTTCCTTATTGTACAGATTCGCTGATGCTAGTAGAAAGGCGTATTGTGCCGTGATTCATTTTGTGTGGGAGGTAGGCGGTGCAGTGAGTGTCACTTTGTTAACTTTCAAAAACCAGAGTTGCGCCACAGAAGGAACAAACAATACCAAGACTGGAACTGAAGTCGGGAAGAGTGCTAGCAAAACTCATGGAGACTGTGAAGAATGCACTGAAAGAAGAGGTCAAGATTACGGGCATGCGGCAGTGGTTGGGCAGCAAGACAGCACTCTGGTGGATAAACAACAGTGGAGAATGGAAGTAGTTTGTTCACCAGCAAGTGAATGAGATGCTAAGGATCACACGAAAGGAGGACTGGGCACACTGTACGGAGAAGCAAAATCCAGCGGATGTTGGCTCAAGAGGTGAGCTGGCATCGAAGCTAAAGGAAAATGAATTGTGGTGGAAAGACCCTGCATGGTTGTCCATGCTACAGAGGGAAGAACTAGGTGAAGCAGAGCGAACGTGGATCAGATGTGGCCGAGACGAATTGAAGAGTGATAGAAACTACAATGACCTAGCCAGGAAGTTGAAATTAGAAGAGCATGAGAATGATGGAATTTTGAGGTGCATTGGAAAGCTGGAAAACTCAGATTTGGAGCTGGAGTTGCAGCAGGCCTATCATCCTTCCAAAGCATCACAAGCTGTCAAAACTGGTAATAGAGGAATGTCACAGAAGAACACACCACAGTGGAGTACGATCAACACTTGGAGAGCTGAGATAACGGTTTTGCGAGCCAAAGGGTAGGCAAGTTGTCAAGAAGGTGTTGCAAGAATGTGTGCCATGTAAGAGGAAACAGGGTAAACCCTTTGGATCCCCACGTGTAGCAGCACTACCAGAATTCAGAGGCCGCGCCATTTTCTAAGGTAGGTGTCCATTTTGCCGGTCTGTTGTATGCAAAGTCCCCAAATGGAATAATGATTCAATTGTAGATAGCCTTGTTTACTTGTTGCATGACACAGGCCGTACATCCAGATTTAGTCACAAACCTTACAGCACCTGCATTTGTGCATTGTTTACGAAAATTTCACAGCCAGGAGGGGCACCCCATCTCTAACGTGAAGATGTTCAAGGCATCCAAGAAGATTTTGAGGCGACTGTATGACAATGAAGAGGTAAGGGTGCACTTTGAAACTAATCAAATTGACTGGAAGTTCAATTTAGAGTGGGCTCTTGGTGGGGCAGATTTTCGACCGCTTGATTGGAACTGCGAAACGCTGCCTTAGAAAGGTTCTTGGAAATGCTAAGCTGGACCCTGATGAAATGCTCAAAGTTTTGACAGAATTGGAAGCCACCTTGAATTCCCATCCCCTAATGTACGAGTACGATGAGGTTGGAGCTGAAATGCTAACACCTGCTCATCTCATTTTTCTGACCTGAACTGGCCCCTCCTGCACTCTGGGAAGAACATTAGCATTTAGTGCAAAGTGCGGAGATCTCTTAGGTTTGATGCACTATACAATCACACGATAGGTGTGGATCTTGCATTTCGCAATTACATAAAGAACAATTACCTGACAACAAAAACGAACAAAGGCAACTGAAAAGCCAACCAATGGACAACAATAGGTTGGCATTCTGTATACGTACATCAGGCCAAAAAATGGAAAAAAGTGATGGTGTGCCAAGTATAGTTCCTGAAAACTCATTTCAACCTACTGGTCAAATGAAAACTCAAGTGGAAGAACTTGAAAGGTTGCCTTCTGAGGTAACTCTTAAAACTAAAGGAGGAGATAGCAGCAAGGAAAAGGTTGGAACCCAAGTAGAAGAACTTGAGAGGCAGTTTTCTGAGGTAACCATAAAACTAGAGGAGACGACTAAAGGAAAAAAGGTTGAACAGCTGTTAGCAAAACAGTGTCCAGCACTGACACACAATTTCTACACTGCATGGGTTTAACTACTACACGACTTTACGTATGGTCCTGAAGTTCTTGGGGCGTGAAGCTGCCTCACAACTTGATTACAGAAATACTGATAGTTTCAACGCTGATGGCAAAAATAAACTGGGACCTAGCAGAATTTTCTCAGTAGAAAATGAATTCTTACTGTTGCTGTGTCGTTTAAAAGTGGGATAACCTCATCTGTAATTGAGAACTCCTTACCACCAGAAGTTGAGGGCGTTCATTCACTCTCAGACTTTTAAGAACCTTCTTAAACATCATTTCTTCCTCCAGAGTAGTAA
This sequence comes from Siderastrea siderea, assembly GCA_964030785.1. NCBI lineage: Eukaryota > Metazoa > Cnidaria > Anthozoa > Scleractinia > Rhizangiidae > Siderastrea > Siderastrea siderea. The sequence continues at coordinate 63,561,198 of OZ034966.1, read as the reverse complement.
TATGTAATTTGTTTTAGCTAAACTATTCTTAGCCTTTTATGTACAGTAACGGTCATTTTTCTGTCTTTTATTTTGTAGTTTTGCTTTTTTAAAGGAAATGGGGATATGCGTGTTACCACATTGGCCAATGCAGCATGGTTTGGACTGGCAATGATTACTTGCGACATTGCAGCACTAATAAGCAAACAAACTGCCATTGCACCTTTCTAAACCTGACCCATTCACTGCAAAAACAACTCTCTAGTTCACCTCATAACAGGCAAAATGTAAATAGTCGCATTATCTCTATCTGCCACTCAAAGGGACTCAAATGATTGGAAGCGAGCATGCGAAGCCAAATTATTTTCTAACAACTCGGTTCACCTCTGGTTGACGCTATAGTGCCATATACACTGACCGATCAGATGTCTATCGTTCTAATCCCATCAAACAATTTAATCTTTGGAACACACCCAGTTGTAGTAAGGTTCCTAAAGGGCATTTTGGAACTGAAATCTCTCTCCCTCTGCCAAGTTACAGTTCCATCTGAGACATTAGTTTAGTAGTTCAACACCTCAGAAACTTAGGGCATCTAGTAAACTCTGGAAACAAATTATGGTCTTCTTTTACTAAAGGGCCAGTGAAGTCAGAACCTTAAGAAGCTTGATCTCAACCTTATCCAAGAACGTCTGGGAAGAAAGTGTTAACCACTGGCAAAAAAATCAAACACAATGGACCAGGAAAACAGCTTGAGCCCATTGGGAATCACTGAGCTTTTGAGTATCCTCCATCACATCGTACTTAAAGCACTAAACAGCATAAAACAGCATCTTGTTGAGTGATTAATGCTAGCAATTTGCTCGTCAACTATACCAACAGCACCAGCCAGTTTCCAACTCAGAAATTGACACAAACACATTCTCCAACAACAGCGCTAGACCCTCCGCTACCTCGTATGGTGTTCAAATCAGACTGACTCTCACAGAAATTCTCAAGGCTGGCAATTGTTCGGAAGCACATACCCTTGCTAAGCATTACCGCAACCAATTAAGGAGAACTTTTCGCTAGCATTTTAGCATAGTTTGAGAACAATTCCATTCCGTATGTGCACGCTTCTCAAGAAACTCTTTTTTCCCTGACTGGAAATGAGATAGAATTCCAGTCCCCATTTAATTTAAGGTGGCTCTATATAGTTTTTTTGGGCGCGCGAGGCATGGGTACCAAAATGGCGCGAGCGCGCCAGAGTTTAAAAGTCAATCTTAATGAAAACAAATAAAACAAAATGGCTTCCCGCATTTTGCGCAACTTGCGTGTCGTTTGTCTTTACTTTCTTTCCGACGAGGAGCTATTCAGCGAAATACGTTACAAAATGTGTTTCTGTCGTCTCGAGCAAATGCAGAAAATAATATCTTTCGTAAAACTGTTCATTTATCGTTCGTGTGGAGGAAACATTTTCCGTGTATCGATCGATCGACAACTGGAGATGAAAATAGTGACGGTAGCGACGATAGTTGGCGGTCCTGGAATGGTCCAGGGATATTGTTTATGGTGGGAGGCGTAGTGTTAAGTTCGGATGACAGAACAACTCAGCATTACCCCGGGACACCAGCGGTAAAAAGTGGAACTGAAGGCCGGCGACATGAATTGCGAGACAAAAGAGGACGATTTGCGAGCACATCCAGAGTGGATAAATCGAGAACTGGATTCCAGAGAACTCGTGGGATAAGGGAATGGAGGGCAAAAAGGAAACTCGAGTTCGACGAAAACGACCCTCCAACAAAGCTAAAAACCCGTGCCAGTAAGGTGAGAGTTCATTTTGAGATACAGAAAATATGAATGTTATGAGCAGACTATCTTGGCCAGGTTATCAATGTCAACACGCAGTAGAAAACCAACCATCCTCACCCTCCCCTACTGTTGCTCTTTCAATTTGCTTCCTCCTTCCAAAATTCTTGTCATCCACAGTTGTTTTTATTTATTCAGGATATTGATATCCTTGCACCTTTTTTCTGAACTTAATCCCATTACTCTCACAACTGGCTTTTGTATGAACACCCACATCATATAGCTCTAATTATAAAGTGAATTTTTATTAGAAGCAAAAAATAAAGGAGGATTCCATACCACATGGATGTAGGATAATTGACCTTGATGAATTGAGAAAAGGTTTGAAAAGTTGTCAAGTCTGTAAATCAGGTGAGAAGATTCAAGATGTACTTTTTCAAGTGGGATGGTGAAGCTGTACTTCTGTACAGCTGAAAAAAAAAATCAAAATAGATGTTACAAATGTGTAGGAACTGTTCTGTGAAAAATGACATACAGAGCTCAATCTGGCTTTCCATTTGAAAATTTAAAAATAGCTAGACTATCTGCTGAAAACTGCTTCAGACAGTCCTATGGTCACTAAGACTACAGTAAGATTCAATAAAGTGATTGTAGTAGTGTTTCCTTGGTAAAACTACCGAGCAAACTTCTATCATTATACATGAGGGGCTGTGAGCAAAGTGGGCTATCCCAAAGTTGAACTGTAAATGCCTATTTTACTGACAAAATTAAACATTAAACTGCTACCAAAAATAAGCACATTTTATATTTATTATTTTATTTGATTAATTCTCTGGTTCTGATACATGCTTCAACTTTATTTTGTTGTTTACCAGGGATAAAGTGCAGCTTTGACTTCTGAGCCCCTCAAATAATGCCAAAATTATTGTGATTCATATCAAAGGCCCTCATTGCACATTGAAATAATATAATTCATTCTCAAGCAAGCACAGTTCTGCCTTATAAGATAAATAAGTGACATGCAAGGGACGTGTTGTACATTGAAAGGAATTTCAGGTCAAATGATTTCAAACTTGTTTTTAATTAGTAGTTTTACGATACACAACTATAAGGCAAAGAAAAATAAAAATGACCCTATAAGTCTATACAGAAGTTAGAAATAAATCAATTCACCTTAACCTACAAATACAAGTTATGCTCTGTACATGTACTGGAAATCTCAATACCACAATCACAGAGGAAACAAAAACTTACGAATTTCTGTTCCTCATACTCCATTCGTGGTTTAATTTTCAGCACAACTGTCACTATGCAACACAACTGAAGAAAAGAGATTTGGGCTGGCCTCCGTTTTCTCTGTGACCCGTGCAGTATGTGGCGGGAAAAATAATGTGAAGACTTCGCTGGCGCATAGGAGTGGTCAGCGAGGTCCACTCACCCATGACATAAATTCTCGGGCAGTTCTTGGATGTTTACACACTGGCATTGGTGAAACCCACCTTAATAATCTGTTGTCCACACTCAATGTCCCAACTATTAACCCAGTAACATTCAAGTGTCGAGAGAGGGAAATAAGAGCTGCTGTGGAAAAAGTGGCCCAAACAAGCTGTCTGCAAAATATGGCTTTGGAGAGAAAGCTTGCTGTTGAAAATGGAGCAAAAGAAGATGCTGAAGGCTTTGTCAGTGTATCCTGTTCATATGACATGGGGTGGCAAAAGAGGGGCAAGGGACATAATTCTTCCACGGGACATGGGGCTGTAATGGGATTAAAAACAGGAAAAGTCATGGATTACACAACAAGAACAAAGGCATGTCGAATTTGTAAAAATGCTGAAAAAACGGGGGAAAAGGCAAAGGTTCATGACTGCCGCATAAATCACTTTGCCTCCTCTAAAGCAATGGAGCCACTGGCAGCTGTTGATCTATTCACACGGAGCCTGAAATGTAATGTTAAACTGTCCGTTTATACTGGGGATGATGATTCCACCACTGCTGCACACATTAAGCAAAAAGTCCCCTATCCAGTTGAAAAATGGACAGACATCATTCACGCAAAACGTTCTTTGACAACAAGACTTTATAATCTGGCTCAAAGAGGAAATTTACAAATTCATCGGTTCTCTCTCAAAGGGTAATTAGCTACTTAGTAAAATGTTTCAGCTACTGTGTCTCTCAAAACAGAGGAAATCCATTGGCTCTTCAGAAAGCACTGAAAAACATTGTACCACATGCTTTTGGTAATCACGCGAGTTGTGACGAATCATGGTGTAGAGCCAAGCAAGACCCTCTAAATTACAAACACTCTGATCTCCCTTATGGCAAAGATCTGTTTGGAGATGAGTTACAAAAATCAGTTCAAACAATTTTTGATGATTATTGCACTGATCTAGTAGTAGAAAAACTTGCACCAGCAGCAAATTCTCAAAGAAACGAGGCTCTTAACAGTATTATTGGTTCTAAAAACCCTAAAATTAGGTGCTATGGTGGCAGTGCAAGTAATGACTTTCGGGTGGCCTGTGGAATTTATCAGGCAAACCTTGGATACAATTACATCAGTGAAACACTCGAGAGTCTCAATATTGAACCTGGGGAATACTGCCTTGATCACATTGAAAAGATGGATCACAAAGCTACCCAAGATAAGTTAAGAAAAACAAGTCTTGATTTCAAACGACGAAGAGCTCAGCTACACAACAAGAAATTAAAAATCGATGGAAATAAAGAGGCTAAAGAAGGCGCAACTTACCAAAGTAACATCGGACTCAACCTGGATCCGAATATATCAACTCAGGTAGCAAATGAAATTGACGTAAACATTAAAATCACAAAAGAGGAGTTACAGCAGATCGAAAAATTCTTACCGGAATTAACTATCAGACCAGTGGCTGAGAAATATCCTTTTAACAGAAACAATGTTTATAACTTTATTATCTTTGACATTGAAACCAACACGTCTGGAAAAACAGCAGAAATTTGCAAACTGTCAGCAATCAATCGGTCCGGTTTTCAGTTCAACGAGTACATCCTGCCATCCAAGGATGTTGATGTTCACGCTTCCAAAGTCAATGGATTCAGCGTTCGAAGAATTCATGGAACCAGGACACTGTGCAAAGAAAACCAACCAGTTTCGTCCATTCCAATTGAACAGGCAATACAGAATTTTGTGGCATTCTTACAACGAACTGTTGAAAGTGTAAAATCTGGTGATAAACAAATTTGCACTGTATTAATTGGTCACAACTCGCAAGTCTTCGACACGCCTACTCTTCTTCGCCAAGGTGGAAACCAATTGTCCCAACGCCTGGTATCCTTGAACGTATTTTTTTCCGACAGCCTTCCCCTGATGAAGAAACTCGTGAAAGGTAAACACCCGTCGCTCTGCTCACCAGATGGCTCAGTGGTCAAAACCAGCCAGACGTCGATTTACCAAAAGCTTTTCAACAAAAGCTTCCCCGCTCACGACGCGATGGAAGACGTAAAGGCACTGAGCAAAATCCTTTTCACTTCTAGCCTGAACATTTGCGACGAGATGCTAACAGAGAGCATGTCTACATGTCTACATGCAGAAAACGACATGAAGTACCTTGACCATCGCCATGCGCTACTCCAGACTTTCAAGGGAAAACTTTTTCACCCAACCGACGCATCCTTTCCTGTCAAGCAACAAATAGTCGAGAAAATCGCGGGAAGTGGACTTTCGTATCAACATCTAACAAACATTTTCGACAAATTCGGAGAGAAGGGGTTGATTGGTGTGTTGTCGCTACCTCCTTCCACATCCTCAACAGCAAACAAATCACCACGAGTCACTAAAACCGCGCGTATCTTAGCCAGCATTGTCCAGCACTTCAAGATGAAGAACGCCACAAGTCAACAGGCTAAAAATCCATGAAGTTCTACGATTCCGAGGTACAATGTACGCTGTTGTGAGCAAAATCTACGAAAGTCTCTCGCCGAAATGTCCACCACGTGCAACCTCTGCAATGCATAAGTCACGAGCATGCGCGAACCCGTAACTAGAAGAATTCTTATTTTGCTGACGTCACCAAAAATATGGGTTTCTCGAGGCATCTAAAACGGCTTTTTGCGCGCAATCTAGACGGTGAATTTTTTTGAAAATCGCCCCAGTGACAATATTTTCCATGTTTTTATTCAGGAAAAAAATTCAACAATTTTTGTACATACACAAATGCGATAAACGTAAAAAACAAAAATGACGTGAGCTGGGGAAACGTATGTAGGGATTTTTGTTAGGCCTTTCCAGGTGAGACATGACCAAAATTTCCTTCGCTACACCAAAAATGGTGACATTTTACCGTGTAAAAACTAAGAAAACTTATCAAGAAGTTTGGTAACTTTGAAGAACAAGCCGTGCAATTCTGGCAGTGGTTGCCATAGAAATGATACTTAATTGTAAAGTTGGACTTTTATGGCAAGAATAAAGCCTTAGCTACTTGTTTCTGTAATTTATGCCCAGCATTGTGAAGAAAATAGCTTGAAAAAGCGGACTTTAATCAGGAACATTTTACTGCAGAGCAATAGGAATTACTGTATAGAGCCACCTTAATGTAATCAACTACTCGAGAGACAAAGGAAAGAACATTTCAAATTTTTCAAGCAGCATCATACCTTCTGCAGAGAGATGGAAGCAAAAGTGAAGATTAATTTTATCACAAATTTACCCAGATGCCGCTTACAGTCATATACACTACCTTCACTGCAAACTTCACTTGATTGCTTTGGGACACCCAGGTCAAAGCTGCCAAAAACAAAAACACCAAACACTATGGGGTAATATCCACATGCCTCAACACAAGAGCCATCCACATCAACTGTAAACTTGCTACAAATGCTACCACGATAAACTTCCTCCAAGCCTTACAAAACTGTTTTCATAACGTGGTTGCTGGAAAAATTCCAACAATGGCTTGCAAATGATGGATGCTGACCGGGAATTACGCCAAGTGATTAAGGGATGGGATAACACCAGTTGAAGAAAATCTGTGCTGAACAAAGACGTGAAGTGGCAGTTCACAACCACTCTTGCTCTACACCAAAATGGATTTTGAAGCAATAAGGTATTTATTTAAACGTCTCCCATTACTCATTAGAGTTCAGCTGTTTAAATTTCTTTTGCAGCCTTAGAGGCAGTTGTTCATGACAAGGATCTTTTAACTGTTCTTAAGAAAGCGAGGAATAAGGGTCAAAGTATTATACGCTTTCTCATTACTCGCTTTCCCTTTTTTTTCCTTAAAGCAAATGTTTAGTTCATTATGATACTTCTTATTTTCAATTCCCACTTCCTTTATAATTAAAATGTTGTCCTTAAAAAAAGGAAAGTAAAATTGTTTCAACAATCGTTGAATTTCAGATTGAATCAGACACCCAACTAAGTACACTCACAATTGCGGGAGTGAACCTGCGAATGCAAGCACTTGGATTGATTTAACCAGAGGGCATAAGTCCTATAAAAGCATCTTTCGTAATCATCATAGGCTGTAATCAAAGAAGACCTTCCTCAAATGTCCAAATTAGTCAATTTCAACATCGCATTTTGCCAACATTGAAGGGCATCCTCTGAATAATAGCAGTCAAACCTCAACCACAAACTCTTTTCCAGATGTCATACCATTTAGAGAGAAAGAAGTAAGGGCTCTTCACCATCACAATTCATAATGATAACCATCATATTCATTTTATTTATGTCCGTTTTTTTAATGTAACTCATCCATGTATTCAATTGTATATGCCTAGGCAAATGCGTTATATGCCATCAGCAATTGCGCGGCTGTTTGGCTTCCTTACCACTTTTATGTCTGATCTGTGAATAATCTAGTACGTCTAATGTAGCATAACTGTAAATAGTGAAGTATGCAATGTATGTAGTATAATAATTGCATGTAATTAATGTATGTAGACATAGTGCCTTGGAAGAAATGTACCTCGTGGAGACAATTTTGATAATAATTAGACGTCCATTAAAATCTGCATTTACAAATACTTGTGATAAGAGTGAACCGCTCACAGGATCCACATAGTGTAAACGATTCTAGTTATAAACACAACTAAGGATCTATAACCATCGGGAGAATTTTATCTACATTCATTTTAGCAACATTCTTGTTGCTCTTGGATTTGATCAGGCAAAAAAGATAGATTGAAGGCAGATAACAAGCAATTTCGCTTGAACAATGACGTTGAGAGCCACTTAAACATAAGCATCATTTTCACAATATTTTTTTTGGCAGCGTGATTGAATGGGCACCATAGCAATCATACCTTTACTTTTTCAGCCCAAAGACATAGTCATTTGGATGAAATTCTTTTTCACGTGAGCCATTCAAAAGATGAAAGAGCAAAGGAAGTTATGACCGTTTAAAAGGACGAGGAACAACTCCTGTTGAATTTCCACACCAGGAACACCAGTCCTAATAAAGTCGTCAACTCAAGTTCAGTGAGCGGCCACGTTGAGAACTAGAGGTGCGTCTCCTAAACCCAACACACAACATCTGTTAGGCATGGTCATGCCTCAACTCCTACTGCAAATACTCAAGGGAAGGCCTCAGTGCCAAAAAACAATAAACATCTCATCTTCTCTGGGTGCCCTTTTGTGTTTCCTCATTCTTGAATAAAGACGATTTATTGCCACCACATTGTTGGCAGGAGAGTAATAGTAATTCCCATTTGCTGCGGTTCTAAGAATAGCCATGTATGGCCGGGATTTTAAAGAGATGAACCATTCTAAGCTGACAACGCTGCATGCCATGACTTTACTCTTGGCTCGTTAGTTTTTGCGGCTTTTCTTTTTCGTGTGCTTCTAGTTAACTACTGTAATATTACAGTTTCCCTGACAGGCAGCAGGCACACAGTTGTAACTTAGACTACTGATTGTCAAACTATATGATAGGCATTGTACTTTTCCTGGACACACCTTCTGTAGCATTCACATGTCTGTATAAATAAATGGGGACTGGTGCTGGCATTATGCTGGGCTACTCTACCCAGTGCAGCAGTCAGGTTTTCTATTTAACAATGATTGATTCAGTGGCCGTTTTTACACTAGAGATGGATAATCCGTCCAAGACAAACTTGGGCAGAGATAGTTCATCTGGTTATGCATCTCAGTATAAAGACGGGCACAAGACGGGTTATGCGGCTAGATGAACTTTGGTAGTTCATCTTGGACGACCCACAACTGAAGATAGTTCATCAAGAGTAAAGACGCACAATCCGTCTGTGTGTATACAGCAAAGACATGCAACAGACAAATAACCCAAAAACTGCTAATTCACTACGGAAAGCCAGCTTTTTTAGACCAACAGATTTAAGACGGCAGAAGCAAGTACTTTGAAGCTGACCAGAAACAGAGAAAAGCTCAATAATGGACAGAGACAGAACTTAAATACTACTAAATTGTCCTGACAGAAGACAAAAACAATTTTGGTTACAACCTTGATACACTTGCCTTAAAGACATCAGTAAACAAAATTGTCTTTGAAGCTATTGAAGCCCATCATGACATCCGAAGAATTTAAAGAAAATCAAAGGGAAAAACACTGAGCAAAATCAAACAAGAAATGTCCAAATCCTTTGAAAATAAATGTAAATACAACAATGATTTTTATTCAGTCAGAGACACTGGCGACTCGGAAAAAAATATGAGTTCTCCGAACTGGAGTCGAACCTATGACCTTCTGGTTTCTAGTCCAGATGCTCTACCACTGAGCTATAGGAGACTCGTGGGAGCTAAGGCCAATAAACTAGGTTCATGTGACAAACATCCCTGCATACTGCTAGGACTGGAATGTCGATAGGTGGCATATTTGCAATGATATAAATGTGAGTCGCCTGATTCACTGACTGAATAAACATCATTTCTGTATATTCACCAGGCTTAAAATTCACCATCACATTTATATCTGCGTAAATGTAAATAACCTGCGAGTCAAATTTACATGGACGGATCGGTGGTGCAAGTATACAGGTCGTGTCGAGAAGGGCAATGGCAAAGCACCCATCCAAGAGCCGATGTGGTGCACCATTATCAATCCTCTGTTTACTGATTTTCATGGAAATATGGAAATTGTTTCAAGAGCAAGTCACGTTTCGTCTGACAAGTCAAATGGTTCAGATGTTTCTGACATCATGACAAGCATGGAGCTGGCAGATGAAAGCCATAGTAGTTATCAGGATGTTGATGAATCAGATTTGGCTGACACCACTTCAGAAATTGGAACTGATCATGAGGGGGGTGTGAAGAGGAAAACTGTCAAAAAAGAGCTGGACATAAAACCACCTGATCGTAAGAAAATATGAGTCAGAAGTCAGACCCAGGCCATAAGCGAAATTGCAAAAAGCTTTAACTCACCCGGTGAATCACAACAACAGAGATCTGAAATGGTGGGTGGTTAAAGCAGAAAAAGAAAGACATGGGGCATTTTTAAAATTTCAGAAAGAGCAGGCCGAATTAAACAAGCAACATGAGATGAAAATACTTGAAATCACCATGAAGTTTTCTAATCCTTAACCCAAAAGAGTGTATCAACAACATGTTCAAGAACATCAACAAGTAATGCCTGTTCAGCCTCATGTGCCACCCCAGTATTACAGCTCAGTGGCTTATAGCCATACTTCCACCCTGTCTTGTCGGTTTTAGATGATAAAGCTATTGGGGACTTCTCATGTCATATCAGGGGAGACCCAAGCATGTTGACCGGCAAGGACAACTTCTGAAGAACACAACATTTAATACATATAGTTCTAACAAACGGCCAAACACACGGCCATGCTCTCCTGTACACAACAACTGCTCATGCGCCGCATACCGCTGACCTAACCTAAGACTTGAGAGAATGTTAACTCCTATCAACATCCTCCCTTTCAAAGAAAACTATTAACGTGTTAATATGTTTCGCATGAGACAGTGAACAAGTAAAATAAACAAATATGAACAAGCAATGTCAGTTAGCAGTCATCATTGAGTACAATTGTACTCTGAAGTCTCTAGACTCAAAGGTCCAGTCTCTTGGGTGGTCTAATCGTTCGGCCACAACGGGACGTTTGCACTGGACTCTCAGTTGGTGAATCTGAAATGGGAATGAGCTCTGTGGTTTCTGCAGAATTCCCTGCGGCTGAAGTGTCACTATCATCTGCCACTGGTGGTTCCAGGGTTTGCAGGTTGCAAGGGACTGAAGGCTCAGCAGGTCTTAAGTGGGTCCTGTTCCGTCTAACCAACCCACCTTGTGTTTCGACGACATACGAACGCGGAGTCACTTCCTCTAAGACTTCGCCACGATCCCAGCGTTCACCATGGTGACGGTCATTTGGTCTGGTGAACACAATTTGTCCAGGTGAGAGAGGGGGTAAGTCTCTGCTTGCCGTTTTGTCATAGTGGGCTTTAGCTTTAGCTCGCCTGCCCAGATGTTCGTCACGCACTAAGGCTACTGGTGGCACAGATTGGCTCAACAATGATTCAGCTATTGGCAAGGTGGACTTCGTTCGCCGGCATAAAAATCTCTGTGCTGGGGAGTAGGTCATACCCTGAGGCGGAGTGTTCCTATGATCCAAGAGACCAGTGAGGAGATCCGACTTTTTCAACATCTTCTTGGCTTCCTTGACAGCGGATTCGGCTTTACCAGTGGCTCTAGCGTAATAGGGTGACCGGGTGATCAACTTAAAACCATGGGCCTTGGCAAAGTTCACAAACTCTTGAGAGGTATATTGGGGCCCATTGTCTGACAGAAATGTTTCTGGCACACCATAGCGAGCAAAGTGCGCCTTAGTCACGGAGATAACATTGGCAGCGGTGATGTCTTCGTTTAACAGATCAACCTCAAACCAGTCACTGTAGTGGTCTACTGTAACAGCATACCAACGCCCTCCATGCTTAAACAAGTCCTGCGAAATGAATTTCCATGGACCATGCGGAATCTCATGAGATAACATCGGTTCTTTCGGGAGCGCTGGGCCATAGCTAGCACACAACGAACATTTGGCACTCTCTTGAAGAATTGCTGTTTGCATTCCAGGCCAATACATTACTTCTCGGGCACGACGAATCATACTTTCACCGCCCTGGTGGCCTTGGTGGAGTTTTTTCAGCATAGTAGACTGTAGCTTTAGGGGAATGACGACCTTGTGTGATTTGTACAGGACACCATGGTACATTGCTAGCTCATCCCGCAATGGATAGTAATGACGAAGTGCTGTGGGAACCTGCGATTTGTCGGAAGGCCATCCATGAGCAACAAATTCACAAAGGACTGACAGGGTAGGGTCTGCTTTCGTTTCAGCTTTGACTTCTTCTAGTGTGCTAGGATACATCTCTGGCGAGTCTAGTTCCAGGGCCTCTAGCTCTACTCGGAACATCTCGTGGTTGTCCTCCGGGTCGCATTGAAACACCTCTTCTTGTGGGCCTGAAGGTGAAGGGAGGTTCAGGGCAGCTCTTGACAATGTATCAGCCAAGTACATGTATTTGCCTTTCTTGTAGACTACTGTAAATTTGAAAGGTTGAAGCTGAAGCATCATGCGTTGAAGGCGCCTGGGGGCTTTACTCAAAGGCTTCTTGAAGATTGTCTCTAACGGTTGGTGGTCAGAATGTACTATAACATCTTGTTTGCCATAAAGATACTGATAGAATTTTGTACATGCTACTTTGATGGCCAAACATTCCTTCTCAATAGGCGCATAGTTAACTTCGGTTGCCGACAGTGTTGAGCTTGTAAAAGCCACAGGCTGCCCATCTTGTAGTAGGGCTCCACCAAGGCCCGTATCGCTGGCATCCACTTGTAACACACATGGCTTGTTTACATCAAAGAACTTCAATGTTGTGGCATTTGCAATTGCACTTTTGGCCATCTTGAAAGCTGTGTCATGCTGAGAAGACCATGACCAGACTGCATCCACGTGTGTCAGCTCAGCAAGTGGCTTCACAATTTCTGCAAGATTTGGGGTAAAGCGTGACAAATAGTTGCACATACCCAGGAACCGCTGGACCCCTTTTACATCTTGCGGTGGGGTCATGTCCCTAATGGCCCGGACTCGATCTGGATGCGGAGTAATTCCATCACTGCTAAGGAGATGGCCCATCCAAGTAACTTGCTTCACTTTGAACTGAAATTTCTTTGGGTTCAACTTGAGATTCACTTCTCGGCACCGCAACATTAAGTTCCACAAATTAATGTCATGATCCTTCTCTGCCTCCTCAAGACTACCACCCCTTCCAAAGACTAAGATGTCATCAGCCTTGTTTACAACACCACTCAATTCTTCAAGAGCTTCATGCTGCCTACGCTGGTACTCCTCTGGCCCTAGGCTGACCCCAAAGGGCATACGCAGCCAACGGTAGCGGCCAATTGGAGTGTGCATGGTCGTTAAAAATGAGGAACTTTCATCTAACTCGATGTTTGTGAAGCCCTTGTACACATCCACACAGGAAAAAATTTTGGCACTGTTCAACTTTGGCAATAACTCATCAACTGTAGGAATGGGGTATTTTGGAACTTCAATGGCTTTATTGATTGTCTGGCTGGGGTCAATGCACACCCGTATGCTTCCATCGGGTTTCTCTCTGTAAACACTGTTAGAGATCCATGCTGTTGGCTCAGTGACTTTTTCCAGGATACCCTGATTTCAAGGTCACGTATTGCTTCTGCTGCTTTTGCTTCTTTTACCACTGGACACCGATGGGGATGGGCTTGGATTGGAGCCACATTAGGGTTCATGCGGATGTGTAGGGGTGGACCTAATGTTCCCAACCCAGTATGGACATCTTTGAATGCCTCCAAGACAATGGCCTTGGTCAGTTTTCCCCCAGGGACAGGCATATGGGACACTCCCACCTCACTAGCTGCACTCACCATTCGCTTAACTTGAGCTTCACTGGTTGCGGTACCGTTAACTGCACTGACATGTATATCCGCACATACACTGTTCACTGGAGAAGTAGTGTCAGGTAAACCAGCTGGTTTCAACTCTCCTGTTGGGCTGTCATTCAGTGAGGTTGGCCTACTTTCCTTATCAGACATTCCACTTTCCTCTACTTTTCCCCACCGAGATTCAGATTTCTTGTCAGTCTCTTTGTGGTCATTCTGATGCAAGGATGGGGCATTTCTTCTTATCTCAATCAGGCCTAGCCTAATACAATCAGATCCACTCAAAAGGGGTGGTTGTGAACCCATGACATCTTTACTTAACAGTTGAAATTGAAGAGTGTGAAACTTTCCCTGAGTTTCGCAGACTAACTCAATTTGCCCCACTGGCTTTATTACACCTCCTCCATAGGTGTGCAGAATGGCAGAAGAAGGTTTTATTAGGCTACGGATGTCACAGTCCGGTGGACACATGCTCACAAGGTCATCCACTGCAAGTGTGTTAGTTGTTGAGGCTGTATCTAATTGCAAAGTTTTCCAAACAAAACAATTTCCAGCTGCTGATAATTTGATCGCTGCAAAGAACTTCTTCCCTTTCTGCACGGATACAGTTCTCACAGAGTGGATGTCCACTGTAAACAAATGATATGTTTCCTGCTCGCCATCATAAACAGACTCATTCAGTGCATTCACATGCCGAGGCTTGCTTAAACATTTACGGGCTACATGCCCTTCTTTGCCACATTTTCTACAAATATACTTAAGAAGAATCGCACGACACTTTTCTTTTGCGTGACTTGGTGTTGCTCCACAGTAGTTACACTCAGGCTGTTTCGGGGGCAACCCTTTACTAGAGCTTCCACTTGGAGACTGAGGACTTTTTGTCTTTGATGGGGGCACTTTTGCTGTCCAGTTGACTTGCTCCTGATCTCCACGGACTTGTCTCATAAGACGTCGAGCATCAGTTGAGGATTCATAATTCTTAGCAATTTCAACCACAGCACGAAACTCCACAATGTTACCTTCCTTGTTACGATGACCATTGGTGTTCAACTTTCCTTGTAAGGCTTCGTCTACCAAACCAGCAATGAAACGATCCCGGCATGCCTGATCTTCAAAGTCCCCATATTCACAATATTTAGCTCGTTCCACCACTCGACATTCCCAGGCACTAATCGATTCTCCCTCGGACTGAAACATTCGACCCATCTTCGTTCGCTCCGCTTGCACACTCACACTACTGCCAAATCGCTTAATGAGGGCTTGAATAACTTTTACTGGATTGTCTTTATTCTCTTCAGACAGTCCCAGCGTTTTGTTATTGGGATTAATCAATCTCTTCATCTTTGAGGGTAGAGTTGCTCGTAATGTCGACATGCATAGACTTGGTTTCTTCCACTGTGCTTTGCCATCCTCGCTTTCATCGTCATATTTGCACCCAGCTTTCGACTGGAACCAGCCCATCACCGTACAATAATCGACATAATCCAAAACGAAACAGTCTAGAGCTTCTCGTTCATCCAGTCCTTCCTGCAGTTGAGGAACAGGAAAACCGACCGGTGCACCCGCCATGATAAAAACAAACACGAACAGTTTTCGCGGGCACCAGCTCGACAAGAACATAAATGGCGGGAACGAATCGCACAACAACTACGACCGCTCAACTTCCAAACACGAAATCACCACAATATTAATGCTACTTGTCTTCAGGCGAGTGTTCGTCTACTTCTGGCACCATGTTGACCGGCGAGGACAACTTCTGAAGAACACAACATTTAATACATATAGTTCTAACAAACGGCCAAACACACGGCCATGCTCTCCTGTACACAACAACTGCTCATGCGCCGCATACCGCTGACCTAACCTAAGACTTGAGAGAATGTTAACTCCTATCAACAGCATGATGTAAGTTTTTGTATTGAGAATACATCCAATGCCTGGGGGAGTCCCATCAGTTCTGTATGGGAGTGCCCCTGAGAATCTATTACCAAATAATTTAATCAGAAAAATGACCAAATGACGAAATCCCACTTTTAGTTGTTTTTAAATTCAAGCCTTCTCTCATTTCCGTCACAATTTTCGACCATTTTAGTCCATTTCACTTGAACACTATAATTAAGAGAATTAGTAAAAAACAAAGTGCTCAAAATTGCAATGAAACCCCATAGAAAAAAAGACACAATACCAGGTTAAATTTAATTTACTTATCTGATTTAATTGTTCACTCAAATAGTATATGCAAACTCTAATGCTTTGGTCTCGTGTGAATTGATAGAAAAGGGGTTGGGTGGTGCTTTGGGTTTTATGGATTGTCTTTCATAAACAACCTTGTTCCCTGGCGCTTTTCTCTCGGGAGTAATGTTGTCTGAGGAACAGGGATCTGTTTCTTATAATTGCTACTGAATTGCTGACATGATCCTTCTCTACATGTCTGGTTTTTTTGAAAACTGCAAAATTTCAGGTACTTCAGTAATGACCCCCCGAAACTGGTCTTATGTCTTTCCAAACAATCTGAAATCACACACAGCCAACCCCAACCCTACCTAAAAACATCAATGGTCCCTCATAGTTTTGCAGTAGTATATTCAACATTCATCAGGGGTCTTTTTGAGTTACATGTTGTTTTGTTGTGATAAGAATTAGTTAGCAATAAACCAGCCACACTAAATATAATTTTAATTTTAACCCTCAGGCATCCAGGTTAAGCATATCAGTATTATAGTTGTGTTGACATAAAATCTGTTTATGTTATGATATATTGTAAGACAGGACTGGTTAACTTCACGGGAAGGTTGGCCTTACAAAGTTTACCATACAAAATGTCGAGTTGCATTATAGTAGTTAGGTAATTGTAGAATTTCAACCTTTTCACTTTACCCGTAATAATGTTCAAACTACAACAGAACTTATTTCTGGATGTTTTTGTTTTGATTGTATGAGTTACATAAGTGAGCAAAATAAGGCTCAACTCTATCTTTAATAACAATTCTCAAACTCCTCAAACTAATTGATAATTCATGAAGGAAAAACAGGAAATCACTAACGTGATGGTGGTTTGGTTTTTCGTTAGGTTTGGATACCTAATGTTAATAAGAAAAAAATTTGGCAAACTGTTACTTTGAATTTCTCCAAGAGTTATGAATGGTCTCGGCTGAGTAGCAGAGAGTTTGATACACGTTTCATTGCAGTAAAATGAAAAGTAGCACCTCTAAAAGAACTGACCACTCCACTTCCACATCTGGAGCAGTTTTAGTAAGGGCCATAGCCAGCCTATAGGCCTGTAGGCCCAGGCCTACAACTCTTGCCAGCCAGTATATTTACAGGGGTCTGTCGAGACAAACGTCCACTGCCAATCACAAGTATTGACAATCGTCAGGATAGAGTTGTCAATATCCACAGTGCAGGAAATTGCATTTGAATTTCCTTTCTTAACATAGCGACAACCCCAATTCCTGGAGAAGTTAAAGGAGACACCTGAAAGTCAAGAGCCAGTGGGAGGACGAGCAAAGCTGCAAACACTGTGCGAGACTCATTGTGTACAGTCAAATTATTTTACAAGTGCGTGACAGCTAACACGACTCCAAAGCAAGCAGCTTTATAAATAGCATGCTCAAATTTGAGTTTATAATGGCACTGATTGCTTGTGAATGGCTGCTGGAATTTATATCTTTGACAAATTATCTTCAGAGAGATAATGCTCAGCATAACTCTGTCGTTCATTGTCATTACGTATTATATCTTTTTATGTCCAGATCAAACAACATTCAACGTTAAATCATGATTTAAAGGACTCCTAAGTTCTGTGATTTTCATCTCGCCAGCCCACCAATCCCTACTTACTTCAAATGAGCCATCAACATCCACTCTGTATGTTAACAGCCTGCTGTCACTTTCCTTGTCCTTCCCAGTATTTCACATCCAGTGCTCTCTCGACAATTCACGAAAAGGTTTCAAAGTCTCACAGCAACTAATGCATAGCCATTGTTAACGATATCATGCAACCCTTGAAGAAGCAGCTGACACTACTGGAGATAGATTACTACCACTTAAAGATACAAAAGAGGCTAGTTCTTGTTTGTACATCTTAAGAATGTGCAAATTTCAGTTGCTTTTTTTTTCTTTTCTGTGTACTTTGGATTACACATTCTCTTAAATTTTTTGTATATATTCAAAAGGCTAACATTACTTCCCCAGAAGCAATCTTGCTTTAAAACGGAGCAAGATTTCAAGCTTCCTGGGTACTTATCACAACAAGAAAACGCCTCCAAGAAATTGGAGATGGTGGATTCAAAGGTTCCAATTGGAAAAGACAAAAAAAACCCTGACTCAACCAAAATTGCATACTGTTGTCCGCAATCGGACCTGAAGCTTTGGGGCAACACAAACTTTTCAAATTGTATGCAGGCGAAGACAAGAACAAATTCACCCATGTGAAGGCAAAATTTACAAATGAGTTAGTTGGCCAGAAGTGGATTTTATTTTCCAGGTAAGTCAGTAAGTAAGGAACTATTTAGGCAGGGTGGCCCATTCAGCAACGAGGTTGTATCCAGAGGGGCCCTGCATAACACACAATTACAAAAGTCCCCTAATAAATTACTCAAAATCGTAAAAATACAATTGAAAATAAAAATATAAAAATTTTACAAATATCTTTTCACATAACAACAACTACTGTACAGTAAAAGTATCAGAATAAAATCTAACACTTAAAAACTTAAGGTATCAATTTTGGGATTTAACAAAGTCCTCAGGTCAAACCTTCGACAAATGTCTCACTCAGCTGCAAACACTCGCTTCATCGTGCTAATTTGCTGAGCGGAGCCAGACAACAAGATCACAAATTGTGCTGAAGGAGTGACTACTACACAAACCAAACTACAACATGAGCAACACAAAGCTGTTGACATATCTCAAGTCAGAAGACAAAGAAATAGTCCCACCAAACATGTATTGACCAAACAAAGCCCAAACTCCAAACGGTGGTAAAACTGCTATTAAGGAAGAGACACTCAAAACCGTGGCAGAGGACGAAGTTGCACGTGTGCACAATTGCACGAAAGGAGTGCCCAGCTTGGGGGTGGGGTGTGGAGATCACAGCCACTTCAGCAGCCAATGCAAAATGACTGATCCATATGTCAACTGAAAATTATGAACATTCATTGAGGAGAATATAATGAACATTTACATCTTAAACATTTCGCCTCATGTTTGAAGTAGAACTTGCATCTGCTTTCAGTTATCAGTATCCAGTAAAGTTAGTTATCACTCACTAGGACAGTTTTACCCTCACAACTTGTTTTTCTTTGTTCTATGAAGAAATGGGGGAGTCAAATATGATTTCAATTGGCTGGATTGTATTAGTAACTGTGCTAGGTCTGGCTCACGTGTAAAAAAATATGGCTACCCTGAATCACATATTGTATGTTGCATTCAATTCAGGGCATATTCTGTACCTATGTGCCTTCCACCACATCTGCAAATCAAGTGGGGAAGGGAAGTTTAGTACACACCATTTTAAGCTGACACTGAGATGAGTTCTCTTGCCTAACTGAACGTTTGGAAAAGAGAGCATCTGTAGCTAAGACTGGATTTGGCAAGTTAGTCAGTGCTACCAAGGGTTATAGTTGAATTGATTCCAGTAATTTTGTATATTACCTGTGATGTTGCAGAGCCTAAAGCCCCATGCACAGTAGCAAATTGTTTTAGGCAAACCTTATTTGCTTGTGTAAATGAGAAAATTTTGTAATTTTTTTTTATGTTACAAAAGCATTTGCTAATTAAACTGGCATGGAAGTTTCATTTGTCACAGAAATTTGTCATGTGATTTTGCTCTTGTAGGCCCTTTTTAGTACATGTTTTGGAGCTTTTGTGCTGTCATTCAGCAACCAAGTGATTCAGCTGAGTTTGGGCGCTTACTGTATCACTGACAGAACGACGTATACTCTACAACGTTTGTCGTCAGTGAAAATTTGTTCACCATGGTCAAATCACTTCACAGCAATTCTCAGTCAAAACATTTTGTGAACCCGAGCTTGTTTTCCAAAGACCCATGCTTTCATTTGAGGGGAAAGCAAAGGTCTCAAAGGCTTTCATCTCTTTGGTGACAACTTGGAACCGGAAGCGTTGTTAGCTGTCTCAAAGAATGCAACTACTCAAATGCACTCTCTTAATCTTTGATTACTACTAGCTGTCAATTAAAATTGCAAATTAAAAAATAAAAATGAAAACAAGGACACCAATTTGGCAGCTTAGATCCAGTTTCCCTTGTACTGGTTTATACCACTGTTTGAAACTTAATATTTTGATTCATAAATGCAATGGAAAAATTTCTACAGTGAGACAAATAAAAATCAGCGGGAAAAAACGACGTTTGGCAGTCATCTTGACTTCATTGTCAATTTTAAAAGTGATGGTTAAACTTGACAAAGAAGTCAAGATGACCTCAAAACGTCATATGTTTTCGCTGACTTTTATTAAGAATTGTATTTCAAAATGTTCCCTTGTCAAAACAAATAACTAAAAAAAATAACTGTATCTGACCTAAAAGGTATAAAATACTGAATTTTCAGCAGCCTTTCTGCTGCCTTCCTCAGCGTAAAAATGACGACTGTGAATAAATAAAAAACTGTTAAGACTTGTCTTACAGTTATTTTTTTAGCGTTTTAACACGAACACTGACCACCCAGACAGTAAATAAAACAAATGTTTTTGTCTACAAAGAAAACACGGACCAAATAGATTTAAACAGATAAAATTGAGAGAGAATGATGCTTCGTGAATACATCAAGTGAAACTCCACAACTGCTCATTATTTCAACAACTCCAATCTACATCGACCCATAGATCAACATGACGTAAGTGATTTCCTTCAGCGAGAATTGGAACAGAGACTGTAACGTGGAGTTAAATGCAGTGTGAATGTCGTAAGTCCTAAAGCCACTTATAGAAAGTATTTTTCTGAACTAAAGCCATCATCTGAGGGCAAGTTTGAAATGCCAAGAAAGATAACAGTAGCATCCACAGGTGCAACAAGACCATCTATTAATACAGTACAGCTCAGAGACAAGCATTGATAAAATGGCGTGACACACACTTGCTTGAAAAGCATTACCGCAAGTGCATTATTGACTTGCGACGCTCATTAGTTTCTATGGGATGGCTCATTGTTTGCTCTTTGCAGTTATTTCATTGTTCTTTTCAATGGCCTTGATGCCTTGAGTGTTGAAACAAGTCATTCGAAATGATCATACATGTATGTCTTGTTTTGCTGTTGTTTTTTATTTAAATATGTCTACGGGAAAAAATTCAGTGGGGTTTCAACTTTTAAGCTGAAAAACAAACAGTGCACCATTTCAAATTGATGCTCATGCTGTTTACCTTCAATAAAGGAACATTTTATGGACTGTCTGAGGCTAATACAAACTTGAGCAATTTCAAAATGACTAAAAAATTGCTCAAGCCTGTGGCAGCAAATTGCATAAAGCACCTGGAAATTAGAAATACCCTCCATGCAGTTACCTTTTGAAATTTCCATTTTGCCTTTTATTTATCATTTAAACGTAACATCAACACCTTAACTAGCTGGAAAATTACTTCTGGCACCTGTGTTAACATTGTTCACATGTGTTAAGTCTGTTGTATAAAAAAATTTCATGTTGTAATTTTTCATTACCCAAACTTGTTCAATGCCATGTTTAGATTTGGTAGTTGTTTTTATTTGGCTTGGTCCTTGTGCAACATTTTAAGATCCATAATAACAAATAACTTTTCCCTCTCAAGGCTGCTGCTTAACAGGAGCACGGCACCCTGAGGAACCTAAGTTACGAGTGTGTGTGACCAAATTTCTAAACTGGGAACCCGTGACCTGCGGGCACCTTAACATTTTCCAAGTAATCGCTACAATTTCCATGCATTTAAGGACGTTCACGCGAAAATCTTCTACAACAGAGTTTTTTTCATACTTTTGCTAGTCTGATGATGAGTTACTTAAGTCAGAAATGCGAAAAAATTGGGGGGTCACCAACTTTGTTTTCAAAATAAAGTGCGTGGAAAACTACCCCAGTTTTGACAAATTGGTCCTCGTAACATGATATGGCCTCACTGGTTGTTAATTGAAAAATGTTAAAAATGATTCGCTACAGACCCACTTTCTTAATCAAATTTTATATAAGTGGGTCTGTTAAGTAAATAATTTGAGCTGGCGTCATCCTTTCAGTTTAACTCAACCTATAAGATGGGCTTTTGCCAGCACCGTGCAGCTGAAATAATAGCGGAATTCCATGATGCACAAGCAAAAAAGTTGAAAAAAAATCAAACTTCCACAACACACATTTTTTTCAATCTTTCACAAAACGTAGACAATCAATAAAGTGATCTATCAAAAGAACATCTGGGGTTCACCAAACATTTAAGAGAGTTAACCCAAGCATAAAAATTGAAATGCCCACCAACGCTATAACTATATCTCTAAGTTTCTTCAATAGCGTGTGCGCTCAATGCATGATGTGGCATGACATTGCAACATGAATTGCATGCGCATAAATATATATGTACACCTTGGTTCACGTTTTTCACTTTTTTATATCAAGTACAATGGGTATTAGTAATCCTGAATAGATTTGAGTCGCTGATCATACTAATTTCTAACAGAATGTTAAATCCTTTTCACCAAAATTAATGTCAGCAAAATATTTAATATCGAAATGAGATATCATGGGCTGGGCTCCCAACCCTTAAAGCTCAAACCCTTAAATTTAAAGCTTAGGAGCCCAAAGGGCCCCCTAAATTTTTTCTTAGGCAGAAGCCTTCCCTCTTTCACTTAAGCTTGCTAATGAGTGCAATGATCTTGGCAGTGTGAAAGCAACTGCTTTTAGCCAGAAGAAAAATACTCTCTCAACTGAGCTGTGAATATGAACTCTAGGTTGTAATATTCTGCAATTAGTGTAATGGAAACTTGACAAGATGAACATATTAAACAAATATATACATGTCAAATGCTTACCATCAGCTTATCGTGAACGGTGTAAATATGTCTCAAATGTTGACCAATCAAATGCAAGATGTTGAAACTGAAAAAAAAATTAGTTTCCATCATTGATCAATAACTAATACTTTGACCTTAGTTCTTCCTAACCAGGCATATATACATTGTTGATACTGTAGGGAGCCACCTTAAGCAGTTGTGAAAAACCCACAGGCCCCGTTGCCCATCCCCCTGCAAAGTTCACACTTGTCTTGCTACCTTTGCCAATTTTTCCTCCACCCTTTTGTCCGCCAAGGAGGGCAGACTAATTTTTTCCATGACAGCTTCTTGCTTTTGCAATTTGTTTAGCCTGCTTTGGCTTGTGGAAAAACACAAGTGCAATCACAAGTGTCCATCCAAACTCAATGAACTGCAAGAATAAGAACAACATCAAACATTTGGATCCTTGCACTTGCACTTGCACTTTAGAGAGTTTCCTTTGCTTGTGCTTGGGCTTCTGCTTTCGTTGCTAGTGTAAACCAGGCTAGCATTGTTAGTGTAAGCCAGACTTCACAAGCATGTTTCTACAACTCTACAGTAATAAGAAAACGAGATGTCTTCTATTCCAAAGTACCCAATGGAGAAACGCCAAAAAATGTCCTCCATTCATACACAAATCAAACAAAAATGTTTCCAGATTGTTTGAGCAAGAGTTCTGGAGAGCCTCACTTTTTTATTATCATGCATAGATTTTCTGACTCTACAATGCACTGGTCAATGGAAACCCCAGCCCCTGAGACCAATGACAGACAGGGGGATAACAGGGGCATAGACGCACTTTTAAACAGAAAATGGTCCTCCTCTGGGGGTGGTAGATTAGATGTATTTAGCCTCTTGTTTCAGTCCCCACCAAGAAACATGTCGGGGATTTGACTGTAATAAAAATTGCAGGTTGTTACTGAACGTGGCATTTCAATCAAAATGCCATGCAAAGTTCCCTGTGGGAATGTAAAGAATCCAATTCAATTGATAGTCTTTGAAGCAAAGGTTATTTAATGCAAAGATAAAATATTTAAGTTGTCACTGTCATGGGAAAAAGAAAAAAATCTGAGTCAGTACAAAATAGGAATCAACCTTCCAAACACTGGTCGGATGCTCTGACCATTGAGCTACCTGGGAGACTCGTGGCAAGGTCATATTACCAAGTTGGTGATGACATGCGTCCTGCATTTTGAAATATTAGGATTCCGTTGGGAACTTGAATTTTTTCTTTGTCCTAGGTTCACAAAGTGTTGAATATTCCATCTTTCTCGCTTCTTCTCCAAGCTTCAAATTTCGCATTTTTCTTTTTTGAATAAAAATCTGTAGGTGGTTTGTCTAAAATGGGGACTTTTAAAAACATGTCTGTGTGGACAGGGTCAATCCGGAGAGGAACATCTGAAAACACAGGGCTATAGCATTGGTCCAGAGGGTAGAGACACAAACTTTGAAAGCAACTGGTCATGTGATTCTCACTGTACCATATTCATATCCTTTTCGTGTGAACAGACCAACCAGTCACGTAATGGCCTTTTGTACAAAGAGCTTTTGAGCTGTTGTGGATGAGAACAAAATTTTGGAAAATGCACAGGTCTGTGTGCATGGGGCCTTATACTTGTATCTTCTTTATTCCTTGTTCATAAAACATCTCATTAACCAGCCGTTGCCAACATGGCGACCACCAGATCTAGTAGTACCATTTTTTCCTTCCGCATGGCTTTCAATAAGCACCGACAGCCGACGAAAAGCGTCGGCTATTTCCCTCAAAAAAGTCGGCTACTTTTTGCCCTAAATTGAAGTAATTAAAGGAAGATTGTTTCAAACCCCTTGTTGATACAGTCGGTTACTCTACTCAAACCAGCTACCTACTTCAATTTTTATTGAAACCCCTGCTTCCGTGTTATTTCATTTTTAATCAGTCACTTACACTGTACCCCGGACGTCCGGTTTTCGCTCAGCCAAACAAATACTTGTTGCAAACTTTCCATAAACATAAGCATCATCTTCAGTTTTAAGTGCCAATTAGCCATGAAAGTTGCTGTAGAAAATTACAATGGAGTACAATACAGGGGAAAAAGATCAGAGATGTGTCAATAGAAGGAATTCATTAATGGTCAAGAAATCGCGCGAGAAGTTTTCATAGTCGTCGAATCAGGTTAGCATCTTCAGTTCCACGATGAAGTGGCAGCAAACTTGCATATACTGAAACACCTGAAGGACTTAGTTCTTTTGCCTGTATAATGTGCATGTGGTAAGAGAGGCAACCACAAAGAGACAATATGATTTGATTATATTCTAGTAAGTTTCACTAAGGCATAGGTGACGCACCTTTATCTGTAGTATACACAAGTGATTATAGAGTGTATGATATACCCCTAGAGGGAAAAGGGCCTTTGGCCCCTTTTGACAATTCCGGCAGGTGCTAATATTACACAGCCACCTGCTTCAAATCGTGTTGAAAGCACTGAATTTGACAGGATTTGTGTAGAATTTTTCACAGCAAATTGGCAGTGAGGTTTCTCTCGTCATTAACTATTCAGTTTGAGCCCAACCAAGGAAAGAAATGAGCAGAAAACTTAATCTAGAAGGCTATCACAGATTTACACTAGTTTTCAAGGGAGCCATGAAAACATGTTAGTCAATACTTGGCAATAAAATCAGCATGGAAGAGTAATTTTGTCAGCTTTGTGTTTGTGCTGACTAAAAACAGTAAGGTTAAGTCACACCAAGGGAGGCCCACACAGCCAGAGCTTAACCCAGTTTCTGTAGCATGAAGCAACTGAGAGTATTGCCACTCCCCCATGGATGGAATGCTGCAGCAGTATGTTGCCAGTATCCCTTTAATACACATGGGTATAGCGAGACAATGCGGGAAAAAGTTTCCTGTCTACGGAATCAACACGATGGCAAGGAGTGGCCCTTAAACCACTGACCTTCAGATCTGAAGTCCAATATGCTAACCACTAAACCACTGCACCCCATAGCTGCCTGAAAATAGCTCATCCTATATGTTTTCCTGACCTTGCACGGCGTCTTTCTCCTGTTTGTGATATTTTCTGTAACAAAATCTTCAAAATTCACATTCAGTCGTCATTCGTCTCTTGATTTAGTCTGGAAATTTACTCATTGCCATCTTTGCCTTAATTTGTTTGGTTTAAGCAGAGCTTAAATTCTTCTTAATTTGTTTTGGTTTAAGCAGACCTTCTTTTGGGTTGTGTGAAAGGTCAAATGCCCCTCGGGCTTTTCTTGTTGCCACATAATGCGCCAATCAATTTGAAATTTCAAAATCCCTCCCCCCTCCCCCCCCCCCCAGGCATACCCTGGGCATTTAACTATTTTTCTTAACCAGGGAGTAGGGAATTTGACGCAAAGGGTCTTCTCAGGGATGGGGAATTTCACCTTTGCCTGGGTAGGGTGGGGAAATTGCACCAAAAGTGCCAAGTTAAAAATCTAACACACATGGTTGGTTAATATGGACCAATATAAAGGCAAATATCTCGTTTTTGTGAGCGAATGGCTGGTGAACAAGGGGCTTAACAAGCTCTGCAGTATTTTGAAGGTGTATGCAGTGATTTTGTTACAGTTTGCCACTAGTGAGTCCCTGGTACTCACCCCATGAAAAATAATGAGTCCCAGACTGTGTTGTGCCAACTCAAGTTTGAAGCAATATCAGTAGTAACAAGTAGTCTTGTTGCTAGAAACAAATGGGGATGCTTTCAGTTTAAAGTTAATTTACATTTCAAAAAAATCGTATTTGACAACGACAGGAGAGGGAAAATAACGTAAAAACTATCACGCAAAATTTGAGGTTTGTTAATTTAAGCCATTGGTTCAATCGAAAATTCAAATCCCATATTTTCAAATTCACTGACATAACACATGATTCACAAGTCACACGAAATGCATGTCACGCTCAAACTTGTATGACATATATTTATTCACATCTTGCATGACTACATGTAGTTATGTCATATAACAAAGTGTCAAAACCATAAAAGCACGTGCTCGCTTTTTTTACAGGAATACGCCCCCAGAGCCTCTAATAATGTCCCGATTTTGACCATCAATAATATAATGAATGATTTCACTGTGGCTTCTTACCCTTCATTACACTTCCAAACATTTGCAGCATGTGTTTTTGAGCAAAATGTAACCAACAAAGCACTTCCTTAATATATCACTGTTCTAGAAAACCCGTGGGTCACCAAAAATCTTATTAGCTAGTGTGGTAAATACCACAAAACAAAGAGGTCATGACGCCGCTATGAAACATTCGTAAGAAAAAACACGGGAATTTCATAATAATGGTAAAAGAAAGTGTTGGTTTTGGGCCCAGGTCACATGTTAATCCCAGGTAAGGGATTTTAGGGGTATGTATGTGAACTTTTCCGATCATTGGCCGAAACTTTTCGAAGAAAATGTGACCAATATTTCCCATACTTAATTTCCTTTGATTTTCAAAATGTGAGAGGTCTGGGGAAGGATTGTTAAAGAAAACATGAACGTGGGCACGTAAAATTACCCCTTCTGCACACATATACTAGTCTTAAGACTACCAACACACCACGATCTCATGCGTGTGATCATTGGCTAAGTATAGAAAACAATGGAACGTGTTCAGTCTCAAGGGACATGAAAACTAACTGCTGATTGGTCAGTGATTTTTTTTACAAATCCCCATGGCAAATACACATGCACCCTTGAAAATAGTAGGGGATGCCCTTGGCATCCTCTAAAAAAGGGCAACATCATATAAGTCAAAAGAAACATGTTACACCATGATCCTGAAGTACATCACTGCCTTAATACACATGCTTTAAGACTATGTTTCTAGTATCATTGGGAGGTATTGACCTGACTCACTCGCAAACGACCAGATCATTTAGCCATATAAAAATGAAATTTGTAATACACCACGATAAATTCAAAATGTCTTTCCACCAAAAACATTTGTCCTTTGGGAAGGGCATTTAACAATCAAATCCGGCACTTCAAGGTAGGGCATTTGAACATAATTTTGGCCCAGGGGGCGGGATTTGAACAAGCCAATCTTCAAAAGTTCAAATGCCTGAAGAGTTGCCTAGGGGCAGGGAGGGGGAGTTGAAGTTTTTAATTAATCAGTACATAAAGACAAAATGAAAAAGAAAAATCGTCCTTAGGAAAACATCCCCAGAGAACTTAGTACAAATCACTCACATTTGACAAGTTTCCAGGTTTATGTTGTTGAAAAGGATCATACTTTGTAATGACATAATTGCAAAGTTGAAATAAAACGTTCATAATTGAACATGTTTAAGTGCATGACAGAGATTTAGACGAAGGAAGAAAATGGACAGTTTTTCTGTGATAAAAGGAATGAAATCAAATAAATAGTGAGAGAGAGGGATATTTGATCCTCAGTATTTCCCCTAGGGGCTGGGGGATTTGGCATCATTTTCCGAAAGTCTGTGTCAAACCCCCAGTCTGTCACTGGTCTGTGCTGGGGATTTTCACTGACCAGTGCATAATTATTTATGATTGCTTTTTGTTTACAACAGTTGGTATGAAAGTCGCTGAATGGAAAATTAATACAAAATCAAGGAAAGGGTTTGTGCAGAAATCTTTCCAAAGTTTCACTGGCAGTATGCAGGGTGGTAAAGGGGGGGTCCCAATCATGAATCACAAGCCTATTTTCGTTCAAATAATGAATCACGTATGGTTTTTGAAACATTTCACGAATCACGCATTTAATATACACCACTGCAAAAAAATTACCTGTAACTGACTAATTAATCTGCTTTGCGTTTAGTTTTCAATACAGTCTTTGAGGGGAGCTACGAGTATGGAAAAAGGGCCTCGAACGCATGAAATGAGTCAAGAGAATGCTATTAAGTGTCCTTTACAAAACGCGAACGAGGTGTCTCTCCTAGGCTTTACTGTCCTGAATGTCGTAGACATTTTAGTTTATTGTACTGTTCTTACCTTCATTAGTAGGACAACAATGCTCTAGTTGACAAGGTTATTACCCTCCCTGATTGAGCGCGAATTGTTTTTGAAAGAAAGTTTATTACAACCTCATTCATTTCTGCTTCTCTCCTAGGCTGTTCATCGTATTCAAATCAATTCCCATTCCCATCAGTAAGATTTGGAACCTCGTGTTTCCCCACCTCTTGGGTTCGAAAAGAATAGCTCTCAATCCCACTACCTCTGACGTTTTTCCTTAAACCTTTGCTAAACGCAATGTCAGTGAGACCCGTAAACTGAATTGAATGCTGCATGAAATTGCGCAATTTTTTCATGATCCCTCTCGGATAATGGAACATTAAACTTTTCTTTATGCAGTGGGTGGCTGGAGGTTTCTCCCGACTCTGATGCCAGGAAGAATGACGCTAGAACTCTGTTTTAGTTATAATGTTGTCGCACTTGACTCGCTGAGCTCTGAAGACATGTAGACACATGTAGAGTTAATCATCCTCGGTGGACTTTTCTTCGCCCACTTTTTTTTTTCGCCCATTCCGACTTTCCCTCACCCCCACTATGGCTGCCCCTGGGTCTCCGTGGATGAGAGTTAATGAGTTAACAATAAGCCTGACATCATTTAAAATGTAATGATTTGTCTGACTTGCGGCATGTTACAGAAACGGATCAACAACGTTCATCACGTTTATTTACATATTTATTGTTTACTTGCTCACTATTGTAAAGTGATTTATTAGTAACTAAGTTGGTTGCGGTTTTCACGAATATTTTCGGACGGAATCACGAATCACGGTCTTAAAAATAAGGAGATCACGCATCACGCTAGACCGCAAATTCCCGGATCACGGTAAAATTTGAGCTGCTTTCACGTGTCACGCGCTAATTTTTGCTCAAATCACGCGTCACGCATAACCCCTTTACCACCCTGAGTATGGCTAACCTGAGAGTACATTTTTCAAGCGCTTTGGAACTCATATTGCGACGACTGTCAGCCCAGAACACGCCAAACACATCGCAACCTGCATTTTACGCCACTAGCCACAATGCACAAGAACGTTGGCAGCAATGACCAGTATCACTTAAGGGAGTTAGTGTTACTTACGTTTCCATAAGTTGTCTTCTGTGAACGCATGCAATGAAGCGCTTTTACACCGAAACAAAGTCCACACAGTTTCCCCAATCCCGCCATCTTTTTCAATCGCCTTAGTAACCTCCCTTTCTGATCGAACTCGTCCCCAGGGTCGACGGCCGAGATTGAGGCTTCACTGAAATGGCGGGAACTCCTTCGAGTGTCACATAGGCTTGGAAAAATCGCTTATTCTGCTCGAAATTCTGCTCGGACACCCTTATTCTACTCGAATTCTGCTCGGTACGAAAAAAAACATTCGGCCCTTCGGGTCTTATGTATTTTCGCAAATATGGAAGGGAGCCTGGGCCTAACCCTAAAGACTAATTAGATATTCGTTATGCGAAGCAAAACGTTGTTCATCTTACTTTATATCACTAATAATATGTAGATTTAGCCAAGCCTAAAAGCGGAGCCCCCCTTTTTGTTTTGTCTGTTTTTTTTTTTTGTTTTGTTTTTTTTTTTGTTTTGTTTTGTTTTTGCTGGCAGTTATTAATTTGTGAAAATACTCTCATTGAAGTCGTTAAATTAAAAAAAAAACAAAGAAAAAAAAAAGAAAAAAACTACCTGCTCCCGCTGAGTGTCGAACCCGGCTCGTCAGCGTGGGATGCCGGTGACTAGTCCACTAGGCCATGGGCGTTTAACGTTACATTGCAAGTTAATTTTAATACTTATTTCTTTCTTCGTGACAAGCTGCCTATCAGCATGAAAATGCTGGTTTTTTTCCTGGCAAAATAAGTTCGAAACGCCGTAAAAACCATGGTTGTGGACAGAAAAAAACAAAAACCACTAGCTCTGCTATATTTGGCGCCGAAACCGCTGCGAAAAGCTGCAAACTCAAGCGGTGTGCCGACCGAGTTTGAACAGAACCGACGAGGCAAATTTGAACTTTTTGCTTGAACTTTATCGCCTAATTTTTTCGCCTAAATTGAACTTTTCCCCTTCCACCAAAAAGAGAACTGAGTGTTCTTTTGAACTTTTTTTTTCCATTAACAAATTTGTTTTTGACTTTTGTTGTCTTTGCTTGTTTTGCTACAACGCGGTTCAACATGCGATTTCGCGCCAAAAACACACGGGATTCAGCACAGGGTTATATTAAGTGTAGGAAGTGTATTGGTAATCCTGTGGTGCGGACGGACGGACGTACGGATGTACGGACGTACGGACGGACGGTCACGTGACTATTACGTCACTACCAAAATATTTTGGCTTGATAGGTTACCAGGAGGGAGTGATGAACTTGGGCCTGGGCACAAGCGCCGGTATTGGCGAATGAAAAACCGAGGTGTCTGGCCATCGTGACGTCACAAATAAATCTGCCCCGGAAATTCAAAGGAAAGCTAACAAATGGCTTCCTCGCAAATGTTTACAGTCCAGTTTCTCAAAAAGAACAGTTCAAAACAATAAAAGAACGAAAGGTATGCTGCATGCTATAACATAAAAAGTATTCTTAATGCAAATTGGTCCTCAAAACAAAATAACCAATTGGCGATAAGACTCAAAAGATTTCATGGACGCTTTGGTCAATCGATTGAAATCGTGATCAAGATCACCTTTCAGAAGCTGTATCTCACAAACCCTAAGATGTGTCGCTTGGAGACAAAAACATAACTTTTATATGTATAAACTCTTTCCAATTTTAGGAAAATAAAATTGCGTAACACTTTCATTAAAATGATCAGTGGCTTTAAACATCATTAGGGACTTTCATACCGGGAAGTCTGGGTACTAGTTAAGCGGCTTGTAGGGACAAAAGTATCAAACATGGCGGCCATCTGTGAGAAAGCGTGACCATCATGGTGAAGTGGTTTTGGTGCTCAGCATTTTGTAACAACAACTTTCGAACCCGAAACTCGAAAGGGGAACCCATTAAGTTTTATCGTCTGCCCCGTGACCCTAAGGTTCAAGTTGCGTACACGAGGATTCTTCAAACGTCGGATATAAACTGGCATTCTGGTCATATCTGTGCTGAACACTGGAGCCGTGGATGCAGAGAAAGTGTGAGTTCTGATTTACCTGACATTCCTGTTCCAGCCTCCCAATTAGTGACACTGGAAAAGAAACTTAATAACGCGAAAGCTCAACTGAAGAAGAAAACAACAAAGGCTGACAAACTAAAAGTACGTCAGCTCGAAAGGAAATTCTTCCTGGCCAAGGGGATGTCTGGCAATGCTAGAAAACGAAAAGCTCCAGCAGAAAGAGACAATTTTCAACCGGCTGCAAAAAAGCCAAAGGACTTATCTAAACGACAGCTATCTACTTGTTTGCGTGCTTCAGAAGAAGATAAGCAGAAGTTAGTGAAGCAGCTGACCAATGCTCAGGACATGGTTAAAAAACCGAGGACTGAAAATCTTAGTTTAAAAATTAAAATGCGAAACATTGAACAAATCCAGCAAAAGACTACTAAACGGAATGAAGAACTGAAAATGACAATAAAAATGCTACAACAAGAGCAATTAATCTACTCCAACCTCATTAAGAAACCAAATACATTTAAGTACTTGTGTGGACTATCTGTTGAACAATTCAATATTCTTTGGAACTGTGTGCGGCCCTATTGTCATGTGATTATCTATCCTGATTGCGAAGGTAATGGGGAGAGAACTCTAGATAAGCTACAGAGCTTTTAGCTGTTCTTATAATCTGTAGACATTCTCTCCATCAGGGTGTGATGGCTTACATGCTCAAGGTAGGAGAGAGCACAGTTCAACGCACATTCATTGCATGGATAGTTTTCCTAGAAACAATCTTCAATTGTATTGACCTGAAGCCCGAAGCAGGTTTTTTACTAAAAAAAATGCCAGACATTTTCGTAAAGACTGGCCATGGACTCACAGACATGATCATCGATTGTACTGAATTCAAATTTCAGCACGTGTCAAATCTTGATTTGAATTCTCTCATGTTTTCCAATTACAAGAATACCATAACAGGCAAAGCACTCATAGGAATTGCACCACATGGGATGGGTCTTCTTTTCAGTGATATCTACCCAGGTTCTATATCAGATAACAACATCACTGAAAAGTCCGGGGTTATCCACTGGATTCAACCAGAACATGAACTAATGGCAGACAGAGGGTTTGCCATTCAAGATCTTTGTGCATTGAAAGGAGTACACTTGAATCGCCCTGCTCAGAAGATGACAGACCAGTTTGCACAGGCAGAGGTTGCATCCAATTTTGACATCGCATCAACAAGAATTCATGTTGAAAGGTTTATTTGACGAGTTAGAGAATGGTCTATTTTGAATGCTGTTTGGCCTGTTCAACGAATGGACTTATTATCCTCCACCTGGCAGGCATTGTGTCATATTGTCAATCTGACAATGCCCCCTATTGGTCCCAGAGAAAACAAATAAAAGTAGATGGTTTGTAAATCCAAGTTGTGACTTTATTAAACACAACTGTTTCAAAAGTTAAATAAGACAGTCTAAGTGAGTTTTATTTGACTTTACTTTGAGAACTCGACCCCAGGAACTGACTTTACTACTGTATTTATGTAGGACCTTAGGGTTTTGATACTTGCAAAGTCTGGAATACGTCCAGCCACATTTTCTCCTAAGCGTTTGTAGTAGTTATTTTCTGAATGTGACCACTCCAACAAAGGTTTGTCATTCAAAATACTGTTTGTGATGTCCTTTACAACTGACATTAAAACATTGTCTGTCTTGACAAGGAAAAATGATGCTTGTTGTGTTTCAGGGTGATATGATTCTAAAATACAATAAGGGGCACCAGTACACACCATTTCTAACTGAGGCTGGATGTAGTAACTTGGCATCTGTTTCAGTGATGAAAGTGGCCCTTCAGTTTTAGCTGCTCTTGTTTTGACTTCCACAATGAAAGGAGATGCAGCTAGTGCATCTGGACTAGCACCATAATTTGAATCACTTGGAACCCCAAAGAAACCAGAGGTTTCAGTTTTACTGTTGGACAAATGGCAAAATACTGATATTGCTTCCTTCTCAAATTTGTGACCCCGCTTGAAATTCTCAAAGTTTGTTTTAAGAACATTACTTTCTTCCAAACCTTGTATAACCACTTTCCAGTATTTAGTGAACTTCTCTTGTCCATATAAACCAAGGAGTGCAGGTAGTCTACTTCCAGTTATTTTGAATTTATGTAGATCTTTCCATTCATTGGTGTTCTCTAGAACATCATGGTAATTTGGTCCACAAGGGGAAGGAGCCTTCAAATTGCTTATATTTACTGTCATTAAGGGCCTCTTTTCTTGAAGCTGAGTTTCAATACTGGCAATGACTTGGTTATTCTCTTAACTGACTGCCTCATACAAAACTTTACTATCTCTTGTCCCTGAGTCTGAGGTTTGTTCCCTAACCTTCTGTTCACTTGCTTTAACAAGACATTTAGAAGTTAGAGCTCTCTGAATGCTGTTTGCCACTAGATCCATCTTAGTTTGATTACAATCAACTCTTTCCTGACAAAATGATTCCTCACAGTAATCATGATCAACTAGAGCCTGAGATTTTCTTAAAGAGTATCTGTAATCTAAATGTTGATATAGGGATGTTGTTGGTCCAATAATTGAATTTTCAAATACTGTGTACACATGGTGTTCAAAAGGTTTAAAAGTTCCCTCGATTTTAGTGATTCTCTTTTCATTTCCTCGCTCATTTTTTGAACATTACGCTTCATGGTGCTATTTTGGGGATCAGCCGCTTGAATGCCACCTCCTTTTCTTTCAGCATGTACAGCAGATTTAGCTTTTAACTGCCTCAGTGGTACCATTGGTATAGAACTCTTGTGTGAACATCGATGCCATTTTTGTAACTGTTCTGCACTTTTTAAAGCTAGTATTCTTTCTCCAGTTTCATGATGGTGTTTCAAGAAGAGAAGTAGTGCTAATACATGGCAACAGATTCCACTAAGTCCTGGACAACTACAGTGAGCTTTGCTGGGTATTCCATTTTCAAACAACGGTGAGGCGTTGCATGGACCCGTAAGACTTTTTTATCATAGCTTTAACGTAAACGTCTTGCCCATCGGCTAGAGTTTTAACATTGACAATTTTTCTACTTGTGAACATTTGTAACGCTTTCTTTTGCTGACCAGCACTACCCTCTTGTTTCTTTGAAACATACTGAGTAAACATTTTACCATCGACCCTGGGAAGATCGTCGCTAGCTGCCCTCCGTTTGGCTGTGGCTGGTGGAATTTCAAAGGAATCAAGACTACAAGGAAATACATACGCTTTTTCTGACTTTGCTTTGAGTTTCTGGACTATTCCTGGATACCTTGATAATCGATTTATCCTGATTGTTAGTTCTTGTTTTGAACCAGATGTAGAGGCTCCGATATCTGCCAGCCACTTCACGCAGTTTTCCTTGTTCTGTTGTACGTCCTTCTCCATATTTCTTGAATTTCTTTCTCACCTGAACTTGAAAGCCTGTATTTTCTTAACTTTTACGTGGTGTTATCTATCTTCGAGGTCTAAATTCACATGAAAACGTTTATAAAACTATTGCACTTTTCGAAGGGCCGCCAAGTTATTGAATTTTCCGCGAAATTTTGTCCCTACAAGCCGCTTAACTAGTACCCAGACTTCCCGGTATGAAAGTCCCTAATTAAAATGTGAAGAAGAATACTCCAATACAAAGAAACGTTTACTGTGAATTCATCTGCTTGGTTCGAAGTTAATAATGGACCACAGTAATTCCTTAATTTGCTAAACTATCTTGTAAAAAACGACAAAGATGACAACATTTGCTGGAGGCGAGGCAAAACAGCTGACACGCCGGCTTTCCGGCCAAATTTCTGCTGATCTCTTATCGAATAATTATAAAAAACCACAGTTTATCTAAAACGCCAACTTTCTCAGGTTACTGATGTTAAGGGTTAACAAGGCTCTCTCTTTACTAGAATGATCCTCAGTTTGACTGTTTTAAAAGTAATTAATCTTTGAAAATCAAATGACAAGACCAATTCAATTTATTTGCGAAACGGTCATCGTCAGTTGTAGCTAGTTGTGGATCAAGTAGACGGTCAAACTCTTTCTAAAACACTATGCAACCTGGACAGCAACTGAATCTAGAGGAAACTGGAGGTATTGAGAATAAATCACTGAATCACTGATCCAAATGGTACTCAAATATATCTATTAGTTTTCATAAAAAAGTACAGAACGAGAACCAGATCAGCGAAGACTTGTTTCCTCAGGCGCCCGCATAATTTGCTAGCTGATTCAGATTTTTATGTTGTTCTGCAAAAGTGTAGTTTACACGGGTTAAATGAGGCGGCAAGAATTTACTAAGTTCGATTACTCTTTCCCTAGCAATTAAATATCACTATTCTTTCCTTATACAGAAGATGGAAGCAAATACTGTAAGAAAAGTTAACTTTTAAGTGCTAAACATACCCTTCTAGGTTCGCCTTCTATTATACTCAGCTAAACAAACGGACTGATCATTTTTTTGGCAAATACTATACCACCTGTTTCAACTTGGGTACTTTTGTTAAACTATAGGCTAGTCCGTAGCCAAGTTTCAAGTTTCCCTGTGGTATATAACTGAAATAAACACACTTTTTGGGACGCGGACAATAACAATTTTCCCGCATAATTCTTCGATCCCAGAGAGTAAACATGACTCTTTAAACATTATTTAAGTGTGATTTTAACGTTAAGACAAAGAGCCACTTACCTATATCGAAAGAAGGGGTGACTAAAATTCCATTACCCAAGAAAACAAGTTTAGCTGAAAGCTTAATAGCACAAAAAATACGTTTGTAGCCCGAACTCTAACATAGTTGCCAGCGCCATTTTTGAAGACTCGGCAAACTCGCGCGCTTTTCACGTCGTGACGTCACGATGGCCAGACACCTCGAACCAGCCGAGCGGCGAGTTCATCACTCCCTCCTGTAGGTTACCAAATTTCCTTAGCAATGGAGCTTCGCTGACGCGCTAGCGCGCTGGCTCCGCTAATAGACGAAACAGTGAATTACGTGAGCTAATAATCACATTAATCACCAGGTATTTTCCATTTGTTTTGTATTTAGTTTTCAATTTTTCTTACGACTGTTATGCATGTCATTAGTGTCATTGATTTTCCGTTATTCTGCTCAAATTCTGCTCAAATTCTGCTCAAAAATGCCTTATTCTGCCGGCAGAATGCTCGCCTCAAAAAACGCTTATTCTGCTCGAAATTCTGCCGGCAGAAGAGAGATAACCAAATAAAATGGGTACAGCAATTACATGTAACAACAATAAGAGATTGGGCTGTTCAAACTATAAAGCGACCATAAATATTGATTTCTTCAGTTTTTGAAGATATGCTAGAAGTGGTAGAAACACTGCCGCTGTGGAAGGTTTCTCAGAAACGTTCCGCTGTGGAAATTCGGCGCGTCTGTTAATGTCCGATCGCGAGCGCATGAATGAACTTTATTCAAGTGCCAGGGTGTTTAGCTTAGATAAATAATTGTGGACACTATCAAAGAAACATTTAATAACATAGATTTCTAGGCTTATAAATACAAGTTTCTATTGTTATAAAATATAAAAATTAATCAATTGACCTCTTGGAAATGACGATAAAAATCGCTTTCATTCCAGCCCCAGAAGTATACACAATTCTTACGTATTTAAGATGTCAATGGACCTACCTTTTTACGTCCAAAACTTCCAGAAATCTTAAGAGTCGAAGAAAAATCGGCTTCAAACTGTGCAATTCAGTGCAGCTCTAAGAAAAACTCGCTCAATCGATTGATCCCTTTTAGTTACGACAGCTCGTCACACTGTTATGTGATTGGACAAAAAAAGCTGCAAGCCGCGTTTTTTCGCGGGCTTTTTGGTCGGGAGAAATTGTTGCGACAACTACTCGCCTCAAACTCGTTCCTTAATTAAATTATAAACATTATTTGTTTTGATTTAAAAGAAAAAACTGGTAAAGTGGGAACAGTATAAAGAAATTTATTCGGTTGAAACGTCTAGGATTTTTTAACCTGTTTTGGCACTATTTATTTCTTTTACTGAAATAACTCATTGGTTTGAATCCCAGTCAGGCCGTTTCTCACCCTGCTAGCAGAGCCTTTCATCAACTCCACGTGAGAAAAGGATGACCGCCTTTCCACTCGCGGAGTTCAAGAAAGGCTCTGCCAGCAGGGTGGCAGTTTCTACCGTAGAAGTGTGAAGCGTGGAAATTCCCTATCTTCATATCCACTATTGTGGATATGAAGTGTTGTCATTCCCCAGGTGTACGATAGGACAAGAGTGCTGCATCATGAAGCAACATCACGTCGAATTACATTAAATGAATTGGCCGTTGCAAAAAAGGTGTCCCCGCCAAAAGGTAGGAAAAATGAGGTCACAGTTCTTACAAAAATCTTGCTCGAAGCCCATTTTCCTTTGGCTCTGCGTCAAATGGCTCTCTACTTTCTCGGCAATGAACATAACAGACCACATTGAGACCCCCCCCCCCCCCCTCTTAAACGAAAGTAGGTGTATTCGCTTAGTTCCCCAAATTTTGAAGTCGACTCTTCTCTCGGTTCTCGAAATCGACGGTTTTTAATGACACGGAGATCCACTGGGAGTGGGGAGGTCTGCCTATCCATAATACAACACCCTCCCATCGCCGGCTAATATAGCCCGTCCAGGGCTGCAAGATAGTAGGGGAGTACGTCACATGCCTGCCTAGCAAGCTTATTCGTAGACTTTTCCGCAAGTTAGGTGCGCGAAAATTGAGGCCAGGGAAAACTTTTTGCGCCAGCCAAAAAGCGTTCAACGCTTTCACCATGGAGAAAAACTCGCAGAAACAATTGTTACGCAGGTCATGTGAGAGCCCTGGAAAGTAGCCTGAGTAGCAAGCGTGTCCGCCCGTTGTAGGCGTTTTTCGCTTTTTGGCTGCGCAAAAATTGGGGCGAGCGCAACACTGATGGAAGCAACGGGGAGGGGGAGGGGAGGCGAGAAAAGGAAACGCTTGCCCGCAAACCCCATGATTTTGTAAAACGCCCCTTTGACACTTTTCGCAGTTGGATAAATTCACAGGGTGACAGCTGGTCAATAAAGCATTTTACGAATAACAGATCACCGGAGGATACAAATTTACTTCCCTCAAAATCAAAACAAAGTCTAAACGATCGCTTCAGGATGTGTCGTAATTTCACAGTTAAATTTGGAACTTTATCTCAGCCTGGAAAATCGGGTTTAGTTTCTTCGGAAAACCGTTTCAAAGCGTCACAAAGAAAGGACTCTTATGGAACAATTCCCGCTGATCTTTGCAGAGCGGTTGGAGTGAAAGTTGTTCAAAACTTGGAGCTATTTCCGGACCGTATACCTGAGCAATTCTTGTGCTCGAAAAATTCGAAATTTAGGGGCATTATTCGAAGTTATTCGGAGTGCGACACGTAGCGAGTCTGCTGTTCCCCAAACTCCGTCAAAACAGTCTATCCACTTATGCATTAAAACGGCTGCTCTAAACTCTATCAGGCAACAGTCCTTGTCGCAAGAATGTTCGTGTAGATTCCTCCGTGTCGGAAAAAGCTTGCCGCAAGTCTTTGAGATCTGCCGTCGGATCAGGACAAAAATGATCTTGAGAGGAACTTCAGGTAAAAGTAGTGATAGTGAGAAGAATTCCCCGATATCGAGAACCAGTTCGTTGTGTTCATGCGCGTCACGCTAAAATGAACATACCTGATTTGATTGACGGATTTATCACTTGGCAATCAACACTACCATGCTGCGCCAATCAGGAAACTCCGTTCGTGGACGAACGGGTTTTTCAAAATCGTGGGGTTTGCGGGCAAGCGTTTCCTTCTTTCCTTTCCCCTCCCCCTCCACGCACTTTTTTGCGCCCGCCCTAATTTTCCCGCGGCCAGAAAAGCGAAAAGTGCATCGAACGTGCGGAAAGCCTTACCGAAACGCTTGCTACGCAGGCTACCTGGAAAGTCACTGGTTCGAAATTTAAAAGTCGTTTTCCTACTCGTTGTACGATCTAAAGGTTTTTGTCTCAGGAATGGCGAGGAAAACTGGCCCTGTGGAGAGTTCCGCGGGTTTACGTTTCGTTCGCCTTCTAATTGTTCTTATAGCACCCAGCAAACTTAAAGACAAAACATACTTGAATGTATTTTTATTCGTATGATTATCACAAAAAATGCTCAAACTTCCAGGGGTGAAATGACTCACCGCTTTTACCTCAAGAAAGCCTAGTAATAATAAATTAACTCATTGTTAACCTCTGTACAAACACTTCATGGACTAATTTACAGGTGTAGCGACCATGAGAGGAACAAAAATTACAGAGAACATGCTTATGCGAATTTTCCCACGAAAGGAAAACTTTCCATAGTACTAAGATAACAATGAACTGAAAATCACGCCAACGATAATACAGCTGTCCATGTGTGGCAATAACCACAAAAAACAACTTCTCGTTAAGCAGACAAATAAAATCACCGAAAACTCGGCCTCTTAATAATAAAGTTTTTTATCCTTTGTTGACACTGAGGGGCGGCACGGATTGTGCATCGGACACTTTCGCCTGATCAGAACTCTTGGGGCTTAGAGATTCACTGGGCTTGTCCGGAGCTGTTGTGTCTTTGACTTCTTTTTCTGGTCGTCCAGAAAATTTGGCTTTGGATGCAGGCATACCTGGCATTCGAGGAGGGCCACGCGGCCTGTTTGCTTTGTTCCTTGCTGGCATGGACAGGGGCTGAATACGAATAAGGCTGCTGCTACTGCCATTGCTGCTCTTAGTAGCGGCACCTTTACCATCCTGTTTGGTGATGTTCTTGTCTTTGCTGCTTTCGTCTGGCTTTGAGTCTACTTTGGTTGTCTTTGACGTCTTGTTTGGTTGTTCGGAATGGGTCTTTTTGTTTCTTGGGTTTACTTCTTCTTTCTTCTCTTGTAGTTTGTAAGTTTCTCTTGGTTGTTGACCTTTAACGGTTGGCTTGTCTCCCTGAGAGCTGGTTACAGCTTTGGGCTGCTGGTCAACTGGAATGTTCTGTGGGGGGACGCGTAGTTGTTGTTGTCCCTGCTGTGCGAAGAACATTCTAGTCTGCTCCAACATCTTGTGATGCTGTTCCATCTTAAAGGCAGCCGCCACGGGGATCTGGTGCGGCACTGACGGCTGCGTCATCTGAGGTCTGTTTGACACGATTTGTTGCTTTGTAGGTACCATTTGGGGTGGTCCTGCTTGCGGACGAGGTCCACGTGGGGCTTGCATGTGTGGTATTCCATGCATTAAAGATGCTGTCATAGGGCGCTGGATTGGTGCAGGGAACCGCTGTGCATTAGGTGCACTGGGCTGGGCTCCTCCCATCCCTATTCCAAGGCCTGTTGCGCGAATAAGTTGCCTTGGCATTGTTGCGGCCATGACAGCTGGATTTGGCAATATGGCGGTTGTAGCACCTGGTAACGGATTCACAGTTGGTTGTTGTTGCTGCCCTTGGGGTCTGATTTGAAGGGTATGCTGAATACCCACTGGCTGCTGCTGAAAAGGGGTGAACTGCTGAGGTTGTACTCCTTGAGGTTGCTGTTGCACCTGAAACTGGCCTATCGCAGTGTGTTTGGGAAACGTGCCCACAGCGCCAGGAAATGGTACACCTGGATCAACTGGCGACATGGACACTGGTCTGCCAGAAATAAGAGATGTTGACACTGGAGGGCTCTGCGATGTTCCGCCCAAATCTGGAGGGCTAGGACGGACAGTCATCATGTTCGGATTCTGAGCGAATGTTGATGACATCAAAGGACCAACTGCTGCATTGCCAGCCGACACAGGTCCAGCTGTTGACCTCTTTGGAGGTTCAAAGGGTTTGGCATTGACATGTTTCACTAGTTCAGACTGTCGGGCAAAGTCCGTTTGTTCGGATGGTTTTTGTTTCATTTGCATTTCCTGTGAAACATCATATGCACCTTGCTTCTGCTGGAAGGGATAAGCTCCTTGGAAAGGCTG
Source organism: Siderastrea siderea (assembly GCA_964030785.1). NCBI lineage: Eukaryota > Metazoa > Cnidaria > Anthozoa > Scleractinia > Rhizangiidae > Siderastrea > Siderastrea siderea. The sequence goes on along the minus strand of OZ034966.1, from coordinate 63,519,568 downwards.
GTGTGTTGGTTGAGTTGTTGGGAAACCTCCCTGCCGAGGTACATTCTCTCCCACAATTCCTGACTGAGCTCCTAGAAGGTGTCTCTGGGCAGGCTGTGTCAGATTAAACAAGGGCGTTCCTCCGCTTAATGTTTTGGGGTCAAATGGCATGTACATGGTTTGCCCCCCTTGTGGGTTGACATTTTGTGGGAAGACAGAGCCACTTGCAGTCTTCGGTTGCTGAGGCTGCACGCCCATTAAGGATGATGTCTGAGTCCCTGATGTAGAGGTCACAAAAGACTGAGTTGTGGTCGACGGCAACAGTGCGACAGACACAAAAGGTTGAGTCCCTTGGAAATTTCCAGCAGAATAGACCCCACCAGCCAGCAATGATGACTGATAGATATCCTGTGTAGCTTGGGAGAGTGGTGAAGATGACGACCGTGCCTGGTTCACTTGCTGTACATGAGTGAGGGGGAAGGTGGGAGTCACCTGCTGATTTGTTTGTTGAAGCTGCTGAAGCTGTTGTTGCTGCAGGAATGGTTGTCTCTGCTGTAAATCCATGTACTGGCTGACAAAAGGAAATGCGAAACGCTGTGGTATTGCTTGTTGTGTTAACAACTGGTCCTGTGTTAGCAAAGGCTGACTCAAGGGGACTGCACTCAGCTCAGCAGGACGATTCTCTTCTGTAGTTTGTGGAACAATCGAGGATGTCTGTTGAGGTTTAACCAGAGGCTGTTGTTGTTGCTGGGGCTTTACCTTACAAACATTCTGCTGTTCACCTGATCCTGGTTTCTTGGTGAAGCTGATACCATCAGAGGGTTTCGAGTCAGCCTTGCTAGTATTCTCTTCCAGTTCACCTTGCGATTTAGATACCGCCACTTGATCATCATTTAATCTCAACTCACTGGACTCTACAACTGGCATGCCAACAATTGACGAGCTGACACTTGCAGGTGTACGTAGTGTCTCCTCCCAAGCGGACACTGGGTTGCTTGTTCGTCCAATGCCTAATCCACCTTCCCATAGCTTCCTCGATGCCTCCATCTTCTTTGTCATTTCAAAAATAGCAGGTGAAACTGGAGAAGGTTCTCTGACTGGTCTTTCTGCTGTCGGCCTTTCGTGAATGTCCACTGTAAGAGATCCTGTACTGAACAAGTTATCACCATCATCATTCCTCTCGGTAGAATCCACATGCAGATCTGGTTCAGAGTCCTTTCTACTTGATTCACTCCCAGAGTCATCTTTAGCTTCTTGATCCTTTGGAAAAATAAAACAACTTTTAATGTTAAAAGGCAAGAAACAGTTAAGTGATTGACCCCACTTAAGGATCAATTCTTCATTTTGACAATCGCATTTGGTGCTGGAAGTAGCAGGTTTTGAACAAGGGCCTCTGGATTGCAAGTCATCACCTCTAACTACTTTGCTAAGCTACCTCCTAAGGGAAAACTCATTCAAAACCCCAATCCACACTAAACAATGGTGACAGAGCACCACGTAAGCACAGTGAAGGCATTTAATATTCCTTTAAAGAGCAAAATCCACCCACAGTTAACAAACATGTTCAGTGGAACCCTTTAATATACAATGTATCCAACGACAGGCAATAAAACCGTCTGCACAAGTGTTATTTATTTATTTTATTTTATTTTATTTTTGGGGGCGGGGGGCGGGGGGGAACAGCCATACGTGTCATATTAACACGGTGGTATAAACAGAGTGGTCGTAAGGCGGGGTTTTACCATGAATGCCAATACCCTCCCACAATTAAGTACCTTCGCTAGAATAAGAGCTCCCTCAATGTTACGAAATGTGAGCTAAATGCAACTGCAACCTCCCCCAAAATAAGCAAGATCGAGGTGATAGAACGAGGTGGCATTCACTTCCACGCTTATTGCCACGTACAGTGTGTAATAAATTTAGCATAAGCCGGTGAAGGATGATTGTCTGGGTGGGTGTAGTCCTGAGAGGGACTTTTTGTGATGACAGTGCTGACGTTTCAACAACCTGAGTGAATGTCATCATCAGAGCCACTTGACTTCTGCTCAGGTTGTTGAAACGTCAGTCAAGGTCACCACCAACATTCCCTCTCCGGAAAACACTCCCCCCAACGATCACACTTCACTAATTAACAATTATTCCATGAGCCCGTGTTGGATACGAGGTGGTAAATAGCCAACGAGGCGCGAAGCGCCAAGTTTGCTATAACCAATCTCGTATCCAACAAGGGCGAAAGGAATAATTGTTTTATCATCTCAACCTTCGCTTTCGCTCAATTTTATTTAATTTTACAAAACAATCGGGAAGTGAAAAAAACGCCAAAACATGATCACATGACACGCGCACTACCGTGCGAACAGTTGAATGAAAAATCAAAAGCGAAGCCAATTACAGCTTAACTGAAATTAACAATAATCCAAAATTCAAGGACTGTTCAAGCGTATGAGAAAAACCTTACTGCAGTATTCAAGTGTTCAAAGTTCAAGCTCATCGAAAAGTGTAATAACTGTGGGTATTTACGGTCCGAGTTCGCCGCTGTCGAATAGTTTCTTCAGCTGTTCTTTGGAGATTGCTTTCTTGTGGAAGACTCCGTCTATTTTGCCCGTTTTTCTTAGGTTTTTCACGAAAGCGTCCAATACTTAATTTGCCTCAGTAAAAGCGGGGTCAGCGATGACGGAAAACGGTCTGTTGTGCGGTAAAGAGCAAAGGAAACGATCAGTGGGGGCTCTTTTGGATTTCATTGATGAAGTTTTGTAATAAGTGCCACCTTTCTTCCTCACAGACACTTAAGCCAAGCATTCAGTTATTCTTTTAACATTTCTTCAATCGGTTTTGAAAACTTGGTGCTAGCGAGACTAGCGAGCCATTCTGAAACGTTAAGGTAAACGTTGTTGTTGTTGTTGTTGTTGTAACATAATCTTAATCAATGTATTAAATCTCGACAGTAATATTTGAAATTTTGCAACTTTTAAGAGAAACTTCACGGATACGTACCATTAAATAATCTCATCCCGAACTTTGTGACTTTTTTTGTTACTGGGACGGCATTGTCCATAATTTGCTGTATTTCTGCTGTAGATAGCTTACCGAATCTGCTTTTTCCGTCCATTTTCTTGGCTTCCCGCTGAAAAATTTTAAGCTAAGCGACATTTACCGAACTCATTTTCCATATAAGGTCAAACGTAGGCATAATGGCTGGTAACCGAGATCCAGTGAACCAATGAGAAAGCTAGAAATGCATTATCCGAGGTTGAGAATTTAATAATGCAAATTAGTCTTATACCCGCAAAACCAAATTTTTACTTGACTCTGAAAAACATTATGTTTATGACAAAATTCATTCTTCGATTTCATTCTTCGAAAAATTTAGTGGTTCTTTGAAACTTGGATTATATATTCGAAACACTAATTTAGTTATTCGAAATTTTTTTTGTAACATCGTAATAATAATTCAAACTTTCCGAAGAGGAACTGAAAAGTTAGTTCTTTTAGCTCAATTTTCCGGTATGTCACGCGTGATATTTTTATTGTTTTCAAGCCCGGCGCAAAAAATGGCGAGAACATAAAGCCGACAAAAAAATAACCCGTAAAGAGAAAATCGACAACAGTAATCCTTAGAAAGAAAATCCAAAGGAGTCTCTAATTTTAACAAGGCAACTTATTCGGCTTTACCTCGGTGTAAGAACCTGTGAAACTCACGGATGACGTAAAACAAAGGAAACAAAAACATTTTAAACAATACCTTACAGCAAAACAAAAGCTAACAAACAAAGAAAATCTTGTCAGGTTCTTACACCGAGGTAAACCCACTTATTCTTTGGCTGGAGGTTTCGTGGCTTAATCGGAAACATGCAGAAAATATAAACAACAACCGCCACAATTTTATACCTGTAACGGTTTTCGCCGCGGTGTGTTGCTTGTACATAGGTTTGCACATGATCGGAACATGAAAGTTTAGGTTTCCTAACTCCAAATGGCAAGAAATTCGCTTGGGGGCTTTTACGATCCTGGTAAACTTTTGCCTTCTAATGCAAGGAACGAGTAAACCTTTGCCTTCTAATGCAAAGAACGAAATTGTTAACCTTTTCAATGCTGGATTGAGGTTGTCAGGGGGTTGTCAGATATTCTACGGAACACGACAGTGCAGATATTCTACGCGTGAACACGAGAGTGCCAAAAGGAGCTGTCCATAAAATCGTCCGACACTAATCAGTCCACGCGACGACTCAACCATTTTCGTGTGGAGGTAAAGATCCCGGATAACGGATGACATCCCTGAAGTAATTGATTAGCACTTCTTCCGAGGGCGCCACGTAGACGATTTCTGATGTTACGTGTGAACTTTGGAAGAATCGATTTCGTTCATCGGAAAAAAAATCGTTATCTTTCAATCTATCTACAAGAATACGTTTATCCAATTAAAGAAAGGAGTGCGCACGTGAAGAATGCAATCTTCATTCCATGATCGTTCGAAGCGCGTTGACTGTAAACTTTATTTAAACTAGTAACATGTGATGCATCATCAGCCAATGGTCTAGGAAGTTGAAAGGAAGTCTCAACCCCTGATTCAAACTGGTTTAACGAGTCTGAGAAGGACAGAAAATGACAAAGTCCAATCCCTTCTAATCTCTGAATCATGGACAATTGGCTTGGTCCAGTCCCACACCTCTCCCTAAAATCAACTTACTTCACACAAACACTTGTTAACCTGGAAAAGTTTTCTGGTCCCCGTGGCATCCTCGATGACAAGGTTTGACCCTATATGTACACCGTACAGTACACATTAAGGTTGATTTACACGCTGCGATTTGTCGGCCCGACTTGTCGGCCTCGATAAATCGGGAAGCGAATCGGTTTATGTACAGTGCAAGCACTGCACATGCATTTTTTAGAGTCAAAACTTTTTTTATAAAAACAAAAGGTAGGTGATAGTTAGATAGTTTGTTTTCAGCTCAAATACCGCAGATGTAATTTGTTTTGCGCCAATTCTTTGGCAGGTTGCGTTTTCCTTCTCAAAATCGGGCCCGACAGGCGAAAATCTGTGAAGCGGTCACAGATTTTTCTGAATCGGCCGACTTGTCGGATTGGAGTCGCGCGGGCTTCGGTTCGCCATTCACACACGCCGATTCGCTCCCCGATTTGTCGTGGCCGACAAATCGGCCCGACAAATCGCAGCGTGTAAATTAGCCTTTAGATGCCTAACGACATGCACAAGTTAGTTTGCCTACCTCACTTTCCTTCATGTCATCTTTTTCCTCACTGCCTTCGTCAGAAGCAGTTGTAACCATGTCTTCAACATTTGCCGCATCACATTCCTCCGACTCTTGGGCCTCTTTGGAAGACTCCACGCCATCTGAAGTTTGCTCTTCAGGTGACACTGACTGCTGAGTGCTAGATGGCGTCGTTGTCTTTCCCTTCAGCATGTTATCCTGAAAGACGATTGAATATATTTCTCAGCACTGTTTTCTTCAATGCAATAAGGCGTTATTTTTTGAGTACTAATTAAGACAGTACATCTTTGTGACATACAACATGTAAGATCTAAATACAAGTTAAAGAAAATACTTTCATCATTAAAATGTCCCATAAGGTGCGATGAAAGTTGAAGCTCTCATTATCTAAAGAAGGCTGATACCATGGGACACTGGTGTGACATTTTTGACAGCTGGCTTTCTCACACTCAGCTTGAGAATTTGAGAGTTTTTGCAGAAATCAAACGTTTGAAAGAACATACTGTTACAGTGCTCGAGACTAACTTTTCAGCTTAGTAGCCAAGTGGCTAGTGAGAGGTTTGATTTCACTAGCCAAAATAAATTTTCACTAGCCAGACGTTTTTTACATAATCTCATACTGTGTTCAATATGTCTAATTTTTAGCCGAGTTAAGGACTGTAAACATGCCTCTATGTAATCTCAAGAGTGAAGAACTTGAATGTTGACTGTTCTTTCCAACGGTTAAAGATCCTCACACGCGGAATACAAAGTACTATGTGCCTTCAGGGCAAATTCCCAGGCGCGATGTAGTTCACGCCTCTCTTTTCTGTTTCGGTCAGATCATGACGAATAACTCGAACAGTTAACCCTAAATGAGCATGTCATCGTACGGAGAACCGTTGGGAAGACAAAGGTACAGAGAAACGTTGAGAAGTCATCAAACACGCTGGTTGGAAATGTACTACAGGAGGGAGAAACGCTGCCAACGTACCAAGACACGGAGGCTAATAAAATACGCAACCACTAACTTACGGAGAAACGTTATCAGGCAAAACTACTGTAATTCCGCACACTAAGAACGTGTGTGACATAAGGAAGAACGCCGAACGGACAGACCGAACTAATACAGTGGGACAATAAATTACGAAGAAATGTCAATGAGACAACTGAAATCGCACTAACGTACGGATAAACGTTGAGAAGACAAGACTAATGCCGTATGAACATACGAACGTACAGAGAAACGCTAAGCAGTGTCGACTTATCGTACGAATGTACCAACACACTGAAAACATTAGGGAGAGGACAACAATGTCGTGCGAACGTGCTAACGTAAAAAGAAACGTTGAGAAGGCTAGACTAATAAATCGACCAACCTACTTACGTACGGAGAAACGTTGTGAAGACGTTGCGTAGAGAGAAATGCTGGGAAGAGAAACTATTTTACTTTTTTCTCAGCGCGTGAGCGGGCAAGATGAACCAAATCCTGCAATCTGATTGGTTCCGGGAGCGGGCGGAATTTTCCGATCTTGACCGCGGTCAACGGAACGTCAATAACAAAAAATTTGTAATGGGTTTTTAAAACCTTTAAAATCTTTAAAACGTTCTCCGAAACTTAGAATTCTGAAATTTTTTGTACATTGTCGTTAAAAACTTTCTTTTCAAAATTTCTTGTTAAAATACCGAAGGTTGTACAATGTAAATCGCCTCTTCCCTTTCGACAAACATTTGAGTAAATCGAGGAGGAGTTAGCTACATGTATCGAAATTTGGGAAAATAAAGGGGTTTCTTTTAGTTATATTGCTTCCTGTGATTTCTGAGTTTTAACAGAGTAAAAAAGCGTATTTTGCTGCTCTGGTGTCACAAACGGCTTCGTTTCATGGTTCATTTTATGCGCGCTTGCAAAACGTTGCTTTCCGAAAACAACAAGACACGTTTAACTTTTGAAAAACAACAAGAAAAAAATAAAAATATTATTTTCCGGCCTTGGTCGGTCCGTATTGAGAGAAACTGTGCCCTCGGTCTTGAGCACGGCCCTCGGCCTGCGGCCTCGGGCCGTACTCAAGACCTCTGGCACAGTTTTTCTCAATACGGACCTCCCGGCCGGCAAATAATATATATGTACGAACGTAGCAATTAATGTAAAAAAAAGTCGATAACCGAAGACTAAAGAATTGTGTAAACCTACTAACGTGTAGACAAATATCATATGAACGCACTACTGGACTTTTCAAGGAAAGGTATGGTGAAACGTTCTGAAGACGGCTAGTTTCGTTCGAACGTAGAAATGACGGAGAAAACGTCACCACCTGAGACGACAATTCAGTAGAAGGGAAAAACGTTGAGGGGACAAAACAAGTATCATACGAACATTATGATATCCTTCTACAGAATACGTTTTAAAATTCTGCTCACTCGATTTGCTTTTGGGAACCAATCATCAGAAGCAATATTTAGTTTGGTTTCCATCCGGTGCTTTAGTGCTTTGAAATTTTCACCAGCCAAAATGGCTAGTAAAAGCGCAAAACTTACTAGCCAAAACGGAATTTCTTCTAGTTTCTGACTAGTTGGCTACCGTTAGTCTCGAGCCCTGCTGTCAACGAAGGTTGGCACGGAAACATAAATTCCTAGAACAAACAAATTTGCACCATATTGCTGCAAGTAAAATTTTAGGTTAGCGTGGACACAATCAACTCCCCCACCCCCTGATCTGAATACGGTTAAACAAACATTACAACTTTTGCCAAACACTTCAACAGCATTACTTACTCCTAATACCTTTGCTTGGGGTTTTTGAGATCCCAGGTTGTCACGGCTGTTCTTTCTCCCCTTCGCACCACCAGACTGTTCTCTCTTAGTTTCATCACTATTTGCAGCAACTCTCCGCTTACCAGTCCGGTCAAATCTTGGTGGTTTTTCTCGCTGAGGTTTGGGCTGAGACTTTCTCTCTGAAGTATCAGTAACCTTTGCACCCCTTTCTGTTGTCTGGTCAGAAGTTTCAACTTTGGGATTAGTTTTGGTGACAGGCTGAGCAGGTTCCTCGTTCTCTTCCGGTTCTTCGGGAGGTGCCAGCAGAGCAATCTCCTTTGTCATTGCAATGTAGTCCTCATCTACACTAGCATCTTCAATCAAAGATGTAGCAGAAGGGATAACTGCTCCCTGTTACAAAAAAATCAACAATATACATGTATCAACTATTTTCAGAGGAATGAAAGTCGTGAAATGCTTAAACTCATCCACACATCAACACGATTTTAGTTTAACCAGTACCAAATCATTTGTGCTATGTTTATCATCAAAATAAAAAAAATTGAAATTGATATGCAGTTTGTCAAAAATATACGTATATATACCCCAAAATCCTCAAAGTGGAGTGCATTTTATTATAGCCACTGGACCACAGACAGAATACAGTCTTCCCAAAAATTGCCGGCAGCTGGCAATTTGGCCACTTAAGCCACGTTTTTGGTTGTGTACTTCAGACAAGGAAAGCATCAAGGGGCCTGCTACTCATGACATACATTTAATGCCCACAAGTACTACTACAAAACATTTACTTAGGAAAGAATGAGAACACAGGGTACCTCTAAATAGTGCACCCTTGGCCTACATGTATGTTTAAACTGTCCTGGTACAAACCTGGCAGAGATCGAAACTGTGTCAGCACAGTAAGGATCCTTGGAACATTTGTACTGGTTCAGTTGCAGCCATGTATGTTTACACCAAAATCTAGCATGGTATTCACACTATTCTGGTACCAATAACCCAATTTTGATATAAATTCAGTCTGAAACAACAGACATGACAACAAGGTTCTGGGAAATAAACCATATCAGCTTATGTCTATTGTTTCAATCTGTTTCCAGCCTCATCCCATGTGGCCCACTGTATTACAATCCAACTAACAGGGGGGGGGGGGGGGGGGGAACAAGGACTTACCGACTGGGCAGGTCGGGTAGATGAAGGTTTACCACTTCCAACTGCTAGAGGGTCAGGTACTGATGAGGTCACTAGGGGTGTCACACTTGGTGGCTTGGCTGGAGTAACAATGAGAGGTTTGTCCCATGCATTGAAAACTGGGGGAGGGGGAGGTGATACCGGCCTTTCAACAGTCACTGGGCTATTACGCTTTGTGGAACTTGCACTGGATGGATTGCTGTTTGACGTAGCGCTGGGGAGTCCAATAACTGTCTCAGAAAGAGAAGTGTTCGTTGATTTTCCAATAACTCCAGGTGGTTTGTTTTGTGAGTTGGCTTGGGGCATGTGCTGCTTATTGAACCTTGGGGGCTTCGATGCCTGGTTCTTTTTATTCCCTGTCTGACTTCCGCGTTGCCTGTTCTGCTCATCAGCCTTTTTCCTCCTCTCTTCCTCTTCACGCTGTCTATCTTTGTACTCTTTTTGAGCTCGACGAGAAGTCACTTCAACAAAGCCGCTAAGAGTTGATGAGATGTCAGAATCATCATCTGTCATGTCATCAATACAGATTACACCAGCAATATTGTGCAAGTCAAACTGCTGAATGTCAGTCTTCCTCAAATGAGTTTCTTGCTTTTTCACAACCTTACTCTCACTGACGCCGGTGGTGATGCTATCCAGTCCAGTACCATGACTGTGGCTCTGCATGTCTGATCTGCGGTTACCATCCTTGCTGAAACCATTTCTAGCAGCAGGCAAAGCCATCCGAGGTTCCCCACCGCCAGACTTGGAACCTTCAACTTTCGCCTGCTGCCTTTCCGCTAAAAAAGGCTCTCGTCTAGATGTGTTGCGTGTGCCACCTGATTCTCTGCTCTTGTCTTTCCTAGTCCTGTCTGAAGTGGACCGCGGGGCTGAGAACCCTCTCCTTGAAGCAGACTCCCTCCGTATTCCTGTCTTGTCACCTCTTGAAGACTCTCCTTCCTTAGAAGAATCACCTAATTCTTCATCCCAGTCCTCTGTAACTGGTATTCCTGGCCCTGTAGATGAATCTTTTGGAAACTGTTCCCTTCTACCTCTTCCTCTACCCCTACCTCTCCCAGGTCCACTGTCTCTTCCCTCACTTTGTCTATCAGCACGAGAAACACCTCTGGCCATGCCTGCTCTTTCTCTTTCCTGTTGTTTTTGAAAGCGAGGTGGACGTTCCACTTCTCTCCTACTTCTTCCAAATCCACCAGCACCTCGCCCCCCTGCACGTGATGACACTTTTCCCCGCATGGGTGGTCTGGTAGATCTTGACGTACCTCTTGACTTATCATAACTTGTACTACTATCTTTTCCCCTCTTCACAACAGTTTCTTTGTCTATGGGCTTCTCATCCACTCTTTCTTCAGAGGCAGAAGTGGCAGTTGTGTAGCTGCTTGAATCACTGTCATAATCATCATCAGAGAGTTCTTCATCAGTTGACTTTGAACGTCTGTAGTTATTTCCAAACCGTCCACTCCCTACTGGCTGGTTTGACCTACCACCACGCACACTCCCACGCACAGGGGGCTTACCAAAACGCCCACGAGTTGAATATGATGATGGGTAGCTACCTCGCTGGTTTCTGTCATCTGTTCTCTGCCTTGAATATTGCCGATCATCATCCTTTTCACTGATTCTTTTCTTCCTGTCATCCAGAGTGTAACGCTTGTCATCCTGAGAGGGGCGCCTGTTTCCTGTCTCTCTCTCATCATGATGAGATTGTGATTTTTGTTCCTTTTCTCGCCCTCTCTCCAAATTTCTGTTGTCACCTGCTGTAGACTTTTCGTTTCGTGAAGAACGTCTCTCTTCATAGTCCTCACCACGATCTCTGCCCCTCTCCTGAGTTGACCGCCTCTTGTCTGTAAACTTTCGCCCTCCTGGCCGTTTGTCCTGATGAGCTGAACTTCTGGAATCCTCTGAATACTGAGGAGGCTTTCCAAAGCCACCACGTCCCTTAGGTTTCAAATTAGTAGATTCTCTATAGCTATCCGATTTCTTTCTTGGATCATCTTGTCTCCTTGGTTTTTCAGCTTCCTTGTCTGGTAATTTTGAAGTCCTGTCTTGACCTTCACGAACTTTCTTTTCTTGTTGCAAAGGAGCCTCTTTCTTGTCTTCAATGACTTTGTCTTCAACTGTCCCCTGAATAACTGCCTCTTTCTCTGCCAGTGTAGGGCCACTCTCTAACACTTTCTCCTGTTTTACTGTGACCATGTTTTCTTCAACGTTTTTTCCAGTAGTGTCATTAACCGCTGTATCAGAGTTCTCTTTCAAAGCAACATTTTCCTTGTCTTCCTCTTTCAGTTTCTGTTCACTGTCAACAATTTTAGCTGGTGGTGAAGCCTTCAGTTCATGAGATCTGGCTGGCTTAGATTCTCTGTGATCCCTGCTGTCCCTGCCTCCTCTCTCTCCCCTTCCACGCCCACGATAACCTGCTGTACCACTTGTCATTCCACGCCCATGCCCACGTACATGGTAGCTGACCCTACCACGACCATGAGACTCAACAATTCGCTCACGCTTTGAGTCATCTCGACCTGCAAATCTTCCTCTTCTTTCAGGAAACCGTCCAGAATCTTCATGGTCCTCCCTCTTGCGTTTTCCTTGATCTTTTGAATCATCACCACGTCTGACATATTGTGGTCTTTCATCCCGTTTCGAACTCCTCCTTTCCTCCCGTCTGTCTCTGGTTTGAGCAGTTTTTTCTGAAACTGGTTTTGCAGTACTGTCACGACTGTCTTTCCTTTCAGTCTTCTCCAGCACTCTCTCTTTTTCAACAACCTTTTCTTTGTCAGACTCAGAAAGCCTTGCTTTATCAGATTCTTGTTGTTTTCTTTGAACTGCATCACCTGACCCAACACTGCCAGCCTCATCAAACACAGGTGTGTCATGTTCATCAACCGATTTCCTCTCCATTCTGGTTGATTCTGATTTCTTGGGTTCAAAAGCATCCTCTTTGGTTTGTTGACTGGTTATTTCAGTCTTGTCAGCTCCGTCAGACGGTGCAGCAGATGGTCTCTTTTCACTTTCTCTGAGTGGTTCACCACTGCCACTTTCCAGTGACTTAACGCTCGCTATATCATCTCCAGCTGTGCTACTGCTATCGGAACGCTTCATTATTCTCTTGACAGGTTGATCAGGTTTAAACGGTTGTGAAGGTGACACTGGACCTTAAAACATAAGAAAGATGCTTTTACTCTTAAGTGTTTGAAATGCCTTTCTTTCCCTAATGCAAAAACCTCATGTGCATTTGTAACACCTACAAGGGTCATCTACATATTTCCCTTTATAGTACAACACTAAATTTTGGCGTGCTCCCATTGGTCCAAATTGATCATGTGACGAGATAGTGTCTCTCCTCAGCGGGCGCCTATCAGCACATAGTGCCCATTTTTGGCAATTTTTGCTTAAATTTAACGCTGTACAATAAAAACAATAGAGTCCTTCTGTCTCAGGCCCTATGTGTGATAGGTTCCCTCAGAAATTTGACATTCAAACTTCATATAAGCCCTCAAACCTAATATTTGTTGTGAACATCAAATTTCCTCAGGCAACCTATCGCATGACAGCGCTTTCGACAGAAGAACTCTATTGTTTAAAAAGATACCAAGTTCACTGTAGGCTGTACAGATGCGAAACAATCAGAATTCAGAATTAAACAGTTAGTGTTCAAAATAGACGTAATGAGCAGACTGTGTTCTTTTGCTTGAACCCAAACGTGGATTTGGCATTACACCTTTTTTTGGATTTGCAGCTTTAACGGAAGGCCAATCATAACAAAACATAGGTCGTTACAGTCATTACTTTGATAGCGTGACTACATTCGTAATTTTACGATTTACATGTATTAAGGTGGTCCTGGACCCTAATTAAGTGATTTTTTAAACATTTTCACTGAGACTAAAATGTGACTAATATTAGTCCAAAACCTATGGAATTACCACAGCTTATACAAATTTTATCAGGATTCCAAAAACAAAAGCAGTTTTTTCATTGAATGTAAGGAATTTGTGGAATTTGAAGAATTTAAGGGTGCCATTGTGACTGCCATTTTAACTTAAATTAGACATCACTGAAAGGGGATTTTGAACATTTGTAGCACGAATCTGATCAAAGACATAAAACACTATAACAAAACTTTTCACTGGAGTGGGTCACAAGAAGTGAAAAAGTAACGATTTTAGGAACAAAAATTGAAATTTTGATTTGTAGTGAATACATTACCTTGTCACGCAAACAGCAGCGAACATTTCATGACGCACTCCGGTGAAAACTTTCGTACTTATACATATTCGAAGCCTGCCAAGTTTGGTAGCAAATAAATAAATCATACAGGAGATATTCTGTCTACAATGAGTGCATATTTCTGTCACAAGCGCCCAAATTCTTCAACACGCCATCATTTTTCATAATTCCTTCTCTGATCAATTCTAGCATGATCTTTGCCTTGCTGATATCATGGAGTGCAGCGCTGACAGATTTATTTGACTTGCATTGTAAACTTTAGAGTTATTCTACGAAATAGAAAAGAACCTTGGCCTTTTATGACGAAACGAAGCTTCCATAGATATTTGTGAACACTAACTGTATTTTACAAAGGACAATATTGCGATTTCGGCGACCAGTAAGAAGACGTTGTGTTCAATAACTCCAGACAATGGCTAGTATTTCAATGTCACGTAACGAAACTTGCATTGCTCCGTCTTTGTACAAAAAAAGACATTTCAGTATGTCCGTAGCGGCGAAATACAATGATATCTAATAAAAGAAAAGTAACTTGTGATCTTCAATTTAAACTAGCATGAACGATGCACACTAAGCAAAGAGTATGTGCCCTGTGATAATTTCGCAATCGAAACTTGAGATTGGAAACTGTCAAACTCGCATACCATAGGAAATGTTTCCATAAACCGCAATTACAATTTGAGCTGTATGTTGTGGTAATTTTCCCGCAAAATTTGCCTTGGAGACGAAACTTCAGTTGCTTATATCTCGCTAAATACAAATTCCCTTGAACCGAAAATTTGTTAACAAACATATTTTGTGATTAACTTCAAGCTGCTTTAAAGTCGACCGATTTGGAAAGGGTCACTCTAGCCTCCAGTACCACCTTAACAGCAACCATATGTTATTGTTACTTTATTGGGACCACTTTTTTCAGGGATGAGTGGGGCATACGTGTAGTTACCTTGGAAACTTTACGGAATGAAAAGTGTGTTATCCAAGTCATCACATACACCAAAACTGGCATCATGAGGGAATGCAAAAATACTTTCCACCCACCTGTATCAACCACAGGATAATGACTGCTAACTGCAAGCGGTCCTTCTTGAAAGTCTCTGTGCTGTGGTGATCTAGCTACTTGCTGTTGGTGATACTGATACTGTTGTGGATAAGATTGTGGTTGTTGATAATGCGACTGGAAGTGTTGCTGTTGCTGTTGCTGTTGCTGTCGGAGCTGCTGTTGCTGGAAACGAGGTGGAATGTCTCTTGGTGGATGATGATGAGATCGCGATGTACCTCTCGAGGCACTGGATCTGGAGGCATCACTGGACTCACTGTCATTCCGCTGTCGATTAACATGTTCTGGAACTTCACTTCTTACCATGGCACCATCTTGTTGGTTCAGTCCCATGTTCTGCAGTTCATGTTCCCTATCTAAACTCTCTGACATTTGCTGTTCATTTGCAGATTCTCTGTTATAAGAATCCTTTTCAATAGAGTCCAGCTCTTCAGCCCAGGTATCATCTCCCTCTTTCGCACTCTCTCTCCTGACCCTCTTTAATTCTAGTTCCTTCAGTTTGGCTGCTGCAGCAGCTTTCTGTTCTGCTTGCCTTTTCAACTCTTCTTCTTCCCGTCTTCTCCTTGCCCTTTCTACTGCTGCTCGCATTTCCTCTTGTTGCTTCACTCTGCGCTTCTGCCACTCATTCACTACTGGTTCGCCTTCCTTGGGCATTGGTTTGCCTTGATCCAAACTAACCTGATGGGGAGGGTGCATGGGTGGTCCTCCTCCCCTCTGTTGTGAGGACACATGTTGAGGGTAGGGCATAGGCCATCCTGGACCAGGTGGAGAGCCTCTGCTGTCAAATGGTCTCATTCCAGGACCTGGAGGTGCTTGTCTGCTGTCTGAATAAGGATGAGGATGTCCTTGTGTTTCAGCCCATGCTGCTCTTGTCGAAGGCGGTCCCACATCCTTTCCCTGGAAAGATACATACGTGTAATAAGGGACTGTAAGTCACCAGGATACTGTGATTCATACAGCAGAAAAGTATGAAACAATACTAGAGGCAAGAATAGTGCAGTGCTGAGGGTGCTCACCTCCCAGTAATGTGGCCCAGGATTGAATCTCAAAATGGATGTCATATCTAATCCTTTCTCAAATGTTTTTTTTTTTTGCATTATTTTTAATTTAAAAATTCCAATGTGAAATGCAATTTGAGGGCAACAAGTTTGTCAGTCAAAGGACAGTTACAAACAAAAACAAATAATTTCATTAAATCTAAAATATTTATGTGTTTTATCTTACTGACATCATGGAGCATACGAAAGCTCTCAAGGTTTAGCAAGAAGTCATTAAATTTTTTTATTTTATTTTATTTTTTATTTTACTAAGCTCATTAATTTAATTTACTCATTAATTTACTAACCACAGGAAACAATATTACATCACAAACCGTGGCAACTCAAACACTTTTTAGTTCTGTAGATGGTATAGGGGCTTTAGCTTGAATTTCAAATGCCCTTGTCAAGAAAAATATTTCTTCTTCACCCCAAGAAAAATTTCTTGAAAACAATTCCTACATATATGTCTATGTTTCAGTGGAATGTTGCCAAAATGAACCTGGAGTACAAAAAGGCTCACCAAATGCTCAGACTAAGAAATAGGAAGGGGTAGCTACTGCTAACAGAGCCTGTAATAAAATGTTTTAACTTCCACCTAGAGTATACCATGACATCATACATTTTACCTTATCTGAGAACCTAACTGGTACAGAAAAACCCACTTCACAGACAGTTTTCTTGGCCCCAACCCTGACATTTCCTTTAAAATTAATCCACTAAATTCACAAACACACTCTGGCAATAAGGACACCCTGTCGATACAAACAATTTTCTAGTTTCAACGCTGTTCAAAAAAACAGCAACTATACATGTATATTTCAAACCTTGCCAGAGGCTAAAATTAGGAAACTGACTAGACTGAAGTTGAACCACCTAACAGTACGACAGTGTGACAGTGGATGAAGGTGGATGCAACACTGAGTTTCAGCACAGAGACATTTTCACATTACTTACAGTTCTCCCTTCATTACTGTGCCATCTTGTGTCTCCTTCACCACCAGCACTGTCTCTATCCACTCTTCCTTTCTCTCCTGGAGGCTTTTCATCCTCTTCAAAGTCTTCAAAGTCCAGTTTCGCAGAGTAGTCTACTTCCTCTTGAGCACCAGCCCATCCACCCTCCTCTTCTTCATCATTGTCAGCCATTGCCTGTATGTCTTCTGGTTTGAGAATAGCTGGCCTGCCATATCCTTCACCTCGACCCTTATCGTATAACTTACTGGGATGCACTGGTCCTGGACCAGCTCCTGGTTTGTGTACTGGTCCCCTGTAATGGTTATAACAAAATGTCACTCAAGCCTTGAAATGGAATAAATTTTGCATAGTGTCTTAAATGAACGTTATTTAGCACTACGGTACCACTCGAAAGTATTGGTGCATTTTCCACGATACTGCCAGGGTGGAATCGCAGTTTACATCTCCGATTTGACCTCGGGAAAACCTCGTCTAACTTCTATGAAAACTCCGGTATTACCTCGGTTTTTTGCAGTCAAAAATACCGTGGTAAAGAATAGGACTTGGTGGTGTTTGAATAGCCTTTTGTTTCCTTTGTTTCAAAGATTAATCAACTTCAATAAGCAAGATGTCGCGCGCCGATGATTTTATGATGTCACACATTTCACATGATTATTGCTTTTACCGTGATTCACAAACCTTGACTTCTGAGCACTTTTGAGAATGCTGACGTTAGTCGAAGAAAGAAATGGAAACTCGTGTCATTTGCAACAGCTAGAAGAAATAAAACGGATATCATAGAGATAGAATTGTTGCATTACATACCGTCTGACGTTCATTGAAAAGGTCAGATTTCACTCTTTATGCAAATTTGATGCACTTTTGAACTGAAACTAACTTCAGGCTATATATCGCTATTTCTTACAAATTCTTTTACAGTTGGCATTGACTTTGAGTTTCAACATGAGTTTCATTTACTATTTCAATTATCATCGAAGGATTAAGTGGGCGAAAGATCTAGAAAGGTTCAATTTGTTCCCAACATCGCTCGCACAATTTATTTTGAGACTCACTAGTATGCACTGTGAACTGAAGATAATCTCAGGGAAAAAAAACTTGCTATTTTACACGTACTCTAATTCTCTTTCTAACATCATAACTTTCACTTTTTAGTTTAAGTTATATTCAACAGTTTTGCTTTTGACGGCATGTTTGTGTATGGCAAAGGCATATTTCAATTCTGAAAATTTTAGCTTACGTCGCATTCGGCACGCAAATTTAATATTCACGCAACCCATGGCACCAAATAGTTATGTGCTTGCCGATTAAAACTGCTTTTAAAATAAAGAACATGTTTTACTTTACTATTGAACGTGTCAGCTTCTGTTCGTTCGCTCGAAGTTTGCTTGCTGCTGCCCGACAATCCATTCTATTGTGATTGTGCATGATTGTGGTGCCTAGTCCCGCCGTCTTGCAAAGTCTGAAACGAGAACCTCTCGTGTTGTATCGCACAGACTACCGACTTGCTCGAAAAATGATTAAATACATCGGCTTGCTCGTAGCTCTCCTTAAATATACCAATAAAAGCACGATCTTTAAAGTTCTTTATTTATAATTGCACTCGGTGACAAAAAGCACAAAACGCAAAGCCGGCGTGACAGCACACAATCGAGTCCGAAATCGGTTTTATCACGAAGCGCAATTTTGTGAAATCATACTGCTAACCTTTTGTCTGTTTGCTCCTTTGAGGATATTATTGAGATGAAGTATAAACAATGCCAAAACAATAGAAATTAGTCACTATTGTTTGGTTACCAAGGCATTGCCGCGTCAAGTCAGCCGAGGTGTTCGGTCGTTTTCGTCCTTACCGAGGTTGCAGTTTTCGTCCCACCGCGGCAAATTCAAGGAAAACAAAATGGCGGCGGACAAGGTTTCGCCACGTGCTTATGCACCAATACTTTCAAGCGGTACTGTACATCTATAGATAAGTTGCTCACAACAGATGTAGACATTGGCCTCAAATACAAATAAGGCCGTACGATGAGTTCACATTCCTGTGATGCTGTTTGTTTTGCTATTTTTCCCAAACAGAATTTGCAGTTTAATAGTCTTAAGATAAAACTTGGGTCAATAGGAATTGCATGAATAATGCTGATAGAATATACATATAAGCAAACACACCCTACTAATTTAATCTCCATTATAACAATTTTCTTCACAGTCCTACCAGCATGGACCATGTCACTGTTATGGCTTCATAACTTTTGAACAAGATTGCAAGAAGACACATACCCATTGATATAACACGCTCTTTGTAAAAATTTCTTATCGGTTTCCCCTGATGAAGGCTAAAGGTTTTAGCCGAAACATCAGGATTTTTAACATTAATATATTTTAGATATTCGAACAGAAAAATTTTTTAACCAGAGTAATGTTTTGTTTGTTATAATGTACCATACCTTGAGTGGTAATCTGGAGGGTATCCATGAGGATGTCTTCCAGGACCTGGGCCATGCCCATAGGGTACATTACCATGGTGCTGAGGAGGATAGTTCTTGCCATGTGGACCATGCTATAAAGAAAACAAATCACCATAATGAGCTACAGACTCAGTGTTCTCCTTATCAAGCAGTAAAGTGGTAAATGGTAATATTTACCGCTTGTTTCCGGTTAGAATCACAAGGCCTGGATTAGAAATATCAAACAGGTTTGGATTGTGAAAAGATTTATTATTGGAGTGAATTATGAAAAGACTGATGTCTGTTGTACTGCATACCCCATAAGTCTTATCTCAGTAACTTTTCTAATTAATGTTATGTCGAGATTTCCAGAATTTGAACGGTACTAATGCAATGTTGAAATTGATGAATACATTAACTGAATGGACAGACCTAACTGTTCCAACGGTAGAATAAATTAACCAAACGGATAGAGCTGGCTGTTCAAACGGTCTGTGATAAATTTCGAAAGGTTTATTGAACGCTTAGAACACTTTTTCAGGACTTTCAAACGGCAAACGAATGGATAACGAACGGTTTAGAATGAAAACATTTCAGAAATAAAGTTTCGGCCCCCTAGGCCCACTTTTTATTCAACAAAAATGGGGGAACCTGGCCACTCTCCTAGATCCACCAATGACTTCAGTAACGTGACTTCAACAACCAATCTTAACATAATTTGCAAGGATGACTAAAATAAGGCAACAGAGGCTTGTACTCTTCAGGTGATTATCAATTTAAAATTTAGGCATATAAAAAAAGATGACCCCCTCAGTCACAGGGTCCAGAGGAGCCCTATTTGATTATTCAACACACTGTTCTCTTCAAATGCCTCACCTTGTTACCCATGAAGCATCCTTGCTTTGTAAGACAAAAATTGCCGAAAAGAAAAAATGTGAATCCTAACCATTATAATACCATTAGTATGCAAAAGAAATAGAATACCATTAATCTCATTAGCAATAATGCTACTACATACCTCTAATAGCATTAGCCTGCAATACCATTATCACAGCATTAGTCCAGCATTAGCCAGTTCCAATTGCACCACCACAATATAAATATAGTCTTTCCACCTGGCCCCTAGTTTACAGCAAACCTCACTTGTACATGCATTTTAAATATTTTATATTTCCAAACCTGACATTCAGGAGGTCTTCTATATTGTGGTCCTCCAGGGTACCCAGGGGCTGGTCCTCCATTGTACACTTCTGGTCTTTCTCTTCCAGGGCCATATTCTGGTGGAGGGGGACCTTATTTAAAGAAAAAGGTTATTTGACTTTAAAGGGGCAGTCTCTTGGCGATTTTCCTATCTTCTTTGTCACAATTTTGATTAATTTATATCCAAGTACCTTGCTCTCACATGAATTGCTTTTATACCACCAAGGGGGCAATATTAAATGAAATTTTCAAAACAAAAACAAGCCAAAATTAGTTTTTAGAGATTCTATCTGAGACACAAGGGCAGTAACTTGAAAATTTCTGCCAGAAGTTTTCAAGTTGGACGCCATTTCCATCCTGGCAATCCCTATCCAGACATACTTATTATAGTTTCTATGTACTGGAATACCCATTTTTATACTACTGAACCATTATTTTTAGGCTTCCATAGATAGAAATCTGTCTTTTGGCTTTTCACAGTGATACTAAAAATTGATGAGACTGCCCCTTTAAGTAAGTATTTGTGAAAAATGACATAGGAATATTAAACCTCACTTATTTTAGAGACTTTTATCAGAGGAAATATGACTAAGCAATTCTAAAACAATAAATCAACTATTAAACAAAGAAAGGAGAGTTGGAACAGGGTACTTCCACGATTAACTTTTAAACCACATGAGAAACATAAGACATGACCTCTTCATAACAAAAAGAACTAACATATTTCCGGATGTATGAGTCAAACCTACTATTTGGCCCTCATAGTTACAATTTGTTCTATTTCTGGTGCAAATATGGGGTGAATATAAGTTGAAACTTTCTAGGAAGGCATGTCTTATTTCTCTTGCAGAGCACTTTCATGGCCAAAGAATAAATTCTAGAAACAGGTTCCCAACAAAAGCAAAATATGGGCATGCAGGTATGAGATGAATTAACCGGAAATTTTAAAATTTTACCCTCAACTTGTCAAAATATGTGTGTTATCAATCATTGCTACTTTTTGGTGGATGTTCCCAAAGCAGTTTGCAATAAAGGAACAAGCAAAAAATCACAAAAGAGTAGAAAGGAGGCATTTGTAAACCAGCCACCATGTTGGTTAACCTTTGTAACCAGTGTGCAACAGCCATAAAATAAAGCCAACCTATTTATGACAGACAATGCTGTCTAAGAAAGGCCGTCGTAAAGAGGGTCAACTGGACACAGTTTTTGGAGAGAAAAGATATAACAGTTGCTACTGACCTGGACCACTGCGTTCCATCCAGGCAGGTTCGTCTGCAAAATTAAGCAATACAGAATTTAACACAAACAAATGCAGTACGCTAACACTATTTCAGCACTAACTACATGTATTGCAAACCTGTCCTTATCACAAACAATAACCTACACTGTAGTCTCCTTGGAGACTGTTTCGCAGTAGTTCACTACTGGCTATTTTACAGTCCCACCACCTTGAACATGCATAATTTCCTCAAGTGGTTCAGCAGTACTTCTGTCCACGTGTCTACCGTAGTTTGAGAATTGTGTGGAAAATGATATGGGTGCACCAGGACAAACAATTAAGCCTGTATGTTCTACTGCCAAACTTGAGTGGCAAATGAACAGCTTCATAACATCTTCATAATTGTGCTGTTTTGAGTGTGTTACTATAATGAACAGCTTAATATGGAAGTATCAACAAGGAAAGAAGGCGCAGTGGTGCAGTGGTTAGCACATTGGACTTCACATCTAAAGGTTGCTGGTTAGCAGCCCAGTCCCTGCCATCATGTTGTTTCCTTAGATGAGAATCTTTACCCCACATTGTCTCTCTCCACCCAGGTGTAATAATGGGTACCAGCGAAATACTGCTGCGGCTAACCCTGCAATGGACAAGCATCCCATCCAGGGGGGAGTAGCAATACTCTCAGTTGTTTCATGCTACAGAAACCAGGTTAAGCTCCAGCCATGTAGACCTTCTTGGCTTGCGTGCGACTTTACCTACCTACCTACCTACCTACCTGCCTACCATCAACAAGGAAATTGAACTGAACTTCTCCATCAGATTCACTGAGACTGACAAGGCTGTTGTAAAATGGGAGCCCAAGAGCCCAGGTGCCAGGGAACTGACAAAGGCACCTAAGTTTAGTTGGGGGCACATAACATTTCATAGCCCACGCTCCTGACTTCCGAGCTTTGCTCTTTAAGGATTTTTTTCTTGGCTCATAGACTGTGCACTGATTACATAATTCATACACTGAGCAGGATGGTAAGGTAACACTTACGTGTGTTGCGCATTACTGGTTTTGGACCATACTGAGGATGGTCTTTTTCTTCCATTTGTTGTGGCATCCTTTCTCCTGAGTTTCCAACACCCAATACTGGGAATTCCCGATTGAAATATGGCATCTCCTGGTGAGAGTAGGTCCTCCCTACAACAACATACACACAATGTTACACCCTTTCACAACCTGAATTCACCTTCATATCTCTCATTTCACTTTTATGAGTACTTAGTAAACTAAAAGAAATACAAAATTCTTTGTCTGGGAATAACGACAACATTTACTACCAGAGGAAAAAACTTGAATTTTCATGTTTTGCACTTAGACTTCCAAAACTCTGTACAGATGCTTTAATGGAAAGAGTTTGATCCAATAAAAATGAAAAAAGTTATTCATTCGGAAATATATCACAAATTGTAAGCAGCAATATTCTCCATGCCATAAAATGCAGCTTAAGAAATTTATTAGGAAATGATGTTTCACTAAAAGCTACTTATGTGAAGGCCTCTGGGCAACATAAAAGATCAGAGTACTCAAGAGATATTTCTAAAAATATGCTTGGTGTTCACTACTCCACTGATGGATGCAGTGGATTCTTTCAGGAATGACTATCAGCAGCATTCTTATGTACATCAGGGGTTTCAATATAATTTGAAATAAGCAGCTGGTTTGAGTAGAGTAACCAACTGTACCAACAAAGGGGTCTGAAAGAACAACAACCACACAAACAATCCCCTCCTGTGAAGTCTAGTGTATTATGCCTTTTTAATGCTTAAATTACATTCAATGCAACTGAAATGTAAAATATAAATTGTGCTTTACTCAGATAGCTGCCTACTATGGTTTGCTTTGTAAGTACTTGCTCAACAACAAACATATTTGTCCAGACACCTGGATAAGAACAGACTTAGCCTAAACCAGAGGCCTGGGAGCTTTACTTTGGTTAGCTCTGGTATTTTATACAATTATTTTTAAAATATTTAGATATTGAAATCCTTGAATATAGTATGTGGCATAATTTCATAAATCTACTAATAATGATAGGGCAGTGGACATCTGCTACAGTGAACAATTCAAGAGATACAGAAAATTGTTTGAGAAAGTAGGAATTTAAGATAGCAAATGGAAGATTAATGTACTTGGAACATGGGTTAAGCTTGTTATTTGAGCCTAGAAGCTGGTGTTCACAATAGTGGATGTCCAGTGCACAAGAATATTCTTAAAACCAGGACTATAACAAGTTCAAATTTCAAAAATCGATAATATCTGGTACCGTATACCTCACTCTACAAACACCATTCTGACACATGTAAATGAGTTGCACTGAATCATGTAATAACCTCCCAGAGCTTCAATCTTTCACATTTATACTTTACGGTACATCCCAGAAGATTGATGCCTAGAAGAAAAATTTTCTTGCGGCTAAAGAAAAATTTTCTTGCCGCTACAATTGCCGTGTAAAGATCCAGTTTCCTTCTCTCGATTGATTACAACAAACACGGAAGCACAACATAAACGTAAGCTAGAAAATTTCATACAACTCAACACGAAAACAATATGCTGGCAAATTGAAGCGCTCCTTCGCCAAACAAAACTAATTACCTCGACATGTTAAAAAGGAGAAAAATATAGCGTCTTCTTACCTGGACCACCAGCCCCGTTTGACGATACATTGCCCCATGTTTTTGCTTGAGATTCTGAATGCTGTTTGGCCGGTTGCGTTTGTGTCTGCCCCGAGTTTTGCGATTGTGGTTGAGGTTGTTGTGGATGAGATGGCGGCGGTATAGGCCGCTGCGGCTGCAATAGTGGCTGCTGAGATGAAGGTACATTTGTCTGCGATGGCGTAGAACTTGACGGTGCTACTTGAGAAGTTGTTGGAGGATTTTCCGAAGGTTTCTCCTTCGCACTGCCCCATCCTCCACCACCACTTGGAACTAAAGAAACTGTAGGATCGTTGCCGGAGTTCTCGCTCTTTAAAGATGGGAGATTCGCAGGTGGTGGTATGCGACGACTTGCACCAACTTTTCCGAGGCTCTGTAGCCCATGGCGAGCGGTCCCTGAAAGTAAAGATTGTGTGGCTTTAGTAAAACGAAAGATTCGTGTTTGACGCTACAAAACACGAATGTACAACGCAGCGACCACCAAACCGGAAGCCGCGTTGAAAGACTCACGAATTGCGACTAATCCAAATCAGAAATTGCTCCAAAAACCAGATCAAGTAAATGACATTATATGCAATGCTACAGGGTATTAAACGCTCGAAATGAAGCTCTAGAAATTACAAAATACAGTAGAAAAGCAAACCTGAAGATGTCTTGGTTTCGACTTTAGTTCCTTTGTATGTTTGGTTCAAGTTGAGTGAAGAATATTTCGTCTTCCCCGCATTTTCCTTTACTTTAAGCCCAAACCTGTCGGACATTCTGGATTGGTAGTCATGAAGATAAGCGGTGAAAAGTACCCAAACTTGCAAATCCCTTCGACGTCAATTTTCTTCCTGCAAACTCAATATGGCGAAGGGCGAGTAGCTTGGTGACGTTTGACGGAGTTATCTCTGCAACTAATATTTATCTCCAGCAAAGAATCTAATGTATGCTTTCTTGAGGTATTCTTTTTTAACTGTAAATTTGACAGAGGCTTCGTAATTGCAAGATTACTTAGGATGGTTTGGATGGAAATCTCAAAGCCAAGATGGTGGAAAAAAGCGACAACGTCAAAGACAGCAGCAAATTAAACTTTTATGCGCTGCGCGTACACGAAGAATTGTGTGCCCGATGACGTAATAGGATTCCGACACGTTACGACTATCGTCGAAGATTGGCGAAGATTGAGCGTTGGATTTCCGTTGCCCGGAAACCGTATTTCAGTGTGCAGAAAGGCATAACTTTTCCTTTACCGTATTTACGTGAGCAAGAAAATGTATTACAGAAATGAAATAAAACTGTCAGCATGTTTTAAGTCTTTTTTGACCCTTTTGGCAAGTTCTTTGTCGTTTAAAGGCGTTGCTAACTTGAGCATTTACCGAAATCTTTTACCGCATCATGACAAAAGTAGATCCGGACAGTTTGAAGAACAAAGCCAAATGTAAAAAAAGCTATTAAATAAATAACGTAGATGAATATTGAACATTTTCACATCTTGTTTACTCAAATTAGATAAGCGTGTAACGCCAAACATAATATATATTTGCAGGTCCATATATTTTGCCGTATTCTGCGCAGGTGCACGGAGGAAGGAAACAAGCAAACGGTATTTGTGACCTCCTTAGCATTAATAACTCTGAAAGACAATAATAGGTTGGGTTTTGAAGGTTACGGCATTTAAGATGCTAGAGGGGACATGCTAGGCGATCTTATACTTAGCGACACACTATAAACGCTTGGCGCGGTGAATCGTCACGAAAATCGCCAGGTTTACCCACTGCCGCGACAGCTATTTGCCAGCGATTTTAACGCCTCGACGAGCGATCGAAAATCGCCGATATCTATTAAATTGCCTAGTGCGAAAGTTTTTTAGTGCGTCCGCTCACGCGAAAATCGCTCGCAAGAATCGCCGTGCCGGCAGCGGGCACACCTTGGCGTCTCTGGCTCCTCCACAGAGCCGGGCCTCCTGCAGCCTTGACTGCACGCTTCGGCAAAAACGCGCGGACGCCGGGTAGACACATGGTAGAGGGAGAAGTAAAGCGCGCGGGGAACGCTCTCGTTTTTCTTTCCCAGTTGTTTGCTAATAGGAACCCCTGCGGAGGAGAGCGCCTTGGCCGATCTTTGTTTATGTCGACAGTCTTTGATCTCCGCATGATCATAAATTATCGAAAATTTTATAGTTAGCTTGGAAACGAAAAAAAAAATTGAAAGAGACTACGAGGGGAGAATGTTGGAAATTGAAGGAGATATTCGTTTTTGAAAAAGGTCAAACTGACAGACCTTTGTATGGGTGCCACCCAGCCATACAAATGTCTGTAAATGTTGTTAAGTTTGAAAGTATCGTTTGAAACCGGTTTCCATGCAAGCATTACATGTAACAAGCTTGTAGGTAACAGCCAAAATCTACTCAGTTGAAATCAGCAGCTTTTTTAAGCGAAACTCTAGATAACAATTTCGCACAATAAGTTTCATTTTGCAATTGCAAAAGAGACTCCAACCTTTTTTAAAACTGAAGTTCAGTTCCCAATGTAGAGTCTTCGCAGCCGTCATTTTTTGAGCTTGTTTGGTTTGTCACACAACACTCCTCCCCTACTATACTTGTACAACCCCGCTATAACGACAACAAATGAAAGTGCCAAAACCCTTTTATAAGGAATTTGTGCAGAAAAGGACCAAAATCTTCAGTGCAACAGGGTTTGGCTGATAATAATTTTGCCTTAAAAGTGTAATTGTGCAATTACTTTCCGGATTTGAACCATGAAATTAAAATCGTCATTTACAGCTGGTGTAGTGCTCATGAAAGCACATTGCTTTGCCTGCTATTTTTGAGTTCAATTACTGTCATAGGCTGGTAGGCTGCTTTCCCACGGGATTCCCGCGGGTCATCCCACTAGTTTATAACTACAAAAGACAAGTCAATTATCAAACAGGTGACGATGCCCTGATTTATTTTTCCTTCATCAATGATTTAATAAATCTGTCTGTAGAAATAATTAAGTGAACACCTGCAAGAAAATGGAATATTTAGCCGTGAAAGTCAAGTACTACCTTTAGGTCACTGGTCACTATTATTAGCGGCGGTTTAATTTAGCAATTTTTCCCTCTGATTGGAGATATATTTAGCGAATATTTAAAACTCTCTTTGATTTCTTTTTAACCTAGAAATTTCAGAGGCAGTGCGCAGTATTGCCTGAGCCCTGTTCGCTGGGTATGCTGGGTACTGAGGACTGAGAACCAGGACAACCATTGGTCTGGCCACAATTATCAGGTGACGTAGCCGTTTGTTGACTACAACAAGGAAAATCAGTCTCCGGCAAAGTTGAGGGATTAATCGCCTCAACTCGGCTCGATGTCCCCATGGTTGGTTAGGGATGAAGAGGTCGACTAATGCGACTTGTACTTGGCTGGATAAATTGATGCTTGTTCCCTTGCGTGCGCCTCTCGCGCTTAAGATACGCGTGGGATAAGTATCCCGGATGACCGGAAAATCCCTCTGCCGGAAATTGGGACAAGAATAATCAAGCAGCCTAAATGCATTTATCTTGAGAATAAATTTCCTTCATTTTCGCGTTTTAGGCGCTTTTTTGGCATTTTTTAGCAATTTTCGTCACTTCTTTAACAAATATTAAATTTACCAATCATGAACGATTTCTTAGAGGTCGCTACTGATTCGCTACCAGTCGCTGAGAATTTAAGGTCGCTT
Source organism: Siderastrea siderea (assembly GCA_964030785.1). Classification (NCBI taxonomy): domain Eukaryota; kingdom Metazoa; phylum Cnidaria; class Anthozoa; order Scleractinia; family Rhizangiidae; genus Siderastrea; species Siderastrea siderea. The sequence continues at coordinate 63,491,887 of OZ034966.1, read as the reverse complement.
ATTCGAAAAGAAGAATAAGTCCAAAGAGGCACCATTTAGTCAACAGTTTACCAATCGTTCTCCAAAAGTGTTGTAGAACCGGTAGTTTTTAAACTTAAAGAGACGTTGTTATGAACAGAAAACTTGATTATCCTCAGTGAAATAATTCGATCAGATGGTTATCTAAACCATGCCGGATAGTAAAAGGTCTTGGGGCTTCGCGCTCGCCTCGTGTTGACCTCGCGAAGTCGCAAGAGTCCTTACCAATGTATATATACGAAATGGAAACATTAGAACGCATCCTTAGCATGTTATTATAGCTTAAGTCTGTTGGGCTAGTCTTATAATGGACACCTTGTCTCTTTTTTCTCTTAACATTGTCTGTGGTGTCTATAGAGCAGTAAGGTCGACTAAACAGTAACAAGTAGGTGGGTCACACTGAAAACGTTACATCTAGGTCCTCGTAATGGACCCGGTTTGTTCAAAGACTGAAGAAGGTAGTTGCACACAAGCCAAAGGCCCAAATGAGCCGGAGCTTAACCCGGTTTCTGTAGCGTGAAGCGACTGAGAGCATTGCTACTCCCCCCTGGATGGGAGGCTAGTCCATCGCAGGATTACCCCCAGCAGTGTGTCGTCGGTACCCATTTGTGCACCTGGGTGGAGAGATATAATGCGGGGTAAAGTTTCTTGTCTAAGGAAACAACACAATGGCAAAGCGTTGAACCACTGACCTTCAGATCTGAAGTCCAACGCCCTAACCACTACACCACCGCGCCCCGAAGACTAAAGAAGAGTGAACATATTTGTGTAATGCATAAATCCCTACTTTAAGTGCAGCGGTGCAGCGGTGAGGTCTACGAAACAATTTAGTGTAGGAGGCGCCACACTCGATAATTAACATCCAGGTCCCCGTTTGTTCGAAGATTACAAGAGAATAAATGTATATGCAATGCATAAATCCCCAATTACCAACAGATAAAAGTTTATCAATTGAGAGAACATGCTCCGGCTCAGTTGAAATCTATTCAGTCCAAATCTATATACTTCAATTGCGAACTTTGACCGGCTTCTATTCCAGCACAATAGTGGGTCGAGACCCCGAGTGGGAATCCGCAGTAAAAACAGCTTAGCCAAAAGACGCCGTGGTCTCCAGGACCTTTCCACTAAGGGCCTCAGGGTTCCAAATAATTTCCGACGAGTCTCCGGACACGATGACCGGCCAAGTTCATTTTAGCTCGGTCACGTACCGTTTCTGACCGGTCAAACTTATAAGATAAATACCTCTTTAAACAGAAGTACACTAACAGTAAAGTCCTTTTAGATATTCGAGGGCATCACTTCACACAAGAAGACTTCGATTACATCACTCGGGAACATTACGATGCACTGGATAGAATCAAAGAAGTTGACCATTACCAGCATATGATTATTTGCATGCTGCGCGGGTTTCCGTGACGTGACGTATGCGCACATGTTTAGATTATTTTTGTAACACGTTCCATGGTGGATGTAAATCACAACGGAACCAGTTGTTGTTTGAATGATTTTCATTTCGTGTTAACTCTATAGGCCAATAATAGCTGGCAAACGTTAAAATGTTTGTCCATTCAGGTTCACGTATGTTTGTCATTGTATAACCTTTTATGTTCATATTACGCACGCAACAGATAAACACGTCGGAAACTTGCGAAGAGTGGAATAGTTTTTGGTTTTACTTTAGTACAGGTCCTTTGCATTATACTTTGATTATATTTATTCTGGGCTGAGGAATTACTTTATATCAAGGAGAAATGCAAAACTTGAAAATTAACTAATAAAAGTGAATTTTGTGACCGGAAGTGCTGAACCCCGATGTCTGGTCTGTTTCAGTGCGTGAATTGTAACAACGGTTCTAATTGCATTTCACCCAGGATTTCAGATCAAAGTTCCGCAAAACACAGCGACTCGCTACATAACGATAACAATTGAAACAACTGAAGAGCATGAAAATTTTAATATATAATTTATTTCATTTTCAATACGATCGAATGTGACCGGACAACATGACCGGCAAGACGAAAGGTTGACCGGTCAACTCTCCAATCAGTCCGGACATTGTCCGTTGACCGTCCGTTATTTCGAGCCCTGGGCCTGTTCACATGGAGGTGGGGGACCCCGGGGAGGTGAGGTACCCCGCCTAACCGTGGTCAAAAAAAGCTAGCCTTCACATGCAATCCCGGGGCACTGGGGTGAGGTTTAAAATGCGTTTCTTATAGTTCTCATATTCCTCACTGTTCTTTTCGTTCAAGGGCTTTTCAGGCTGAGTGGTGCTTTTATACCCAAATTCAACGAAGTAATCAATCGCTAAGCATCGGCGTATCTCTGTGTGCATCGCCGACAGGTTCATTAAAGTCGCATTTAACTTTGTATTCTTCAAGATGTTTCAGTAGTTCAGCTTCATTATCGGACTCCACGCTCAAATTATCGCTGGCACCGTCAACTTCTTCATTATTTTCTTCGCTAAAACTGTTTTTCTCGACGTTTTGAAGATGAAATCGTCGGAAAAGCTCGCGCCAGGCTTGTAGTAGTTGGCAGCCATGTTGATAAATGCCCGGATGGACAGCACCCTAACTAGGCGGGTTACCCCACCTTCCGGTTCTGCTTTCACATGGAGAAAACTCACCCAGCTAAGCGGGTTTCCCGGCCCGGGTGACCGGGCAACCCGCCTCGGTGGGGTACCCCACCTCTCATGTGGACGCGATCAGGAAAAAAGAGAGATTGTATGGGAAGATTGGCTACCCCACCGAGGCGGGGTACCTCACCTTCCCGGGGTCCCCCACCTCCATGTGAACCGGCCCTAAATCCGCCACTTGTAAATGGAACAAACTTTGACTTGGTTGTTCTGGACGCCGCAATAAATCTCCATCTTGGATGGGGATTAAATCAATATTTGCTACCCCAGGAAGCTGTTTGTTTTACCACGTGTTGTCGCGATTAAAAAAAGGGAAAAACACACTCCTTGCTGTTCCTTGTCCGATTGGTATTCCCCTATATTCTGCTTAGAATAATTTACAAGCGGCTGTTATGAAAAAAAGTAATTCCTTTTGGTTCAAATGTTTCAAAATAACCATTTTCGTGTGGTATTGTATTTGGTGTGGCATTTGGTGTAGCTTTTGAAATTGTTCCGGCAAATTTGCTTAAACTGTTAGTAGTGCCATTCAACCACAGGCATCGAGCTCTGAATCGCGTAATCTTACAATGCAGTGTAATTTAAAAGAGTTAAAGGGGCTATGTTACGAAGATTTTCACGTTTGTGGAGTGAAAAATGTGCTGAAATTCAATCTTATTGCCTTTTCTCGTACACATTGTGCTCCTAGCACATCAAGAGAGAAATCGAATGATTTTCTTAAAGGGAGAACAACTACAGTCAGATTCGATTTTTCCACGAAAAAGGGAGAAATTTGAAAACATTCGCCTATTTTTTTTTTCGACTGGTTGCATTCCATTTCCATCCCAGCAATCCGAAGCCAGACACACCTAATTATAGTTTCAGAGAACTAGTAGAGTAATTTTAAAAAACGAAACTGAACCGGTATTTTTGTGTTTCCTCTGATTACAAGCTTGTCTTCGTGTGTGTATGTCCTCTACATTTGTGTAGCTTTTGGGACGTTGTCTGCTGTGTGTGTCTGTGTGTGGTATGTAGACTAAACGAATGACTCAGTCATAATATTATCGCTGCAGTAAAGCTTAAATTTCAGCAAAGGTTTGGTAAATCTTTCGACTCTGTCACTATAGTTACATTTCAGTCTACTGTACTTGTTGGAGAAAGCACTTTAGCTCAGAGAAGTTACAGGGCAATACTGTATTTTCGAACAAGTAACTTATGGGACCTGGAACTTAACCTGGCCGTAAAGCAGCCTTGAACTGCCGGTCCCGAGTCATCAGTCGAAACCCTCATGCAGAGGTTTTCACAACGTGAACAAGAGGTAACACTAATTACGGCCTCTCCAGTGAGGCAGGCTTTTATGCTGACGTATTAGTCTAAAGTAGAGTAATGGATTTCCGGCGCCTTTTTGGTATAAAAGATATTGTATTACTGCAGCTTGTATTACTGGTGATTTTTATAGAGAAATGTCATGTTCGCAATCTGTTTTTGCGGCGTTGACGTACAACTACCTGTGTGTTCCAACTGACGAGTTTATTTTTTAGGATTTTCTGCAAATTTTCGGTGAACTTTGATTACTATTCTCTTGATATTTAGGCTGGTGATTAAGATGGTCCTAACGCACATGAAGGTGAAGATCTTTGTCCGTTTTTGTTTCAGCAAGAAAATCGGCGGGGGATGGTAATAGAATTACTTTCGAGAGAAAAAACAACAACCAAGTAAAATTATTCAGGTTGGTAGACCAAAACTTTAGAGAGGTTACTACGCTTTATCGTTCATGCATCTGTTTTTGGGTCTAGTACGAGTTCAGCAAAGAAAACGAAGGCAAGACTAGACAAAGTACCTTATAGGATGGGGATTTGCAGCTATATGTAGGTACATGGGTACTTCCAATTTTCTTTTGGTCAGGTCAATTAATGAAGGAAAGTTGACCAGTCCGGCATTGGCTAACTCAGTTTTTGAATCGTAAAACTCGGCGACAGCGTAGTTGGGTGTTATCAGCACATATTTGTAGACAAAAAACGGCAACCACTTTTGGCGAGCAAGCACTTATAATGTTCCGAGTAAGCACAGTTTTTCAAGTCGATTACATGTGTTTACATGCATGTGTTACGTTAACCTCACATGCTCCTATCTGACCTAACCTATTCCTAACCGGAATTTGGACCTTATGATAATTTTGCAAATTCAATTTTTTGCTCCAGTAAACAGATCTAGAGCCTCTGTGGTCACCTATTTTCTACATAACAATATCATTTGTTTTCCTCTAACACTCAAATCGACAAAATGACACAAACGTGAGCTAAAAACGTATACTTTGATTTACGTAGGTTTTTTTATCGAAAAAGATAACAGTTTTAAGCTAAGGAAGGGAGTAAAATTTTGCTGGCAATAATTCGGTTTAGAACGAAGAACTCTAAAGGTGTCAGACCGAGCAAACGAACTTGGATTCTCAGCTGAAATCATCTTCCTAACTTGAAGTAGTCCCAATAAATGTATGAATCGACTGAGACCTTTACCGTTCCCAGAACTAGTAAACGTCCCTCAGGCATTTCGGTAAATCCCAGGCCAAAATGTAAGCTTACACAAGCACTAAAATGAGGATACTCTTGAGTTAAAGCATGCCGAAAAAAAAACACAGAACTGGAATGAAGCTGTCAAAAGAGGCAGGCCTCTCCAAAAAATGCTAAAGAATTTGATTGGTTTGTTTTGTCTGGTTACTTTCTATTCTTGCCTGTGATTTTCCTAACGTTTGGTGTAACTCGGCTAGTTGTCAAAATAAGGTTAGTGGTATGCTAGATTCTGACATGTTGTTTGTTGTTACCATTTCCTTTTAATAACTCTCAAGCTTGATAGTTTTTGTCCTTACGATTCTCCCATAAACTAGGCTCGATTTCCAGCCGATTCGTACCGCACTCACTCAACGCTGGAAATCGAGCCCACGCATCCCCGTAAATGTGTTTTATAAACAAACATCATGATCACCGCACCGCTGACAAGGAGAAAAGAGGGCTCTGCGTGGATGATAAAATTCTTCAAACAGCGTGGGTTTGCAGGTTGTTTGGTCGGTTTATCTTAACAAAAATGCTAAGCATAATATTAATATTTTACCGAATTATAACCGATTACAACAGAAGCTGAAGGTCCCAAGCCAAGAAGGTAAGAACGAAGTACAGTTTTTCATGTTTGCCTGCAGTGGTAACAGATTTTGTATAGAATCCTTTTGAAAAAGCAAAAATCGACTCCTTTCTAAATTTGTTATTGATTTAGGGAAATCCACAATGGATTAATCTTATATAGGGACATATATTCCAGGCTTACCACTGAAATAACAGTAATAACAACAACAATAATTACGTTAGCTAGGTAAAAATTCTTACTCCTACTACTGTACGTATTCGCAAGCATCTAGGAAGTCTGAGAAAAAAAAAACCGTCCGCAAATCAGGTCACCCCCCCCCCCACCTCCCCTTAAATGACAAAATACAAAAATTGTGCGTAACAACAATTACAACCAACATCACCTACAATTACAAAACAGAAAAGATTACAGTAACAGGTACAATAAATGTGAGAGGTTACACAGAAAATTGTGCCAATTGTTACCGATTGGAACGTTGTTGGAAATATATATGAGCCGTTTAATTTGTCCACACAACTTTTATATTCCTTGAACAAAAATCAAAAATAAAAATAAAAAATAAATCTCATTATTTAGGTGTCGATGTATTTAGCGTGCTAAATGGGGACACGATAAATCGGAGAAAGTGACATTATAAACTGAGCATAAACATTCTAAAAATCCCAGCTACTGGGAGGCTTACCAGTTGGCTATTTACACAGCGTGGCCTAGGATTTGAACACGGGGCTGCCTTGTTACAAATACAGCTTATATAACGCAACCTGGTTAAAATTAAACAGAGTTACATTGCACCCTCAGCATCAGTTCGATTTAACCCTTTCACTCCTAGTGGCGGCTAAGGTAAATATATTCAAGAAAAATCAAAAGCTTGTTACTATTCTTCAAACAGTAACAAGCAACAGTACTTCCAAAGAGATTTCATTTGAATGGTCACACCATGGGATTTCGTCCTCAGACTCAAAACTTAGAACTACATTACATATCTCCATAATCGACTCTGCGGGTGAAAGGGCTAATATTAGCAGTTACTATACGGATTTGAATGCGATCGGACGCAGTTGTATTTCCATCTCTGTTGATCTGTTTCCCCGGGTCTGTTTCACACTCTACTTCAGTCGCATTTAGGTTTCTGGATTGTGTTCGTTACAACGAGCATTTTGGTATACCGGTTTTTTAAATTCTTGGTTATTATGCGATGGCTCTGTTGCATACATTAACAAACTATATATTTTCTGAAAGCTTAATAATTGAAGATTACGAAAACGTATTTAGATAAAGAAAAAAGACAACTGTGTCGAAAATAGAGACTACGTTTTTAAAAAGTACATCGTTCACAAAATCGGTTCCGCTCCAGTCGAGAATGATCTGGAGAGATAGACGAACATCGCGCCGAATTCTTCACACCTTTGTCTCAAAACCGTAACTCGGAATTTTTGTATCTGGCCTGGTTTATTTTCTGCACTCAGTTAAACTTTGAAGTTCGAAGAAACACCTCTCCTCTTTCTTTTAGGGCGACCCTAAAACGAGGAATGGCGGAATGACGGAACGGCGGAACGGCGGAAAATCACCCCAAATCCTAAAACGCGGAATGGCGGAAAATCACCCCAAATCCTAAAACGCAGAATGGCGGAAAATCCTAAAACGCGGAATGGCGGAAAATCCTAAAACGCGGAATGGCGGAAAATCACCCCACATCCTAAAACGCGGAACGGCGGAAAATCACCCATAATCCTAAAACGCGGAACGTTAAAAATTGGAGGAAGCTAATAAATCCCAGAAAGTAACGACCCTCCGAAAGTAATGATGCCTCCGATAGTAGTGACCCCCAAATTGATTCAATGCTTATCATCTACAGATGACCGAAAGAATATAGACGGCAATGGCGTGATTTAAAGACATTGATAAACAAGATATCTGTACACGCATACCCAGAGTTCACCCATTCGTACTGCCAAAAATTCACGGTTTTTATGTAGTGGCATTATTTTCATTATGTTGACTGAAACTCCGAGTAAAGCAGAGTACGTAACGTATTTTAAATTAGGAGTCTATCTTTTTGTCGAGTGTAGAGAGGGACGAGGGTTTCATGTCGAGGGTCGAGGGTACCATGTCGAGGGTAACTTTGTTTTCCCACGAAAAATTAAACCGAATTTAACTAAAATAATTAAATATAATTAAAGGAAAAAAAAAACAATTGATTTCTAAGCTTTGAGCAGCCCGTGTGTTTCATGCTTTCAACGGTGCCGACCACTTTAAAATTATCTTCAGTCTACGATCTTTTTAAATACGTAAAATATAGCCTTCCCCGATAACACAGGAGGCCGCAAATTAACACCGAAAAAAGGCTTTTTCACGAATAAACTCAACCTTCATCTGGGCTCGCGAATGCCCTGAAGGACGCGAAGAACGATTTCTTTCCATTGCTTTCTTTCTACAAAAAGCTGCCATATTTACTTCAGCTTAGCAGCCTAGCATTTCCACGCTTTCTACCGCTGTTTCAAAAATCTGTAGTCTCCTAAATGGATCTACACGACAGTTTTTAAAATACATCAGAAAGCGAATCGAAAGTCAGGCATCGTTCTTCAAAATAAAAGAACAGAAAGGTAATCCTGTTAGATTTTCATTCATTTTTTGCAAGCTAAATAGTTAAAGTATAGTTTTGTTACGTTTTAGCCTATCGTTCGATTCAATCGCTCGATATTTTCCTTTCATATTAATTGAATTACCAAAATTAATCCATTGCTTTTTTAGGCTTAGGTTACGAAACACAAAGCACTGCATATATGGACAGTCGCTGTTAATATTAATTCCCGTTAAAGTTAGTGTTACGTTAATGTTAGCCTAGCATTATTTTTTATGACCTTTTAATGTTTTTTATGATTTATTATTGTAATTTTGGACTTTGTTTTAGTAGACGAAATAAGTCACGACTTATGAAACTGAATAAAAATATCAAAATATATTTTTGATTTTAGAACAAGTATTTAGCATTTTAGTATAAAAATAACAAATCTTGATTAACGACTCGACTGATAAACGATTGAATGACTACAATAAAACAGTTAAATCGTTTATTTTTGACGCTGTGACTTTGAGATTATCCAAGTTACTGAGTAACCAATGTTTATGATAAACAATTAAATAAAAGAGAATCAGGAAGAGAAGTGCAATATCTGAAAATGTCTTCTGTTGTGTTTTACGGTAGTAAACTGTTGAAGGCGGGGGTGAAGTATGGGAATATGAAGTTAGTCACAATTCGCACTGTACAGGTGAGGGCTCGCGGGAAACCTTGCAGCTGAACATTAGCGCCATTTGGCTTAGCCTGACTGTTTTTTCGTCATTCTCGCAAAGTACACGAGCTTGAATAAAGCATATCTCACAAAGCCAATCCCGGCAACTGATGAGACCCATGTGGAGGGTCGAAACCATGGTCTTGCCTGTACATATTGGCATATTTGAACACGCAGTCAATGGAATTGCTGACCGCAACAGGAGGAAAGATATCTAGCTCCTAGACACGAAACTCAGTTTCAAGAGGAGTTAGTCACACATATTTGACTGAAGCCGAGTTCAGCCATCTATTATACGTTGCATAGCTCTAAAGAAGTTACAACTTCAATTTCTTGACGATATGGGTCTATAGATCACACTCCGTGATGCGAAACCCTACATCCTGCAACAGAGTTTAAAGATAATATTAGCCGGGCCCGGCACTACAAACAAAGAAACTCGTCAAGTTGCAGTTAATATTTCGGATCCTTTATTGTCAGAAATTTAAGCACTAAAGGCTGAAAAACCTATCAAGTCCGTAAACGAGCCAAATTCAACAATCTAATATCCCAAGAGCGGCATTAGAAGTCGCTTTACCGACGATCAAAGGTCAAATATTACAAGCAGGCGTAGAGCCGTAGGAGTCCATCATACAAATAGCAGACATGACCTTTATACAGTAACAGTCCTTAAAATGCGACGCCTTAATTTTCACGGCTCTATTCAGTCTCCATTTAAAAATCCTCCAGAGTTAACCCACTACAAAAATACAAGAAGCTAAATTGGTCGAAAGACCGAGTGATCTAAGGCGCGGCTTACAAAGACGTGAAGTAGGAGTCGTGCAGGCCTTCCCACACCTTTTTATATCTAGGATGTGGGGTGATTTTCCGCCATTCCGCGTTTTAGGATTTTCCGCCATTCCGCGTTTTAGGATTTGGGGTGATTTTCCGCCATTCCGCGTTTTAGGATTTGGGGTAATTTTCCGCCGTTCCGCCGTTCCGTCATTCCGCCATTCCGCGTTTTAGGATCGCCCTTCTTTTACGGCTCATAACTTTTGAATGAAAGCAAAAAATAAAATTCGGAGACACCGTTTTGGTGTCAAATTACGTGGCAACATTGCCGCCAAATTTGAGCTAAAATGGCTGAAAACTCGCTGAACGCGAACCTAAAATGTGCGCCCAATTTCTTGAAAAATTAGTTTCGAGAAAAAAGCCAGAATATGACTTGGAAACTTTTTCCGGTCTGAGGAGATTAAAACACCCAGGTGTCAGGATAATTACCTGCGGTTGACAGAGGGGAGGCTCAACTTACCGCCTTACAACAATAGCACAAACATGCCGACAAGAGTGGTGTCAAATTCTGCGAGTTTTTATGTTGGAAAGCGACTTTCGTTGAGTACGAGTGCCGTTCAAAGGGTCTTCAAACGCAATAAACGGAAATTTTAAAGTCATAATATCACGTCGGCTGTAAAATGCCGAAGGCATCATCATTTGAGCTGGGTAAGACTACCCAAGCTGCCGGGACCTGAAAGACGAAAGGAAAGGCGAAATTGAAATCTGCGAAGAGGCCGCCACGTGTTTGGCTCAAGATCTAAGAGAGAACATCCTGTCAGAAATGCGAGCAATTGGGAAAAAAAATAAACTTCTTTATTACTGGAGACAAATTCCGAACTTTCCTGGACATGCCGTCTTTTGCGCCAAGTTGATTCTTTGATACATCTGGCTTTGTAGAAATGTTATGGAATTTGAATGAATGGATTGGTTTTCGCCGTTCGCGTTACGAAAAGCGAGCTGGCAGTCGAAGCTTATCACACTGACAAGTGAGGAGTCAGGAAGCGCAAGTTATTCCTCAACGCTCGATATTTTCTCTCTCTCTCTCTCCTTCACAGATATGATCGAAGCCACTTTGTAAACACACTCGAAATAAGCGGGAACTGCTACGCAATCGATCGCGTGTCAAAACATCGGGGCCCTGTTCTGTCGCAGGCTATTTTCAGCATTGTTGACAGATGACTGTCAACACATGATTAGCGAAAATTAATGCCACAAATCTTTTTTCGTCCATAACTTTGCGTAGAAACAATCTTTTTTTCTGAAACTTTTTGTAAAAGAGAGGTTTGAATAATATCTATCTGAAAATGGCCGAAGTGTATTTTTCGAAAACATGGTCAATTTTGGGGTACCATGATACCTTAATTAACTCTTGGCCGGGCTAGCCTGTGAAAAGGCTCCGCGGTGAGGAAAAAGCGCGAATAATAATTGTGGCGAGCGGAGCGAGCCGATTATTATTCGCGCTTTTTCCCCACCGCGGAGCCTGTTCACAGGCTCGGCCGGGCAGGAGAATACCGTTCGTTATGCCAGGATGGGATTACATCGGGATTCCACTGTGCCCCGACTGTGTCCCTAAGTTCGCATATGGTATTGATCCCTGGTTCAGGCAAGAAGGCAAAAGATTGAAAAACATTACTTATGGTTCTTGGTTCGTTATAAGTTTTCACTTGAAATAGGTAAACGCTTTGCCTTTTCCTCAAAAGGGAGGCAGATGTCAGGGGTCAGTTTTGAACAGAAATGGGTTAAAATAGGACAAGAAAGCTGCTAACATTTAGATCTGTCAAAAGCTAAAAAGTTCGAGTGTCTAGCAATTTTAACCAGTTTCATCTGATCATGAATCAGGTTATACCACTGTTCAAAACACTAATAGTTCCTATTTTAGGAAAATATTTTTGGGTGCGTCTAGACGATTCTTAAAGGTCAAGAAGCGAAACTAATGACCGATTTTCGTGGGGACGAAAGAAATCAATCCCAAAATTAAAACCGACTGACCAAGATCAAAACAAGAAAGTTTGGCAAATTTCTCCAAATTTCAATCTGGGAAATATCGAGAAATGTATTACCAAACCTATGTAACATTTAAAGCTTATCAAAGGTGGCAACATATAATAAAGAAATAAAGCCGGATTTCACCACTCCTCCCTTTCTTGATCTCCCGATCATCAGTTAATACTGATATCGTATTCACCTCACGAAACTGGCCCAACCGGATTTCCTTTCGATTTCAGCAGCTTAAGGGTTCCTGATTTCAGCCATGTTTGTTGTTTGCAGATGCTGTGTGCATTTTTTCTGCTTGGACCGTAGCCTTTCCGCTAGCATCAAGAGTCAATTTTAGATTCAGGTAAGGCAGTTTCCGCTGCGCTAGATAGGGCGCTGTAAACAAAATAATTTTGCTCGAGAAATTTTCACTCGATTTCGAGTCGTGTGTATTATTTGTTGATCTATCCGACCATTGGCTTTGAAACATGACCACTGAGATGCCATCCTAAAGTGCCAGAAGCCATGAAAGTGTGAAATTTAAATGAAAGCGCTTTATCTTAGGCTTTGGCCATTTTTCAGTTTTTCAAGTGTTGAATTTTGGTTTCTTTGTTAAGGATTTCAATAATTTTGTAGGAATGTATTAGAAGAGTACTGGATTACCCATTTCCGACGCAGTGCCAACATCTTACCCACAAAAGCGTCTTTCTTGAGTAGTGTAAGGGGTTACGATGTTATCGTGAGACAAATCTCTGATAACTCCTTTTAGGGGCCTTTCAAGTCACGAAGTGCAAGATAAACCGGAACCCCGATATATTCTCATTCAGCCCGGCCAAAGTTAAAGTAAGCTGTGTGGAACAAACCTCCGATAAAACAAACCACCGGTAGAAAGAAATCCCCGTCACAACGATATACAATTCAGAAGCTCAAACTTAAAGGGGCTATGTCATAGGTATTTTTGTCGCCTTGGTGTCAAACTCCACTTAACCCAAAACTAAAAGCATTTTGTTATCTACAAAATGGTTTTCTGAGAACTCCAAGAAGAAATGAAGTGAATTCTTGAAAGGAGAATAAAATATAATCAGTTTATAATGGTTTTTGCTAGACAACAGGGAAAACTTGAAAAAAAAAAAGCGGCCCGCTTATTTCAAGTTGCAATCCGTTTCCATCCTGACCATCCGTGGCCAAAGGCACTTATTTACAGTTTAAGTGTACTAGTAGAGTTATTTTAAACAGAAATAGACCATTATTTGGGGTTTCCATCATTACAAACATGACTTTTGGCTTGTACCCCGATATATATATATATATATATATATATATATATATATATATATATATATATATAATAATGATCAAAAGTAGAAAGATTTCAATTCATCGTTTTATTGATGAGTGTGGTCGTCCTTTGATCACACGAAACAGCGTTGTCGCAATAAAACGATGAATTGAAATCTTTCTACTTTTGATCATTATTATAACTGTTCCTCTAAGAGTTGAGCGCTCTACAAATTTATTCTATTCAAGTTCAAGAAGTATATATATATATATATGTATATATCTATTACCGAGCTAATTTCATGAGGCGACAGAGGTTAAATGCAAAAGAGATCCTTATTAAGAATCCCCGATATAACGAGCAGTATGTTTTTTCAAAACAATTATGAAGAAAGAATCCCCAGCGAAGAATTAATGATTTCTCTGGAAGGTAATTCCTTGGAGGTTTTGGCGGGGGAGGGTGGCCACCCAGTTCTCCAAACCCCGACCCTATTTCAGAGCAAAAGGGAGAGAAGAAAATAAGAAAAACAAAGATAATACACGAAACCAAATCCAATGAGTGATCATTCAAATAAGCTCATGAACAATAGTTTCCTGTGGTAAAGTACGACCGAATGTTCTAGAACAATCGCCACATACGGTACTCTAGTACTTCCGTTACCGTTAACCTTGGAATTGGATCAACAGCCTCTCTGTAGATTTTCGATGTAATGATACGTGTCAGACAAAGACGTCAATGTTGTGGTCAGTGGTCAGAGTACTCCGACCCATAAAATGCTTCTGACACGAACAGATTTAATTCCCAGGAAAGTCAAACTTCGTACCTCGATTACCGGAACGTTTCGATTATCCATACCTTTGAAAATGAAATTGAAATGGTTTTTAATACACATCATTGCATTAGATAAAGGTATCTGCAACTTACACTTCTTATAAGGGGAATAAGTTGAAACGAGATGAGGAAAAACGAAGCCCACCGAGCATGCAACTATTTTGGCCATCGATAGAAAAAAAAATTTCCAAAATAACCACGTATGATTGCTCGCCTTCGATAATGTGTTAATATTCCTATCTTGATAATGAATCAAGTAAATATAACGTTCATAACTCCCAACGAGATTCCATGTAGCATCTGTGGTTCGATTCCTGTCAAGGAGTCAGCAATAGTTTCTTTGTAGTGGTATGTTCATGACAAACCGAATAGAGTTTATTTATATAACATGCTGTTGTGTTTTAGGTAGAGATGGGAGAAAGGAGTTGAGTGTTCTACCACACCACTAGCCTACGCGTAGCCGTACCCTCCGGCTACTCGTAGGCTACCACACCACGATTACGCGCAACAGAGCAGTGTCGGGATTTGACACACCTTGCAACGACTGTGTGGACTTTAAATATCATATCACAAGGAAAATGTTCCGAGGCCTTTCAGATTTGTCCATAATTCTGCATAAGGTCTGCAGCTGCCCTTTAAATTGAAGGTTCCAACGCAATCATTGTTAACCTTGGAAAGATTCCAGACGTTCAAACTTCGTCTACCGCTGATCAGTCAGACTTGTAATCTAAGAGAGCTACTTATAACTGTTTCACTGAGACTGGAAACTTTATAGCTTGAATGACTACAGAATGATTCCGTGCTGCAGTTCGTTTTCGTGTAGTATTTATATGAAATGAGAATGAAAACTTAGTTGCCTGCCTTTTAAAGAGTGATGCAAGAGTTGAGAATTGTCCGAATAGGCTAAATGTTTTCTTTTTATCTATCAGGAGATCATTGACCGGCGCAGAAAATGACAAAAGATTGGGAGTCTGAGAAAAGCATCTTCCATCCAGATGAGACTGCGGACGAACTGGAGACAGGGAAATTAAACGTGAAGAAAAAATTGCGGCAGCCAGACACGCGCTGGGCTTGGATCATGTGTGTAGCTGGAACAGTTTGTAACATAGTCGTGTTAGGATGTGCATACTGCTTCGGTATTATATTTCCTTCACTTCTTGACGAGTTTAAAAAAGGAAAATCCAGTACTGGTGAGTGATCAATTTCTTAAATGTTGTCCCGTACGATCCAACCACTGACCGACGAAATCGTAGGCTCTAGGTATAGAGATGATATTTGAGATACACCATACTTTTAATTAGACCTCATATAAATATCATTGAGAACACGAAGAAACAGACGTGGGAGGTTTTAGCGAGCGCGAACACAAATAGTTGAGGCTAGGGCGAAGGGGAGAGAAAACTGTTTTCTTGCTCTCCCGTCATAATAGAAACACCAAGCACAGACCAGTTCAATTTTTCCTTTGTTGGATTGTTTCTGATCCTCACCAAAGGCTAAAGATTCACAGATTCACAGCGGTTAAACGTAGAGACTAACGTCACTTCCGGTTTTTGACAACCCTGAAATTTGAATCAATTTAAGGACGGTGCCTCCTAATAGAAAAAGCAGATCTTAGCAAGGGTATTGGAATCCAAAAAGAAAAATGTGGGTAACCACGCATTTTTCAGAGATATTAAGCAACCATAATTTTAAAAAAGCGTTGAAATACAAAGAATGTATGGCAATTTCTTTCCAAATTTAAGCTCAATTATCTCTAAAAAAATGCGTGGTTACCCCCAATTTTCTTTTTGGATTCTGATAGCCCTTGCTAAGATCAGCTTCTTCACGGTGCAAAACAAATGCCTCGACAGACCAATTTCACGCCTATAAAGCTTATGGACGACAGTTACTTCGTTTTGGACGCATATTCAACGTAAAAAAAAATTAAAAAGGAAGGAGTCAAGGTTTGCAGTTAAACTGAAAGTTTTCGTATTTGTCTCTAACAGTAAAAAAAATTTCATTCTCCAAAATGTCAAAATAACGAAATTTTTTAGCAATTGGACTGACTCTTAAAGTGTGGTCTCAAAGCAGAAAACTTCCACTGCATGTTTTTATGCTTGTTAATGACAAACTTTCATTAATAACTACGCTTCTGTAGTTTTACTTTTTATTTTCCGTGTTTATCTACACTGTAACACTTAACTGTGGTTTCTCATAGGGCAGTTAATGTTAAGATTTTGGGCTTTACAACAGTTGAAGTAAAAATATCGTGCTAATCTAGGCCCTCCTGGAAAACTCTTGTTTTGGTGTCTAAGGGCTTAACGTCATGGATGTGATGGCATCTAAAAGTGATGAGAGAAGAAGAAGATAGACCGTTTATCAAAAAAAAAAAATACAGTTTGCAGTCAAGTGACTGCAGTTTAGCTGGTGATGAAGAGGAAACATTCAATGTCCCGATTACTGTCCGCTGCTCACGAATGGGAATTAAAGCACAGACGTCCTTGAACCATGGATGGTACTCGGAAGTTGCAAGTTTCCCTTTTGACGCATTTTATCGTCGTCAACTCCTCATCAGCAAGCCACCGGACACCAAAACAAGAGTTTTTCAGCATTTTGTGTGGAGCCCAAACAAGAAACAGCGTGGAATAGACTAGGCTAGACTAGGAGCATTACCCTTTCCAAATCCAAGTCCAAGAGTCAATCTCTTTCTCTGACAGGCACAACAAGAGTCCTTCAACAATCCCTTTCTCTTTCAGCATGGGTCGGCTCAATGGCGATGGCAGCCCCCGGTCTCTTTGGTCCTGTATCCGGAAGGCTAACCGACCATTTCGGCGCCCGCATTATGGTGATCTGCGGTGCGCTGTTGTGTGGTGCTGGTCTTCTCTTCACGTCTCTAGTTCCCAGTCTTTATCTGATGTTTCTGACGTATGGAGGAATCTACGGGTGTGGTTCTAGCTTTGTTTACATCGCCCTGTACGCGATCGTACCCCGGTATTTTGTCAAACATCGCTCATTGGCTACCGGGATGATAACAATGAGTGTTGGAGCTGGTTTAGTGGTGATGAGCCCCGTATGCCAGGAACTGCTAACAGCATTTGGTTGGAGGGGGGCTTTTAGAGGACTGGGTTGCATCGTATTTATCGTTTTCTTTCTCGGATTGACCCTGGACCCTAACGTGGCGAGTGAGGAAACCGAAGAATCACGCGAAGACAGTAAAAGGTCCCAGGCCCCGCAGACGAGAGGAATTCTAGATTTTTCAATGTGGAAAAATAACACTTTTGTTGGCCTTACTATCTCGGGCTTTTTTATCTACACTGGACACTCTATACCACCGCTTCATTTTGTAAGTATTACATTGTGATTAACCCCTTGCCGCTTAGAGTGTTTAGGCACAAAGTTTTCAAGTTTTCAAGAATCACCTTTCGCGCATAACAAACGTTTATTTTTACTTACGCAAGAGACGATTCACTTAGACATAAGCATGTTATAGGAACTCTAATGTTGCCTTTGTCTTTTTTAGGCTCGTTATTGTGAGGAGCTTGGTGTCGCCAAGGACTTGGTGGTCTGGCTTTATTCGTGCATTGGACTGACTTCTCTGGTGGCCAGGTTACCCGGGTCTAAGCTTTGTGACGTCATTAGTCCTCAAAGAGTTTACATCATATTTGTAATGTTCAGTGCAGTGTCTTCTATGCTGTTACCCTTGGCAACTAACTGGATTCGGCTTCTTTGTTTCGCAATAGTCTATGGTCTTGCTGATGGCTTGATGGCAATTGGAGCCATTCTGTCATGCATACAAACTCTTTCCCCGACACAAAAGGCTCAAGGCTATGGTTTTTATCAGCTTTGGATTTGCATTGCATTTTTATGCGGCCCGCCAATTGGAGGTAAGTTGACTCAGGTCTACCTGAGTAAAGTTTCAGACGTTAAGTTGCACGTGAATACAGGGGTGCATGGGAAGAAGGATTCGCAAGTTTGGAAATGTCAGCTCGCGTACACAGACTTGCGATGTGTGGCCAAACGAATTCGCCAGTACACGCAAGTTAGACGCAATTTGCAAAACAAAATCATTCAATGCAGCCTTGGCTGCCAAACCAGAGGAAAGAATGCTAAGAAGGACCTAAAAGGATAAGATCGCTGGCGTTTGTCGAAACAAACTGTGCTTAAATTCTGATCAAGTATTTTTGCTCACGCACCTGTTGAGAATCTCAGTAACATCTTTCTGTTTATCACTTTAAGGTTTGATAGCAGACAAGACCAGCTCTTATTCCGTTGCCTTCGTTACTGCAGGTGGAATTGAGTTTCTGGGACTCTTTGTTTTTGCAGTATGTTTCTGCTTAAAGAAAGGGGAGTTATCATGGAAAAAGATCGAAATGGACCCTGAAGTTTCCTCCTTAAACGAGCTACTGGTTGTAGAAAAGATGACTGTCTTGTAACTTTGTAGTAAACTGAACTCCTGTAGATTGCCTGTGAATTTTTTCTTAATCCCTGCTCTCCAGAGTGACCCAGAACATTATGCATTTCCCAGAACATTATGCATTTTTCTTTTACAGGACCCCTTTGATAACAGTACGCATGTACTGAAGGGCCATCCTGTTTAAAAATTCGTTATTATTATTATTATTATTATTATTAGTTGTTGATTACATTGTTTGGCATGGTTCCCATTGGGAGAATTAGACGCTTTATAAGCCAGTCCTTGTGAATACCACACCACTTGACGCCGGCCAGTCTACTCGAGGCTACTTTTTACGGCTTTCTGTTAGGGTTCATATGTTTAAAACCTATGTTTCTATTTGTAACAAATACATCGTTTTGATCGACTCCGGTTACATTGTAATTTTCGTTCATGTTATTAGTGCTTATGTTGTAACTTACATTTATCTTATCTCAGTGCTTATCTGTAACTTTAATTCGCTTAAAGGGACTGCGTCACGAGGATTTTGCTATTTTAGGTCAATTCTGTGCTAATTCATTACTTAGTGCCTTTACTCATACACAAAATGCTCCTACAAAACTACGAGGAAGATATTAAATGAACTTTGTCAGGAAGAGCTAACCAAAATGAATTTTTTGGTGATTTTTGAAGACATAGCATCAAAACTTGAAAAAATTGGCCCAATTTTTTCAAGTTTCAATCCATCTCCATCCTTGCCATCGGTAGCAACAGACGACAGGAAACACTTTCAGTGGCGTAAGCGATGGTCTTTAATAACAAAGCTAGACCATTATTTTTGGAATTCAATTGATACGAAGACACTTTTTAGCTTTTTAAAACTGAGATACTAAAAACTGCCGGTACCCTCCATCAGTTGTTGTGTTGTTTGTGTTTATACTTATAATAAAAATATTTCTATTCGGGTAAGCGAAGTGAAAGAGAATACAAAAAAAGTATTTGTCGTATATAGAGACCGGAGCCCTTAAATGTGTCAAAGGTCATCTTGAGATTCAAAACCTGAGGTGGGAAAATGGCTGCAATAAGGAGAATACATCGAAGGATATTGATTTTGTTAACTCAGCTATTTGGGACACTATTTTCAGTTTCATGGAGTTTTATGCTTTGCTATAACTGTGTCATTCAGAAAGAAAATATCGATTTTCTGGTGGCCCATTTTGCTCTAGGACGAAATTTAGTAGCGAAAAGTTTGTCTCTGCCGAGTTACTGGACTCAAGTATATCAGTAGCACTACAGGGATAAATCTCAGCCCGGCTAACCGGTATCCTGGCATCGCGATACCAGTATCCAGCAAACCGGACTAAGGATTTTCCATGTAATCGCGATGGTGATTTTTGATGTTCAGTTTTTACTGACATGCCGAGATCCCTGCAAACCGAGCCAGCCCGGCTATCCATGTCAGCTTGCCTCATGTAATCGGCTCCTACGTAAGTGGGTGAGCAAGTATAAAGACCGATTAATGAAAGAAATTTCTATAATTCTCTTGACCCTTAACGTCCCAGTATCAACATGCATATTCTCCTCAACGGTCTCCATATACATGGTACAAGTTGGGATAACTTGGTTAAAGATCAAGACATTTTATCATTGATTATCGTTTTCTTTATTCTCATGACCCATATGTTTGATTAAAAATTCTCAAACTCATTAATAATTCATGAGCTTATGACCCAATCAGGTTGCATCAATTAGGTCAGGTGCATGAATGTTGATACCCAATGAACATACCGATCAAGACACGTTCGATTAGTTCAAAAACTGATCAAGAAACTTGAATTTTAATCAGTCTTTATGCTAATTACCGCATACATGCGCATATTTCCTGCCTGGCTCATTGATTACAACAACAACACAGCAACATGTTACTTCTTCTCAGACACCGTTACATTGGTTGTGCAGTTTTTGAATTTTCCTTTCTTGAAAACAACATCCTTTACGCGTATCACTTTATCTTTAATCCCAGCATTAAACAGGGAGAAAACACAAGTAACACACATGCTATGAGCAGTTTTGCGATGAAAGCCTGCCGCCACGCGCATTTCAGTTAAAACCTTATTGAAGCTGTTGATACCTACGGGCAGTTTATCGAACGCGAACTTACCAGAACTTTATACCCTCTCTTAACCTCGGCCATTCGACAAAAAATGTTCACAGCCCACTCGTTGCTGTACTTAGTTGAAACTGGAACGCGTCATTCACCGAAACCTTTTCCTCAGAAGGTGTTTTGGGAACGCGAAATCGTCCTGATCCGGACTCGAACTCCACCACCTGCGGTTATGTAAATTTCTTTAAAAAAATTCTTCCTTTACTCACCAGCATCGCCACATATTAAATATTCATTTCATTTACCAATTGAATACCAAACAAACAATCGCCCACTGAGCGCGCCTTTATAACCTACTATTGTTCTCAAACAGTTCTACTTAAACTAATTCCCACACAAGTTTGAGAAGCCATATCAAAAACTCGTGCCTCGTTTTTCATCAGGGGTTCCAAACACCTCGAAACAATAAAGGCACTCCGCCTACGGCGTCGTGCTTTCATCTCTTTCTCGGTGTTTGGAACCCCTGATGAAAAACTCGCACTCGTTTTTGATCCATTACGTAATACTGTAAGAAGAAAATACGTGCTAGTCACTACTGAGGTTTGAAGAGTTAAAGCTACTAAGAGTCTACTGATATACTAGAGTCCAGTAATTCGTCAGAGACAGACTTGGGCGAATGTTTACTGCGTTGCCTGATTCGTCGGGTAAAAGTTCCAACATTGTTGACCAATTAGCCCATATTTGTTATCTAGAAATGTTGGACGGGCGCCTAAACTCCCCAACATTGTTGGCCAAAAGGCCCATATTTGTTCGAAAAGCCATGTTGCACGGGCCGGCTAAACGTTACAATATCGGCTTCTAAGAATATTTTTCTGCAAAATGTTTGATCGAAAACAATGCATTCATCCAACGAAAAAAGTTTGTGCTTTGTCCAACGCCAACCAACATGGGGTGCTAATGATTCTAACGATGTTGCACTATTAAAATGTCGTCCTACTATAAAGAAACATTTAGCCGGGGATTTATAAGTTGCAACATTCGTCAGCATCAAGTCAGGTTCAAGGCCGATTATGCCTCCAACTTGTGTTTCCCAAGAGCGTCCACGGGAATCTGGCGGGATGAGATGATACTATGATAGGTAGACGTGTTTGTGGGAACTAATGTAAGCTGCGGATACTAGTGTGCATTTTTGCTCGTAGCCTAGACGATTCTTGGAGGTCAAAGAGTGAAACAGATGACTGATCTTCGTCGTGACGCCAGAAATCAAATCCACAGTAAAAACCGACCGACAAAGATCAAAACAAGAAAATTCAGGGGGGGAATCTTCCTATGGTCGCTAGCCAAAGAGAAGGAGAAAAACGATGTCAACTTTATCGCGGTAATATTTAGGGAATAAATGAGATAATAAAGTTGTGACGCTGGTAGTGCTTTATGCCACTTTAATCCCCTAAATGAAGATTGCACGATTTCAGCGAATAATCCTCGCCTTTTGATACCTTCCATCCTCCCCTGTCTCCCCCCCCCCCCCAAGTGAATTTAAGAGCGGAAGGACCGGTGTATTATTCACCCAGAGGGCGTCTGCTTAATTAGATATCAGACTTTTCTTGACCCTGAATCACGAAACTGGCCCATCCGGATTTCCTCGTAATTTCAGCCGGTCAAGGGCTCTTAATTTCATTCATTGTTGTTTACAAATGCCGGGTGCTTCTTCTCTGCGTGGACCGTAGCCTTTCCGCTGGTATCAAGCGTCAATTTTAGATTCAGGTAAGGAAGTTTTCGCTGCACTAGTTAGCGCACTGTAAATAAAATAATTTTGCTGAGACATTTTCACTCGAGCTTGGTTCGTGTGAGTTATTCGTTGCTTTGAAAGAGAGATGGGAGATGCAATCCTAAAGTGTGAAACTCAAATGTAAAACGCTCTAGCTTTGGTTCAAACCGTTTTTTAGTTTTACTCGTGGAATGTTGGTTACTTTGTTATTATATGTAAAGGACTACATACCGTCCAATCTAGGAAATAATTGGCTGATAAAAGCTCCGAGGACTGTCAAATTGGACGAGGCCGTAAGCCGTGTCCCGTATGTGGCAGTCAGGGGAATTTTTATACCCGTAAAAAAAAAATTAAAATTACATTTCACATGGGACTACGAGCTGTCCAATTTGGGAAATAATTGGACAATTGCTCGAATGGGATTTTGGGCTAGCAATATAATTAAGGACTTAAATGATGAGGATGTGTTCTAGGAAGAGTACTGGATTATCCATTTCCTCATTTCCGACGCAGTGTCGACATTTTACTCCCAAAAGTGTCTTGTTGAGTAGTATAAGAGGTTTTAATCTTAAAAGAAGTGATCATAAGACAAATTTGGACTATAAGATCTGAAACCCGATATAAAGAGCTCCTTTAATGATAACAAAGTCACCGATATAACGAATTTCAATGACATGGTTCAGCCCGGCCAAAGTTATAGTAAAATGAATGGGATATACTCCGATATAACGAAACCTCCGTTATAAGAGTCAGTTAAAACAATCCGGATGCACTACAGCGACGGGAGGTTCTACGA
Source organism: Siderastrea siderea (assembly GCA_964030785.1). Lineage (NCBI taxonomy): Eukaryota > Metazoa > Cnidaria > Anthozoa > Scleractinia > Rhizangiidae > Siderastrea > Siderastrea siderea. Next base: position 63,468,896 of record OZ034966.1, on the reverse strand, counting down.
CAATCGCGAGATTGTACTCTCGTAATTCCTTCATCTTTTGTCAACAACCTCTTCATTGGTTAATCGATTAAATAGTATGTGTCGGAAAAACCGTCAATATTGGGTATATTTAAAGTAACAAAAATCCAAGAGACCGCTTCAAGGCCGCTTTTGATCGAAGTGCGGTCAGATTATATTAAAACACTGATCACATCTATTGGGATAGGAAAACACCGCATTGACAAGTGACCCTGAAACTCAGCGAGAAATATCGGCCAATAAATCTGCCCTACAGTCATAGTGCCTTGCCATACAATCAGTTTTGTTTAGTTTACACTTCAAGTGACATCTGGCACATGCATCTGTTCCAAAACAAATTTGGCGTCTAAAGTATCAGGACATTTTTAACCGACGAAGTCGAGTTAGAACAGTCGTGTCAAGAGGGTCGACTGGTTTGGTCGGTCAAAATACGTCGTGTAAGGCTCACAAGGTGTGTATTTCGCTATGGCCCACGGGATGGGATGAGGCATTCTGCAGTTATTAGTACACACACACGCACGCACGATAGGACAAGGGTCCACATAAAAAGTATCGTAGGTATAGAAGGCCACTTCCGCCGAACAGTGTTGGTTTTGACCGGACTGAAATATCTGTGCAATACTAGTGAAAGAAAGGAAGGAGGACTGATAGTAACAGGAGGTGAAGTCCTGGGACCAAAGTGTTGCTGAGACATCGTAAGGATAGAATCGTTCTCAGTAAAGGTTATGAAAGGAAAATTCTGGTGTATGTTGTTGTGGTTATGTTTATTACTTGAAAATGTCTAGCTGCCAACGTTAAGAAAGGTTATTGGCAGGTGGGAAATGAATTACGACACGAGGCTGGATCTTCTTGGATAGTATACTATAAGCGGCACAGAAGGATATACCAGTTAGTCTTTTTAATTTTTCTGCTTTACTTTTGATTTTGAACCGATTTGTTCGATTTTAGAGTTCGAGACACTGACTTGCTGACTGTGGAAGAGGAAACCAGATTTAACGATTACGTCATAAGACATGCTTTAACGTGTTTGAGATAAAGCGACTTCGCTTTTTACTAATTTCTCCAGATCGATAATCATGTTTGTATAGTGCCATATTCACAACAGTATATAAATGCTTCGCTTGCAGCTCTTGATAACGGCATGTTCAGTTGTGGACAAAATTTATCTTTAAATTTTAATTTTAATTCAACAAAATATTCAAAGCGATAAGACAGATGAGCTGAGTCATCCGATTTTAAACATTACGTCATTCGGTAACGCAAAAGACAAAATACTGTCACAATTTTCGTCACGCCGGTTAGCACGTTGAGATTCTGACGATGTGTTTGTCTTTATCGATAATCATGTTTTTCTAGTGCCCTCTTCACAACAGTGTATAAATACATTGCTCACAACTCTTGGTAAAAGCATGTTCAGTTGTGGACACATGTATATCAACATTTAATTTGTAGTTTAATTCAACAAAATTAAATATTCAAAGCGATAAGACAGATGAGCTGAGTCATCAGATTTTAAACATAACATCATTCGGTAACGCAAAGGGTAAAATACTGTCACAATTTTTGTTACGCCAGTTAGCACGTTGAACCAAATAAAAACATTTGTCGAGGGTGGAGTGGGTCAAAACGACTGGTAAATGCCTATAATGCGCTTTCTTGTAACCTGTACGATAGAGCATGCCAATGATTTATTTCGTATTTGCATTCACAATTTGGCTTAAGGAGCCCTTGACATGATTAAAGGAAACTGTGCACAAAGCGTGGTTCCCAGGTATGGGGAAAAGTTCAATTCTTTTGGGCTGTTACGGTGCCCATACTGATCAATCGTGAAGATGTGGTTACTTTTATATTGGAAAATTTGTCGCCCATTTTTTGAAATGCGTCTGTTTTGAGAATTTTTGTTCCGGGTTTTGAGGACGACCGACCAAAAGACAGCGAAAAATGATCTTGAGTGAAGAATGCATAGTCTGTGGAGCTATGTTTGGTGAGGAGAGGGTGAATAATTCAGTTGACCTCCTTTCCAGGGTATTGGTCGCCTTTTTAGTTGGTCAAATTTAAGCGTTAGTTACAGTTACACACTTTTACTGCAACTTGCTGTTACAGATGCTTGAATGTTATTGAAGATGCAGTCACGCACGGCTCGCTTGCTTTCTTTTCGAGACGAACTAACACTTCGTCGGTTCTGCACGCATTGCGGGCCTATGTTTAACCGACGAAGTCGAGTTAGAGCAGTCGTGTCAAGAGCGTCGACTGGTTTGGTCGGTCAAAATACGTCGTGTAAGGTTCACAAGGTATGTATTTCGCTATGGCCCACGGGATGGGATGACGGGATGATGGGATGTTGCTGAGACATCGTAAGGATAGAATCGTTCTCAGTAAAGGTTATGAAAGGAAAATTCTGGTGTATGTTGTTGTGGTTATGTTTATTACTTGAAAATGTCTAGCTGCCAACGTTAAGAAAGGTTATTGGCAGGTGGGAAATGAATTACGACACGAGGCTGGATCTTCTTGGATAGTATACTATAAGCGGCACAGAAGGATATACCAGATAGTCTTTTTAACTTTTTTGCTTTACTTTTGATTTTGAACCGATTTGTTCGATTTTAGAGTTCGAGACACTGACTTGCTGACTGCGGAAGAGGAAACCAGATTTAACGATTACGTCATAAGACATGCCTTAACGTGTTTGAGATAAAGCGACGACTTCGCTTTTTACTAATTTCTCCAGATCGATAATCATGTTTGTATAGTGCCATATTCACAAGAGTATATAAATGCTTCGCTTACAACTCTTGATAACGGCATGTTCAGTTGTGGACAAAATTTATCTTTAAATTTTAATTTTAATTCAACAAAATATTCAAAGCGATAAGACAGATGAGCTGAGTCATCCGATTTTAAACATTTCGTCATTCGGTAACGTAAAAGACAAAATACTGTCACAATTTTCGTCACGCCGGTTAGCACGTTGAGATTCTGACGATGTGTTTGTCTTTATCGATAATCATGTTTTTATAGTTCCCTATTCACAACAGTATATAAATACATTGCTCACAACTCTTGGTAAAAGCATGTTCAGTTGTGGACAAATGTATATCAACATTTAATTTTTTAGTTTAAGTTAACAAAACTAAATATTCAAAGCGATAAGACAGATGAGCTGAGTCATCGGATTTTAAACATAACGTCATTCGGCAACGCAAAGGGCAAAATACTGTCACAATTTTCGTTAGCCAGTTAGCACGTTGAACCAAGTAAACACATTTGTCGAGGGTGGAGTGGGTTAAAACGACTGCGCTTTCTTGTAACCTGTACGATAGAGCATAGCAATGATTTATTTCGTATTTGCATTCACAATTTGGCTTAAGGAGCCCTTGACATGATTAAAGGAAACTGTGCACAAAGCGTGGTTCCCAGGTATGGGGAAAAGTTCAATTCTTTTGGGCTGTTACGGTGCCCATACTGATCAATCGTGAAGATGTGGTTACGTTTATATTGGGAAATTTGTCGCCCATTTTCTGAAATGCGTCTGTTTTGAGAATTTTTGTTCCGGGTTTTGAGGACGACCGACCAAAAGACAGCGAAAAATGATCTTGAGTGAAGAATGCATGAGGTCATGGGCGTAGTCTGTGGGGCTAACGTCACGCCGGTTAGCACGTTGAGATTCTGACGATGTGTTTGTCTTTATCGATAATCATGTTTTTATAGTGCCCTATTCACAACAGTGTATAAATACATTGCTCACAACTCTTGGTAAAAGCATGTTCAGTTGTGGACAAATGTATACCAACATTTAATTTTTTAGTTTAATTCAACAAAATTAAATATTCAAAGCGATAAGACAGATGAGCTGAGTCATCAGATTTTAAACATAACGTCATTCGGTAACGCAAAGGGCAAAATACTGTCGCAATTTTCGTTACGCCAGTTAGCACGTTGAACCAAGTAAAAACATTTGTCGAGGGTGGAGTGGGTCAAAACGACTGGTAAATGCCTATAATGCGCTTTCTTGTAACCTGTACGATAGAGCATAGCAACGATTTATTTCGTATTTGCATTCACAATTTGGCTTAAGGAGCCCTTGACATGATTAAAGGAAACTGTGCACAAAGCGTGGTTCCCAGGTATGGGGAAAAGTTCAATTCTTTTGGGGTGTTACGGTGCCCATACTGATCAATCGTGAAGATGTGGTTACTTTTATATTGGGAAATTTGCCGCCCATTTTTTGAAATGCGTCTGTTTTGAGAATTTTTGTTCCGGGTTTTGAGGAAGGCCGACCAAAAGACAGCGAAAAATGATCTTGAGTGAAGAATGCATGAGGTCATGGGCGTAGTCTGTGGGGCTATGTTTGGTGAGGAGAGGGTGAATAATTCAGTTGACCTCCTTTCCAGGGTATCGGTCGCCTTTTCAGTTGGTCAAATTTAAGCGTTAGTTACAGTTACACACTTTTACTGCAACTTGCTGTTACAGATGCTTGAATGTTATTGAAGCTGCAGTCACGCACGGCTCGCTTGCTTTCTTTTCGAGACGAACCAACACTTCGTCGGTTCTGCACGCATTGCGGGCCTATGTTTTTGTGCGTTGTGTGGTACGTGTGCACAGAAGTTCTGTATTCTCCATGAAAAAAGCCGCATACACCCGTCCCAGTTTCAAGGAACTTCGAAAATATTTACCTTCTTCATTTGAGGAAATATATGTTCTCTTAAAAACAAATAATGGCTAAATGACCGGCAGCCGGTCAAGGTTTTCAAAACACTAAATGACCGGCAGTTCTATGTTTTTTCAAAAGCAGAACCGTAAAAGCACCCGGGAAAAATATTCTTTCTTTTTAAATGGAAACCAAATTATTAATACCTCAGATTACACCTACCTGGGAACAATATTTAGCTCGAATGGGAGTTTCACCTCCTCAAAAAAGAGTTTAGTCGAAAAATCTAGACGTTCAGTATTTGCATTCAAAAGGTATATTGAATTCAACAAACTCTCTATATCCAAATGTAATTTCTTATTTAATGCTGTCTTTCTACCCGTTCTTTTATATGGTTCAGAAATATGGGGGGCATATGATAGCCTCAATCTTAACAAATGGGAGAAAGATCCTATCGAACGCTTTCACTCGCAATTTTACAAATCTTATCTTTGCCTTAATAGAAGAGCATCGAATGTCGCAGCAAGAAATGAAACCGGAAGACTCCCTCTCAAACTAACTATTTTCTCTAATACACTCAAGTTTTGGCTTCACTTACTAAACCTTCCGAATTCAAGCGTTGCCAGACAATGCCTTCAAATTTCAACTCAACTGGCAGACTCTGGAAAAAAATGCTTTATGCTCTCCATCTATGATATACTTAAACAATATGGTACCGATTTCTCTACTGATCTTCAAACTATGACTGATACAAAAGGAGATAGATTAAAAACTAAAAAGTGTCAATCCAAAATAATCGAAAACTTTAAAACTGGCTTAGAAAAGCATCAACATGAATTGATTAGATGTAACAAAAAACTGAAATTTTACTCTACTTTTAAAACAGATGTTACTCCCTCTAACTCACTAGAATTAATTACAAATCTTAAACATCGTCGGGCAGTAGCAAAACTTAGAGTAGGCAACCATAACCTACGAATTGAAACTGGTAGACATTCTTATCCTAAACTTCCTGAGCATCTGAGAATCTGTCAAAACTGCAGCTCAAATGAAGTTGAAAACGAAGAACATTTTGTACTTAATTGTAGTAGATATAATACAATTAGAAAATCTCTAATAGACTACATTGTTAGAAATTATTCTGATTTTAATTCTTTAGATGCCAATCAAAAAATTATATTTCTCTTTAGTAATATAGATGCCTTTCTCTGTAAAAAATTAGGTTACTTTATTTATGAAGCTTTTGCACTAAGAAATGAATCGACAATCGCAACAATCGTCAATTAGTTGATCCTATTACTTACCCTTACATATCTTTCGATGTAATACGTATTATTATTATCATTATTTTCCTATACTTTTGCAATACCATTTGTAATTGGGAATGCAAATAAAGTGTGTTGTTGTTGTTGTTGACAAATTTAGGAAAATCGAATAATTTCCGATCTAAACTATGACATTTTGATTAAGATGTGTTAAGCGATTCGGAAGACCTGAATAGTTTTTAAACTCAATCTTTTGTTTGCGCTGGGCATAGAGTACGAAGCGATGTGTTGTGACACTTAAGTTCTGTTCAGTGCTGACTGCCGGTCAAGGTTTTCAAAACACTAAATGGCCGGCAGTCCGATTTGTTTGGCAATTTCGGCTAAATCGACGAACCCATCCGATCCAAAGGATGATATTTTGATTAAGATGTGTTAAGCGATTCGGAAGACTTTTATAGTTTTAAAACTCAACATTTTGTTTACGCTGGGTATAGAATACAGAGCCATGAGTTGCGAAACAATTGCCGGCCAAGGTCGTCAAAACACTAAATGACCGGCAGTCCGATTTGTTTGACAATTTCGGCTAAATCGCCTAACCCATCCGACCCAAAGGATGATATTTTGATTAAGATGTGTTAGGCAATTCGGAAGACTTTTATGGTTTTAAATCTCAACATTTCCCGCCAACAGTCGCGTAAAGTGTCACGAAACACCACAAGCCTCAACCCTTGTTATATCCTGGAGCAGCTACAGATGTAAAAGCGCTCCCTAATTCTTGCTGGGCAAAACGAAAGATAAATGATTTGACTAACGCAGATCCTTTTTTTCTTGATAAAAGTTTTACAAGAATTGTAACGAGAAAATTTTGATTGTCAAACAGTTGTTAATACTTAACCAGAAATGAATGTGTTGCCACGAATTCCCTCTTCCAACACAAAATTTCAAGCGCAAAGTAAGCCAAGGGATCAGTTTCGAAACGAAAGTCTTTCAAATCGCTTAACACATCTTAATCAAAATATCATAGTTTAGGTTGGATAAATTCTTCGATTTTCCTGAATTTGTCAGAAAATATAAAACTGCCGGTCATTTAGTGTTTTGACAACGTTGACCGGCAGTAATGTGTGGAGTTTCGCAACTCACGATCATCGCTTCGTATTCTATGCCCAGCGTAAACTAAAGGTTGAGTTTAAAAACTATTAGGGTCTTCCGAATCGCTTAACACATCTTAATCAAAATATCATCCTTTGGATCGGATGGGTTCGTCGATTTAGCCGAAATTGCCAAACTAATCGGACTGCCGGTCATTTAGTGTTTTGAAAACCTTGACCGGCTGCCGGTCATTTAGCCACAGCGAATAAATAAACAAACAAACAATTTGCTTCCTCAAAGTTTTTTAAAATTTCATATGACAAACCATTAATGTTTACTTCTATAATACACGAAGCTCTAGTTTGATTTTGTCCCTTTCTGTTGAACTAAATTGAATTAGACAGTCTTTTGGTAGTTATTAGGGTCCAGCATTTGCTTCGTCTATTCCCTCGTTTCAGTTGAAGCTCAAAAACTTACTCTTCTCTCGTGTCGTATTTTGATACTAATTATTTATTCCCTCGTTTTTTTGTTGTGTTTGTTGATTGTTTTTTGCTTCCTTCTCTATTTTTAACGCTAGACCCGGTTTTTCGGGGGCCACAGCCGTACCTCTTCTTTGCCACCCTTTTGTAAAGAAGGAGCAAAGCTTTATGGTCTGGGCGTCCTCACCACGGTGTATTTATCTTACAAAATACTGATATATCTAGGGCCAACTGCACTTGACCTTGAAAAGTGGATAACGTAATCTGATCCATACAATGCTCGTGAGATAAAGACATTTTCCTCCTTCATGACAGAGTACAGTCAAACCTCGATTATCCATGCCTCGATTCTCGGGCTAACGTTTCCAGACTTTTCTTTTTGGTCCCGATTTCTTAGTGATTGTGATAGAGTCTTTCTCCCTAACCGGTGACACTTAACGCCCCCATGTGAAAGGGACAGGGATGCTATTCGGAAAATTAGAATTAAACCCCCAAAAAGGAGACCAATCTGGGGGTGACTCAGGCTTTATTTGACCCCTAAAGAAGACCACGCACTAACACAGTATGACGGCGTTATGTAGATATTTTTCTACGCACAACCCTAAGCGATACCTGTATGGGTACAAATGTTGGCTTTCCGTCCTGAACACCCTAAGTGAGACCAAAATCTGCAATTTACACCCATAAGCGAGACGACGAGCATCTTCGTCCCTTTCAATCCACCCCTGGGTTAACGCCCTCGACGTTATTTCTCCTAGCAGGATGCTGGACACACGACACAGCCCAACGAATTTCCACGAAGCTCAGTGGTGTGGTTAGAGCATCCGACCAGGTTGACAGGTTCGGTTCCTGTCGAGGTATTAGGAATGTTTTCTTTGTAGTGGCATGCTCGTGTCAAACCGAATGGAGTTTATTTATAGAACAGCTTAGGCCACCAACCTCGTCCCCAGGGCCTTCTCCTCATTCAAAATTAATGGGGGTCGGAGAAACCCCTGGCCAAGGATGCTAAAATGGCTCCAAATATTCGTGAGGATTTTGTCACGTAGAACACGATGAAATGCCTTCGTTTTGTTTGAACAACTGTTTCAGATTTCAAGAAAACAAACAGGGCTTCCAGACACTGGAAACAACCTCCGAAAACGCCAGTTCATTATGTGTCACGTGACAAAATACTCCACGATTCTTGGAGTATTTCAGCAGTCTTGGCCGGGGGTTTCTCCGACCGCCATTTTGAAGGAGGAGAAGACCCTGGGGTCGAGGTTGCAGGCTGTTATGCCGGTTTTAGGTAGAGATGAGAGAAGAGAAAGAAGTTGATTGTTCTGCGACATCGCGGTTACGTACAACATTCCCGGAACTTGACACCCATTGTCCGCGATATTGTATCGATTGTGTGGACTTTAAACATCAAGACACAGGGAAATTGCTCCGAAAAGCTGGCTTTGTATGACACCTTTCCCTCTTTGTTCATAAATCTGCATAAAGTGTAACGTTCCCTTTGAAATAAAGGTTCCATCACAATCACTATTTAATTTCAAAATATTTTAGATGTTCAATTTTCGGACAAAACTAACTGTTCGAATTATTAAACGTCCGAGCAAATTAATTAGCCGAATATTAAAGCGTCCAAAAGGCTGTAACAGGTGCTCTTCGTGATAAAATAATGAGTCATAGAACATCACATACTTGTAGTACAAAGGCAAGTTTATATGCACATCTGTACGCTGGTCATACTTGCCATATAAGGAGCGGCTTATACAACGATTTTCAGTTGAGTAAGGCACGAGAGAAGTTTGATCACAAAGTTTTAACGTTCAAATTACCGTGTTGTCAAGGACAACTCGCTCTGTTTCCAAGGGAGATTGCATGAATCGCTTTGTTGTATGATGTGACGTGATCGATTCATGCAGTCTCCCTTGGAAACGGAGCAAGCTGCCTTTGACAACATGTTAAAACTTTGTGACCAGACTTCTCTCGTGCCTTACTCAACTGAAAATCGTAGTAACTGTTTCACTAAGGCTGGAGACCTTCTAGCTTGGTTGACTATATAAATGGTTATTGTTAGAGAAAGTTAGAAAGTTAGAATAAATAGATCGGTCATTTACATTCTTATAAGGACTGAGTTACTTTCCTTTGAGTAATGTTAGTGATCCAGAAAATCGTGCAAATGTGGTGAAAACCTTTCCGAAAGCTTCCTTTTTTGTCTGAAACTCTATGTCCGAAAAACGAGAAAGTTATAAGAAGTTATTATGAAGACAGTCCAACTGTGAAGGGTTAGAGCTGTTTTAGACATTTTTCCAAACGCTGTTCCTAAGCAGCGCTTTCTAATAACTAAATGAAAGAAAAACGGATTTAAATCCATGGATTTTAATGATATCTTTCTTGGCTGCTTGCCGGTAAAAATGTTGCAGTATTCTCACAGTGAAGTAGAGTGAATCCTAAAGCCCAGGGACATCCTTGTACCCAGCGCCTACGGTTGGTATGTGAAACCATTTAGAAAAGCCGCGGAGCTCTGGGGACGAGAATGGTTCTCAAGCGCACGAAATCGCCCACCTTTGAAAGAGGGTTGCTAACAACGACTAAATATTTTCTTTCTTTACTACCAGAAGCCCATCGCCGTAGAAAATGGCAAAAGATCGAGCGGCTGAGAGAAGGAGCTTCAATCTCGAAGAGGCTGTGCACGATTTGAAGACAGGGAAATTACACGAGAAGGAGATATTTCGGCAGCCAGACACCTGCTGGGCCTGGATCATGTGTGTAGCAGGAACAGTTTGTAACATAGTGGTGCTAGGATGTGCATACTGCTTCGGTATTATATTTCCTTCACTTCTTGACGAGTTTAAAAAAGGAAAATCCAGTACTGGTGAGTGAGAAGCCTGAGACCGGATTCATAAGAGCCTCCTAAGTGAAAATGAATTCGAAGTATTGAACACATGAGCATTGACGTTCCAAGAGCTCCGTGTTTTGGTTTGCTTGTTTGTTTTATTTTTTATTAGTTTTTTAAATGTTGTCCGGCTGTACGATCCAACCACTGACAACGAAATCGTAGGCTCTAGGTATGAGATGATATTTGAGATACACCATGCTCTTACACCTTCTATTCTCATAATATCATCAAGTACACCTACACGAAGAGTTGAGGTTGGGGAGAAGGAGAGAGAAAAATGTTTTCTTGCACTCCCTTTGTTGGATTGTTTTTGATCCTCACCAAAGGCTGAAAGAAGGCCCAGATTCACAGCTGTCAAACGCACAGAGCAACGTCACTTCCGGTTTTGAAAGCCTTGAAATTTGAAAGCACTATATTTCTCAAAGAAGACGTTTTTTAAACATAAATTGCAGACAGACCAATTTCACCCCGTAAAACTTGTGGACGACAGTTACTTTGTTTTGGACGCACACTCAACGTAAAAGAGCTTTAATTTGTAAGAAAAGGCGTTAAGGTCTGCAGGTTAAACTGAACGTTTTCATATTTGTCTCTAACAGTAAAAATATGTCATTCTCCAAAATGTCAAAATAACGAAATTTTTTGGCAATTGGACTTACCCTTTACAACTACGCTTCTGTAGTTTTGGGCTTTTCAACACTTAAAGTAAAGATATCGGGCTAATCCAGGCCCTCCTGGAAAACTCTTGTTTTGGTGCACAGGGGCTTAACGTTATGGATGTGGTGGCGTCTGCAAAATGTGATGAAAGGGAACAAAAATTAGGCGAGTGGCACACAGGAAAACCAACCCGCGGTATGGCCATTACCTTACGCATGCGCACAGCCATATCACCCGGGCAGTGGCAGCCACGAATGAGTCATGCTGAGCCATGGAAGAGAGCCGAACTAAAAGTCCAGCGTATCATTTGCCCTTTACTGCCAAGGCGAGTGCAAAGCACCGTACACATGTGGTATCTGTTTTGTTTTGATGAAAAGGAAACGTTCAACTTCCCGATTACTGTCCGCTGCTCACGAATGGGAACTAAAGCACAGACGTCCTTGATCCACGGATGGTACTCAGAAGTGGGTGTTTCCATTTTGACGCATTTTATGGCCATCAAGTCCTCATCAGAAAGCCACGGACACCAAAACAAGAGTTTTCCAGCATTTTGTGGGAAGCCCAAACAAGCCAAGATAGAAACAGCGTGGAATGAACTTGGCTTGAGGGACCATTACTCTTTCTAAGTTTAAGTCCAATAGTTAATCTCTTTCTCTGACAGGCAGAGCAACAGTACTTAAACAATCCTTTTCTCTTTCAGCATGGGTCGGCTCAATGGCGATGGCAGCTTGCGGTCTCTTTGGTCCTGTATCTGGAAGGCTAACCAACCATTTCGGCGCCCGCGTTATGGTGATCTGCGGTGCGCTGTTGTGTGCCGCTGGTCTTCTCTTTACGTCTCTAGTTCCCAGTCTTTATCTGATGTTTCTGACGTATGGAGGAATCTACGGGTGTGGTTCTAGCTTTGTTTACATCGCCCTGTTCGAGATCGTACCCCGGTATTTCGTCAAACATCGCTCATTGGCTACCGGGATGATAACAATGAGTGTTGGAGCTGGTTTAGTAGTGATGAGCCCCGTATGCCAGGAACTGCTAGCAGCATTTGGTTGGCGGGGAATGTTTAGAGGACTGGGTTGCATCGTATTTATCGTTTTCTTTCTCGGACTGGCCCTGAATCCTAATGTGGCGAGTGAGGAAACAGAAGAATCACGCGAAGACAGTGAAACGTCCCAGGCCCCGCAGAGGAGGGGAATTCTAGATTTTTCCATGTGGAAAAATAGCACTTTTGTTGGCCTCACAATCGCAAGCTTTTTTATCTATACCGGACACTCTATACCGCCGCTTCATTTTGTAAGTATTACATTGTAATTAACCCTTTGTAGCTATCGAGTGTTTAGGCACAAAGTTTACAAATTTTTAAGAAATTTGCCCTAGTAGTTACAGCGCTATGCACAAAAGTATGACCACTTAACTTTTTAAATTAATTCGCGTGCTTTTGTGATAGACAATCATCCGGATTAGGCTGGATAAAGGTACCTCAAGTCTGGATGATTGAATTAATGAATTAATGAATTAAATTAATGAATTAAATGGTTAAATGGACACTGAGCACATCATAAAACCATATTCAAGCGAGCATTCATATGTGTTTATTTTCAGAGAAAACTGTATCCACAGACTGCTAAAAAAACCCGCGTGTCGACGCGCGCCTGGCGATTTACTTTCGGGCCTGTTTTTGTGTTTCGCAAGGAAACACGGAGTAAACAAAGCCGTTTTAAAGGAGTTATGTCCACTTTCTTGACACCAAACCTTTACAGAGGCGACTCGTTAAACAAAGATGCTTAAAGAAGTCGGGACCACAGAGAAGAGGCATGCTGATAGTCAAAGTTTGAATGTAGGTCCAGGCAAACCAACTCAAGTGAACCTGAAGTGATTCCTGGGAGCCTCGAAGCCTGATTGCATAATCGCTCACACCAAAATACGCAAATTAGAAGTGGTCACCCCTTAGACGTCACGGAGACCGGCATTTGACATCCTGGACGTCAACGTCCCCTTTGCTTAAGGTCCCCATTGTTTTCTCCGCCTAGGTGTATAAATGGGTATCGCCTACAAGATACATTCTTGGAATGAGTAACGCCTCTAATCGCTTTATGCATTTAATTCCTGCAGAATAACCCATTTTGAAGTTTTGTGAGCAGTGCCCTGGCCTTTGACTGCAAGCGGGGTTGGAGTTGATGTTGGTTTGTTACAAAATTTCCCGCTTTTCATATGCATGAGAACAACGTGCAAATCATGTTGTGCTTATGCTTACAACCCTTTGATCAACACATTTACGTATGAAAAGCACTCCAGTCTCTCTTCCACTCAAAGGCCAAAGCCTTGAGCACACAAGTGTAAAATGGGTTATTTAGGCGAAACTGCAAAGTATTCGCACTTTTCAATGAGCGTTACTTTCTCTTTTCTTCTCATGAACCTGTTCTTACTCTGCCCAGCGGATTTCCCCTTTACTTAATCAGAGCCTCCACGGAGAAGAAAGGATAGGGCTAGTTTTTGCGCGTTATTTTTATCTATCAAGAGACGGTTGACCTTGACATAGGCATGTTATAAGAACTCTGTTGTTACCTTTGTCTTTTTTTAGGCTCGTTATTGTGAGGAACTTGGTATCGCCAAGGACTTGGTAGTCTGGCTTTATTCATGCATTGGACTGTCTTCTCTGTTCGCCAGGTTACTAGGGTCTAAGCTTTGTGACGTCATTAGCCCTCAAAGAGTTTTCATCATATTTGTAATGTTTAGTGCAGTGTCTTCTATGTTGTTACCCTTGGCAACTAACTGGATTCGGCTTCTTTGCTTCGCAATAGTCTATGGTGTTGCTGATGGCTTGATGGCAATTGGAGGCATTCTGACATGCATACAAACTCTTTCCCCAAAACAAAAGGCTCAAGGCTTTGGTTTTAATCAGCTTTTGACTTGCATTGCATTTTTATGCGGCCCGCCAATTGGAGGTAAGTTGACTCAGGTCTATCTGAGTTAAGTTTAAGACATTATGTCGCACGTGAATACAAGTCTCTCTCATCAGTCGCCCCCCGTCTTTTGGGGCGTAATGCCCAGAGCAGAAGGATTCGCAAGTTTGGAAATGTCAACTTGCGTACACAGATTTGCGATGGGCGACCAGACGGACTCACCAGTACACGCAAGTTAGACGGAAGTTAGACGAAAAACTGAAATCATTTAATGCAGCCTTGGCCTCCAAACCAAAGGAAACAATACTGGCTAGAACTTAGAGGAACTATGTCACGGGGACTTTGTTGGCATTTCGTCAAAACTTTGCTAAAATTGTGATCAAGTGTCTTTGCTCACACACATAATTCTTCTATAACACAAAGAAGAAGATCTCATGTGAATTTTCGCAAGGGGAGCAAACCATAATACGTTTTAAACTAGTTTTGCCAGTTACCACCGCAGACATTGAAAACGTTGGCCCAACATTTCCAAGTTGTAATGGTGGCCATCCATGGCCAAGGATAATTATTAATTTAGTTTCAAGGCACTAACATAGTGTCTTTAAACAAAACTGGATGACTTTCCCCTACCTCATTCCCAAGGATGCGGAGAAGGCCCTGGAAACAAGGTTGGGCGATCCCAAGTGTTACTAAAAATAGCTGACATAGTAGTCCCTTACTGATATGTCGAATTGCCTTGGTTGCCAAGCAATAGACAACTTGGGCCACCTTGCGCGCAACAGCATCGCAAGTCCACTCAAGTCCTCGCCAAACGTAGTCACTTGTAAATGCAATCCTGGCACACTTCGCAGGCCCCATTATCGGACATTATCTGTGACGAAATATAGAGACTAGCCGCAGTCTTCCGTCTTAGCAGGTTAGGCGTAGATGTGAACCGGAAAGAAGCAAACACAAGAACGTTTAATTTTCAACGCAAAGCACGATCGGGCAAATTTGCGCTCGAATCTTCCCGGCCTTGATTTTAGACCCACTCCGATTATTATGTCAAATCTGTTGTGAATCTAACATGTTTCATTTTGTCACTTTAAGGTTTGGTAGCAGACAAGACCAGCTCATATTCCGTGGCCTTCTTTACTGCAGGTGGAATTGAGTTCCTGGGACTCTTTGTTTTTGCAGTATGTTTTTGCCCAAAGAGAAGGGCGTTTTCACGGGAAAAGCTCGAAATCGACCCGAACTCTTCCTCCTTAACCGAACTACTGGTTGTAGAAAAGATAACTGTTTTGTAAGGTACCGTGAATAGCGGAAGGTTCACGAATTTACTCTGTTGATTTTGTCTTACTCGCTGCACTCCAGAGCGATCCAATATTTGTCGTAAGTTATAAAGAGAGCGTACAGAGACCGCTGTTGATTCCATTGAAAAACTTTCCATGAAAGGAATCTCTATGATTTGCTTAGACGCAAGGGAGAGTGACAGGTAGATGCCACGTTTTTCCAACTATCTCCTCGAGGTTTCCTGCAATACAAGATTGGACCATCAGATTTGTAGTGTGAGCACCCATGAATCTGGGAGAAATGTTTCAGGATTTTGAAAACTGCAGATAGAGAAAGATTTTTAAAAGGTGACAATTAGATCTTGAAGTTAATAATTAATAGATGGACACCAACAGTTCGCTAACCACTCGAAGTGTTCTCGCGTGGGGTGCTCTATCTGGCGGTAGGTGAAACGTTTTATCCCTCCTTCTGTTTTTTTACATCAAGTCCTATTATATATAAAAAAAAATTACCTTGTCATCTCCCTTTAAAGTGGTTGATATACTAGACTAGATTAGACTATACTGCACACAATTCGACAGAAACAAACTTGGGCTACTGTTTAGTACACCGTCTGGTTCCTCGGCTAAATTTTTCATTATTGTCGCGTGACAATATTGTTCGGCAATTGTTTGATCGAAATCAAAACATTCATCTAACCAAGAATTTGGTCCAACAAGGGGTGCTGATTGAAATGATGTCCAACAGCGACAACGTTGGAACGTTTAGCCGAGACTTCATAGGTCTCAAAGTTTGGCTGTATCCAGACGGCCGCAAGATCGATTGTGCCTCCAACAGTTTAAATGTGCCCCTCAGAGGGTCCAACGGAAGTTTGGCGAGATGAGATTTGAAATCCAGGTAAAATACCATGAATTTAGGCAAAGTAAGGGTGTAAATACTATGGTAGGTGGCGGGATTTCTCTTCTTGTAAGTGGTTTACAAGAAACGATTTAAGAAATCTATGGGAAAGCGATATTAAAAAGAGCAAACATCATGACTTCAGTAAACTGGCACAAAGTGAAACTGAGAATGAGGATAGCACGGTGGGTCAAACATTTAGGTAACAAGAACTAAGGCAACGAGAACGTTGACGCTTCTGACGCCACCGGTACCTATCAGATGTCCGTCCGTCACGTAAACCCACAGTAAAGAGGAGCGGAAATGCTCCGGTAAAAGAAAAAAAAATTAACAAAAAAAAAAAAAGAAAGAAAACGGGACTTCCATGCCAGTTGAAGAAAAACCTTGAGATCGTATTTGGACTGTCGTTTAAAATCGCTATCGTGGTCGTCTTTAATAAATATTTCTAAGCAGACAAACTGGTCTTTTCTGGTAAACAATGGTCCTCGTAGACCCAGGGGCAGACAGTCGGGGTGGGAGGCAGACAAAAACCGGCAAAATCGGTTCGAACGTAGCCTCCAACTCTTGGACGTTCTTCAGTTTGTGCTCGTCACGCGCTCCTCCTCCAAAAGTCTGCGTTGGAGGCTGGTGCGAGCGAAGGTTCTCGCTCGTCTTGGGAACTTCGTTCACACCGATTTCGCCCGTTTTACATTTCTCCCGCCCCGACTATCTGCCCCTGGGTCTCCGAGGATGGTAAACAATTGGCTTACGTCAAATAGTGGCCCAATAACTTTTTGGTCCCTCTTTGTGTACGATACATTTTTATCTAGTACTTTTGTAATGACATTGATTTGTATCTTTTTAGTTAGTGTAGATAACTTATTTAAGGTAGTTAAAAAAATAAACACGTTTGTTATCGGTTACTTTGAACAACAGCTTTTATTGATCTGTACCCTTTTTTTGAAAACCCCGAACAAATGTAAAAGCTAAACAATAAAACATCACGCTTGTTACGACTGTTTGAGATTCAAACAATTTTCGATTGCCACTGTTAACGGTAAATAAACATCATCCAGTCGTAACACTCGTACTATGTTGTGCGTTTCATAGACGATTACTAGCTAGCGAAACAACCCGGGATTTGGCGCTCATTTCACCCATCAAATGAGCCAACAGAACAGGATTCCGTCACAGGCTATTGATTTTTAGATTTCAAGTCAGTACAAAGAACGAAAAAAGCAATCAATCTTTCAGTCATTTATTAATGTTTGGTTTACACTCACTCAGTCACACAAGCGACCGTTTTCAGTCGACTTTCATGTATAGCATATAAAAACCGGGAAAAAGGAGGGACTGGATTGATTTCAAAACGAGAGCTGTGGAGAGTCATGTGATTCAGAAAATATGTTTTAGTAACTGTGGACCGTTTTCAGTCGTCTTTCACATAAAGTGTGTAAAGAACAGGAATAAAAAAAGGAACTGGGAATGTATTAAAAGGAGAGCTGGGGGAGATTCCGTGATTCTGAGAACACAATTTTAGCAACATTTAAAATTAGCGCTTCAGTTTTTCTTTAAGAGGATTTGGCGGCCTTTAAATTCAGCGATTTTTTCGTCTTTCATCAAGTTTTCGACGAATTCAAATTTTAGCAAATACTGGATAAGCGATTAGTCATGAAATCGCTATATACGCTAAATTAAACTGTTGCTGACAACAGTAATCTTGATTGGCTGGTGTTAGTTGATGATTGGTTAGGAAAATATAGCTGTTCTTTGTAGCAGAAAATGTTTGGTTAAAATTCCACTTTTCGAGTCACATCCATGTTAAACGCTTTGTCATCTCAACCAGATGAACGGCTGCGTTGTATTGACGCAAAAGCGTTTGCGTTGAATTTGATCATTTTTATTTACAAAAATCTTTGATAACTTACTATGCACACTCGAGCTGGGCTCAAAACTACAAATGGCTCATAAAATAATTCATAAAATAATTCAATAAGAAATTGACGGTGTATTAAACGTCACGTAAAAGGAGCCTGAGTACGTCAGAGTCCGAGTTGGAGTACGCATGTCTCAAGGTGAGTACTGCTATGCCGCTGGTCATTCCTCTGAGTGTCGTGCCGTCCACTTGAAGGACAACTTGACCCGGTTTTAACCTTCCACACTTCCAAGCCGCGAAATCCCCTTCCTAAAAAACCAATGTAAAACAAAGTAAGGCTTAATAAAATGAGGAATGTGTTTAATCGTACGACCCTTGAAGTGCATGAAATATACAACAGTGTGCCGCGCCCCACCCAACGAATGGAAATAACAAAAGTATATTTCACTAACAACTGCTGGCGGACAGTTGAATATTATGGTGTTGTTCTTGACACTCTTCTTCCAGCGAAGATTGGTTTCCACAATGCTCTGATGGGCTGAAAACAAGCATGGTTCACATCAACTCCAACGAAGCTGACATAGTGACCAGTGTCTAACCTCTCCTTACAATATCACTACATGATTAAACATACAGGTCGTGAGAATGAAGGCCATGACCACATACATATGTGACCTTGAGAAATGTGAGGAAGTCAGTGAGGGCAAATGCATGCTGACGTTCCATTTGGGAAAAACTGAAACATAAACAGCACTGCTAAAAACTACAACTCCACGGCTTTTATTTGAGTGGCCACATTTTAGGATTTTCTACGCATTTCCAAGTTATTTTTTCTCAATTAAATTTCTGCAAATATAGTTTCGACAAAAACGCTTTCTTTTCACTCGAGGAACGTTTTTGAAGAAAGAATAAACGCAGCTTCCAATCTGTTTTCAACACAGCGCGAAGCAACATTGCAGAGTAACACACTGCAGTTACTGTAAGCAGACTACAACAAATTCCCCGTTTCAAAAATGCATAAAACAATTTATTTCATTTACATTATTTCAAACTAAAAGGCCAATTTCATTTACCTTCTTTCTTTAAAACATCCCAACCGTTTTGGAAAAGGAAGTGCAATTGTCAACCCGCGTCATGCAGCGTTTTGTTCGTAAAATCGAACGCAAAAATGATCACAACAACTCAACAGTAACAGACATAGATATGATCACCGTTCAGAACTCGGGGAAAGAACATGCAACTGGTGCCAAGCGCTGCAAGACGTACATGGGAGAAATTACAATTGGATTCAACTTTGTCGCACTAACTGGTTAAAAAACAAACACAAAAAATAATCAAACACCCATCAATTACT
Organism: Siderastrea siderea; assembly: GCA_964030785.1. NCBI lineage: Eukaryota > Metazoa > Cnidaria > Anthozoa > Scleractinia > Rhizangiidae > Siderastrea > Siderastrea siderea. The sequence continues at coordinate 63,449,584 of OZ034966.1, read as the reverse complement.
TTTGCTGTTCACATGTGTGAGGCTTAACCTCGTTCCCAGGCTCTCTCTCCTTTGAGAAGGAGAGACACCATTGGAATGAGATTGGTGAAGGCGACCAATCATTTAGACTCACCTTCACTGACTTGATCTTCACGTCAGTGCCCATATCAGAACCACCTTCTAATGTCAAACCTAAGCTACCCAAGGATTTGTCCACTTCAACCACAAACGCTGATTCCGCGACACCATTTACTTTGCCAGAACCCTCGGCTCTTCCTTTGGTCTCCAAGGTAACGGTGTTGGATTGCTGATTAAGGTTTTCATCTCGGTGTGACGTATTAATCTGATGATGAAATTGGAATACTGGGATAAGTGCAACTTGGAAGTTAGAGAGAAGGAAACAAATAACACATGTACAGCAAGTACATTACGTTCTCCAATCCCATTAAGTGAATGGTTCCAAAATATCCCGGTCAAGCCTGAATTTTTTTCAGGTTTGCTTTTTCAACTTCTTAAGCTGAATACATTTAACTGCGAGGATCACATTCATCATATCGTTTCCTTTCATTTTAGTTGGCCAGTATGGAGGTCTTGAACAAATTGTCAAGATGTCAAAACGTCAAGTTATATATCAAACAAGAGAAAGAGTGTTTCATCAGGATATCCAAACACCGAGAAGTGGGTTGAAAAACGAGGCGCAGCCGAGTTTTTTTAAACCGCCTTTGAGGTGTTTGGATACCCGATGAAACATTCTTTCAAGTGTTTGATGTAGATTGTTAAACTATTAATAATTCTTGGAGAAATTCAAGGGAAAGTTCGCAAAATTGTATGCTAATTAAGATCCGGTATCCAAGCCACCGTCACGGTAGTGATTTCCTTGGTTTTCTCCTTTATTATGATTTATTAATGAGTTTGAGAAATTCTGATCAAAAACTTTGTGAAAGTGATAGCAGTGTGTCGCGAAGCACTGTAATATTATTCTATTCACTCATGTTAGACTACATTTTGAGGAATAATTGTTAAATACTCCTAAAGTTGATAAAAAATAGCCGAGTTTCTCGCAAGTACTTTCTTAGGCCTCGGTCAGACGAAGTGAGTATCATCCACAGGGCCGTAACCAGAAAAAAATTATGACTGAGGCAACGTCCATGGTTAAAGTTATGACTGAGGCAATGTCCACGGTTAAAATTATGACTGAGGCAATGTCCATGGTTAAATTCTCTTCCTAGGTATTTAGGGTGCTAGACGAAAAAAAACGACTGAGGAAGCGAAAAAATGACTGAGGCAAGTGCCTCGGTTTGCCTCATACTGGCTACGGCCCAGTGTTAAATACAACTTTGTTGTATGATGTTAAACGAGGTGGCCAAATGAATGGACGTTATGAATTGGAGATAAATGCATTTCATGAATTCAACATTAAAATGAAGAAAATGATCCTCGCAGTGATGCACGCAATTAAAGAAATTGCGATTAAGCCTGAAAAAAAAAATCAATGCTTTAGAAGGGATTTGAATTCGTGAGCTTCACGCTGCAAGTGTGATACTCTAACCACTTAATCGGACAGCTACCAAGGCCTAATACGTTGGGAGCGGTCAATTGTAAGTTCAAATACTCCGTAGTGAATAAATGCATGAGACGACAGTGAATGTATGATAAATATGAATGTAGGTGAACTGCGGAAATGAAGTCAAATAAACAAAACGACGCTCGCAATGACGTATGGAATTAAAGAAATTGAAGAGCAAAAGAAAAGTTGAATCAACATCATTCAACTGCAGGCTGGCCAAGAAAGATCATCACGTTGAATTCAACAATGTTTAACGGTACTGAATGGAAATGTTAAACCCTATTGACCGACCCCTCAGTTTTGGCAAAAACATGAAAATGCAGCTAGTTAGAAAAAGCTGACTTCTCCAATACGAATGCATTATAATTATAAATGAGGCAGAACTGAAGTATTGCTGTTATATTCCAAGCGTCCACCCTTCTCAACGTAATGTGCATAGCTTTGTTTATGTAAAAAGCAGCCATTTCGGGGGTCGATGTCGCAGCTCTTACAAGGTCTTCTCTGATTTGCTGAGAAAACAATACACCAAACCACAAAACAATGGACCCTAGCCCCGAAAACAATAGAGCTGCGTGATACCAAGGTCCAATGAAATTAGAGGTTGTTAAGAGCTGCGGGGCTACTCATTTCGGGTGATATACTTGCGGGACCTTTCCAAAATTGAAAAACCAGCATACAAGATATTACCTTGGTCTTACTTTGTTGGTGAAGCTCGTAAAGTTCTTGACTGGCTCTGTTTCTTGCCTGTATAATCTTCCGCTGCTCCTTCGGTAGGTTCTGCAAGTTAAAAAAAAAGGATTCAAACGGCTGTTTTAAAAGTATTTACTTTGTACAGTCGGATTAGGTTCCAAAGAAATTAATACACTTCCGAAAGACGCGAGTCCGTGAAAGTAACTGAAATTTTATGTTTTGCTGGCAAATCTTGACTGGAAATTAACGTTGTTCTGCGAAAGCAAGAAACTGACATAACTACTCAGGAAGTACGACGCCAGGTTTTTTTTTTGTTTCAGCAAAGACGCATTAAAAAAACAAAAAACAAAAAAAAAAAAACAAAAAACAAAACAAAAACAACAACAACAACAAAAATCCTTAAATAACATGCAATTGAAAGCCGCTCTAAACCATACACTCCTCACCATTAAGTTGCTGTCACTACAGCTCCTTTCTTTGTTATCCTTCTGTATTTCCAGCCGTGACACTTTCTGGGTTTCTTCAGACTCTCCAGGATGTTGCACCCCATCCCAGCTCTTTCTGTTCTTGGACGCTGCAGAGCTCCGTCGACTCTCACTGGGTGATGACGACTCATTCCAGTTCTGCAACACTGTACTATCGCTTTTTGCGTTTTTCGATTCCCCTGAACTTCTCACATTAGCAGTATGACTCCCATTTACAGGACATTCCCTAGAATGTTCCTGCTGGCTTCCATTTGCTGTCATTAAATCTCTGGAGGGTTTGGTTTTCACAGGAGGAAGTCCATTTGCATTGGCCATTGTCGTGTTTTCGTTGGCCAATGATGTAGCGTTGTTAGCTGATGATATAGTTTCGTCCTGGACAGCGCCCCAAGAAGCTACTCTCTTACTTCCAGGTAATTTGGCCACTTCCGGTCTCAAGTCATTATCATGGGGTACTGCACTAACGCTATCTTTCCTTTTTGTCTGGGAGTTTGTGTTGTTTTTCGGCTGGAGTTCCATTTGTGTCACGACAGGTTTCTGCGGCGAGCCACCATTACTGCTGTCCTGTTTCGTTGAAGATGATTGAAACACCGCCGAAATTGACGTTATATTTTCTGCATCTGTCATGCTACCCTGGAATGTACTTGGAAAAATAAAAGGATTTGGCGGTGACTGTGGTTTTGCGGGTTCCTTCTTCGATTGCAAATCAACATAAGCTCTGTTGTCATGCTGGGGTGAAGTTGGTGATACTGTGGGGCTCACTTCGCCATTTGTATATGGGGTCCCGTGTCCCGCCACAGTGGACTCATCAGTTTTAATATTCGCATTCCCAAAACCATTAATCGAAGGCGCTGAACCTTTTCCTTGTTTTTCCCTTCTTGTGTTGTCACCTACTGGCAGACTTGTTGTTGCTTCTCCTACCGTTCTAGCTGGTGACAAATGTCCGTTTTGTTGACTCATTGGTGAAGAGATCGAAAGAGGGCTGGAGACACCAACAGGAGAAGGGACAGAAGTATTCTAAAAAATTCAAGCTTACACAGTTACTGGAAGAAATGAGTAAAGGCACTGCAAAATTGTGACAATGTAAACCGAATAACGTCTCTCTACGGATGCGAAAATTACCCCTAACTTCAAAAGCCCGAGAGGACTCGTACCTTTGCAAGAGAAGTCCTCTCACGTCTACAGACGTTTGGTGTTCACAAAAAGTATTTATTCGTTTCCCCATCCCTTCTCCACTGGCTGTCGCTCACAAGTCGTGCTCACTAGTCGTTGTTTTCAGGAAAAAATGGTGTCTGTTAACACAATAAATTTCTAGCGACTCACTGTTCCATTTATTTGTCTCATGATTTATTACAAAAGGAAAAAAATATGCCTTTCATTTACCTCAGTTGCTGGTAGATCAAGTGACATTGGGTCGATCGTAAGAAAGCTAGGAAGCCCTACACTCTCTTCGTCTTCAAAAGTCTGCAAAGAAATAACATCGTAACACATTACTCTCGCACGAAACTCAAACAAAGGTGCGGGAAAGATGGAAGAACTTACTTTGTTAAAAACTTACGTTTAAGGAGACAATTACTTTGAAGGTGAACTATACTAACCTGCTCGTTTTCATCGTGAAATGTTAGCGTCGCCTCATAAACTTCATAAGATCGAGATGTGTCAGTTTTAAGGTCGTTACCCACCTGTTGGGCGATCAAATGAATGACTCAATAAACAAAAAGATTGATAGATTGAAGGATGGATAGGTAAGAAAAGAGAACTAAGGGCCTCCACAGACTAGACATTTAGTTGTCGATAACTAAATGTTATCGACAACGGAAAACGCGAGATTAGTTGTCGACAACTAAACGCTAATTTAAAATTTTTAGTTGCCGACGACTAGGCAGTTTCCCTTTTCGAAAAGGGAAACTGCTTAGTTGTCGACTGTTTTACCTGTGTGTGGGAATGATTGGTTTTGTTGTCGACAACTATCGTAACTGCGTGGTCACGTAGTGCGTTATATGCATGCGTGGTGGACGTTATTTTTCCAAGCTCTCGCTGGCCTGACTTAGTTGTCGACAAACTAACACTCCAGTGTGTGGAATGCTTGGATTGGACAGAATTAGTTGTCGACAACTAAATGTCTAGTGTGTGGAGGCCCTAAAATCCATAATTTTCTCACTTCTTACTTTCACATTTGGAGGCAGAAATTCAGGCACTTGAGGAGGGGTGATTGGGCGTGATCCAGCACCATCTACGGACCCCTATGACAACAAAAAAGGGGTTAATTACTGTATTTGCACTTAGATGAAAATAAGAAACAACATTAGTGAAAATTATGAACGCCAACCTTCCGAGAGAGTCTGACATACAGTTCACTACACCATGAGTGCAGTTATACCTCCCCCTATAAACACCACTCTACTAAGGACATTTGGCTTGGTCCGAAAGAAACCAAAATCCATGTAAACTCTACCTCTTCAAATGGAAACCTCCATAACATGGACACTGTGTCTGTGTTTAAGAGGTTTAACAGTAAACACACTCACGCTACTGTCCAGTACGAACTTACTTTTGCAGAGCTCCTGCTTGAAGATCCTTTTCCAGAGAAGCTTGAGACACTGCTGGTATATGAGTGTATGGAATGCCTGTCATCATCCATGTGGCTGCCAAAAAACCGACGACTCTGTTGAAATAATAGATTTAAAAGGGTCACTATCACTAATTATAGCACAACGCTAAATTTTGGCGTGCTCTATTGGTCGAAATCGATCACGTAATGCGATAGTGTCTCTCCTCAGCGGGTGCCTATCAGTGCATAGTGCCCGTTTTTGGCAATTTTATTTTCGCTCAAAATTTAGCATTGTACAAAAGAAACAATAGTCTTTCTGCCTCAGGCCCTATGTGTGATAGGTTCCCTCGGAAATTTGATGTTCAGACTTGGTATAATATTCGTTGTGATCATCAGATTTCCTCGGGCAACCTTTCATACGATAGTGCCTTCGACAGAAGAACGCTATAGTTTAATAAGGGGTCCAAGTAACTTGTCATTGAATACAGAAATATAAACCATTAACTACTTACATAGAGCGCTTTTCAAATGAGTGTCGTAAAACCAAAACCAAAGTAATTACCCCAGCCAATCACAACAAACACAAATTACCCAATGAACCAATCAGAACTCGAAGCAAATACATGTAACCGGCGCCAAGCGCGGGAAAACGCGTGTGAGCCAGTCAGGATTGGTTTGAATTTTACTTCTGATTGGTTGAGAAAGTGGCGCGACGTTTTCTAACCAAGCACAGAGCGAAGTAAAGCAAAACCAATGCAAAAGACGAATTACTTTCGACAGTCAAATGAAAACCGCTCTATCAGGTAAACTCTTAAAGGAGCTACGTCACGGATAACGCATCTTGAAAAAATTGGCAAGTTTTTTCAAGTTTGTCTTTTGTAATCCGTCTTAATCTCCCTCAGTTGTAACCATCCTTGTTTAGGTTTGGTTTATTATTACTTCTTTGGTGTTTTTCTAAGTTAGGAAACTATTATTTTGAGGTTTCCTTCAATGAGAAAATAATTTTGTCGATCAGAAAAATGAATGAAAACGCCGTCACATAGTTCCTTTAAGCTAACAATGGTTTTGTTTTATACTAATAACCATCAACTTTATTTTTCAAGGGTTGCAGGTGGAACTGAAAAACTGGTGAACTTGTGGCCCTCCCAAAACTGACATGAAAAACGATTTTCAAAGTCATAAAGGAATAGTTAAACGTGTGGAAACCAATGAAAATAAGTTTTACATATGCTGTCAATCATTTCAGTAGATAACTTACGGAACAAAGACGTTCCAGAGGGTCACATTCTCTCTCTTTGATCTGCGGACTTTGATCTGCCAATCACATTGTCATCATTGATTGACAGCAGAGCAAAATGCGATTTAAACAATAGAGTTCTTCTGTTGAAGGCACTATCGTGTGACAGGTTGCCTGAGGAAATTTGATGTTCACAACAAATATTAGCCCCATAACGTAGTTCGAGTGCTTATATGACGTTTGAACATCAAATTTCTGAGGGAACCTATCACACGGCCTGAGACAGAAGAAATTTATTATTTTTATTGTACAACAATAAATTTTGAGAAAAATTGCCAAGACGGGCACTATTTGCTGATAGGCGCCTGCTGAGGAGAGACACTATCGCATCACGTGATCGATTTCGACCAATGGGAGCACGCCAAAATTTAGCGTTGTACTATAACAATATTGTAAGTTGGGTTTTGAATTTCAGACTTCGCCTGTCAGTGATGGAGGAGCACTGACTCTCTCTACCCAATGCTGGGACAACCCTGTGACTGACTAGCAGCCTATCCAAGATTGGAGGGGGGGGGGGGGGAGAGTAGTATTACTCTTAGTTGCTTCATATAGAAACTGGGTTAAGTTCTGTTCATAGAGGCCACCTGTGGTCCAAAATGTGTCTTTATTTTTACCCTTTACACATCACTAAAAGGTGTAATTTGGGGTACAGTGATTGAAACATTCTAACTCATCCAGACAATGACATTTACACATACCTTCATGATTTCAATTTCTTTTTTGAGGACTAAGTCATCAAATCGGTCAATGTCTCTAGGTGCTACAGAACTCCGTATTTCTGTTAATAACGACATCTACAAAATGTAATATTTTATATTAGCAAGCAGTGAAATATGTGTACTGTACTGCTTGTATGGGGAGGAGGGGTTAAGCGGTCTGTTTGGACCTTTTATTTCCAGTTTCCTATTCCTTCTTGTTGGCTTCCCTCCTTTTTGTACCTTCACTTGTTTAAAATGTCATACAATACTGTGCAATTTCTCCTTATTTCTTTCATTTCCAATCACATGTATCTCAATTTAAAAATGTTGTTTTCTTCCAATTCCCATTCCATTTATTTCTGGTTTCTCCTCCTTTTCTTCCAGGTTCTTACCAATCTGCCCCCCCACCCCACCCCGACCTTCCAGCCCTTCCTCCAGTCACCACTTCATTTATGCTTGGAGATAATTGCCACCCCTCACACAAAGACACTAAAAAGGAGGATGAGGATGAGGATGATGATGAGGAGGAGGAGGTCCCTCTTGGACACTGTCATGAATTTGAGGGAAGACCCCTCCAGGATCGACTTCATTCATCTACTGAGTTGAGTGGGTCTTAGCTTTTACCACTCTGTACAAAAACTGCAATGTACATGTATATGTATCCAAAACTACAAACATTCATTGTACATGCCTTGGCTGGGGTGTTAAGCAGGTCAAACAAGGCGAGAGCAAAGGCACTGATGGTTATGTAACCCTTGGAATATTCTTCAAGGTAGTACTTCAAGGTTCCTAGCTCATTCTCATTAAGGACTTGACGAGCTTGTTCCGCTATCAGGTTCTTTTGTGAAGGGAGGCCTCCATTGTAGAGTACCTGAGAGCCAGCAATACCATGGTGGAACATGGATGGCTAAAACATAACAAATGACAGTACCCTGGTTAGTCAAAAACGACACTTCCATCCGCCACTTTTGAAATGAGTAGGGGCCTGGGACCAAAATACAAAACATAGCGGAAATCAATAGTTGATCACCTGAAAGAGCATGTCAGAATCACTAGCCTTGCCAAGTTTGAGAATGTTTGGATGAAAAACCACTTAACTAGAACTTTTCAAACATGCAAACCCATGCAAACATCTCTATTATGAAAAGCTTGCCCCAGTTAATCAATTACAAAGTCTGTAAATTGTCTGATTTTGGAAGCCATTTATTGTTTCTAATCAACTGATTAGTTCGGCCATTTTTGAGGTACTTTATCGGATAATGAACTTAATTTTATGCAATAAATAAATTTTAAGAACGTTTTCCCAGTCCCCCACCTATTCCTAAAGTGGCCAATTCAAAGAAAAGCTTGAGATCAAGAAAATAACAAAGTCTGCTCCACAATTCTGCAATGCTAAAACCCTTTGGAGGACCTAAGTCACCTATTATTTAGCATTGCTTTAAAAAGTAAGCACAAGCAGAATAATGTCGTTGTTTTATTCTTTCATCCTCAACTTTGACAATAATTGTTGCTGATTTTTTTTGGCATATGTTTGCACACAGATTTTTCTGTAGCACTTGACACGGTTTATTTGCTGATAACCTGACATGTGGTGGACCAATGAGAAAGTGAGAAATTTCAATAACCAAGACTGAAAATTCAATAACAAATAATAATCAAGAATATTGTGTAAACACTTACTACTGTTGATGTCTTAAGAATATTTAAGATAAAAAAGGACTTGAAAATCACATACCTCTGTATCATGTCCCATTCTACCAATAGTTGTATGACGTCTAATGGAAATCAGTTTAATGGATAAATTAGCCTCTGGAGTTTTAAGTTGTCTTTGAATAAAGTTGAGTATTATGTACTAATTTAGTAGCACCTTTTAACTTTAAAAACTGACAAAGATTTATCAGCAAACTTTTATAGTAGGTAATTATAATCAGAAGAGCACCACAATGCCCTTTATATAGATTGGGCTTTTGACAAAACAAAACAAAACAAAAAAAAATTGGCCACCTTCAAAAACATTCACTTGCTAAAATACTGCAAGAGGAGCTCCAGTACTAGTGTTCACGAACATTGTGTGGCTTTAAACCACTGGAGTCTAACAGAGTTCGAATAGCATGAAGGAACTAAGACCATAACTACCCCCCCCCCGCCCTGCCCCCTCACCCTGGATGGGTTGCTGGTCTATCACGGCATGATCACCAGGTTAGCGCTTCAAAACAACTTACTGCTACCCATTTTTACACCTCTGTAGACAGAGACAATAATATCTGGGTTCAAGTTTCTTGCCTGAGGAAACAACACAAACGTTACCAAAACCAAGCCTTGAATTAGCAACCTGTTGATCTCCCAATCTACATGTAAGTCTGTTTGACAGTCCAATGTGCTAAGCACTACACCACTGCTGCACTACTAAGATTTGTGAAAGCTTGCAGGTAAATTTTATATGAATTTCTCAAAAAAGTGAGGTTCCATAGAACCCTTAGAGACCCAACAAAGTATCAGGACACCAATTATAAGTGCAAACACAGTTCCTCATTCTGTCCTGTGTTATCATGCCATCTGGTGGGGTATATACCTCTCTGATGCTTCCTGCTAAGGTCTTCTGGGTGCTATTCAAGTAGTTATGCCAACTTGCGGATAATTTGAACTCACATGATTATCACTAATGCTAACTTGTTGCGACACTACTATTGCGGAAGTAACTAAGGAAACTTAATTCATTTGACATTTCATGGCAGGCTTGCTAGTGTATACCAGATATTTCAAAGCAACCTCTCACTTATCTATAAGTCCAGAAACAAAACAACAGAAAGTCTTTCAATCCCTGGCTCGGTCATTTGTTTGCCTTAAACTATCTGAGAAAGATAGAAAATAAATGGCAGTGTACCTATTAGAGAGAGGTGGTTGGCCTTGTTGTGCAGAGCCAGAGGGTGAATGAACTTCAACTTCAGTAATGTGAGTGACTTCAGGAACACTGCCATTGCAGATTACATGTGCAGAGAGTGAGAGAGAGAAGCAAATGTGAGTCAGGTGACCACGCCCCTAAAATCATCACAAACTGGAACAAACACACTGAATGGATAACATTCATGAACAGATACTGTAAGATTTTGAAATATTTGTCCAAAAGGCTTTTTGAGTGGGCTTATTTTCAGGGGGTGGGGGTGGGGGGCTCATTATTGGAGGGAGGTTTGCACCTGAAAAGTTATAAGTTTGACTTATATTTGGAAGGGTCTTTGTGTCTAAAAAATGTCATGGCTAAAATGGGCATACTGTGTTAAGCTGTCAACTGAAACTCAAGGCTATCCGAACATAACAAGATGAAACGATAAGCAAGCCACTTTGCCTGGAAAAGAACAGCTTTAAT